>OX465397.1:10000000-11227857 GCA_950005105.1 Lycophotia porphyrea
CATGAGGCAGTCATCAAAATAAATACTCATAAATAATTATCTGTAGCTCGTCTAAACTTGCCTCATCACTAGTATTTCAATGGAACTGATGCGGAGTAGCCGAATTATCCAGTTGGTATAATTTGAAGGCATCAATTTTAATACAGTCTATTAACATTGAATACAAGTCTAAACTAAACGTTGGGTAGTTATTTTCTATAATAAAAATATACGGTCTTACACAAAGTTCCTCATTAAATAACTGAGAACTCCAAGGTAATGTTTATCTTTTTAAAGTAAAATTCAAATCAGAGCTGGCTGGGTACTTCCGAATATATGTGCAGGGAACCTTGACGCTAACCTCATACGTAACTGGGCTCGGAATATACGCAGTATTCATGAAAACTTTATTTGGTATTCACAAGAGTTTCAGGAGTCGAATCAGTGGAATGTACCGAACAAAGCGACTAGGAAGCAACTATCAGAATGTTGAGAATGTCATTATTGGGTGAAGTAGCAACCGGCAACTAGTTGTCAAGGTGTCAGGCTTGTACCGAGCAGTCGCCATGCAATCTGTGGTGTTTCACTGAACTAACACACCGAGCCCCCCGGCCTACAACTGTGGAAGCTACCCTCCGCCTCAACTCCTACACAATTACTGTCAGATGCTTTCACTCAAACGCTCCAATAATATAAACATCTTTATACATATTTTACGATGACAGATTTCAACGTAAGTACGTTTCAGATAAAATCATGTTTACGTCAGTTACCGGTCTACGCTTTATTTATTACTTTATCTTAAAGATGAGGTCGTCTTTTAGACGTATAATTAATCAACCAAACTACTTATAACGGACACTGACAAAATAAAAATAGCTCTTTCGTTAGTTACGCTATACTTTCCCTAAATATTTAGTTCTTGTTTTTCTTTAAAATACTACTGTAAGCTTTGATGCATTGGATAAACAACATCCCTCATGCGAGCATTATGCGATCTTATAAGAAAGCGTATAATACGAGTATGCTGCATGTTAGCTGATGAATATAAAAATGTGGGTGAGGCCGGTAAAAGTTACATTTTACTCTTAAAATACAGATGAAAAGCAAGTTGTTAGAAAGGAGAGAGTAAACAAATATAGGAACGTCGCATCTGCAGTTTATTTATGAATTAAAAGAATGTTTACCATTCTATATTATCTAGATTTCTACTGTAAACATCTAAAACGTATCTAGCAAACCGACTTTCACATCTTTGATCTTTTTATGGGTTGAATAGAGATACAGCTAGAGATATAGTACCTTTTGACTAGCAAAGGAGTTGCGGACTGCGTCGCATTTCATCTAGTAGATAGATATTATAACAAACCCAAGCCTCAGGTTATCAGGTACTTACTAAAGCAGACCGAACGAATATTTATAGAAAGTGGAATATTCAAATTAGTTTTGATCAGCCTGAAAATCGAGCCATAAATGTTAAAGTTCAAACGCCAAAGACACTTTATTCTACACAAATTATTATAAATATTTAGTCAGCAACTAGATGTGTAAAATAGTTTGAACCTGTGCACTGTGTATTTAGTAGCACATTAAATTACATCTAAAGCCCATATTCTACGCAGAAGTACATAACAATCGCATGTAGATTGTCGAAAGTATTCATTCTTACAATACCCCTATACTATATGTACTTAGATAATTTTCTTTAGAAAGGTTTCTCTCGACAGTTCATGCCTTTCAAACATTCAAAGGTGAACGCTTATTCTGTTCGACAATAGTTGAGCTGTCAGACGTGTAAAAACGTCATGTACAGTTAACTTTCTGTGCGAGATGAACGATTTGGCCGACTGACACCTAATTATTGTCTTAGGAGGTAGTCTCACGATCCAGTCCCGCTATTCACCAGTTATACAAGCAACCCAGCGGTACTTGCACTCCTTTTACACACTTATATTATTTGAACAATGACTATTCAGGACAAGACCGAGCCGTTGTGCCTACACAAGCATGTGTTTAAATAAAATTGTATACTTCCTTTTCTGTCATGCCAAATTGGTTACTAAATAGCTCATTATTTTCATTGCGAGTTGACCTCATTAATGTGATCAGTTGTCATCCAACTGAGCTCATTTAGAGTGAGAGTAGCAACAGCTCCTCTGCGCTATCTCAAAACGAATTTGTTCTCTTCATTTTAAAGATAAAATTCCAGACGTCTTCGTAAAAGTTTGTACTGAAATCGTGTTGTATTTTTTGAAGATAAGGAAAGGTTCAGTGATGGATGATTGATCGGTTTCTTATGATATTGACTAATATTCCATAAAACTTTATAAACATTAAAGGTAGAGGCACATCATCACGTGTGACTCGCATCCAGCGGATCCCCGCAACCTTCACCAGGTCATCGGTCCACCTAGTGGAAGGCCTTCCAACGCAACGTCTTCCGGTTCGCGGTCGCCACTCCAGAACTTTTCAGCCCCATCGGCCATTTGTTCTGAGAGTAATGTGCCATGCCCAATGCCACTTTAGTTTGGCAATTCTTCGGGCTACGTCAGGCACGACGTAGAGGCACGCTAGAGTATAAATTAAATTAAGTACTGGCTACAAAACTTGAAAAAACTGTATCAAGCACAATCTTTCTCAGAATATAATTTTTACAATGCCTGCGAAGGGCAGGCGCTCAGTGCCCGCTATCATGCGAATAATAAGAATAAGATTCAACACATATCAAGGGTTCACTTCGATCATAGTTAGTATATTGTGAAACTTTGTTGTTTGTTGTGCTAGCGCGACACAAAGAGCAATAAAAGCATTCATATCTGGTCGAAATATCGCAGTGGCGAGTGCCCGCGCGCCCGCTCCCTACGTGATCATGATTGGTATAGTGCTGCTCTAGTGCGCCGATCTGTTATAAGCATAACAATATGATAAAGACAAATGGCTGTTAGGCCATCAACAGCACAACATTAACTTATAATTCAAAACTCAGAAGAATACGAATTACGACTAAATACAAACGTTTTTACAAATTGTGAAATCGAACGTCACAAATAAAGAACAAAAACTACAATATGAGAATAAATGAATACTTAATTAGCATAGAAACATATTGCATTCATAAATGTATACCGAGGTGACCTATCCAAGGACTAACCCATTATTTTTGAAAGACTTAATGTAAATATATTCTAGATATTATTCACAGCATAAATCAAAGTGGATGTAATCGTCTATGAGTGATATCAACGTGGGATGAAGTAGATATAGTAATTGCCACAAAAATTACTTTGAGCAAGAAGTGTGGAATATAATTATGCTTAGGAGCGTTAACGACTTACGGCATTTCATACAAACTGTCAAGTCGTTTTTTTTTTCAATCAAATGATTGAACCGATTTTAATGAAACTTCATAACGCATCAGCAGGATACATAAGTCTAAAAAGTTGACAGAGGAGTCACTATTAGTGAGCAATAAGCCCCCGCCACGAGGTGAAACTCAATCGTTTGTTAGCGTGACAAACTGTGCGAAGTACACTTGATACGTTTCAACAGCGCGGAGAATTTATTTTTTCTTTTATTTCATTAGGTGTCTTGTCCGGGTGTCAGTGCAAGACAGCCTCGTCGGTGTCTTATTGTAAATGTCATGTCAGTAAATGTGTCATAGTGAGACAACATATACAGACATGTGTCTGTATATGTTGTCTATACATAACATAACAGCTATAACTTCGCTCTTCATAGATAATATTATATGGAATCTTATAGATAAGCTACAAAAAAAGATACAAAAGAAGCAATTATGTGACAATTTGGCTTAGCATCTAAATCGTTTTATGTAACGCCCTCGTTAGCATAGCACAACGGCATGTAAGCAGGTTTATGTTGTTTATATCATATAACTCTGAGGCCTATTTCATGATGTCCGAATAACCACTACTTACCGAATAAATTCAAAAATTGAACAGAATTTGTATGAAATTATCTGACAAGTAAGTTAACGAGAGCTTAATCACAGGTGGTGAAACAGGCCTTAAGTATATTTATTGAAGTAGTGATTCATCTTTCTATCTAATTAATCTACCCGACGACGGAAAACATTTACCATAGACGAGTTGATTTATTAATAATAATAGAAGAAGAATCAGTTATTAAAAAACTATACGAGTAATAAAAACATAATCTCTGAGGATTATAACGAGGCCTTCACCTTCAATCAATGATCAAAACCTAATTATAACATCTGTCCCGCGATCGTGTGCTAGAGCAGAGGAGCGCGGGGCGAGGCGGAGCGTCTTCACACCCGTTTGTTTGTTGTGATCGGGAACGTTTACATTTGTTTACGTTCGCGCGCCTTTCCTCCGTGGGTAAACTCCAAATGCCTCGGGCCCACCCCACACCTGGCAGCACCTCACCCCCGACAAGGCGTCGAAGCGCCTGTCACCGCGAGATGTCCGCCAGGGATGGGGCGCGGGGCACAACCCGCAAAACACACATTTGAACTCGCGTGACTTGAATCATTCCATTCATATCTTCACCCTTGTCCCTTGCAAAGTAAGATAAAGTGTCACATCACTCAAACTTCATATCAAGTTTAAATCTACAGATTCAGTTTGCTTAGTTTGTGTTGTGTAAATCAAAAACAAAGAGAAAAACATGAATAAAGTTGATCACTTTGTAATTATGTACTGAAACACAAGCTTCAAGAGAAGTTTTCTGAAAACATCCATTATTATAAGTAATCCGACTAGCTCCTACTTTGTTTTACTTCTTTTTTGTTTCTTCTGATCTTTGTTTCGACGAATATTTAGTATTTCACCTCACAGGTGAAGAAAATAAAACTATTTTTATATTGGTTACAACTTATTGATTTTTATCTTTTACTAATAAAACTAGTTATTAATTCAAATTATAGTCGTTCTGAGAGTTGCCATGTTTATCTTGATCTGTGGAGTATTTTTGTTATCACAACAAGCTAAACTTTTTAGAAGGATTGATTTTAACAACAACAATGCGTGTTTCCAATTCGTTTCTCTTTCAGTTTTTGTTCCAAAAAAACACCGTGAGAGAGTAAACAGGAAAAAGATTACATAAAAACAGCAACCGAGAATAAAGAAAATCGTTTGAGTGAAAACGCGCAGATTTTTCTACTACCTCTAAGTACATATGGATACGTGGATACACCCAGCGGTGGAATTCTATTCCTAGTCTATAACAATAAAATTGATTATAATGGTTTTAATCAATTTTATTGTTATATTTTTTTTATCCTGAACTGTAAGAGTTCTTCTTACTTTATGTTTGAACATAATTATATATAATTAATAGAGTTTTATTGAAACTGAATTTCATAGTTTTACAATGTATGCTGTGCAAGCTAACAAAAGGCTAACAGCACTGCTACGTTGGATGGCATTTGGCAATGCTGAATCATTGGCCAAAAAATATGCCAACCGACTGGTCACGTGAGGAGTCTAATAGATAAAATACCTGGCTTGGTACCCGCTTCCTCACAGGTATAATTTTGTTTTAATGTATGTAATGCTCCCTAGATAATTAGTAAATTTTCGCAGTTTCGTAAATAGTCACGCGCAACGTGAAGCAGTTCGGCCGTGTTTTATGGTTAACAGTCGCTTGTTTTTAGGGTTCCGTACCCAAAGGGTAAAACGGGACCCTATTACTAAGACTCCGCTGTCCGTCCGTCTGTCTGTATGCCTGTCTGTCCGTCTGTCACCAGGCTGTATCTCATGAGATGAAATTTCAAACAGTTGAAATTTTCACAGATGATAACAATAAAAACTAAAAACAGAATAAAATAAATATTTAAGGCCCCATACAACAAACGTGTTTTTTTTGCCGTTTTTGTCTAATGTTGTATAGATAATAGTACGGAACCCTTCGTGCGAGTCCGACTCGCACTTGGCCAGTTTTTTAGCTGCTGCGCTCGATAATGATAAATGAAAGGGTAAAACAAGTAAAGTGAGCCCGAAAACCGGAACGTTGGTGATTGCATAAGCATATGTGCACGCTGCAACTGCAACCAGTGTCGGGGACTCGGGGCCGATGACCGATCGACCCTGATTTTTGCAAAAAATTCGGTTGAAGGACCGCGGCTCGGGAGCTTTTAAAATACTTGCACTCCATCGCATATGGCTAGCTTACATGTATTTTCCTCCAAAAGTTATATACATCAGCTTAATGGTGTGAAAATGATTGATTGTTACATGGAATATTATTTTCTGTTAGAAACGAATTAAGCAGGATAGAAAGCGGTTAAACCACGAATGCGTTGGCGTCGCCTGCGATGTGACCACGTGCCAAAATAATATGTTATGTTTAGATAACACAATGGAAGAAAGCTTAGTCGCGTGATCGTATCGCCCACCAGTAGTGATTAAAGCCATCTTCAAGGGCACAAGAAATTGCCACTTTTTCTCACATCAAGTCGATAGCACTGTTACTGTTTTGCAAGTTTACAACTTACTAACACATTACATACAAGTACCGATGAGCAGCACTGTAACAATTTTATTATGTTTATTTTTATTTTCACATTGGCTCTTAAAACATGTTTATATTTTAACGTTAATGAATTAATTGGGTAATTAACATGGAGTTTATAAATAAAAGTTGTTTATAAGTTTCTACGAACAAAGTCCTAGTAAGTCTTCCGTCTTATACGATGAACATAATATAATCATCATCTTATGAGTAAACTAACATATAAACTTCAACGCAGGGGTGCCAATTAAGAGGAATCGTCGTAAAGATGCAAGTACAATAGATAGGTATACTACTGGGTACAATTTTATCTTAGGAGCGACACCAGTCAAGCTAGTTTTTGTTGCATTGCAGCTACAAGAAGCAACCTTTTTAAAAATACTTGTTCTTTTTGTCATACTCCTTTGGACAGTAGAATGTTACCACGTTATAATTTACTTGTAACAGTCGGAACTAAGCCACCGGAATTATGTTCTTTTGGATCAGAGAACGAACATGTGGATGCCAATTTGTAATATTTAGTTACGATTATAGTTACGCTATAGACACTGACTTGTACATCAATACCTTCATAATTAGGGTTTAACCTTTTTTTTTCCGATGGTAAATCATCAAATGAATGCAGTGTCAGACTTGTACTGACTAAAACCCATCCATGTTCCTTCCTTGCCCTTTGTGTTCCAGGGCCGCGGTATCTCTTTCGAACAGTCCCGCAGCCCTATTAAGGTTTAACCTTAGGGTAAATTATTTTTGGATAGTTCCAAACAACCCTAGGCAGAATTTAAAACTTGAAAAACTAATTAACTATAATTAGGGCGTCATCCACATATGGATGATGATGATGCTTCAGTATGAAATGCATAACTTACCTATATTGCAACACTGTAGGGAGGTTTAGGTACATTGTTATGTCGATAGAACCTCGCCCGTGTCGTATCTCCATTAGGCTCCATTTAAAGGAAAACTTCCTAAAAAACATACTTGTTTTGCACTTTCCTCATCCGCTCCTCTGGGTACACTAAAAGCTTCTTTCTCGTGTGAAATTTCATCATAATTGTGGATAAATTGAAGAAACCAGAAGCCTCTTACGGAATGATACGGTGGCATTTCATATTGACATGTTATAAAAATAAAGAAAATGTATTTACTGGTATATGTACTTGTCTACATAGATGCCATAAAGTCCTGTACGTCTGTGTGGACCGCTGTCAGATAAGCTGATATTGTACTTTGTCGCTACTTATCTGCCACTACGAGTGTGCGCTGCGGGTCAGGCGTGGACGCGCGACAACACCCTTTTTTTTACTAAAATACTACGCTTTATACTACACGGTTTTACACTTTGTTACATTACAGTTTTGTTTTATAAATGCGAAATCTCTTAAAGGCAAGTATCATGCATGACATGTTTATATAAAAATAGTAGCATTTTCTTCTGAATACTCAGAAGAAAATGCTACTATTTTTCTATGACTAACATAATAAAAAGCATAATATGTAGATAAAATATTTCATAAATACCGTTTGTTCATCTGTACTTAATTCGCATACAAATAGACGACCTTTAAAAGGTTTTACAGGAAAAATGTGTCCGTTTCTCTAACGAAATGTAGTCATAGAAACGTACCCGCGATTGGTACTTTTACAAAAAGCGTTTCTCTTTTACTTTACGGGGAAAGAAGACGCGTGGTCGAATCTTACGGAAACTTTCTCTTTGCATAGCTTTTTTCTATACGTTTGGGAAACCGGGGCGGTGTTTCACGAAAAACGATGGTATTTATAACAGCAAAGGAAATTAAAGTACTCAACCGAAAATAACGAGAAAAAATGTAGAGTGGGTTCTTAAGTAGGAGTATTATCGTTGTTGTTAACGTTGGTCTGTATTAGAGCACATGAAGGTGTAGATATGTTAGAAGTAGGCACAGCACTGGTAAGTATTTAATAAGTGATCGTAATTCATATGTCCTCGACCACAATTTACAGATTTTTGTTACGATTACTGTTCAGTGCACATGCCCAGTAAAACGTAATAAGTACTAGCCTTATATGACATACCTAATAGATAATAATTTTGAAGGCCTAATTACATAGTTTACCACATATTTTGGCTCTTTCAACTTCTAGTTCTCAGCGTATAAAAGCCAACTGTTTCCTGGAGAAATAATTTAAATGTCTAATAAGTAAATGAGAGGAATGTGGGAAAAAAACCGACTAGGTGGACAGACAATCTCATACAAGTGGCCAGAAGAAACTGGATAGCCATGACACAAAACCGCCAAAAGTGGACATTTGGATTTGGAAGAGACCTACACTCAGTATTGGATGGCCAAAGGTAAAGAAGAAGAAATAAATGACTGCTTCTAAAAACAAAGCCTTAGGGACTACGCACACTTAATTAGCTCTATTCAGCTTATACCCATAGAAAACAACGATTTGTATGGACACGCGTACGCATCCGTTCAGTTTTCCGCTGCGTACGCGTCTCCATACAAAATCGTTCTTTTCTATGGACATAAGCTGAATAAGTGTCAATACCTAGGGGTAAATCAACTCCAGAAATAAACCTTTGACGCACGAAGTCATTTCCTCATTATTATTTTACGGGATAATGTAAGTCATGTTATTTATTTAGAAAAAATATTATTGCCGTTCTATAGGGTTTTTTTATACCTAGACCGTCAAATCTATTATTAAATTATCTGTGCTCAAATCATGAAAATTAAAAGATAAGTTTCCTTGAAATGAAAACAAAACGGTGTAAAAAAATCCTTCTAACAATATTAATAATAATAATAATAATAATAAAGCTTTATTTAATTCCACAAAAACCACAATATTAAATTTCAAATTTCTAGCCTAGTATAATAATAAAAGTAATTTTTAATTGAGATACGGTTACATTATGTATATATTAAATTAATACAATTAATAACTAAATAAATAATAAATGCATTTTTTTTCTTGTGGCTTATATGGACCCCTTACGGGTAAAAGCCTCCTCCAAGGACTTCCATCGTTCTTTGTGTCTAGCCAAGGATAACCAATTTTCTCCCGCTACCTTTACTAGTTCATCTGTCCATCTGGCGCCTGGGCGACCTCTAGTTCTGCGACCTCTAGGTCCTTGCCATTTCACCACTCTAATGGTCCACCTGTCGTCGAGGTAACGGGCTACGTGTCCCGCCCATCTCCATTTCATTTCCAGCGAGAAAGTTAAGGCGTCGGTTAATTTTGTTTTGTTGCGAATATGCTTGTTTTTAATCTTATCACTTAATTTAACACCCAATAGGCTTCTTTCCATTCTTCTTTGCGTGGTTTGTATTTTGTTTCTAGTTTTTAGGTCGAAAGTCCAAGTTTGAGAACCGTAGGTAAGGCATGGTAGAATCGCTGAATCCATAACTATTTTCTTGATTGATGGTGTGAGTTGTGATTTAAGTATTTCTTTGTGTGCCCAGTACTTCTTCCAGGTTAATGATATTCTGCGATCTATTTCCTCTATGTTTCTATCTTTTCTAAAAGAAATCTGTTTGCCTAAGTAAACGTAACTTTCTACAAACTCTAGAGGGATTTTATTTACGAAGATGGACGCGGTGTGGTGATTAGTCATTATTTTCGTTTTATCAAGATTCATTTCCAGACCGACCGTGATGCTAGCTCCGTGTAGATCGCTAATCATATCATTCAGTTGTGCAGGGCTCTCGGAGAATAGAATTATATCATCCGCGAAACGGAGATGGCTTAGATATTCGCCGCTTATGTTTAAACCCTTCTTAGACCATTGTAAGTTTTTCATTAGGTGTTGTAGTACAGCTATGAATAGTTTTGGTGAGAGCGGGTCGCCCTGCCTCACACCTCTATTTATATTAATTCTTGTACCCATTTTGTCTAGTTTTATCCTGCTTTTACTTTCCAAATATAGGTTTTTCAAAATATGTATGTACTTATCTTCAATGTTTATTGACTGTAAAGCTTCCCAGATACTATCGTGTGATATAGTGTCAAAAGCTTTTTTGTAGTCAATGAACGCTACATATAGAGGTCTGCGGAATTCTGTATATTTTTCGATCAACTGATCTAGAACTTGGATGTGGTCGTGGGTGCTGAAGCCTGATCTGAATCCGGCTTGTTCGATTGGCTGATGTGCGTCGATCACTGAAGATATTCTTGCGAGCAGACAGGAGGCAAACAGTTTGTATAGGCAAGACATTATACTTATTGGACGATAATTTCCTATATCCATTGGGTCACCTTTTTTATATAACAAAATTATTTCTGATTCCGTCCATGAATGTGGTACGGTTTCCTCTTCTAATATTTTATTAAATAATATAGTAATAGGCTTCAATAGTACGGTTCTTGCAACTTTAATATATTCATTCGAGATTCGATCTTGACCTGGGCTTTTTTCAGATTTAAGCTTTGTAATTTGGGTTAATACTTCAAGACCAGTAAATTCGGGAGTTGGGGATGTATTCTTGGTTTGGTTGGTAATTTTCCTGACGTGTACACTATTAGACTGGCTGTAGAGGTTCGCATAAAAATCTGTAGCAACCCGTATGATGTCCTTCCGAGTCCGAGCTTTCTCCGAGTTCGAATGGAGACAAGTGATCCATTTCTTTGTGTTGTTTAATTCTTTATATGCCTTTTTTGCTGACCTTGACTTATCGATGTTTTTCTTTATAGTATTTACTCTGTACGTGTCGTAGCATCTTTTTATTTCTTTATTTGTACTTTTGTAGAGCATTTTCAATTTTTCTTTGTCGTTCTTGTTTAATTTTGGTTTGTTTTGTAAATCGTTACGTTCTTTCATTAGTTCTAGTGCTTTATCTGATAAAATTCTATTTTTTTCGTTTGTTTTTATATTTTTAATGCTGTTCAATATAGATTGCTCGATCTTTTGGCAGTATTCGTTGGCTCTGTAGTTAGTGCTTGACGATATAAGTTCAAGCATACATCTTTTCAGATTTTCGAGGTAAGTCTCTTGTTCTTTCAATGTTTTCAGTGTGGATGTGAATGATGGGTTGGAAAAGTTGCGTCTATTCTTCTTTCTTACGTTAACATTTAGTGTAACTCGCAGCATTCTATGGTCTGAACCGAAAGGGACCGACGACAGAACCTCGTACTTGGAAATAAGTTTTGGTTTTGTTGTCATGATGTAATCGATTTCATTTTTTGTGTTTTTGTCTGGAGATATCCACGTCCATCTCCTGTGCTTCTTTAAATTGAACATGGTGTTTATGATTTTCAAATTGTTTTCGTATGCATATTGAATCAGTCTCCCTCCACGATTGCTTCTGGCTCCATGTCCGTATTGTCCAGTCACTGAGTGTTCGTGCTGTCTCGGTTTCCCGATTTGAGCGTTGAAGTCGCCCATGGAGATTATGTTTTCGGTCGAGATGGAGTCGTGAGCTTTAGCAAGGTCTTCATAGAATGTGTCAATATCTTCCTGCGATGAGCCTTCAGTAGGTGCATACGCTTGTATAATAGCAAAAAGTAGCTTTTCTAGAGTAATTTCTAATATACACACTCGATCTGATATTCCAATGAAGGTTGTAATATTTGCTTTGTACTTTTTCTTAACCAGAAAGCCCACACCCAATTGGCCTTTGGTTTTACCGAGGTGGTACATAACATAATCGTCGTCTTCGATAACATTTTCTCCCGTTCTACGGACCTCGCACAGGCCCAGGATATCGTGATTGATGTTTTTTAACGCTGCTTTTAACTCTATCAGTTTTGTTGCAGACGAGAGCGATCTAACATTGAAGGTGCAAATGTTGTATTTGGTTATATTTCTTGCTATCCTTGGAGGGTTTTGGTCGTATTCTCCCACGGTGACCAACCCTGTTGGGAGATTTGAAGCGGGTAGGGGGTCCAGCTGTAGTTGCTATTCGATGTCGCTATGCGATGTTATCTCCGAATAGTTATTGCTGGTGTCTGTCTGAGTGAGGACTAGTTTTGGCTTTTGTATGACGTAGTCTTTCATATTAGATATTTTGTTTTTCTTCGATGGTTGTCTAGTGACGCTACTAATGGGTTGACCACTATGGCTTATCTCTGGTGATTCCGATAAGTTCCTCTTGTTTAGCTGGTTTTTTGTAGGGTTCTTAATATTTTGCAGTATGATGAGTTTGTCGTATTTGATGAAGGCAGTATTGCCAGCTTCCTTTTCTATCTGCAGTTGGGCTTGTAGTTCTCTGCGCTTGTTGAGGACTTCTATGGGATAATCTTCCTTAATATAGTATAACAATATTAAAACCGTCTAAATTCCTTCCAATTTCATCAGAAACTGAGCTCAAACAAATCCGTCAACATAATTGGCATCGAATAAATCTGATTTAAAATGGATCTCAGCGAGCAAAGCCTTGAGCTGAGTTAAGACGCACCTGATTAACTACCAAGTAGACGGAAAACTGGGAACCTTCTAAAGAATCCATAAATAAGTAGCAAGTGTAGCAACCATGTACTAAACTTCGATGGGAATCTAACGAGCCTAGAACAGGCTGTATCGGGTTATTCCCGCTCGGTAACACCCTTTCGTCAACACTGTTGACGATCGGGAAAAAAAAGTTTCGTTCGTTCACACTGTTGACGAACGCTACTTATTATTCCCGTTCGGTAACACCTTTCGTTCCTGTCGTCAACACTGTTGACGATCGGGAAAAAAAAGTTATTTTCGTTCGCAGTGTCCATGAATGCTGGTTTTTATTTTTAAAATATGGAAATAAAAATAAAAATGTCATGGATTTTCAAATGTTTAATTACGGCGAAAGTCTAGTATAAATTGATAAAAAATGTTAGATGTTGTTCCATTTGTAGAATTTACAACGCTTTAATTAAAATAATATATTATAATAATAAAATTATAAAAAGTAATTAATTTTTTTTTTTTTTATTTTATTATTTAATATATTATATATTATTATATATTTATTTTAATTGAAACTTAGGTATTTACAACGCTTTAATTATTATTGTAAAATAGTTGATTATCTGTGATAGAAAATTCTGTATTTACTTGATTATCTGAAATATTTTATTTTTACTGTTTTTAATTAGGTTTATTTTAATTTTAGGTACTTAATATAAAAATATTAAGGTTTATGGTTATAGTATTGTTATTTAATTAGTGTAAATTAGATGATTATCTGTGATACATAATTGTGTACTTACTTAGTTTTCATTAGTCACTCTCTCAACTATATTTGATTATGTTAAATCAGTGTCACAATTTTATTACTTATTAAAGTGTAAAATGGTTATTATGCACATGATAAGGCCATTTTTTTATTTTCTAGTTAATTGTGTTTTAAAAGATCTAACATAATCCATTAAAACATTTTAAAAATCCATGACATGTTTTATTTTTATTTCCATATTTTAAAAATAAAAACCAGCATTCATGGACACTGCGAACGAACGAAACTTTTTTTTTTCGATCGTCAACAGTGTTGACGACAGGAACGAAAGGTGTTACCGAACGGGAATAATAAGTAGCGTTCGTCAACAGTGTGAACGAACGAAACTTTTTTTTCCCGATCGTCAACAGTGTTGACGAAAGGGTGTTACCGAGCGGGAATAACCCGCTGTATCAGCTGCTTACGTTCTTACGAAAAGTTCACATACCTTTCTAGTAAGTAGGACATATAATTACCTAGTCATACAAATCGCTGCATGATCAATTTTTAGGAATGTTGATCACCAATCCCTTGCTATTCTATGGTTTTTATTGCCAACAAAATAAAGGTCTAATAACATGTTTATAGGAGTGTTACAAGCTGACATTGTTCCTCCTTTCCTACCTTACACGTGCACGATCTTATATTACGGAAGAAAAAGCCGAAAGCGGTTTATCTTTCCAGAATAATCTATTTCTTAGAATACACGAGGCCAATCAAAATACCGTCGCCACAATGACCAATTTTTGTTGTAAAAATAGGGAATGCGGGATGTAATCACAAAAATAATCTAGGTCACGGTGCTTATTTCTTATTTCCAAAGAATGTTTTTTCACAGCATGGAACTCAGGCACGTAGTTTGCAATCAAGCGGTACTGAAATCTCATGTCGATTCTTTCAAAAATATTTTCTCTAACATAACAGCTCGGGGTCCACTCCACCAAATCATTTGAAAAGACTCTTCTCCATAGGAAACGACCAACCCGAACCGTTCACCTTTTTTCGACGTTTTATAAGTGTCCATGTAGGCCTTGTGAATTAAAATATTTTGATTTGATTTGATTTCACCTCACAGCAGACGAAAATTGAAGGTGCTAATTACGGCATACGAAACATATGGCTAGGTACTATACGTCTGTTCTAAAATTAGTAATAGTACATTTATCATAACTAAAACGAATACAAATATACATACCGTGTGTGTGAAGAAGGAATGCAGTCCTCTTCCACGCTCGCTGTCCAAGAATTTCATAACTTCTTTTCTTATGTTTAGATACTCGTGAGATTTCAGATTTGTAGTATTAAGACATTCTTACTATGAAAACATTTACATTCGAGCTTGGCATTTGGCTATGTACTATATTTCAATAAGATTAGTTTTTAAAAAGGTCTATGATAAAAGAGCTCTTTCAGAAGACAATCGCAACAGCAAACCACTGCGGCAAAGAAGCCCAATCAAGATTCCAGACCATGGTCAGACCGAAGCGACGCAACTGGGTCCCTTGTTCTATGAAAACGGCTACAGGCCGTACAGGCGGCTATGTCACATAACCAGTCGCAACAGAAACCAAAAAGGAACAGTAACCAGTCCAAAACACAATTAGATAGCAATCCATAGCGTTGAGGTGCACTAAGAAAGGTTTTTACAGAACTGAGGGAATCCAGGGGCCGTATTACAGATCGACACTCAAGCATTACCTAAAACTCGTTTCTAGTCATTTGATTAGTTGAAACTTAGTTGAAGTAATGCCTGTGTCTTATGGTTCCTGAGTGAGGTTCTGGTGGTGATTGAAGGTTTTGTATTCAAACATTGTATCAGCAGGTAGCAACGTGTTTTTAAATTCGACGTCGGTAGTTTTCCAGATTGTGAAATGGCGTGACTTCATTGGATTAAATACCGGCTCGCCGCCTCATCACGTCGTTATCAACCTAATCGGTAATTCGATTTTCTCTCTTTCTGACCGAACATTTTGTATTGAGACACATTTTTGTAGGTTTTGGTGGTTTATATTATTATTTACTAAAATAAATACGGCATTTATGAATGTATCGTGTCGTGTGTGTGTGTATCGTGAGTCGTAGTATAACATTCAATATATATTTATATAAAGATATTTATTTATTTAATAGTTTACGTACACACTAAATACATAAAAGAATAGAAAAATAGATACAAAGGTGGTGCTTATTTCTAAAGAAATCTCTTCCAGCATACCGATATAAATAGTTTTTTAGGGACATTCTACAAGAAAAGCTCGGTTTTTTTTTTAAATAGTTAAGCATAAAATCCGTAACAATATTTAACGATATGTAAAATATGAAACAAACGAGCAGTTTTAATCAGTGTATTCCCATGCCGATCTAGTAATTAAAGAGAAACATGCAGTACTTATCTCGCGCGCAAGTTATAACAGTCAGTGGAGAGATATGGCGCCGTTAGTGCTCTACGCGGCTAATCACTTGAAGTTATGCACTGTTGCGAACTTTAGCTCCGAACAAGATGTGCGTGCTGTACCTAACTCGCTTTTGTATCAATACATATAAGTTAGTGGCAAATACATGGGTCGTACGTTTGACCTTCATAAACTATTCATTTGCTAGTCTATACAGCAGCATATATCAGAAAAGTATAGTCATATTTAAATGTCACCATGAAACCACTACCACTATGAAACTTAACAACTTTCTCCATGGGCAAATGCTTGAAATCGCGAAAAAAAATATGTTAGGGATCCCATAAATACGTGTCGAGCAGATATAGAATTTTTGAAGAAGACAGCTGAATATTTTTGGCGCGTTATCTTTTTGATGATGACTGAATATTAAAAGATATTAATTTTATTCGATATATAAAATGTATGGCAATATTTAGCCAGTAGGTAGGTACTTCCCATGCTATAGTGTCATCATAAACGATAAAACCTATCTCTTTAGAATTACAGGAAAAAGTGTCGACCTTGTCATGTCTTGACGTAATGAAATTATTATAGCGACCCTAACACATGACAGACATAATAAATGGTCTCTCGCCGTCGCAGCACATTGTGTGGAAACACATCACTTTTATTGTTTAGCACTTCAAGCGCTTTGTGACCCGAATACATTACTTTAATAGTGCTACCGCACATCTTCATATTAGTACCTTTCCACCCTATTAATTTATACGAACTGCCTGGATTCTTCATTTTCTTCGAAGCGTTTGACCGATTTGAAGAAATTTATTTCATCTCTAAGAACTACATATTTAGATTTACAGACAATAGAGAGAGACTATTTGTTTGAATTTATATCTACATATATACTCGTAAATTCAAACCAACCAACAACAATAATAGGAATAATGATTTTACCATAACGCATGATGCGAACCTCGTGTAAGCTGAGAAAGAGGAAATAATCAACTATCTCGACTTAGCGCACGAGGTTGTCGACATGTGGAATGTGAGCTATCAAAGTACCGATTGTCGTAACGGCAAATAGCCTGATGGCTGAAAGCTTCGACCACTCAGAAGCTTCGACTACTATTTAAAATGCACGCCTTATCAAGAAGACTCGTATTGTGAGGAAGTTTCTGTCTCTAGAGAAGGGACGTTGCGGATATTCGCATCCGCAAATGCTGAGCATCCGCATCGATTTGGACATCCGCATCCGCAACCGCAATAATCGATGCGGATATTCATGCGGATGCAGACGTAGCGCAGGTCGCGACAAGAAAAAAGTGAGGTTTTCGAGTGGCGCGTGCCGTGGGCACGTGCTGATTGACCAATAGGAGCGAAGATTCGGTGACAAGATCCGACGCTTTCATCATATTTTGTAACTCGTAAATCAATCATATCGTGTTTACTTGAGCTTATCATATGAACATGGCAGTTTTTGAGTGTTATTGTAAGTATACAGAGCGTATTTTCTGCAGTAAATAGTTTATTGGACAAGTGAATTCACAATGTCACCACCTATACAAAGTGAAATTTGGACTTATTTTAAACAAGATGAACATGGCCAGGATAAGGCTCATTGTAAAATATGCAATAACTGCAACAAAACGAAAATTCTTAAAAAAAAACATGAACATTCGCATCCGCGGTCTGATGGATCGGATGTGCGTCTTCAAAAATCTGCATCCGCAACATCCCTGCTCTGGAGCACTAACGATCATCAGCATCAGCCGCCGACTTCCGAAATTGACGGACCATATTTTTATTCAAGTATTTAAACATGTAGGTAATGTATTATATGAGCAGGCGTACACAATAATTGAGGATATAAATAGAAACTGCAACATACATTAAACTACAAGCGTGACGCAATTATAGCAAAAACGTAAGAATGTGTTGAGTGGCAACTATCCGCTGAAATACACTTGAGTACACGGATCGGCAATAACAATAAGAATCATTTATGTCGGATGTCTCAAAAAGAAGTTTACTTAGGGAACACAATAGGCTTAATTTCGCATTGTCGTGTATCACAGGGGTCGACAGTACATGCGGTTAGAGACGCACCATTAATTTAATGTATTTCTACTGTCCCATGTACTGAAAAAAGGTGTATGACGTGTGTGTCATCTATTTGATGGATTCACAATCCTTGTTACAGTATTCACAAGATTCATTTCGTGATTGTTAATCATACCAATAAAACCTGACGATTTGTATTACATGATAAAATGGATGCACATCTAACCTAACACTGAATTCAATTTAACTAATAGTACTTCGTCTTGTAGAATGTTTTGGGATTTCAAATAACAATTTTTTCAAATTTGAACTTTAACTTTGAAGTGTTTGGAGTCACAAAGTTATGTTCAAACCCTATCTTTTGGTGTTTTTTTCTAAACACCCTTTGCGGAGAGATTTTAGAAACGAAAAAAATGTTGAGACCGCCCGTCAATGCGCCGCCGCCGACGCGCCGCCGTCGCGCCCGCTGAAACTGGTACAGTCCTTGGTCGATAAACGACATGATCGTAGGATAATCCCCAGCAATCACGGTCTCACATGACCCAAATACCAATTCATATTACGTGCCTCTCTACCACATCAAACATACAATTACATGCGGGGGTCATCTCTTTCTCTCTTTGACAAAACCCTGCTACTTGTTAGGTACTTCTAAGTTCCTAGTACATAGGTATAATCGTTTCATGTCGCCATTATATTTGTTACGTGCAGACTTGTTCCTCGTCCATTATTTTAATTAATTATATAATGATTTTTCTTTACGACTCCGGAAGACGAGGCAAGCTATTATGGTCAATTACAAAGTTGTGATGTTCACATTAAGATGCCTCACTCGTTCATCACAAGGTGACTGCAACTTCCGGGCTAAATTAAGTCTGTTACAAGATTTTCTCTGTATGAACCAGTAGAATTTCACGGTGAATATTAAGTATATCGTTAGTGAGGCCAAGAATGGTCTAACAACATCAGATGTTCAGAGCCTCGTTTCAAATATAGAAAGGTACTTACGGGTAGAGGGAAGGGTGCCTGACGATGAGCTAGAGGTGCGAAGCTAGGGGGCATGCGGGATCCCTGGGGTCCGGGGCCAGCGGAGGGCAGCGCGGGCGCACGGTCGGGCTGCGGGCGCAGGGGCAGGCGCACGGGGCCGGTCAGTGGGAACGCGAACACCTGCGACTGTGGCTCCGGGAAGTTCATCGGTCTGGAACAAAAACCTTTCATCAATATTTTCACAAATGATAAAACTTCTAAAAAAAACTTCTACCTTCCAGATACTAAACTTCATCTCGTCTTCTAAACGAAGATTTCGTTTTGCTAAACTGAAGGATGTAGGATAATCCCTCTGAGAAATTTACCCATTCAATTAGATCAGATACCTACTAATTAAAAAAACTTGATTGTGTGACCTAGTAAAACCCCACCTATTGTTTGAATTAGCAGGAAATTAATTTAGCAGCACTTAAACGGCCTGTCAGTAAAAGCGCATAGTAAACCCCAAGCTCGTTCCTTTTATACTCCACTTAAGTGGATGACGCTTTAAAAATGTTATGCACTAATAAAATCCTGTTGGAACGACCGCGGCGATGGGGTTACGCAGGCGTGACGCAACAGGAGAGGCCCATCTTCACTATGACGAAGATCAAAGTTACCTTATTATTTTATTTAAAGATACGAATGTTTTGATTACTGTTGAATGTAAAGGAAAAGTAGACCAGATCCTGGATAAACTTTTATACCGTAAAATGCAGCAATGTAGTGTGTGAAGAGTTAATTCAAAATGAATTAAACTTGATTTCAATAAACCACTTCTTTATGAATAATAAATAGTAGTTTGTGGTGCTTTGAAATTATATTGACAGTACGCAATTGTAAATAATGGCCCACAACAATAAATGACCTTAATTTCAATTATCCAAAACTCCGATCGAAGCTCTAACATCCTGCTAAGGTACTATCACTTACCTAATTGGTTGCCGTAGGCGTAGCCAAGGTATAAGACATCACTTATGTTTACTAATGACTCCTTTTGTCTTCAACTAATAAGATACCCAATCCTACTTTGAACTTCCCGAAAATTATAATTCAAAACGTGTCTTCGGCTCAAATTATTATCACTTTCAAACAGGAATCGAGAAATGTATAATATTTATATAATATTAAGTTAAGTAAGTCCTTGATTTTCATGTGTTAACATACACATATTTACATGAAAATAAACTTTATCAAGCTTTAATAAGCTTGATAAAGTATTAACTACTGTCTTCACGTGTAGGAGATTATGTCAGAAATGGTAGACAAAATCGTGCTATCCTAAAACATGCCATGGTGCAGAGGGCAAAAAGGTGCTTCCGGTGATTACCTGAAGCACCTTTTTGCCCTCAGCACCATGTGTAGGTACTTAATTATAAGTAACCTTCATTCATCATCTGCCTAGCCTTTTCCCAACTATGTTGGGGTCAGCTTCCAATCTAACCGGATGCAGCTGAATACCAGTATTTTACATGGAGCGACTGCCTATCTGACCTCCACAACCCCCCTCACAACCAATACTACTGGGAAATACGATACCCCTTGGTAAGACTGGTTGTCAGACTTTTTGGGCCACTGACTACTTTAACGACTGTCAAAGATCTTCAAATGACAGCCAGGACCAACGGCTTAACGTGCTTTCCGAGGCACGGAGGAAACTCGGTATGTAATGGGTGGTCACCCATCCACAGACCAATCTAGGCAAGCATGGCTTAACCTAAAGATCGACCCGAGCGGCTGTTATTGTTTAGCCACGAGCTCCTCTAAGTAACCTTCATTGTGTTACCTATATTCTTAAAGATTATTCTTCGATTAAATTAAAATCAAATATTTGGCTTTTCCAAGGCATTTTGACTTTGAATATGTTAAACTCTGCGAAAAATGGTGTGCAATAGTACATTATGGTACAAGTGTGTAATGTTGGTGATTACCGCTGAGGCGCTATTGATCTTAAGAGAGCCGAGGACGGTAATCATCGATACACACGTGTATCATACGACGTTTTTCAACACACTTGTGAAGAAAATAATACTAAAAAATAATTTTATTTCGTAGATCAGATAAGAAGTTTATTTAGAAAAACAATTAGTAAATGTGCAGTTAATAAAATTATATGTTATTAACTGTTTTTGATGGCATTGCGGTCTCATCAGATAGATTATTTGTACTATTGAACACGATCTTTTTTGTATCGAAACTTTTTTAAGAACAAAGCAACTCAACCAATAAAATAAAAAAAACCCTATTACTCACTTGTGAATAATAGCAATGAAAAAGTCACAGTTTGATTCCAGATGTAATTATGTGCCTAATTGCGGTGAAATTAGAGCTATTTTATGAGCAAGTGTGTTGATAAAAGTTTATTTGTACTATTGAACACGATTCTTTTTGTATAGAAACTTTTTTAAGAACAAAGCAATTCAACCAATAAAATAAAAAAAAACCCTATAACTCACTTGTGAATAATAGCAATGAAAAAGTCACAGTTTGATTACAGGTGTCATTACGTGCCTAATTGCGGTGAAATTAGAGCCATTTTATGAGCAAGTGTGTTGAAAAAACCTTTAAAAATGATAGAGACCGGAGGACTGACGAAGTTGTAAGGAGGTAAAAAAATAATTGATTATAGAAAGGTTCTCACTGAGATATTTAACGGAGTTTTTTGTATGTTAGATCCATAGAGTGGCGTCACCTTGTCGTCGACAACATACTTATCAAGAATTGTTCCCAAGGTTGGAACAATACAGATTACCTCCATTAAAAAACATTTCCACTTATTAAGATAAAGGCTACCACTTCGGTTGGGTTTCTATATTGATGAAATGAAACTATAACTAAAATAAGTTAGAGAAAAATACAAATAACTGTCAGTTTCAGTTATTGAGTTTGTCGTCAATGTATTAATAATATTATATGGTATCCTAGTGGGCGTTCCTATATACGTGTAGTTTGTCAAAAAGTCTCGATAGTCAATACTATGAAAGTACTTGCGTAAATCGTTAATTCCCGAGTGTCTTACTGCCTGATTATATTACAACTATGCTCGCAGGGACTCAGTCTATTGCGAACTGCTAGACTTTCACTTTGTCATCATCAGTATTGAAGACATACATGCGTGTGTTAGGCAATTAAAGCCCCTAATGACTGCGTTTGGATGATGAAAACTTGACACGAAGTTACTTAACTAGAGATAAGTAAGTATTTATAATGTCAACGCGAACCAACGGTTACAAGTATGTAATGGTTTTTTATGACTCAATTGCTGAACATATTATTGTTCGCACTTAATAAGGCAGCGCCTGACTTAAACCTACGCTTGACCTTCGCCTCCCATATAGGTGTTTGTCGTATAAATCTAAACTTATACAAGGCCATACACACCAATATAAACAACATGATGCCTACTATAAAGCACGAAGAATGGAAGCCAAGCCTTCTGAGGTTCTAAGAAACAGGAATAATCGGTCCACTCCGCCGCATTTCAACGCGAACCACGCAAAACACTCAACAAAAGAATTTAATCCGTATTTTTTGTTATATGTATTTGTTTTGTACGTTACGGAGACACGTTAAACCTTACACAGAAATGTTATTTTTCCCTTGTTTCTTAGATTTTTGAAGTAAAATATAAAAGCCTTCAGTATTTATGAAATAAGCCGCAGGTCGCCCTCGGCAACAGTTTTTATTTACTCACATTGTCAGTAACGACGCAACATTACATAATATCTTTGATCTACCGTTATAAAGGTCAGCTACAAATAGCAGACCTGTCTTTAACATCAACGAAAATAAAAACAATACGGAGTAAACACAAGGCGATTGGTTACCTAAATGCAAGCGAACACTGGGCATAGCCTTTGTAGAGAAAGTTCCACATCCTACTATTCATGATGGTTTTGCTGATTAATTTCAGTGCAGTGTGTTCAGTAAGAAAGGTAAACTCTCTCCTCCCGTAGAAGTAAAAACTTAATTACAGATGCCCAAAACAAAACAGGAAGCGCTTTCTAATTTCACAACATACTGAGATCACGACTCAGTCTACACCTACCAACATCCTCTTTGAACTTCCCGAAAGGGATGATTCATGTATGGGAAGATACAATGTTCAGCAGTGAGTGTTGCTGTATTGTGATGAGTTGTTTACCTAGGCTCGTCGCCTCCGTGGCAGATGATGGCGATGCGCTCAGCTTGAGCGCCACGTGGGGCGAAGGCTCCGAGGATGTTGAAGGGGAACCGCCTCTCCATCGGGTCGTCGCGGCGTCTCTCAACCACACAGTTCATGCGACCCCTGGAAACAAACATATTCATTTCTTATCTAGTTTCTACTTTATACACATACATAGGTACATAAACTAGCGCCTTTTTCCCATGGGGTAGGCAGCAACTACAGAACGCCGACTGCTACGATTCTTACATACTCCATTAATTTAAGCTGCAATTTTAATAAAACAAGATTTTCCTCATAACATTGAATCCAAAACGAGTCATTTTTTAAATAACCTTCAACCGACTATTCTAGAACAAACAACGATAAATCAAAGCTCTGATAGGCTAGTACTTTTTATGCAGGTTCTGCCTGTTAAATTGTTCCTGGGTTCTCATTTTACTGCGCAACCGATTTGTGAATGTAGAGCAGCAATTATAGAATTTATGTTCCGACTCCGAAAGTTACAGAATGTTAACATTGCGATGAAATGTGATGAAAATCTGCAATTAGCTTCACTTCAAGCTTTAATATTGTTATTACGTGCCGCCATTGATTTCTTAGCAAATTATATTGTTTTATTTGGCGTTGGCAGTATTTTTTATAACATGACCTAATTATATTACATCATCTATAACTAGTACGCTTAGACGAGCTAAGTAAAAAATTCAATAAGTGAACGTATTACGATTCATGTAACATCGGTGTGATTGCCTATCTGTATAAATAAACGCTTCGATCGTTGCAATATTCACCGGAGTGCATCGTAGATCTGAGCCGTTAGGTCACATCACACATGCTACAGATTATCAATGAGCTCGTATTAAGGTGATTACACAAGTTTTTTCGGCTCCTTCCGCCTAGCGCCGGCACGATGTTACACAACTACTCAAAACGTTATAATATGAGAACACAGGAAGAACTGAAAAAGTCGGACGAAGGAAAACTTCGTCTGTTTACACAGCAATCGTTGCTAACACAGAATATCAGTCAATAGAAACATCACTAGATGCATATGTACTCTTTTTGTTCCTAATACCGTTTTTAATGGCTACTCTCTAGTGCTAACATTTGGGGTGTGTCCGTTATTACGGTGCTTTGGTCGATAGATATTCTCATTGAAATGAGTTCTAGTTATCTCATTCGCATTCAAATTTTGTTAATTAGGTAACCAACTGTTGTTTGGTACCATTTCTTGTTTATTTTGTTTTGTAGATGGAAAGGATTTTGTTCAGTTGAGTCCTCTTTACCTAACCTGGTACCCTCAGATTTCTAAACTAGAAAATGACAGTTATTATCATGGTATTCGTACTAAGTACCCATTACTTTTTGTTCTAGAAATACTTTTCAACGCACCATAGAAACATTTGCGAAACCTAAGCCACAAAACAAATATTTGAATACGTTTATGGTGTTCGCGGTTTATTACAACAACACAAGTCACAACTGACCTGTGATTATTATTTTAATAGTGGCTATTGCACGATTTTACAAGTTTGGTACAAACTGGCTTGAACAAACGTTTGATTTGTATCTGAGAGGAACTTGACCTTGTTACTACTCACATAACTGGTCGTTAGAGGAGAACCTAATTCTGAATAAATAACAAACGCATCAAACAGCGTCTTTCATCTTAATCCTCGCTCCACCGTATAGTCCCCAGATTAACCATGTAAGTGCCATTTCAGTTGTTTAGCCGCCCCATGGGGAAAATATGTCAACCCACCTTACATAGTGTGTTGTTAAAGGTGATTAGGATGTCTGAGAAGTTAATTACTATGACCGACGTGACTTTATTGATTTTACTTAATATTGCAGTTTCAACAAGACAGGCGCTCTAGATAACATAACAACAGAAACTCAACAATATATTTAGCTTTAAAATAACCTAGCCGTGTACTTTATATTGCACATTAGTTTATGTACAACGTTATTGGTGGGAAACGACTTTCTTTTTTGGGGTGAAAAATCACGTTTTACAGCAGGACTCAATGTAACGCACTCAAAACATTGTGCGGAGGTGTGTGTAGGAGCTGTTTAAAGTAAAAATCTTACATTAAAAACATCATCATCATCTGCCTAGCCTTTTCCAAAATATGTTAAGGTCGGCTTCCAGTCTAACCGGATGCAGCTGAATACTAGTATTTTACATGGAGCGACTGCCTATCTGACCTCCACAACCCAGTTAGTACTGGGTAATACGGAGGCACGGAGAAAACTCGGAAAAAAAACATGTATTTAGAAAAAACTTGTGAAAAAGTTGGAACTTTGATCCCCAATATCTCCGTAACTAGAAGGTTCCCAGGTATGCTCTAGAACAAAAAAAAATATCGCAATGACGGGGAGAACAAGCGCCTTTCGGCTTCGTTAAGGGTCTTGTTACACTCTTTGTAAATATTAGTCGTGTTCCGCACAATGCATACCTTTTAGCTAACAGTCGGTCCCGAAGAGCTAATTAATGTCTAATTTGCCTTGAACAAATAGAATAATTAGGCATTTTGTCAACTCACTTCTGATTGTTGTTGGCCAGGAAAGCGCCGGCTAGCTCGTCGAGGTCAAACTGTACGGGCAGCTTGAGCATGGGTCGCACGGCGTCCAGCTCATCTTCCTCCTCGGTCGAACTGTCAGACTCCGAGCTGTCGTCGCTTGCTGAGTTCGGCGAGTCATTCCTCTCGTCGTCGATTCTCTGTAAACGTGGTGAAATATCATCGTGAAAACATTCTTGAGAATGCTGTAGCAATCTACAGTGTTGGATGTGAAATGAACAGTCGTATTTCGTGGAACCATTCAAACCTTTAAGTCACATTAGAATATGAAAATCAGGAAATGAATTACTGCAACTATACTGACCTAGATTCATTTCCTAGGTACCTAGCGTAGGTGGACGTTATTACCAATAGATGAGAAGCTCCGGGAGCTAACTTGACCTCTCACACATTTGACCTAACCAGCCCTAGAAAGGTAGCTTTCTCTTTTGCAGCGCTTGAACCAGAAGGGAAGCGAAAGCGGCGACATTTATTAAATTGATTTAAGATAATTCCTGCAGTGGAGATAAAGAGTGAATGTATTTTTATAACGTCATAAAAATGCTGCGTTAAATTACATTTCACACTTAATAAAAAAACAAGGTGTGAAACAAGAACATAATATATCTCGTTCTGTGCTGTTTGCCTGGTACAATGGTTCGGACATCCTGCGCGAGACAATGCGCCGCGCGCCATTGTTTCAACGCCCTCCGTTTGTAAATATTACGAACATTCGGATAGATAGCTCATCGTTGAATCAGCCTGTCTATGCAAATCTCATTATTGTATCGAAAGAATATCAGGCCCAACGTATTGTTTTCTCTGCCGACACAGATGCTGACTGCATGCACTGTATTACTAACCAGTTTCACGAACCCCATGTATAATAGTGAAACGATGAACGCAAATGTCTACACGTAAGCCCGTGTTATGGGGTCAATGTGTAGACCCAACGAAATGTTAATATTTAAAAAGATGGCACACGTCATGAATGTGTTCAGCTGTAGGCAACTTGCAAAAGTTGCGAGATTAATATAAATTGATAAAAACTATGCAAATAGATACGAGGATAAATAGCTAGAAAATAGTTGTCAAGTCAATTAAGACATTCGAAAGCTGTTACTGAAATAAATAGACACCGAGCAAGGCTTATTTTAATAGTCATCTGTATTCGAAAACTTCATATATGTATCTGCAATGCGCATGTCATTTTGAGTTCCTCGACAATATCTGGGCAATACAAATAACACAAAGTGGTCGCTTTCACGTGGTTGTGGTGCAACAGCCGCGCTCCCCACTCCCGCCCCGCTACCCCGCCGCCAGGTCCCACACTCCCCCCCGCACTCACCAACTGAGTGAAAGCTGACTGACGTCACCACTTGCACCCACTGACAAATGCACATTTGTACAAAACCTAAATCTTCTTCATTATGAACAGTAATGATCTCGTAACTTTTACGTCACATCTTAAACCTACCATAACAAAGCTCTAATCGCATCAATTACTTATGTAAATAAAGCAATTACATCCTTTCTTTCTAAATTTCATTTACTTAATAGCTAACTTAGAGCAGGTAGATGACCTGTGTCTAATACGACTTAAATTTTCTCGGGCCTTTCAGGCGTGAAACTACTGAGAGAAACCACTCGCTGGCCTTAACCAATTAGTTATTTGTCGACAGCACTTTTACTATTACAGGTAAAATAATAAACTGAATGGCGTATGTTCTAGAAATCTTAGAATAAAAGAAGAGTTGTTAATGTTTCTTGGAACAGACAAGAGAGTCAAATATAAGTTAAAAGACGTTGATGAGACGTGCTGACTTTACATCGTGTTTACAACATCATTTTGTTTGCCTAAGCTATACCTTTTTCGATCTTTATATACAATTTTACATTAATTTGAATACAATATCCGAAGCTGGGTTCATCAAACACTTTCTAGACCACTTTATCCTTGTAAAATGTAGGCACATATCTTGCAACAACAATACATAGACACTCCAACTCCTTAGTATTCAAGCAGCAACAGTGTGGGAAAATTTATTCACCTGTAATTTGTCTTCGTCGATCTTGGACTCGGCATGGTTGAGTGCGTCGTCTTTGAGCTGGTTGGCGGGAACCGACGGGTGCTGGCTGGGTTGTGGCGACGCGGACACCTCGGGCGACGCAGACGGCGGGGGTACACCGTGCAGCGCGTGCGCTCCGTTTATGGGGAGGGGTTCGTCCTATAATAAACAAAATTATCATATTTTTAGGTGATTATCTACAATTTCACAATTAACCTTAGTATAAGCCAGTAGTAAAATATATCGTGCTCACAAACATGTAGCACTGAAGTAAACTTATGTCATGTTAATAATAATACTATCTTAACTTTTTATATAAGTCGTTTTAAAGATAAGCAGTTCAAGTATCTAGATCGGGCTCGCGAGGTTGTCGACATGTAGGATTAGAGTACAGCAGTCATTGTGCCGATAGTCGTGTCAGCCAATTGCTTAATAGCCAGTAGCCTCGACCAACATCTAAGGAAGCTCTTGCTTGGCAGCTGGATCAAGGGCTTGATTCAGAAAGCAGTACTTCTGAACACGGCGTGTATTGCCCTGACCACCGGTAGCTCGGACCCTGTTCCCAATGTTAGTGGGCTACTATTTTTTATATTTTTAAATGTGTTTTAATGTTGTTTTATATAAAAATGTAATGAGTATGTGTAAAAATAAATAAAGGAAATAATAATATGAGTACAATATCTTAAATTTCTCGAAAAGCTAAGCAGATGTGATCGATCCAACATTTCCTCAATGGAAAAGCAACGAGTCTATCGCTTTGTAAGTGGACATTTTTAAACTATTTTGCCAACTCCGCAGTTTTGGAAATAAAACACTTTGTTCTTTTGTGGCCGAATCCAGAACCTCATGTGTATCATAGCACGCCCAGATATTTGGTGGACGTTTTCGGGTACTTTCCTACATTACATTTTTCAAAACTTCCCTTAACAGACTAGATAGAACGCTGTCTTAAAATCAAATGTAAGTTGTTTTTAGTGCACATAATGTTACTTAAGCTTAAGCAGTTAATCGGATCAAATAAGAAGGTCACGCTTAACTCCTATTGTGGTAACTGGCAACTGGCACTGACGACTACGCTACAAGCTCTAGAAACATTTACCAAACCGCCACTGTGTCAATGTTATTTTCCACGTAACCACTTTTTGTATAAGTCGTTTAAAGTTATTTAGGAAACCTTTGCAAAATCGTAATTTCTTAACAAATTAAAGTTGAAACATTGCCAACCTCGCCGCTCACTTCTCGCGCAAAAACCATCAAAGTGCTCATCGCAAAATGGCGGATACCTTTAGCATGCAGCCAACCTCTTACGTAACCTGAGAACGTAGGCTATGTTCACGTACCTATGTATTTACCCACACGGTATCGCGTCTCATCATTGTTCATGTCAATTACTGTATTCTCATTGGATGATGACAACAGTTGGTCGGTCAGTCGAAAGTCATGCAATGTCCTTAAAAACACTCGTGTAACAAAGTACAAGGCTGCAGGCCTAATGGACAGCCCGGGCGACGCGGTTGTTAAACGAAACGAATGAAGTGAAGGACCCTTTACAAGTTTCGATACGCTTTTCAAAACAATTGATTACAAAGTATTATTTATTGAATGTTCACTGGTCACTGACTCTTTATTTACTTACATAGGTCACTAAAGCTTACCGAAATTGCATAACGTACGTTGGTTTCATCTAAACGGTTCTAAACTATTAGAAGGTAAAATTGACTATTTTTATGTTTGGCAAAGAAGATCGGAAACCTTTAGTCGAGTACTGATCCGATTACAAAACATTATTTCACGTGTGGAAAGCAAAACTATTGCTGAGAGCCCTCCATGGGATAATTCGCGAACGGAGTCGCAGGTAGAAGCTAGTAAAATAATATAGGTGCATTAATCTGCTACAAACAAGAGTATTGTTGGCCTATTGCCAAAAACCTAATAGGTTTATTTAAAGTAAAAAGTTATGTGCACCTGAATCACCCAACCACAATTTAAGTGAAGCTGTCCAAGAGAAAATGTATTCTCGATACCAGCTCAGACAGTCGCTAATTTAATCTCGACAGATCGATTAAGACTCCACAACAGTTTAATTGTAAGCAATTGTTTGTCTTTGTAGAGAGGACTATTCAATTCGAAAATATTATGCATGCCACGAGGGCGACTCCCGCGCAATCTTTTTGAAATCCATGGAAAATACGGCGATTAACAGTCAATTGCACACAGGTGGATCGCAGAGTTTAGTCATCCTCGAAGATACGTGTGTCGTTCAGTTAGTACTGCGCTCATAACAAGTGATGAGTTGTAGACATGTCGTGGAAACTTGTCAGATTTCACGGAGATATTCGTATCTTGGTGTGCAAAATGATGTTTGTGCGCTGTCAAGTATCAGGGCGCAGCGGAGCGCGAAGTGTTTGCGACCGCAACTGATAGAAAACAACGATTACGTCGACAACTATTGTCGCATTGTGCACTACGCCCACAACACTTTTACTGGATTTACGAAACGTTTTAAACATTTAATAGTTATAGTTGCTTGCTGCACCAAACGTTGCGTGATAACGAGGAAATTGCACGTCTCGAACTCAGAAAATAAGTAATCGCCTATGAACCAATAATCAGTAGGAGAAAACACTGGGCTTAGGTCACAATCTTTAACTAGGTATATTATTTTTTATATAATAATATTATAAATGCGAAAGTCAGTTTGTTTGTTAGTTACCTTTTCACGCCTAAACCACTGAACCAAGCATCCTGAAATTTTGCACATACGTTGTCAGGTGTACAGAAATGGGCATAGAGTACCTTTCATCCCGAAAAAATGTACTGTTCCCGAGAAAAACAACAATAACGTTCTTATGATAATAGATGGCGCCACGTGTCTTTCGTATCATTATTGAATTATGTTATTGTAGAAATTGTAGTAGTGTGTTAAGAGTTTAATCGACAAATTCTTAATTAACGCGAGCGAAGCCACGGACAAAAGCTAGTTATTAATATTGTGTAGTGTCATAAGTTGTGCGTGCGTAAATCGAATTCATATACGATACCCAAGCACACCTATTGGAATTCTGAACGCAATTTTATTTATAAATACATAAGTAGCAGCTAGCAACACTTGCACCGTGAATACAAATTGAGATCGTATACATGTGAAGTACACAACACAAATAAAGTGACTAATAAGAAGCGAAATCAAATTGTTTTTTAATCCCTGATGAAAATGTAAAATACTGTCAATGTGATAGCCTGAAATTCACACATATATTTTGATTTATTTTAAATAAACAGGTACAAAGGCCACAGGGGTTTTTACATTTAATAAATAGTTATCTAACAGATATAATTAACCACTTCTCGGTATTTGAATAGTTATCAATGAATTTAACTATGACGCGATGAAGTAAATTAATGCTAAAATCACGATGGATACTTAGATAGTTTATAATTTTTGTGCCCACAGAGGTCAGTTGCCGACAGACATAATCATACATGTTCGCCAATCAATGGCCGTCATTATAATAATCGCCAAATAATATTCCGGCATACAGCAACGACTCCCCGCTATATTGGAGGTGATTTAACTGCAAGGTTGATTGAAAGTGATTGCAAACCATGTAAAAAGAAATCCGAGGTTTATTTATGCTATCGTCTGAAGTCTAAGACGCAGTCTGGCTGAAAAAGTTAGTTAACTGTAAACAAGTGTAGTTTACATACACAATAATGAAACCAACTAGTTACCCAATAAATATCCACCGAGATATAATATATATTATTGTAAACTTACGCCCCGTCGTTCGGATTACCGGTTAATTTCTTAAGTAAGTTTCTCGGCTAAGTTGTATGTTTTTGTTTAGCTGTATTTCGGGGATTCAGAACTGTTAACTTAGTGGTTTTATATAGTTGGAAACAATCTGGGAAAACAATGTCGGCTGTCAGCATAATCCTTACAGTGTTGTAATGAAACTGTATAATAATATGAACACAGGCTCCTGGACGAACAAATATCGTTATGTTAAACGAGTATAATATTTGCTTATTTGCTGGTATTCAGCCATCTGGTTAGACTGGAGGCCGACCCCAACATAGTTGGGGAAAGGCTAGGCAGGTGATAATGAATATTTGCTTTGAAATAATAAGTTGTTGATTATACACTAGACTGGCCGTTCTAGTTTAATTAGCCAGATAATCAGAAAAGGACAATATTGAATTGTGGCAGCTCGATAATACGACATTATTTATTAAAAGTATTACGCTGAAGCTGAAGGTTTTCCTTGGGAAAACCCATTTTTAATGGCAAGAACTTAAAGAGTAAATAAGCATAATTCTAATCTTTTCCAAGCAAAGAAATTACAACGCAGCGTCCATGTTCTCGGCAGATTGCACTAATATAACTAGATGCTTGGGTACTCCAGGGCGCGGGGCGATCGAAGGTTCTCAGAGTAGTCTCGAATGGCGAAGTGAATAGCATCGACTCTTTCGTGAGAACAATACGCTTGTTGTCTATACTTAACCTAAAAGGAATTGTTCAGTTTCATTGATTGGCTACGCTGAAGTTTATATACTTAGTACATCATTAAAACATAATCGAAAACTTGAATTAAGAATTATGAATGATCAATATCAATAATAACAAATATTGTTAATCAAAAAATAATAGACTTGAGAAATCTTGGGGGAATTCCTGAGACTGTACCTGAGAGTAACGCTCTAGTATTACATGTTCGAGTCTCAAGAGCACTTGCTGGAGTCACCCGAGCAGAAAGAATGTTAATTAAAGTACGATGGCGACTCAATAATTAGACGATGACAGTGCTGTGGGCGGGGCGCGGGTGGACGGATGCGGGGAAGATCATTGTGATGCGCGTGCGCGGAAAATCGGCGGCTTCCGTTCAACACGCACACACACACGCCAACGTGCACGAGAATTAAACATAAGTACGGCTATTTTTGTTGGTTTGGTAATTGTCACAGATAAGCTAATACACGGATAAAGTCTAGATGCATACACTATGCTCTGCTTCAACGATATATCGACATATCGAACGATTCGTTCGTTCCCAACGCATTTATAATTTCCCTGCTGATTGTTGTCTCGAAACAAAATCTCAAAATAAATAATTATTCGAGAAACTTCAAGATATTTCTATGTAAATAAAAAAAATCCAGTCTTGTTTCATACGATTAATTTAGACAGTATTCGCTCAGGGCTATGCAGCCCTTCTTACTATGTTTCTAGAAACGTCTATCAAATGGCATACCTTCAACTCACGGTCAAGGATGGTTCTGTTCTCCGGAGGCACTGAGCATTTCGTCTGACAAGTGTTCGGATACACAGTTCACGAAATAATGGCTGCGTATGCAAATTAACAAAATCATTGCTGAAACAATTACGAACAAAAGCAGAAACTGAACAATCAAGACTTTGTTGCCAATGGTGTTCGTTGTAAAGTTCTCATTGTAATAAGCAACACAAGTAAGTAGGTACGTGTTAATTTTCAATACAATCGGTCACGGCGACTGACTCAAGGACTTCACGCCTTTTGAATGTTTACATTCTTACTCGCCGGTATTGCCAAAAACACGGCGAATCAAAGTTTGTTAAGCGTGAAATATATTGACAACGCAAATGTGAGTGCACAGCACATAATGCACATGATTTTGGTGCAATAATCATTAATGGTATAAACATAACTGAATTTATACTGTTATAGGTAAGTGCATATGTTTCCAAGATACGTAAAACCGCTTAAACATTATTTTTATGGCCATTAATCGCGTGTTAACTACGACACCAGGTAGGAAAAACCTTAAACCGATTCCCATGAATACATTATTCAGAATAAGAATTCATAATTCAAAATAAATTATTTTACCTATCTATTGCCAACTACCGATAGATAATCATTCACAAAAGACGGGATAATATCTTTAAACATCTTGTTATTCTATTTATTTACTTATGGGGATACCTACAGGTTGTTTAAAGTATGAAGGGCAATAGATTGCATGACATGCTTTCCAATTACATGTGTCGTCCCATCGTGCTAGTAATTCCGGGTGAGGTAGTACTGACTGGATTAAAGGATCATTATAAGCTTCCACAACAACGACACTAGCTACATACAATAGGACACCCGGGTTATCCATACACGACCACTACGCTATACTACAGCTAAGGCCTTGTGTTTGGCACTGACCGTCATCACGGTTTGGATAGCTGACACGTCATGTCATATGAAATCTTTGTGGTTTTTAAGTTTAAGCCATTGAATATGGCTAAGCAAAGTGCTTTTGTGAATTAAACCCTTTGAAAGCGTGCATTTTTAACATTTTGTCAATACCTAAAGATAAAAATGGAGTAAGAACAACCTATAAAAGTATTTCTAAGTCATATAGAATAGCCTAACTGCGCAGTATTATGTTAAACGCAAGAAGTTTAAGTGCTTTTGAAGTAACTTAATCTTTTATTTTGACGAGATAAGCTTCAACGATTGAACACAGTCAAAATCGCATAAAATTTGGTATTGCACGACGAACAACTTTCAAAGTGAATCAAGCAAGTAAGTTATTTTATGATCGACCACGTTGAAATCGTAACCAATTGGAAGATTTTATATAATAAGATCAACGACCTGCGTCGATAAATAAAATGTTGAAACTTCTTCTAGCTGAGTAAAAACCAGTCAAGTTCACATAATATTAATAGTGAGTTTGGTGCGATTCGAACTTCATCTATTTTTGTAGACGTTGGTGTGAATTCCACTTGAAGAAATGACGGGCCAACTAACAGCATACTAACGCAAACCAGCTTTATTAATATAAAAATGATACCTCAAGTAAATAAATCGATTTTAATTTTAGGTTCACGACGGAAGAAGCCATTCTTCGAGTGACGTGGTGCCTTATAGTGATGTCATTTAACAACAATTTAAACTACAGTGGACTTACACAATGCAAATACATATATATCGGTGCTTTAACTTACAGGGCCGATATCTAAGATGTAGGGAACACCTTTCGAATAACAATGATGCCGAAAGTAACCGAGCTGAGACACATGTGTCGTGCTCGTGGCAAACAACATTATGAATGTGAATGTGTTACAGGCCAGGAAGAAAACAAAGAAAAAAGAAAGTCTTGCCATTGAAACAATTGAAAGTATTGAAGACCCGCTGAAAAAAGAAAAATCAAATATCGATCTGTGCCTAAATAACACAGACTATAACTACAGTTAATTTGTTACAGAAGCATATTTAGCGACTAATATTACCCAGCTGTTAGGCAATGGTAATTAAAAAAAACTGAAACATGCTAACGGAAATCATAGAAATATTTTTTATGACCTGTGATAGTTTCGCAACTATGAAAGTATAGAAATATGAACCTACATAATTATTCTACTGCAAAATATCGTTTTATAAACCAATGCTTATATTCAGTTTCTCACGTGGAAATCAAAGTTAAATAACTTCAAAAATAAATAAGTGGTACATATACTTAATGGTGGTGGTGGTAGGTGTCCAAAATGCACAGTTAGTCTGGCTACTCAAAAGTAAATGGTGAGTCATTGTCTCATTCATAGACATTTACCAATATTGGTATCACGCGTCATGCTCGTACGAACAAAGCAGAACGTGAAATCCTGCTCATTTCATTTTCGAATGCCTGTTTGTTTGCGGTATATGGCGACATTCTCTTTACTCACACACGTACAGTTATGTATTTCGAAACCAATATTTATTTCGGAGTGACTATAGGTTCTCCTGCCGCACAGTGGAACGAATGTATGGGAGCGGTTGGACGTAGACATGTCCGAAAAATAAGAGTAAAATTATGACAAACTAATGATGCCATCTTATTCGATTACTTAATGCCTTCATAAATTGTGGTGATGAATTTCTTCATAACTCCCATATTTCGGGAGTAATTTGAGAAAATGTGAAATTTTACTATGAAAATGAGTGTATCGAGCTCTCTCCCTCCTGATTCCGGGCTTGTTTCAAGTACCGGTCTCTAATATCGTAATGCTATTACTAAGAGCTATATTTAATACTAAGACACATAGTGCGCCAAATGTGCACTTTCTGGGATAAAAGGAAATGAAAATTTAAAAAAAAAACGTTTTTTCCCCATTTGTATTTACTTTAAACCGCAGACAGACTTATTAAGAGGTCTATAAATATATTATATATATACAGAAATATATATTAACAAAAATATTCACAAGAACTGATGAGAGTATGACTTTTAAGTAAGTTGATAATAAATTACCTAGTTTCATTAAAAGTACAATAAATAATTAAGATGTAAGCTCTAATTTACTAAGTTACACATTTTAAAACAATAACATCATTTAATTATCTTCGTCATCATCATCATCATCAATTAATTCAAATTCAGAATCGATGTCCGCTAAATCATTTATGTTAACAAATTCGATATCACTTTTCTCAGAATCCGTAAGCTCATAAAATTCCTTAAAAGAAGATTTTTTTACAAACTTATTTCCTTTTGGACGGATACTTGTAACAAGTGGATCAGAAGACAGTAAAAGATTGTGCATAATATCTTCATTGCATGAGATACTGCTATGCTTTCGAGAATGCCCCTCTCTATATTTTCTAAAATCTTTATTTCTAGCCTCAGATGCCTCTTCGGATAGAAAACCAATGGGCACAATTGACATGTTCTGAACTATGTCTGGCCCATGCATTAAAATTTTATGAAGTGAAGAAGGCATATAATACCATGGGTATAACTCCACGTAAAGCTTAGCAGTATCAAAGCAGAACTCTCGGAATTTAGTTACGTTGATCTTCTCTCCTGATGAAATACACTGCAAGATCACACAGATTTTTCTTAAAAGCATAGCATCTATTCCGGTCAGTTCAGCAGATTTAGTGTAGTTTTCAAAAAATCTCCTTGCCGAGTTGCCATTGTTGGTGGATCCACTGCCTTGTTTCACAACATCGAGAAGTAAGCCCGTTTCTCTTCTTACAGCCTCTTGAACTCTTTTCTTCCTGTCATCAACTTGCCTTTTTGCTATATCACCCCTTACTTGCCATGATTTTATGTCTAATTTGTAGGAAATGTGTAATAAGCATTCCATTGAGCGAATCCAAGCGTGAAGGGTGCTTAAGCTATATTTATACATGTCCTCGTTTGCGTGTTTATCTTTGATTAACTCTAAATTATTCATTTCTTTAGGACAAGCCTTGCATATGTCACACACTGAAGCTGCTGTATCGGATATAATGGAATGAATTTTACCATCAATCATTGTCAACAGCAGTTGGTGTTTGACACTAATTCCATCAGTGATGGTGGATGGAGTTAAGGCTTCAATCTCTGCTTCGATTTCAGCCATCTCTCTCTGCACATTTTCTTTGGTTTCCTTTATAAACTTAAACAATATTGGCCGGCAAAATGAAGTGGAAGATGGTCGCTCGTTTTCCCAAATTGTTACACCTTTTGAGACGAGCCGCAGTGGTACAAGACTAATCATAAAATTACTAGCAAGATCGATTTGCTCATCTTCACTCGTCCTTTGATGATAAATGCTTTGGCTAGATGATCCGTCAAAACCCCATTTGCTGGTCAATACGAGCTGTTGATTGGGATCAACAGGGGTTTCTAACGACCTAATAAGTCTTCTTGAGGTTAAATCCATCAAGGCTTGTAATTTGATTTTTGCAGAGCTCTCTGTAACTGTGAGATCTTCTTTGGCCGGATAGCACTTAATTTTTTCTTTAACCAACATGTAGTAACTCGGGTATTGAAGAGCTCCTTCTTGAGTGTTGAAATCCCGAAGAGTGTTATAGCGCCATTTCGATAAGTTCATCGATACATAAAGAGCCAATGCCTTCAAAGGGGATATTTCCCGTACCTGAATTGATTTACCTTCAATGAAGGCTTTGATTTTTGAGGCCTCTTCTGGATTCTCCGTCAAGTATTTCATAACATAAGCTGTATCGCTTTGTCCTGCCTTTTGAAGCGCCCTTTCGGCCGAAAACATAATTTCAGCGCTGCTACTGCTGCATGAAAGACTATCTTCAGTGCGTCTTCTTTTTTGCCGGTTACTAAGGTCCTCAAAAGATTTACGAGGACTAGGATGTGTACAAGTTGAAGCATCAGATTTAGCAGGAGAAATTATGGGCTCGATGACGTCACTTATATTTTCTGTAGAAGGTTCCATATTTTCATTCTGTAATTCCGGCCATTGAATTGCAGCCTGTAGCCAAATCTCATGTTTCTTCCGAAACTTATCTGTGCTTCTTCCAGACTGTGTCCATTTTGCATAAATGCGGTAGCAAAATCGACGACACCAGTCTTTTAAACTTGTTTCAGCACTTTCACATAACTGAACACAACTGTTATCTTTTAAAACACTGAACAAATAGTTAAAGTCGCGTAAATCTTTATGTGCGCGTGCGCATAAAGCAACGTGAATATCAAGATTTGTATTAAAATTTGGAAAATACATTGCGAGATTAGCTTGGATACAACGAGGTGTAAATCAACACTGATTTTAAAGTTACTAATAGTGACCTATTTATATAAAATCCAGGTATCCCAGGTATCCTTTGTTAAATATTGCAAGGTAATTAGTTATTGTGATAATTAGTAAATGATGCATGCTAAATTAGTGTATTAAGAGCCATTTAGTAATTAAATAATAGCAATGTTCTTATCAGTAATCATTAGTGCATCAGTTTTATATGTAAACCTTAAGTCCCTAATTATATATCCTAATTAGCTTATATCTTCTCTAATTGGCTGCTCAGAAATGTTATTGTAATAAGGTAAACCTTTAGAAAAACGGTTTTAATCAACAAAATAAACAAAAAATAAAAAAATTGTGTTATAAAATAAACATCACTCTTTATCCCAGAAAGTGCACATTTGGCGCACTATGTGTCTTAGTATTAAATATAGCTCTTAGTATTAGCATTATGATATTAGAGACCGCTACTTGAAACAAGCCCGGAATCAGGAGGGAGAGAGCTCGATACACTCATTTTCATAGTAAAATTTCACATTTTCTCAAATTACTCCCGAAATATGGGAGTTATGAAGAAATTCATCACCACAAGTTATGAAGGCATTAAGTAATCGAATAAGATGGCATCATTAGTTTGGCATAATTTTACTCTTTTTTTTCGGACATGTCTACGTCCAACCGCTCCCATACATTCGTTCCACTGTGTGCCGGTGAAACTGAGACAGATGTATTGCAAATTGATATGAATACAATATGAAACTGTAATGCGATACATCGTGTGATCGTCAGGTAACGAGTGCGTGCCATACTCGAAACGCACTTCAGTTCACATGACATAACCATGTGTCACGAATGATGCGCGCCAGGGTTCATTGACCCCGCCGCCAGCCGCTTTCGCTACAGATCCATAATCACCCACCAACTCCGGCAGGTATTTGTGCATTACCCATAAGTTCTCACTAGCCTGTCTAGTTGAAGCGTCGCTGACCTTTGACTTAACCCCACTGCCATCTTTTGATCGCTTGCATTCTATCCTTAGTACAGGTACACCTACATTACTAACTTTGTACCGGGCTGTTATGACTATCTCAAAGGTAAACTATCTACCCTACTTCACGCTGAAGTTAAACAAATACAATCTAAGGCTGTCTGTTTAACACATTTTTTCAAGTTCTCGTTGAACATTAAAATTTATTGTAACTGTTCGTGTTGACAAAATTCTCGTATTGGAAGTATAAACAATGAGAAACTGAGAAAATAATGCTCTATGTAATGTATACTTTGTTTAGTAAACAAAGTTCTGGGAAAGGCACGAGAAACTGAGGGACCTAGCCTCGGGCAAAACAACAAAATGTTTAAAGTTACCAGTTGCGACGGACTTTATAAATATGGCAGATAGGTACTGGAGATACATCAACTTTCGCAATCGGACGTTACAGAATCGCTAGATTAAAGCCACTAGTCAACTCCATGTTCTGTGTGGAAATTCAAGGTGATCCGGTCGCAGCGCAAGTCGGTACCTCTTCAATGCTCCACGTCCACGGGCTCGGAGGAAACTTACAAACATGTATCTACGCACGAGTATATATACATTTAAGCAAATATTGCGTTACAATATTTCCTCATCGCATGCCGACGTGTGGAGTTGTGGACCTATAACAACGCCACAGTCAACGCTTAGCCTGTAAACTCGCGCGAAGCTTAGGTCAGTGCCTACATGTTACATCACAGCCTAGCGTCATTTCGTCGTCCATCATTAAACACGAACCTTCCCTGCAGACCACTAATTTTAATGACCCTAGCGCCTAGCCACCTAACCACCCTACCATGATAGACTCAAGACTGGTAAATCTAACCCTGTTCAGTCATAACAGACAAAGCAAGAACATGTTGAAGATAGATAGAGAATGTTATTAAGGGATTTTCAAGGGTGAGCGATTACCGCTTGAATCTTCATCTGACATAAATCGTGAACCTTTTCTTTGAATCTTTGCCGTATTTTGTTCTAATAAAGGTCACATGGGGGTCAGTTGTTGACTCCCTGTAACACTTGCCATACCTAGCTGCGAATTGCCACTCATTATGATCCAAGGTGATAGATCTCTACCCTACTCTATGACCTTACGCCATAAAGATTATTTTTAAATTTATATAGTTACGTACCCGGTATCTATGGATAAGCGTAATTCTCTTTACGTATTAGTACATCTGTACAAGATAAAGGTAGATACTCTTTAAAATCGGAAGGTATGGTTTTTTTCTGTTTATTTTAAGTCAAAACTTTCAAGACAACACGATCGATTTTCCATTATGTTGTGATAATAGAAAGTGTGAATAGTTGTTATCGAGCTATCGTACTGTTATCTTTACTTTGTTTTATATTGCCACGCACAGCAATTACAGCAGTTAAGTCCCCCTGTCTGTGTCTGTGCCGCCCTGTCACGGAACCAACACGACTCTACAGAGATTACATAACTCGGGTAAACATGAATACTACTTAGGTACAAGTCACGGATGACGGACCTCATAATATTCACATTATTTTATCCTCCGCTAGTTTTTATAGTGAATCCCACACAAATGATTAAAAAAAATGTCAAATAAGACAAACTAACAATGTTGGATCCAAGGTTTCTTAAAGTTAACTAGGTACATAACAACATAAAGTATTAATTAATAGCGATGCCTGACAAGAAGTGTAATTACTGTTAAATACCTATTCAACTTGTGCATTAACTGTTGAAATAAATTGCAATTGTGTATGGAAATGCGCTTCGGCGACTAAATCAATGTTCACGAGTACTTTGCGGTGTTAGTGGTGTTACTACTCATGTCGTACTAACTATCACACTGCCAGACATAATAATATAATGTAATGGACAACTATCTTGCTATCAGCAATCATTTGTATTCAATGGCTTGATTAAAAGCCTTCAAAACTTAACAATGTTCTCATGTGACATCAATACTAAGTTGTGTTTAAAGATCATCAGTTGGTATATGAACAAAATGAAATCTTAAAACTGATGATCTTAGTTCAAGATTAGGTAACAACAAAACACATGTAAAGAAGCGATATGTACAAGAAAGTCGTGCAAGTAAGCGTTACTCGTCGTAGAGACGTGACTTCTCTTGATTTAGTGAACTGCAGACACAATCGATATCTTCCCTGCCACTTAAATGTTAATGATAATAAAACACGTTACGGTCACAACACTTCTGGCTATTTGTTTCAATTAGCACGAATTTATTTGATGTTAAGTAACAGCTATAGATTACGTTATTTCTTCTTCTTCGTCGTTTCGATGATTCGAATAGTGTTCAATAAGCTTTGAATCCTCCCACTTCAATAGCGTTATTAATGGAGTCTTACAGGTCCGTAGAGAAATTGCCTGTGCTATTGAAAATCAGAAGCAAGAGAAAGACAAACGCAACTAACTTTGGAAATCGTTAAATCGCTTATACAAGGTGTAAACGGACCCTTCACGAAGCCGTCAACCAAGCATTCTGTACATCAAACTAAGTGACTTACTTAGTTTGATGTACAGAACACAAAAATTATTGCTGAGAATCGACTTTTTTCAAAGTGATAATTCACGTTTTACAGTAGGACTCGACGTACGCACGCACTCAAAATATTGTGCTGACGCATTGAATAGTACGGTGGTCATAAAGGTATCTAGACCAAAGTTATACATTAAAACTTGTGAAAAAGTTAAAATAGAAGGTTCCCAGTACAACAAAAAAATGATCGCGATCACGGGGAGAACAGGTGCTTTCAGCTTCGTTAAGGGTATGTTTACTTACACCCATAACCACTTGCATGGCATAACATATCACTAAATACGTTGACCGCTACACGTATTTTAGACACCGTTCTGTTTCGGTCAATCATTTAAAGATGACAGAGCCAGGATGGTATTTCAAGTATGTTTAGCGTAATTCACATCACTAAATACGTTTCCCATCGACCTTGTTCCATCGTTAGAAGATGTATAGTCACAATGATGTTATGTTTATCGTTATATGCATTCAGTTGGATGGCATGTAAGCAAGCCTAAGTTAACGCACTGACAAAGAACTAAAGGTTACTGCAGAAAATATTTTTTTTTAATTTATTCTATAATATTTTAATAACAAAATAATGTGTAGAACATTATTTTTCAGATGATCTACCCAGTGTTACTAACGTACATAACTTGCGTATCGATAAGCTTTGCCTGATTGCCTACATTATAAATGTTTAGTTTTCCATCTACGTCTAATTTTCTACATTCGTAAGTAAACTATGTATATTTCTATGTTAATACAAAATATATATAAGACATACGTATTACTCTTTGTACCTTAATTATGACTATTACCTATGCACCTACAAAAAACAAAACAAATAGTAAAGTCCTCTAAACCTAAACGTACAAATAACTCTTTAGGCTTCACATTATTGAAATTGTCTCGAATTTTGTAATACTGCTTTTAGAGTATGTACACATTGAAACACTGAAAGCTGTTTGTAGGCAGTGTAACACTTAACATTTAAAATGCATGAAGTCTGACGTAAGTACGATTTATGTGTAAGGTCTTTTGAAGAACTTTGACAGTCGTTAGGTAGTCAGTGGCCCAAAAAAGTCTGACTTAGTTATGGAGGTCAGATAGGCAGTCGCCCCATGTAAAATACTGGTATTCAGCAGCATTCGGTTAGACTGGAAGCCGGCCCCAACATAGTTGGGAAAAGACTAGGCAGATGATGATGATATGTGTAAGGTGAAAGGTTCTAAGGGAAAGAGCAACCGATGTGTAAGTAACTAAGTAGATAGCCCTGGGCTGGCACTCTGCCATAGACATAAAGTAGCTCTGCAAATTATCCTCACCAGTTCAATATGCTAAACATGAATTTCAACTGCTTCGGCTATGATCGTAGCTTCTTGCTAAACTAAGTGGGCAGGAAACATCGCTTTTTTGTGGTTGCAATCGTGGTTAAATATCCTAAAGCCCTCGGATCGATTTCAAAATAGCGTGTTATTGAGATTTAAAAATCAGACCTTTGAGTTAAATGAACGGTGCCGTGATAGGCCGAAGGGATGATACACCCTATAGTACTAAAAAGAAGTTCTAGATGTTTACAAAACCAGTGATACAAGTCTGCTCAGCTCTACTTCGACAAAGACATGACAAAAATTAATGTTGTTTTGCAATGTTTTTCCACTAAGAAGTAGCAGCTCCGCAGTCTATACTTGTACCTGATTGATGGCAATAGGCTCGCCTCCTATTTCAAGTGGTGTTATGTTGGTGAAGGATAGGTAAATCTCTGCCTAACCATTTGAAGATTGCAGCGTCATGTTATTATAATGTTTGTATTTGCATGTAAAAAACCATGAGATAAATCGACGGCGTGGACTCGTAGAATGCCCAAGCGAAGACGGTGAGATGAGTTGGACCGCTTTATGAAAGACTGGACCATGGCAGCGCGCAGCCACCACAACTGGAAAGAATGGAGGTATGCCTTTTCCCAGCAGTGGGACATCATAGGCGGATATAATAATGTACACATGTTAAAGGAGGAAATGACAAAGGAGGTACTTACCGCCAACAAGGCGTCGTTCCCGTACGCTCGTCCTTCAAGAGCCAGCTCCTTGTCGAGCATTGCGTCGAGCTGCTCGAGCTGATGGCAGGAGGCACGCGCCGCCACCCAGCTGGACGCCAAGATGAAGGCGCCCAGGATGAAGGAGGCGGCCACCACCGTCAGCGCCGCGATACGCGCTATTTGCACTGATGATGATACCCTCTGCCGGTACGCCTGACACCAAAAAAAACATATTTTATTAATTTGTATATACATTTTTTTTTATCAAATCTTTACACATTTTATTATTTTGTAAAACGTTGTGAAAATAGAACTTGGAAAGTTAAATAGTTAACCCATTTAAAGAAGTAGAGTACCTCCTCATACTGATTTTTTCACACCCGGGTCGTCGGCCGTCATCGTTTCTAACCTAACTTAATACAATAACAGATAGTTGGTAAAACTGTGACTAATATCTTCGAACTATATTATCCAAAAATGTGTTCATTGCTAATAACTACTTATATATACTTAAAGTAGCTACATACCTACGCAAGTTCTTATTCTATATGTACATTCAGTCAAAAAAGTATGGGGAACGGATGATTTGTTTGAAAAAATTAAAAAAATTAAAAATGTTTTATTTGTTTTACAAGTAAACTTAACAACTAGTGATTGGAGCCTCCTTTTAAGCAAAAAAGCCTGTGTTAGGAGACTCCGCTCTTCCAAAACTTAAAATATTAACATAAAATTACTTGTTTATTTGTTTATGGTTCCTAAATATTATTATTTTTTTGTTGTAAGATTAGCACAACTGTTTTCCGTTTTAGCGCGGAATTTGAGTTGCATCTGTTTTGTAGATCAAATACTACTACTGTTAGTTAGATCATTAGTGACCATTGCGATGGACAAAAACATCGAACAAATAGTTTGTCTTAAATTTTGCATTGAAACAATGGAATTTGGTGTTCGGAGTCCCTGAAAATATTACAGAAGGCAATCAAAAAAAAATCGACTCTACAAAAAAATGGAAAAAAATAATATGAAAACGAAAATGGAATCGACTCTACCAAAAACACGTGCTTAATATGAGTGGTACAAAGCGTTCAAAAGCGGTTGAGATGGGACGGAAGATTTGCCTCGCTCTGGTAGGCCATCAACGTCTTCAACTGAAGTTAACTGTGTTGTGTTTATAAAACTTGACATTGTATAAAAATTACCTATTTTCATAATCAATTAATTTACATTTATATTCATGGAGACTTGTAGAATTAGTAAGTTTATTTTTATATTTCTACACCGGGAACGGTAGTGTATGTGAAACTGTTTAGTATTAAGATCTTTATGTAACATATACTCAGAAAGAAATAAATAAATATTATTATTAACATCGCAAAAGTGAAGGAAATAATGATTGAAAATCCTCATTCAAGTTTTAGAGAGATAGCCTCTGAACTTTTCTTTGTCTCACGAGTCGATCCGTACCATTTTAAATAATCACTTAGGTATGAAACATATTGCCGGTCGGCTAAAAGACCCCAGGCTCGGTCCCAAAAGACCCGAAATTTTCTCCAAAAACGAGGAACTGAGGCTCAGGACATGCTAGAACGAGTCAATTCCGACCCAACATTCATGAAACGCATTGACTACGAGATTGACATTTATGAAGTTGCCATATTTATAAAAAATAACCCGAACCAATTTGAAACCGTATCCTCTAAACGTCACCAAGGTGCACTAAAGTCAAAATCCCATCAAACAGCCCTTTACTCTAAAAGTTTCCTAGGAATGGCACCAAAATTTTTAATAAACTGCCTAAGTCCATAAAAGCATCAAGAGATTTCAATACTTTCAAAAGAACACTACATACATTCTTAATACAAAAAGCATATTATTCCATCAATGAATACCTAGAAGAAAAATGAAAATTGTTTTTATTTCATATATTTAATACTTTTTATTCCCTAATCATTAGCTTTAGTTCATAAGATTGTTATTAGCCTTGTATTGTTTAAAATTTATTTCGTTTAATGTATATTTTATTAAACATTTAGTATTAAGTAATTAGTTGTAATTACAGTATTTTTTGTATTTATTTAAGTTCAGTTAACGTTTTAATACTCACAAAAACGTTGATTGTACGCCTTGTAAGGCAGCACATAGTGAGACATAACTTTTTCTTAGAACACCATGTACCTACTTACTTTTACCTATGTGTCACAAATAAACATATTTGAATTTGAATTTGACATGCAAACTAGTCAATAAGCTTCGGAGTGGCGCCATCCAACTAAACCGAAACCACGAAAAATACACGCCAAAGTCGATCAAAAGTCAGAGTACAAATTCGACGATAAAGGCCAGATTTGTAGAAAGAAAATTTTTGGATTATGCATCACGATAATGCGCCTTCGCACAAGGCCATCATAGTAAACGAATTTTTGACCAAACACTCAACAAATACCATCGAGCAACCACCTTATTCACCAGATAAGGCTCCAGCCGACTTCTTTCTTTTTCCTGGACTCAAATTACCACTTTGTGGCACCCGTTTTCATTCGGTAGAAGATAAAAAGGAGAATTCACGGCAAGACCTGAACTCAATTCCGGGAAAAGCGTTTAAAAAATGATTGATGATTTATTATTCGGATGGGTAAGTGTATCGTTTCTGAAGGAGCATACTTTGAAGGAGATAAAATAACCTTGGATGAACTAACATTTTGGGTATTATTGATCGTTTTCCGGTACTCTTGAAAGAGTAGTAAGTTCTAGAGTGATCAGTATAACAATTATATTAAAGCAGGTTAATAAAACATTTATCTACATATAACGTCCGTATTTTATGTTTAGCTTTACGTATAAGTGATTTAATTGACTACATAGGTCTAGAGCTGACAACAGGTTAGCAATATTTGCATTTAATAACATAGATCACGCTACTAAAGATGAAAATCTTATTCGATTGTATCGCTGTAGCCGCAGTGCTTTCAATTCTAATGCTGACTATGATAACTTCTGCATGGGTTATGTTCTAGAGGTGCCATGTCCACATCCAAGAAGTCATCTTACATAATACAGTATAAAAATCGCAGTGTAACCAGAGAAATGCCAAAGCACAATATAAGCACCAATAAATAGAGTATCAATATCGTATACATAGGTTAGTAGGGAACTAACTAGTCGCGTATCAAAAATGACCGTCTTTAGCGTAAATAAACCGCATAACAGACGTCACATTCCATTGAGATTTTTCCTTTTGAACATCAGTCGAATATAGGTTTTAACTAAAAACTAGAATTCATAAATTTATACGGTGTGTTATCAATACATCCTCCAATTTAAATAACAGTCGACATTGACTAGAATTTTAAGGCAACAGTTTACCTTTGGTACATCGTTTAGGCGAATTTTTTGTGTAAAAACTAACGTGAAAATTTTCCACTATAAAAGCACATAAGAAAATCTTTTCAGACAAGTTTCGATGAGGGTGTGGCAAGAGTAATACATATTATTGTAATATTAGTACTGTTTTATCATGTTGGTTTAAATAAAGAGTTCAACGCGTGAACTTAAAATAAATAGCATAACAGAATTAATGCCTTTTTTAACACGCGTTTTTCGTTTTATTATAGTTTTGGCTTAGTATCGGTTCATCAATTTCTTTCCCTTGTCCCATGTTACTTGGGATAGGCACAGGCACGTTTCTTCTTTCTGTTTTCCCTATCAACAGTAGCTACGCTATCATTCACTCTCTTTTCTTACATCTCGATCCTCACACAATCCATCTATCTCTTATTTGACCTTCCTCTCTAGCTCCATCCATTAACATACAATTTATATTCCAGTTAATCATGCAAAAGATTTAATACAATTTATGTTTATGTTACATTATTGGCGCAATTGTTTTTTTTCAATTTATGTTGTAAAAAGGTACCTGTCTAGATGCTTCTGTGAACAAAAACCTAAACCCCATAAAATTTTCAATTATTATCTATGTAAGTACGTTATATCAAACCACAAAACAATGTCAATTGACAACCATGCCTCATAATGTTTTTTTTTTTTAAACAAAACCAACATAATGTAGTTATGTCATCATTTTCCTGCTTGGCGACATATTGTTAATAAAGATGTTACTGGAAGGCACATATACGGTTATGTACACATGTCACCTACCCGGAAAATAAAGGTTATAATTTTCTAAAAGTTACGACTGCTAAGCTTTGTTAAACTCTAGATACATGCAATAAATTTTAATTAAATTCTGTGAAAACAATAAGGAGAAAGAATATCAGGAAATTAATAGGCCGGCCAGGCTTTATACAAAAATCTTCCAAGCCGTTTCTTGAACCTATAAAACAACCTACCTCCTACATTTGTACGCCGTTCAGGCAAAACATTACTGTAATATAATTTGATATAAAATCTTGCATGTCATGTGTGTGTATACTCATGTTTTGGAGAAATAAAAACTATCTTATATTCTTATCGATCTTATTTTATCATACCAGATAATTGATTCATTTAATACTTGGTTTTGCCGTACCAATAGATTTTCAGTTATTTTCCGCGAACCGTCCCTCCTTCACAGTGCCTATTGTCAAAGACAGCAGCAGAAGCATATTGAAATGTGGGTTTCAAACAGATAAACATACAGAAATTATGAAGCATATTATTTATTTGTTTGTTTTCTTGCGGTGAATGAGGTGAATAAAACAATACCTCAGCGTAATACTTTATGAAAAAAAAGTTATATCACTTATTACATGACAGTTTATTTTATAATAGAACCACCAGGGACAATGGTTTTAAATATTTTCTTAAGATGATCTCTGCGACCAATAGAATCGATTATAAACCATAATGAATAATTCCTGTTATTCAGTAAAAGGCTGGTTTCATTTATTTATTTTTTGCCACAGCTAGTATCATTTATGTAATTACTTAATTGAATTAAATTAAAATATCATTCATTTTTTTAAGCTCGAGCTTCAGGTGTAGGACTAGAGTCTCCCTTCAGGTAGCCTCTACACCTACTTTTTACGATCAGATTATAATTACGGTTTATGTAGATTGCTTTAGATAGATCGATAGAATACTGTTTATTGTACGTTATAACCGCTGTAACATATCTGCCAAAATCAAAAGTAAGTTTTGTTGTAATGTGACACAAGAAGTGGGATATCCCACATTACAACAAAACTCAGCCCCAGCTGTGGTTAAGAAATTACCACGAAGATTCTTATCGACGTAAATATGTTTTTTTTTAAACAAATTGTTGGTAATGATATCTAATATTATTGTCCTTTCCAAAAGTTTTAATCCATACTTACTAAAAATGGCCACAAAGAAACATAAATCAAATGTTTTATAAGAAAGTACTTGGTGGTACTTTCATATATTTGAACAAAGAACATTTTTGTGGTATAAATACAATAGTACATAGATATCTCCCACACAATACCTATGTACATGAGAATTCATTACAGAAAAGCGCAACTGCAATAGCCTGAGAGTGCTTTGTCCTTAGTTACCTACCTAATGAAGTTGTGATTTACTAACAAACAGTACATATACAGTGAACGATAAAACTCAGTTAGTTTTCATAATCTTAATAATTTGGATAAACATTTGATTAAAATCAGAATAGATTTTTTAAAGAATATTACTCCTAGCAGTTAAACATAGAAAAGCTGAAATACCTCGTCTAATATGATTAATTTTCTGCGTGTAAAATGCGGGGTCGATCAGTGAATGAATTAATTTAAGAATTAAATTCCTTATGTGGGTTTTATGATGTCAATTAAAATCCGATCGATGTATAAAAGAACCAGTGTTTATAGACTTTTGTCGCTGACCGTACCTTATACGCCAAAATTACATAACCGTCGACGGGTAGGGTCGGTCACCGGCGCCGGCGCACACGGGTCCCTGCGAGACGAGGCGGAGGTGAAGGGGAGGAGGAGTTCTGGTGAAAGTGTTTCTACTGACGCATTTGTGAAATCCATCATCTTTAGCAGCGAGCTACAAAATAATGACGATTTCAATCTTACGATTTGTTTAGCACATCTTCATTAAACCGTATCGGAGTGCGTTATTAGCTACAGCTGGCTGGTCAATGACTTTCCAGACTCTCGCACTTATTTGCACTAGTGTGCCAATGTTATGAACAGTCTAAAGACAACTAATTATAAATAGGTTGTTGTTCATAACAAACAGCATGTTGCAATCAAACATAACAATGTTAACAATATCATAATTTCTGTGCGTAATACATAATACACCGTTATGTATTAAGTACAAGTTACCGCTATGTTATAATACAGCTTTGACAACTTTCTACCCACCAGTCATGTTTAAGGCTGTCACAGTCAACTACATACTTTATGTTGGTAGATGCGCGTCTTCCTCAAAGGAGACAATTGCTTGATTCATACCTGCTATACCCCTAACAAAGGCCGTTGATCATGTTAAAAGAACTCTTATGACAATTTACGTTTGGCCACAATAGAAAACACAAAACAATAACGTGAAACTATGAAAAAAAAACAATTTGACTGTGAAAAGGGCAAAAGATAAATTTTAGTTTAGTCCTATCAAATTAACCAGCGCCTGACACAAGTTTAGACGTGATTAAAAAGTTGTCTACTAAAATTACATCAAATTGCGTCAGGTGCTGACTAATTTGACAGGACTAAACTAATATTTATCTTCTGTCCTTTTCATAATGAAATAGAAAGAAAAAGATGCACTCAAATTAAATTTAGTTTAGTTTGTGAACAAGGGAATCGGCACCAATTTCAATTTTCTTCTAAAGTTTTTAACTTTCGTTTAAAACACATTTTTTTATATTAGTTCTATTCTAAACAGACGTAAACGCCCAAATTATTGCTTAGTTTTTGCTAATCTGTGACAGGTAAGACCATTAAGATCTACTAACGTATAATTATGATCATCATAAACAGCTCATGACTGCAAAATGCAAATTCCGTCTAGTAATAATTTTAATCGGAAAATTAAGCAAACTTTAGTGCATGCACTTACCCAATAAAATGACGCAAAACACGTTTAAGGGTTGAACTTTATCTGGCATAAGGTTCAACTCTTTAATTTGATAAAAGGCTCATTAATCGCATGTAAACGATTGCACTCGGTTCCAGTTACATGTCGGCACGGTCAATCATGTAATTGTGTAATAGATAATTAGATATCATCATGTATCTACCTAAGGTAGGTAGGTCGGCTCAGCCATCATAATCGAGAAGGTTCTCTGCGCAATAACCACGTGAATCTCTACTTTAAAACGTTGACATTGCAGTCATTCTTAGCCGCAAGTTCCGTGTAAACAATTATGTTTTTATAGACCTGTTGAATATATTATGTAGTTATGTAGGTATATTTCGTGCAAATATCTAGTTTGCGAGCTGCCCGGCTCGGATGTGACGCAAGCACCATTGTGTCCACTTGCTCGACCGACCAATAACGATTTCACTCAGATTGTAGCTGTTTATATTTTTTACTGTTCAGACTGACTTTGACTCGATTGCCTTGTATAAATCTTTATTTAATTATGCAGTTCAGGTGCTTATGATCCTGAAAAGTTTGTCCTATCATTTCAGTGACTGGTTTTTGAAAGAATAGTTCCCTTCCAATTGAAGTTTTTGAGACTAAAGTTTTTTGTTATTCTATAAAGAGCTAACTCACCAATCTACACAAGAAGAGTTGGTATGTCAACTCAACTCAACCGCAAATGCCTATACCCAAATCCAATCTGAAACTGGCGACTACGGAACCTCACTGTATCTAGTTTTTTTTTACTTATTCAACACACTGTTGTCTGCTGTTCACACGTATTTGTACTTCACATAGGCGTTCTAATGTTCTTGTCACAATTTTTTAACATAGTTATTTAAACCGACTGCAGCGGAGCCCAAAATTAGGGTAGGTAATATTTTTTTTTTAATGTATTTATAGCCGGGAAGTGTGGCAAGAAAAAGTGGAGGCCTATACCCAGCAGTGGGTGATTCCGGGCTGATATGATGATGATGATGATGATCAGCACATCTTCTGTTGTGGTACTAGACTTAAAAGCATTTCAATGGTGTTTCAGAAACCTATACATTTTTTGTTTGTGTAAACCATTATTTGAGGCATGCGAACAAACGATCGATTTTTTGCGGCTTTTGCAATCTAAGTAGACAGGTATGGCAATTCATAATATTCATACTACTAGGGTACAAAATAGGTATATGGATTCCACATACTTACTTTGTGCCCTATAAGTCTAAGGAAAAATGAGTCACGACACCACTTCTTATCTTGATTTTGAGCCCCAGTGCTGTGGTAGGCCTAAATCTCTTATCTTTTTTTTATTTTATCCCAAACTACTATTATTTTTAAAAGCAAAAAGCAGTTTGGAGGTACTATACGTATACATGCAAAAAAAAAATAATAGGTTGCAAAAATTTTCGGGCATGCTCTTGCTTCTTAAATTCTATAATTTTTTTAAACTTGGTTGCTCAAATAATCAATAAGTAATGTTAATAAAATCCCCGTTTGATCTCAGTGCTTATAACTTACCTACGTTAGGTAAGACATGTCAGAGATGCTCAATCTTAGTCTCGTAGTTGGTAACTCCGCCTTTTCTTGCTATTTATGGTGGTGCAATTTCTGACATCACAGTTTACCTAGTTAGGGATGTATTTAAATGATATGTACCTATTTACTAGACTGTGATGAAGTTGCGTGATAATAACTATGATAAGTGGCGAAGGCTATGTTAATAGATGGCCAGAGACAATAGAACAATGATTTTTCCCACATAAACTTAGACATATCACAATTCTCGGAAAGGGATATTTGTTCAAATAGGTTCGTTCGTATCAACACAAACCTAGCTGAATTAATTGCTGAAAAGGACGTTAAACTACAACAACTCTCAATTTATGACTCAATTAATTTTACAACACCTTCGGCAAGTAGGTAAGTAAACAAGTAAACTGCCAAGCAAGAATCGGGTCAGTCAGGCATTGATGAGGGTTAACCTACAAAATTACCATTACAACATGCCTACTCACGCTTTTATCGAAAAAAAGTAGCACTACTTTATGTGCCTATGTGGGTTCTAGGTTACCTCTGCACACCTCTCTGGGGACTACACGCCTAATCACGTGATGTTACGTCCACATTTCATCCTGGCACGTAGTTGAAAATTAAGGGTTATATTATACTTAGGACCACTATTACGCGCTTTCACAAAAACTAAGCGATGCCTAAATTAATAATGTACGTACGTAAATTAAAAATAAATAAATGTGAGCTGTTGGATTTTCAACGCTTGAGTCGGCGCTGAAACTTCAAAATCGAAAGGTGGGCTTTTATTTAGGAATTCATTGAAGTGTCGCCCAGTGTTAAAACTGTCTGTATCTTCTAATCTTACAGTTCACACTTCTACTATATACTGTTACTTTCTGATGTCTCTTAAAGTGTAATGAACAATAGGTATCTTGACGTCCTAGCTATATTGACGATAGAGGCGATAGAAACTTGTACAGAAAAAATCCTTGTGAAACGGCTTATAAAAAATCTACACAACTAGCCCAAATTAATGGTACATAGGTAAAAAAATACTTTGATGTTGCCCATAGCCAGCATTAATGGTAACTAAAGCATGTTTACAAACAACTAAGAAGCCGCTACGCGCCAGTGGCCTCACTGACTCGTTGTTAACAGCCAAGTCCAAGAGAAAGGCGCTTTCCCGCAGTTATATCCCTCCCGCACATAGTGGCTCACTCAATTATTATACGTTTTATCTCTAGAGAAACAAAGATCATTATCTACAACATACACTTACGAGATTTCAAATAGCTATAGCACTACCCACAGTACTTACTAGCTATAACATTTCTTATTCTCACTTAGGTAAAGGATTCCAACGGCATCTAAATAAATTCATGTTTATATATAAATATATAGCTTTCCAAGTGTCCACCTTCTAGAACTTAATATGTAAATACCAAAGCTCTGACACCCAGTCACGGTGGTGACGGGCCGTCAGTAGCCGCCTGCCTGCCTCTATACGTTACGTGTTTAACATTTAATCAAAGAGAATAACAGAAATTATCATACCGGTGGGGGTTCCGACGTGCTGTACACTTCAGATGGGGGATATTCCGGTTTCATGGTAATGGTCGCCATGGAATCTGGTTGATGTTCCTTCTCCATCACGCGATTTAATCTTCACAAAAAAAACGTAGAGCCCAGGTATTGTCGCGCGCGTAATGTTGGACGTTCGGTGTAGAAGTGCGCGTGAGTGAACGGCGCTCCACCGCGTAGCCGCGTAGGCGCAGTCGTCGTCGCGTGGTGGTGGGGCTACACGACAATGCTATAACGCATTCACTTATTTTGACAATAGACCTTAGAAGTCATTGCTGAGATTCTGATTTGAATAGAGATATATATTACTTATTACAGATAATCATCAATAAAAAACCGGCAATCATCCAGTATATTTATAAAAATCAATACAAACTAAATTAATTTAACCAACGCTTCAACTCAATTTGTGGTTGGGTACCTAATGACATAAAATGATGATGAAATTAATGGTAGGTAGGAAATGCTTATTACCAGCGTCTTCTCAGTCCTGGTTTTACATACACCTCCCAACACATACATAATCAAAAAATGGAAACCACTTCGTTACATCATTACATTCTCATCATTGTCTTGCTTGCCCTTATTCCAATTCATTTGGGGTCGACACAGCATGTCTTCTTCCATACTTCTCGAATGCTCATCATCCTATCAGACACCTCTTTTCTTGCCATATAATTCTTTACAGAGTCCACCGTTTCTTTGATCTTCCACTACTCTTAATCCACATTCTTACTCAAAACTTTCCTCACGACATGTCCTGAAAAAAAGCCATCCAGCTACTAACCACTCTACGAAGATCATCGCCCCACCGAGGCTAAGAACCCAATACTGGTTGCCTGTTTTTGTTTACGTCTTCCACGTGATCAGGTATAAGCAGGTTGTGAAACTAATCTAAGGTTAAAACTAAAAACCTTTATTCGAAAGGTAGATGCCTATGTATTTAAAATGCATGTACCTATATAAGGTATACTAATCATACATTGATATCTATAGATGCAGCGCGTTGACGAGCCGATGGTATGCTTTCACTATTTTATTAAACTACCACAAGGATATAGAATCCTTCATCGTTTTACGCAAAAGCTCGAGTATCATTCACGCATGATACGCGAATAGCCATTCACTGTAATAAACACTAATAAAGGGAAACCTAGCAGGTGTAAAAAAATGTGCAAGCGAAGTAACATTAGTTTCGGAAGTCGAAGGCTTTGGTTGTTTGACTATTTATATCTTACCACCGACTACTGAACCTGAAGTTATTTTTCTTTTTGTTGTGTCTGCATTCTACCTTACTTTACTTGTAAATGGTTTAGGTATAAGGGTGCGTTTCCCCAGAAGCGGAGCTGCGCGGAGTTCAGCGGAGCAGAGCCGTGTAAATAGGTAGGTGTTTCCACTAAAGCTGCGTAGAGATGAGCGGTGCAGGTCTGAGCTGTGTAGCTGGGTGAAGTGGAGCCGAGCGGAGCTGAGACAAGCGGAGCGGAGCTGAGACGACCGGAGCGGACCAGAGCTGAAACTAGCGGAGCGGAGCTATGAAGTGGAGACGAGCTACAAACAAACTCCCGCGCCTGACGTCACGTTACCCCTCTCAGCCCTGCTCCACCCCGCGCAACTCCGCTCTACCGCGCGCATCCCCGCTCTTCACCGCACAGCCCCGCTTTACACCACACAACCCCGCTTCACCCGGCGCAGCTCCACTAAGCTCGACACCGCTGTGCCCCGCTTATCTCCGCGCACCATACATTTTAATGTAAATCTTCTCAACTCCGCTAATACTGTTTCCACTGAATCGGAGCGGAGATGAGATGTGTATTTTGAGCAATGTGATTGGTCAATTTTTATAAGTCTCTGCTCAGCTCCGCGCAGCTCAGCTTCTGTGGAAACGCACCCTAAGGCCCGGACTCCACCCAAGCGGAGATGAGCGGAGACATGCGAAGCGGAGAGGAGAGGACATGCTATAATGATAAATAACCAAAAGTCTATTGGTAAGTTGTTAAAACACGTCTCCACTCTACTCGTCTCGTCTCCGCTTCGGTGGAGTCTAGCCCTTACACATAAACACTGTAGGTAGACAATTTATTTCATACTCCGCCTGAAGAAAAACTCATGGCAATATATGTATGTAAGGGGTAGCGAAATATACCGAAAAAAACACAAATACACATCAGATGACAAATACTGGGATAGGTCTCATCGATAAATGATGCTTTTTAATAGTGTTTGCCTCGCCTCCCGATCTCCATTATAGAAGCAATGACTTTGGTATTATCGATTTAATGCTGCAATGTGTAAAGATCGTATGGCGAAACTATGTTACTCGTATCAAATTGTATTTTAAATAACAACATTTACAGACGCCAGCACATCAAGCTACTACAATCTGTCAGATTTCTTTAATAGATTTTCAACTTTATCTCTAAAGCATTAGGTTCAAGGTTGATTGGGAAAATTTTACAGTTTCGGGTAGCTTGACCTGCTGGCGTCTGTACATACAAAAAAAAGATCTTTTAGCTCTTGAACGATATTGACAGGGGTCGTTGTTACAACACATTTATGAAATGTATGTTATCTGTACATCTGTACATACATATAAATGAAATTGGAGTGTATGTTTGTAATATTAAAATAACCGCTTTTTACTAAGTGCATATGAATGTATACACGGTACATATACCAAAACAACATTTTTACAATTTTTGTCTGTCTGTCTGTTTGTTGCGGCTAATCTCTGAAATGGCTGGACCGATTTTGACGGGACTTTCACTGACAGATAGCTGAAGTAACAAGGAGTAACTTAGGCTACTTTTATTTTAGATAAATAATTAGGGTTCCGTGAAAAGAAAAAAAACCCCTTGAAATTGGTAACAAAATTCGATTCAAATAGGGAAGTGCTATTAAGGGGATTTTTTAATAAAAAAATCACGCGGACGTAGGTCGCAGGCAACAGCTAGTGAAAAAATAAAATGGGGGATGTCGCACATGAAATCGCCACTATTCGTGTTGAGTAAGGTCTTCAGAAATATCAGATGTCTTAGAGTGTTTACGCGTTATTGGTGCCGATTCCCTTGTTTACAGACTAATCCAAATTTAAGTTCAGTGCATCTTTTTCTTTCTATTTAATTAAGAAAAGGACAGAAGAAAAATTTTAGTTTAGTCCTGTCAAATTAACCAGCGCCTGACACAAGTTTAGACGTGATTAAAAAGTTGACTACTAAAATTACATCAAATTACGTCAGGTGCTGACTAATTTGACAGGACTAAACTAATATTTATCTTCTGTCCTTTTCTGTTCTTTTTTTTTTTGTTCCTTTATCAATTTCAAGGGTTTTTTTTTTCATAATGAAATAGAAAGAAAAAGATGCACTCAACTTCAAGGACATGATATTTTTTGGTACTTTATTCTGAGATAATTTAACCGAAAAACAGCTGTAAAGAAAATGATCACAGATAATACTGCACAAAAGAAAGCCTTATCCCAAGTTTCGAGCTGGAAATTGCCTGCATTTTCGAGAAAATAATATTGAAAGATTCAATAGTTAGTGTAGATGTAGAGAAGTTTTCGCTGTGCTGAGTTTTGGCCCAATTAAAATTTATTAATATAAATATATACACCCGGCGGCGCATCAAACTTTACATTTCGAGTATAACGTGGCCTCGCATTGTATATATTTTCCGTACAATAAGAGATCCGCATAAACTGGTTTTGTATAGCTTGATCAGCCGTCGTACGAACTTGTCTTATCTCATAATGTAGAATTGATGAAGCGCTCTATTTTATGGCCATTTATATATATATAAGGCCAAATTATCCATAGAGACATCCCTAAGGCCGCGGACACGAAGACAACGACCTGCGGGGCGGGGCATGAGCGCGGCCCCGCGCCCGCTGACTTCGTGTCTGCGGCTTTTTTCAAATCATCAAATGTCATTCAACGCAGCTCGTTCCGATTTACGTTGAATGCATTCTCAAGTATATCTGCTCAAAGCACAAACATGTCGGTAGGTACTGTTTTTCATTTTTATTTACCTCATTATTTGTCTTCGCGTAACCAAAGGGTAAGCGTAACCATTCTTATGACTTTGATTGCTAAACATAGGTTTCAGTACGACCATACTCTTTAATAATTTAGCGCAGTGGTATGCACAGGAACGTAAAACATGGTGTTGCCAAAATCAACCTGTGTTGCATTGTGAACTTTAAATCTTACCAAGTGAATTTTAAAAATGAAAACCTTTAATTTGCAGGATATTTAGGTGACTAGGATATAATTAAGTTAAACTATATTTTCTCCTCTTCCGATTAATACAGTATTATCTGTGGTTGCCTTCAATTTGAATAAAGTACCACGCTTCATAGTATTTCAGTTTTCTCCTTTAGTTTAGTTTGTGAATAAGGGAATCGGCACCATTGTCACGTACTTTTACTAATATTCACGATTGTGGTCTATATTGAGTCATTCCTGATTAATTATGACTTGAAGATTTCAAGTAGGAAGTTAGGATCTAATTTAGTAAGTAGTACTTGGAGGAAGAATGATTTTTAAATGTTTAATGATTGCTAATTTTAGAGAATTGTAAATAATGATGTATATAAATTTTACACTATATTGTTATACGTATTAAATTAAACTTTTTATGAAGTTATAGGTACTTTAAAGTACAAAATAGTATTAATGACCGGACTCGACAATGGCGCCATCAGGTGAACTCGAAAACGATAGCCCACATTGACACGTTGGTAACGATTTTGGCGACCACTATAACCTCCAGTATTTACTAATACCATATCACCTTCTCATGACACCTGCGTACCGGTGTCCTGTCTGTCAGTTCTGTCTCATCTCGTTCTCATTTGTCACTGTCACTTTTCAGATTCAAAAAGGAGTCTGATTTCGAATGGTGGGCACACATTGTACAAAAAGTGGTTCTACCTATTTAATAATTTGATAAAATTATTGCAATAACACATAGATACAATGGCAAGTTCAGGAAAAGGCACTTTTCAACCAGTAAGTTAAGTTTTTGAATGTAGTGAGGTTATGTTTTGGTATCATGATGACTAGTTTGACTTCTAATTATATTTCTAGGACTCAGATGTTCACATTTCGTTTGAAGATCAGCAGAAAATAAACAAATTTGCTCGTCTAAATGCCAAAGTAGACGACCTCAAAGAAGAACTCAAACTTAAACAGAATGATATGAAGAATTTAGAAGAAGCTGTAGAAGAACTCAGTCTTGCTGATGATGCTGAAAAGATTCCATACCTCATTGGTGAAATTTTCATTTGTCAAGGGCTTGAAGATACTTTGGTTAGTAATCTTTGTTGTAATAATGATTAGTTAATTTTGTACTTTTACTCAAATTAACGTTTTGACCGCCATGTCAATAAATCAGTGTTCTCTACGCCAAGTCACTGTAAAAAAACTTAATTTCGACGTGCCATGCCGTCCGTGGCGTCGTGAGCACTTTTTGATTTGACGTCCGTGGTGGTCAAAGGGTTAATAAAATGTGTTAATTCCTGGTTCTTGTTTAGAGGACCATCTTAGCTTGATCCCTCTTACCTAATCCTTAAGTTGGCTATCATCAAATCGTTATGTCATGCAATCAGTCAAAAGAAATAGCTTCTTCTCATAGTCATAATGTTCACATAATTGAATCATACCCATGTATAGATTGTTAACTTCTTTGTGACTTCATCCATGTAGAAAAATATATGTACATACTGAAGGTAAAAAAGTGGCTTGCTGTACATTACCTCAAATTTATTCTGTAATGGACTTATCTTTGCAAAATGCTGTGTTCATGACTGCAAATGCCAATAAAAAAAGCCAATCAGCCAATTTATTTCTTCTTCATAAATATAATGTTCTTTTTCATTTTTGCCACAAAAAATATACCAAGGCATATTGTTGGTTTCGATTGGTGAAAGATTTTTTTCATCTTACTAAATAAAGCATTCATCAATAAAATTGTTTCCTTTTGTATTGTGGATTTTAACCAAAATATTTAATTTCCAGAAATCATTAGATGACGCCAAATCAAAGAAGGTTAATGAAATCAATGAAATTGAAGGCAAATGTGACGAGCTCAAATCTCAAATGGGTGAATTAAAAGCACAATTGTATGGAAAATTTGGTAGTCACATCAATTTGGAAAATGAGGAAGATTGAATTGTATTAACTTAATATTTAAATATGTACCTCTTACCCACTTACTATACTTGAATATTTTGTAATAAATCCATATGGGTTTAAGAGAACAAAAATGCTTTTGCACATAATATAAATATTTAATAGGTCAGTTTCAGTAATATTTTACATAAAAATCATATAACAGCTGCTTATCCTGGTTCTTTATGCTTTTAAAAAATGATTTATTATCACTTCAACTGAAGCTATGTACTAATTAACTTGATAATTTAAAATATAAATATGCTATATTACAAATATTTCTTTAGACTAGCCATCTAATTTAATAGGATAGTCTTAACTGATTTGTATAAATAATAATATGACACCATGTATCAAGTATAGTACTATGCTGTTTCATTTTTTTTTCTTTAAAGAGGAAAATAATGTTAATTTCAAAATTTGAAACTTAACAAATGCATTATGGAGAAATACTTTGCTTTACATTGAGAAAACTGATTACAATTAAAGCTAATTAACAACACTTAAATACATATTATTTCAAATATCTATAATTACTAAATCACATTTAATGTGTATGTTTACATCACACAACCGAATACTACAATTGTCTGGCAAAAGGTAATGTAACTGTTGTCACAAAACAATGGGGGCTATCGTTTTTAAGCTCACCAGATGGCACCACTGACGAGTAAGGTCCTGTCATTACTTCTATTCTATACTTAAAGTACAAATAACTTGATAAAAAGTTTATTTCATTTCGTATATCAACATAGTGTAAACTTCAGATGCATATTTACAAATATTCTCCCTAACATTAACAAGCATGAAACATTTAAAAATCATTCTACCTCCAAGTCCTAACAAATAAGATCCTAAGTTGCTTCTTAAAATCTTCAAGTCATAATTAATCAGGAATTGCTCAATCTAGACCAGAATCATGAATATTAGTTAAAATACGTGATAAAAAAGCACGTACCGCGCGAAATCTCTAAGACATTTGACATTTCGGAAGACCTTACTCTACACGAACGCCTCTAACGGCGAATTCATGCGCGATAGCCCCCATCAGCAAGATGCTTGATGCTTACGACGCCTTTTATATGTCTCTTAAGAGGCTACACGTTGTGCTAGTTATGAGCATAGAACTAGGATTTCTCTGAAGTAATAGTTTAAATAAAACATGTAAATCTTTGGCGCCCACTATTTCTTAATAAATAATACTTTAGTCTTTCTCAGTACTCAAATATATCACAAAACTTGACTAAAATGTAATACTCAAATAGGAATCAAAAATAAAAATATGAACAATACACAAACTATACAAGTGCTGAATTAATAAGTAAGAATATTAACTAACATTACTACAACATGTGATTACAATTAGAAAATACATTTTAAAAATATATATATATAAATACAGAGAAATTGAGAACCTTCTCTATTTTGAAGAAGCAGGTAAATATTTTGCTAAAGCAATGTAAGTAAAATTGTACCATTGTATTAATTGTGAACTTGTAAAACAAGCTAATAAATTATTACCTAACACAGTATGAATACTGGATAACACTTCAAGCTATTCGAAAAAAGAAAGTGCACCATATGCAATACAATTTGCTAAAAAGCATGTGGTCAAGCCAAATAAACCTGCTAAACAAATCAGGTCTATATAACATAACAATTACTTATACAATTTTAATGTTATTAATGTAGATATAAAGTATTTGAACTAATGGCCATATAAAGCCTATCTCACCAAATGAATACAAATTGAGTTCATTTATACACCTCGCTGCAGACTCGTCTGTGAATTAGAATGAGAGCTTTGTTGCAGACTCTCCTCTTCATCAGTTTCCCGATCATTCGTTATTTTTATAGCCTGATACCACTGGTTGGTAAGATCCGTCATTTGGCTTTTACAATCTTTCAATTCCTGAAAAGTAAGCATTTAAAATGACCATTAATGAAGTCTTAACACTAAATGTGCCCACAACTTCGTCCACATGACTGTCAGAAGATAAACACGTAGCAAAACATCATTTTTTTTATTATTTTTGGATAATTTTTATTGACAATCAATTCGGGTTGCAGAGTGCAACCCGAATTGATTGTTTATAATAACATAATTTAATCATGATTCGAAAGACACGTGGCGCCATAAGAACGTTATTGTTGTTTTCCTCGGAAACAGTACTTTCTTTCGGGATGAAAGGTCTACCCTATGTCCGTTTCTGTACACCTGAAAACGTATATGCAAAATTTCAGGATTAGGCGTGAAAAGGTAACAAACAAACTTACTTTTGCATTTATAATATAAAAAAAATATATAACAAATATAATTAATGATTAAATATAATATAAAAATAATAATATAAATAAACAAAAGTAAGTATGGATAAGATACAGAGTTAAACAACAACATACGTTTATTTGTTAAACCATTTGTTTGTTTTTTTTGTTAAACGGCCATGTCGTCGATTTGTAGTTAATAAAAAAATGGCATATGCAAACGGGCACAAAATTGCTATAACTTAATTAATTATGCCGTATTCCGAATACGATATAATATTCTTGACTATAAAATGGACAATTTAAAATATAAATATGCTACAAATGTTAAATATAAATGTGCACTCTTGCACTTATGGATCATCCTGTATAATGCATGGCCAATAATTGAGTTCGCATAAATCTAATAGCAGTTGTTTACCTGGTGAGTGAATCTCCTCGTAAAGAATGGAGTCAGATACTTCATGTCTAACCTCACGAAACCTCTAAGTCGCGCTGCATGTGAATAATTAACCTGAAACATTTAAGCAATGATAAGGTTTATGTGTACCAAACGGTTACCAGATGTCTTAAACACGTATACCTGGATGACCGAGCTTTGCTCGAATTTTTTTTTTTACGTTTTCTACAATTAATACCTAGCTAGATTGATTTATCGCCTCCGAAACCCCCTGCATACTAAATTTCATGAAAATCGTTGGAGCTGTTTCCGAGATTCAAATTATATAATTATAAAGGGTGTAAACAGACTCTTAACGAAGTCGAAAGGCACTTGTTCTCCCCGTCATTGCGATCATTTTTTTGTTCTAGACCATACCTGGGAAACTTCTAGTTACGGAGATATTGGGGGTCAAATTTTCAAGATTTTACTTTAAACAACTCCAGGACCCCCTTACTATTCGATCCATCCATCAGCACAATGTTTTGAGTGCGTTACATTGAGTCCTACTGTAAAACGTGATTTTTCAGCTCAAAAAAAAAGTCGCGATGTTGGGAAATTCGCGAAAAAACAATTTGCTTCTTCATTGAAACTTTGTTGGTCACGTGACTTTTTAGTATGGGGAGAAGATTTTTTTTTTCACGAATTTCCGAAAGTCGTAGAACAAAAGTTGTTAAGAATGACGAGTTGTGTGACCCCCTTTCGGCTTACTATACCCTTTCTGTTACACGTTGTATATACATATATACAAGAATTGCTCCTTTAAAGGTATTAGATAGATTGATAATATTTAAAGTATTAGATTTGGTTTTATGTTCACAAAAGCTACATACCAAACTCTAGTCTGGGAAAGTACAGAACCAGTACCTTAAGTTAGTTAAATTATAACTCAAGAGTCAACAATAGGGATGTTCCCTGAGTAAAAAAAATAAGATTCTATTTATTCCGTCAGTTAGATTATCGAAAAATATTGGATACGTATTTTTTGTTTTATCAAATCAATATAAAAACTGACGAAGATAAAACGCATTAAAGATCATGACTGCTTGTGACCTCACTTCACCAGTAAAAGTCAAAGTGTACTGACATTGTAACGTCACACGAGTTTTCGGCGCACTGAAGTACGTGTCCAAGATTTTTGGAAATTTTCTGACGGATTAATTAGATTTTTTTTTGGTAAAATACCCTATTGCTTAAAATAAAAGTTATTTAACATCCATTTTGGCATATATTATTATATTCTCACTGCCGGATCACAGACACAATAGTACATTATGATATAAGTGCGGTAAGTCGAAAATTACAGCCGAGGCGAAATTGCTAGCCCGAGCCGTAGGCGAGGGCTACAAGGAAGCAGAGGCTGTAATTATCAAAGCGCACGTATGTCATACGACGTTTTATAACATATTTGCGAGGAAATAAATAAAACTCGGACTTTCTTAAACGAAATTTTGATACGTTTGTAAGTATCTATCGGTCGATTTTTCAGACAAGAGGCTTAGAGTAGCCTTTTTCGCTACCTCTGAGACTTCAGGCGGTGTCGAATTAATAAATTCATCATTACTTGACGACATTTTTCAATAAAAACAATACAGCGAAAAGAAAAAGCGCGCGGAATAATTTTTTACTTGTTCACAAATTAGTGAGGCGCGCGCATTAGCGCTTTTTTTAAGGCAAAGGCACAAAAACAGCCAGTATTACTAATACAGTAAATTAATGTTTTTGTGTTTTTGTTACAGATAAATGGTTGTAATCTATTGTCAAAATTAATTAAATTTAATGTTTATTTATTATATTCTATCTCCCAAAGTTAATTTTATTCATAAAATGTTGACCATTTTTCTGACATTAAAACTCTTTGCTAAGATTTAAAAAAGTACCGTTCGTTTTTGACGGAGCATCTTGAAGCCGTGCGTTTTACTTTACATTACCGCACAAGTACGTAATGAGGTACCATACGATATTGAAATTGGTGAAATAAGAGCCCCTTTACGAGCAAATGTGTTATAAATGCTTGTTACGAATCGCGCAATCGATCACAAAAAATTTCTAAACACTCATAACTGTTTCGCGTTAATTAACCCAAAAAATGCTGAACGGGTTATTAGGCGGTTTGTTTTGGTTTTTCATTGGTAATTTGGCGTTATTTGCGGTATCGTAGGTCTATCATTGAATTAATAAGCTGCACACAGGAACGTGGAGATTGGCACAAGAAAAGTGAGGCCTACACCCAGCAGTGGATGCATTCAGGTTGTGGATGATGATGATACCTACTTATTATTTTCTCTTACCTCTAATTCTTCTTCCGTTATCTCAGACAAATGTTCCGAATCTATAGCTTGGCCCCACTCTCTTGTTTTTGATAAACTCACTTCCTTCTGTTTACGTAATGATCTGGAACGCTTAGTTTTTTTGTTAGCCTGTAAAAAAGTAGGTACAATAAAGTAATTATTTTTAATTCTATTTATAATATTCTTTTGATTATTCAACGGGCATAAAAAAATCAAATCGACGCGGATGAGTTCCCGGGCCAAACAGCAGTTAACAGAACAGGACATTTTGTTATTTAGTAATGTTGATATCAATCTGTTAACCACGTCTAGAAAGTCCACCGCAATAAATTGGTTCAAAAATGATTCGTTCTACTATTCAAATAATTATTTTCATATTATGTACTTACTCGCAAAAACTTTAATAAAGGCATTGTAGATCCACCGAAGAATAAAGTGGTGAATAGGACGATTATTAGCGTAGTAGTAATAATCACATGTCGAGTTTCGTCAGAAAAGCCCAGATGAAGTGACAAAGCGTAGGAAATTGCACCTCTCAGCCCTGGAAATTTAAGTAGATATATAAGTATTTCTGTTTACTTGCTTTTTATTATATTATATTTTTTTGAAATTTCACGAAATCAATTTGGTTTTATGCCTGGTCGGGGAACGACGGATGCCATTTTTGCTATTCGCCAGCTGTGCGAGAAATACAGAAGTGCGCACAAAAACTTGCACATGGTGTTCATCGACCTCGAAAAGGCATACGACCGGGTACCTCGTGAGGTTTTGTGTTGGGCCCTAAAAGAGAAAGGTATGCCTGGGAAGTATGTGCAGTTGATCCGAGCGATGTACAGTCGATGTAGTACTCAAGTCCGGTCTACAGCGGGCACTACCGGCAGCTTCAATGTGGCTGTCGGCTTGCACCAAGGGTCGGTTCTAAGCCCTTACCTCTTCCTGGTGATAATGGACGCACTTACGTCGGACATCCAGGAAGAGGCTCCCTGGTGCATGCTGTTTGCCGACGATATTGTGTTGGTTGCCGAGAGTGGCCTAGAGGTCCAGAGCAGATTGGATGTGTGGCAAAGACTGGAGAACGTTGGCCTGAAAGTAAGTAGGACCAAAACAGAATACTTCTTCTGTGATTTCGGCGGTCTCTCCAGTTCAGTGCCCATAACTCTTGCCGGAACGCCCATACCGATCTGTTCCGATTTTCGGTACCTCGGGTCGCTTGTAGAAGGAGATGTAGAAGTAGACCGGGACGTAACGCACCGGATCAACTCAGGATGGATGAAATGGCGACAGGTCACTGGAAAAACTTGCGACCCGCGGATGCCTCTCAAGCTAAAGGGGAAAATATACAAGTCCGTGATAAGACCTGTCGTACTGTATTGGTCAGAATGCTGGGCTGTGAAGAAGATGGATGAAAAACGATTGCATGTAGCGGAGATGAGAATGTTGAGATGGATGTGTGGAGTGACAAGAATGGATAAAGTAAGAAATTAGTACATTAGAGGAAGTTTGAAAGTGGCGCCTGTTACAGAAAAATTGAAAGGAAGTCGTTTGTCTTGGTATGCACATGTAATGAGGAGGGGTGAAACGCATGTGTGTGACTAAAAGAGTGATGAACACGAATGTTGATGGATGGAGAGGGAGAGGCAGGCCAAAGAAAAGATGGATGGATTGTGTGAAGACTGATATGAAAGAGAAAGGAGTAAATGATGCCGTGACGTCTGACAGGGGAGAATGGAAGAAGAAAACGTGTTGCGCCGACCCCAAATAGAATGGGATAAGGGCAGGAGGATGATGATGATGTTTAATTGCTTTTTCTTTTGTTAAATTTGGGATGAGATAACATCCGTAATTTTCCAAACATGGCCGGAATTCTAGCTTAGTATCCGGAATACGGTGGAAGAGAATAAAAAACAGCTGTACTAAAATAAAGTAAACTTGTACACTACAAAATTTAAAAGAAAAAAGTCCGGAATTTTCTTTGATTGGCTGGAATTTACTGCGGAAAAAAACATAGATCTGAGAACCCTACCTTAGGCCCTCTTACACAACAGATATGCATTTTTAATTGAAATTGGGCTCAAATATTAATCTTAGCAATTAAATAAGTCAAGGATAATGTACAAACATGAAGGACTTACTTACCACTAAACCACATGATAAACATCATTTTCTTGGTAATCTTATGTTCACGGAATTTATTGCAGAGCAAAGCAAGTGGGAAGATGTTAGCGGCTCTACCAACTAAGCACATGACTATACTCCAAACTACCAGGGCTGGTTCCACACGATGTCTAAAGCTGTTAATATAAAAAAACAATTAGGTTTATATTTCCTATATTATTATTTGGGTTCCTAGTACATGTAAAATCATAATAAAATACCTGAATATAGCTAATCCTAAGTAAGCAAACACACAGGTCTCAGCTATGAATGCCAGTGTTCTCATAGTCTGCTGCATAGTGACCTGTGTCACTGTTGATAAGTTGAAATGTGTGTAATGAGACATCACTACACCACAAAATAATATTGCCATTATTCCTGAAACAATATATAAGTATATAAAAATAAGTTAAAAAACCACTATTAAGAAAAAACACAACATCAAAATCCATCACAACAATAAAAATTACCTGACAAATGAATACCTTCAGCCAGTACATACGGAGCGTAAGTGAACACTAACATCATACCAAATTCAAGAGATGGGTTCTTTTGCAGATCAACATGTTTCAATAGAAGAGCACTAACAAGTGCAAACAACACCCCTATGCCTGCTGACGCAAAAAACATTAACCAAAACCTGTTGATTGCAGAAAGAATTGCTTCCCCAGTGGACATAAGAGGATCATTTGAGTCCAAAACAGCAGTTGTCAGAACAATAGCAATAGCGTCATTTAGTATACTCTCTCCAAAAACCAACATGTTGAGTACGGGGTCTACGTCAAGAGCATGGAAGATTGCCACTGTGGCCACAGGGTCTACTGCTGATATCAGGGAGCCAAAGGCAAATGATTCAACAAAACTCAGTTTATACACTACTTGAGCTAATCCTAACAAATATATACCAGCACCAATGACAAATGCTGATATAGCAGTTCCAACTATAGCAAACAATAAGATTGATCCAATGTTTTGGAAGAAATTACCCTTGTGAAGATTATAACCTGATTCAAATATAATGGGAGGCAACAGAACAAGGAAAAAAGCAGTTGGTGAAAATGCCTCTTCCTTTCTCCAATTTGCAATGTTTTTTATGGACATCAAGTTGATGATCATACCAATTAAAGCACCAAGAAACACTATTACCACACTCTCAGGAAGATATGAGAATCCAGTTTGGAGCATGAGATGAATCAGTAAAATGCCTAAAGCCAGCACACACAACACAAAGAATATGGCCATGGAACTGTTGTGCTCATCTTCTGCAGAACTCTTTTCAGGCAATGGTGCTGCATCAGAAGGACTTACAACTGAGGCATTTGGACTTACTGATGAAGATATATTTACCATCACTACTGATAGTAAGGAAGAATCTTTATCATTCTTTTCTGTGGCATTACTTGAACTTTCAGTTGAGGAACTCACTGTTGAATTAACAGGTAGACTACTCACAGGCGATTCACTAGAACCCGAATCACTCTGATTGGGTAAACTGGCTCGTTTTGACCTTGACAGTCCGAATTCGTGATCACTGTTGTAATTGGTGTATAGTTTTCCTTGAAAGTTAGTATGTGGCTCAGTAAATATCGACTTAAGATATCTCTGTTCACTCGATGAAGATGCTGATTTCATATGCTCTCCATAACAGAAACTAATCAAACATATAATGCCGATCCAAAATACATCTTTTCTTATACAAGGCATTTCAAAATATTAATTTCCCCACAACAAAACTTGTTCAACTCTTCACGTCATGTATTGATTTCGAGCTGTATTTAATATCGTGGTGTCTGTGCTTCTCTCTCAGTTCCTGTTTGTGTTTGATTTCGTGATTAAAGAGATAAAGGTAGAAGTTCTAGTAATATTCAATAACTCAGCTATAGAACAAATCCTGAGGAATGGCTGACATTTCGCATTTGCTACTGACAGGTGACAGTTGACACGACTAAGGAACTCATCAACTCAACAACACCGTGGGCCACGCACTCTGAATAAGGAATCCTATGGAACTGCCATACCTACGAAAAAAACGTGCATACCTACGGTAACTAAACATGGCCGCCTAGTGCTGTACTACTCTTAGCTTTTCATCAAAATATATCGATAAAACGTACATATCGAAAAAAAAATTTCGATTACTTTTGCGCACCATTGTACTTAATGTACTTAATCCATTTCATAGTCCACTTATCCGTTAGGGTTTTTTTGACCTTTGTGAGATGAAGAAGGGCGAAAGAGAACGGGAGAAGAGAATTGTCGATCAAATGCACAAATTAAAAGATTTTTTGACCACCTATCGAAAACCAATGGAATAATCGGTATCATGTAGTCGCCAGCAGGTCAACCTACCCGAAACTGTCAATTTTCCCAACCAACCTTGAACCTAATGCTTCAGAGATAAAGTTGAAAATCTATTAAAGAAAAATTTGACAGATTGTAGTAGCTAGATGTCCTGGCGTCTGTACATACACATCTTTTATTAAGGAATCAAACCAGCAATCGCTCAAAAAAAAATCAGCTGATCCATAAATCTGTGTTCACGAAATTTGATAAAACGTATGGATCAGCTGACTTTATTATCGATTTCAGGATTGGTCCCTAGTAAAACTTGTACATAATTATGAATTCAATGACCCATTTCGGGATTTTGTTAGGTTAATTGGATTGCACTGTGTATTGATGATAAAAATGCTTGGCTTAGTGCTGGTCCTGCTCCACAACCATAGGAGAAAATTAATTGATTACCATGATACATATTGTGGAAGCTGCAGAAGATTGTAAAAATATCCTTGCATTGTATAGATTCCTTCTTTTAGTATTATATAATTGCATAGCACATATGTGATTACTATGTATTGAAAAGCTACCGTTTACATTTAGCTATCTTTCATTGACTTGAATGTGCCCTGGCAGTTGAGAGAATGTCATGCTCACTCGAATGTCTTGCTGATGGTGGCGGGTGTGTCGGGTCATTTGGTTCCCTTCAAAATGGTTGAGTTGAATGGCGCTGATCCATGCGTTATGTTCGTGAACGGGCGCTGTCAGTTGGGACTGGTCATCTCTTAGCTGTCACGGTTTATTTTAATTAAGTACTTTATTTTTAAATTATTGTTGATTTATTCTGCTACTCTGGACGCTCTTAATTCGCACGCCTCTTTACATCGTTCTCACATACATGTATAATCTCAACATGAATGATGTAACCAAGATTTTGTAATAATATTTTGATTGAAAAGAGTGTCCATGGAGTTTCTTGCCCATTCTTCTCCATAGAGATCTACGCTTTGGAATGGGCAACTACAGTACTTTCACAAGTTATTATGCCTTGTGACTGTGACTGTAGCTTAGCCTTCTTTGTTTTTCCGACATTCAAAAGTGCCTGTAAGGGTCTAATTGAAATAAATGCTTTTGAGTTTGAGTTTGAGTTTATAGGGAAACATAATGAAAAAATCAAATAATACTTAAAACATTTATTACACACTATAAAATAACCACGTATAAAGGGCACAATCTGTTGACCGTTACATTGTTAGGCAATAATTTATGATAGAAATTCAAGTCGAAAATTAGCCTTACCAAAATAGAATTTTGTTGACTGCCCGAAGGCTCATTTAGTTCTATTGGTGTCAAAGCTGGACTTTCGGCAAGGGTTGATAACTGCTGAAAATAAAAATAATGGGTATGTCACTTGAGGACTTCTATTTCAAAACGTAGGTACTAAATTGATTATAATAACATCATCTTAAAGTTCACGGGTCATGTTCAAAATGTACTAAACTTAGTTTACATGTGTAAGAAAACATCCTAAATAATTGTAGCGGAACTTGGAATGAACTAACTATTATATAACTATTTGGTACTTATCCATATGAAATAAAGGTTACCTGTTTATACAGTGATGGTACTGCATCGTCTCTCAATCTTATAACGTCAAGTGGTCTGTTGAATGAATTTTCTTGAAAATGTAAGGAACCGATAAATATTTCTTTGGTTTGACTTATTAAATTTTCATTTCCAATGGCTTCTAAACAAATCCTTTTCTTTGTTTCATTTCTAGGTAGCCTGAGTGTAAAAAAATATACAAAGTCAGTCGTGATTAAAAAAAAACTATCGATAACTCTTAAAGCTTCTAGCACATCACATCACTATAAACAAAATAAAAACAATGTTCAAAAACCCAAAACATCAGTTTAAGCTAAATATTGAGCTAAAATTACACGAGGATTGATTATACAGAACAATTTTATATCAATTTAATAACAGACTACAATAATTTCATGTATTTCCAGGCTTTTTTTAATATTTTAAATACATTTTAGGTTACTCACCTGTGAAACGACAAATTTGGCCGATTTTGGCTTTTAGACGCACCACAACCCACAACAGCGCACTTAGGAGACATCGCAATTTAGTGTATTTTCACTTTTTTAAATAATATAAGCACAATTTCCATTAAATTGAGAAAAAAATAGTTAACACAGCGAAAGTAAACAAAGGCAAACTCAACGTAATGTACTCTGTGACCGTAACTAAACATGGCGGATTGGCACGCAGTTACATTCTAGTGACGTCACAGACTAAATGTTGCCAAAATGAGTAAAAACAAATATATTGTCGTCCTGCTTTCCTTATGCGAGACAATATAAGTAAGAAAGAAAAAACAATATTTTTAGTATTGCTGCATCGATTTCACTAACAAATGTATAGGCAATTGTATGTATAGTAAATTATGCCCACTCCATAGTATTCCTACCTCCATGGCCACGCACCATTCGTGGCACTGACAGTAACTGTAATCACTAAATCCATGCAGGGAAATTTTATCATAGTTATATGAGGAAAAAAATTCAATGTTGTTTCGATACCCTTGCGCCGTTACATCTTCCAAGCTACGGTAATGATATCTACAGTAGTGTATCTTTATACAAACGGTCGGAACGCGATTCATACCTAACCTACGCGCCTTGAGTCTGGTATGAACTCGGGACGCAATATTCGCGAATACACCGTACTGACGAAAGAACGTTGTGATGGTGAAGTAAGCGTGCGATTTGTGAACATTTGATTGAAATAAGTAGGTACAGACGCCAGCAGGTCAAGCTACCCGAAGCTAATCGAAACTGTCAGATTTTCCCAATCAACCTTGAACCTTGCTTCTGTAATAAAGTCGAAAATCTATTAAACTAATTTTCTACTGAATACTTCAGATTCCATATGGCAACACTGATTGTAAGATACTGTTGCGGTCTGTGCTCTTTGACAGATCTGTGGGCTGCGTAATACATTGTCAAATGAATGATGAACATGACGTAAACAAAATAAAATCTCCAATAATTATTGTCAGCAATGCTTACGATTTTGTTTTTTGCATGAATCCTACGTATCTAGTAGTGTAATGAAAGTGATTTTTGTTCCTGTGTTATCAAACGGCATCGTACCTTACTAACTGGCAAAGGAGCCGTCTAGAATCTGTAAGTTATCCATAAACAAAGCATACTTTGGGAACGCGAATCCTCATTACATTGCTTAGTGATTACTAATTTGTGCTGTATTATGAAAGTTAGTGTGAATTCCTATAAACTCTGGCTGTATTTAATATTTTTTTGATATAATATTTTGGTTAAATAGTTGTTGCATTCCAGAACAATGAGAGAACTGTCTAGTAGTTAACAAGACTGCTTAGACGGACAGACACTATTCGCAATACTGATTGTTTCCATTAATAATCATTTATTAGCAGCAAAAAGAAAAGTAAACACTTAATAAAAAAATGAAAGTTGCTGTGCTTTTCTGCTTGTTGATGCCAATACATATAGAGTAACTTATCATGTTTGTACACCTAAAGAAATGTAATGGACTGTTGATACACCACTAACAACCTAGTGAACAGGAATAGATAAACATTCATATCTTTTGTTGCAGTACTTGGAATCATGAATAAAGAAGACATATTATTAGGATTGGAAATGGGACGGCTAGAAATAGAACCACTACCAATAAGTAAGAATAGAAGTAATGAAAATCCATTCATAAATCCACTGCAGAAAAGAAACTTTTCCAAGATTACTATCCTTCCCAAAGAAGCAAGATGCTCTTGTTCCTCTAAAAAAAAACTAAAACCTGGAATCTATAAAAAGAAACATAGTAAGATACTCAAAGAACCAGTATTAAATATATTAAAAACCTGTGGTAATGTTGTTAAATTGGATGCAGAGAACAGCCAGGAAACAAGCAGTAAAAATTTGTCAGATATTGAGAGATGTGACCCATTAAGTTTATGCACACTTGTTGATACTTGTAACCAGCTTACAATATCGTCTACTACTAATATACAAAATGTAGTCACCAATGAAAATAGTGTGAGTATATGGTGGAAGCATGACGTATCAAGTTCTCAGGAGCAAAGAGAACCAAAACAACAGAGTAGTAGATCTGGCAGCTGTTCCCAACAAGCCCTCAATCCACCCTGTGATGTCACCATTGACGAATTAGCAAGTTATTTTGAAACATTGGTACACATACCAAAAAAAATGTCGTCTATGGCTGAAATGATGTACATATAATAAAATTGAAATTAAATACATAAATTACCAACCAAAAATAAGAAACTCATGCCAAGAGCAGAGCTAAAATAGTGTTGGGATTTTCCCAGTTACAGGAATCAAAAACTTTTAACTGATGACATTATTTTTAGGAAAATTTATACTCCTATTGTGGTCTTGCAACCATGCTCCAATTACATTTTGCGACATTTACATTCTTGTCTTGCAATGTTCAAACATTGTATTTGCTCTTTATTAAATGTAGGAAAACTTATGCCAGGTATATAAATGCAGTGACTTGCTGGCGATTTAAAAAAAAAAACATATTTCTGTCCATACTGTAGTGGTTAGTCCATATACATATTAATGATAGTTGTAAGATGGAGAAAATAAATTTAGACCGTAAGAAAAGATGAAGCAGACAATGTTATTAATGTATTTTACTTTTTAGTCAACAAATCAGATGTTTTTTTAATAGTAATAAAAGATGTGTGCCCTGTGCATGCACTGTTGTGTTATTGTTATTGATAAATTGGAATTAATTATTTCTGATGTCTTTTGTCATTAGGAAGGCAAATTATTTCAGTGTTGTAATCTCGTGAAATAAGTTTACATTCACGGTCTATACAGTAGTGAATAGTGATGTCGGTGGCTACCAATGGTTTACGGCTAGCGAATTTTCCTATTCGAAGCGACTATTTAATTACTGTAAAACTAGCAACATTTTATCGCTGCTTATAGTCGCACACCGCATCGTGTATAGCGGTCCACACAACGTTTTTAAATCGCCAACTAAATTCTGCGTGTACACCTGGCACTAAAGCTACTTTAAATTTTAGTTAAAGGTGTTTCTTTTGGTATCATTCTATTCTTTTACACTTAAATAATAAAAACAACAAATAATTTAAGATTGCAAATAAATGTAAAAATATAGTAAAATGATAAATAAAAACGCTATTTTATTATTCAGAAATATACACTGTGAGTCTCGACTCTGACTTGAAGTGAAGCAGAACGTCCGATATATTAAAGGTTGGAAGAAAAGTCTAGATGTTCGATGCCCGGATCGAGCAAACGAAAGTATTTAATAAATTGTAGCGTACAGTCACCACTCTCAAACTAAACATTTTTCAGGCTTCATAGCGTATCGATAGCAAAAAGTTCAAATGTTAAGTTTGACCCAAAACCAGCTCACGGATGCAGTAAGCAGATCATCATTTTCAGGCACTCGTACAAACGCCAGCACATCAAGCTTCCCGAAACTATCAAACCAATCGACCTTGAACCTAAAGCTTTGGCGATAAAGTTGAAAATCTATTAAAGAAATTTGACAGATTGTAGTATCTTGATGTGCAGGCAGTGGCGGCGCAAGACCTAAACTTAATGTGGGCAAGGCACATTTCGCGAGGCCCTCTGATGGTGCAAGGAGAAGGTAATATAAAATACAAAACTGGCCAAGTGCGAGTCGGACTCGCGCACGAAGGGTTCCGTACTATTATTTATACAATATTAAACAAAAACGGCAAAAAAAACTCGTTTGTAGTATGTCACTTTAAATATAATATATTTTATATTAATTTAATTATTTATTTTTAAAGTGTAATATACAACTAAACATTCTGTGAATATTTCAAGCGTCTACCGGTCGCCGTTATTAATATCGAGCAATAAAACGGCAAAAAAACCACGTTCACCCCCTTTAAATATTTATTTTATTCTGTTTTTAGTATTTGATGTTATACCGGCAACAGAAATACATCATCTGTGAAAATTTCAACAGTTTAGCTATCATGGTTCATAAGATACAGCCTGGTGATAGACGGACAGACAGCGGAGTCTTGGTAATAGGGTCCCGTGTTACCCTTTGGGTACGGAGCTAAAAATCACTTGAAATTAAACAGTTTTTATTCATTAAAAAAAAACCTAAGTTTTTACTTTTTTTGAAAAAAATAAGTAAAGAAACAGAAATTTTCCACTTTTGATTTTTCTGAACTCCTAAATACACTACTGGAAAAAATTAAGGGATCAAAAAAAATCCAAATTTTTAGGCAATATTCAACAGGCCGTAACTTCGAGAGAAATGGTCGTACAAGAAATAAAAAGAAAGGAAATTATAGCTCCAAGTGTCTAGTTTTTGGATTAGAATTCTTAAAAATTTTGTAGCGTCAGCGGTTTTTTTAATAATCTTAGAAAAATCAGGGACAAGTAAATGTAAAAGAAAAAATAATATTTTTTTTTGGTCTACGGGCGTGGAAATTTGTTTTTTGGTCAATCCCTATAAGGATCGGATACCTTGTTTATTTAGCTTTAATTTCTTTTTTTACAGACCCTTGATACGTCCACTTCTCGCCGAGATATCAGTCTTCAAATGTAAAAGGATCCTTTTGTCTTTGATTATTATCGATATCTCAGCAACCAATAATAATAATAAAAATAATAATCCAAAAGTTAGACACTTTAAGCTACAATTTCCTTTTTTTCTGATTTCTTGTACCACTCTCGAAGTTACGGCCTGTTTAATATTGATCAAAAATTTGTTTTATTTTTTTTGATCCCTTAATTTTCATGGTTTGTCAGAAATATGGATGACTTCATTCACATTCATTTCGAGCGCCAAAGAGTGGAGTATCTTTAAGTTGAGAATTAATCATAAATACATATATAATATATATGTAAAACCTTATGGCGTGTACTTTGGATTTTCCATACTTTTTAAAAAAAAATCCCGTGTGGTCTCCGGGCAATAGAATTGAACCAACCCCTTTCATCCCGTGGGTGTCGTTAAAGGCGACTAAGGGAACAGGTGGAGGAGTCAGTCTCCGTCTGAGTGGTTAGATCACCACCTCCAAGCTAAGGTCGACGTGCCGATAGCTGCATGGCTAGGGGAGAGTCTAGTCGCGAGTGTCCTTGTTGTCTGGGCCCGGGCGCCCCCAGGCACTATAAGCCTTACCTCTGCAAGCGGGACACTGCAGAGTGTGGACAATATAATCCCTTGCTGATCGTGGGAACAAAATGAGAACTAAAAAGAATAAAAATCTCGGAGGCGGCGGTGATGCTCACCACACATCACGCCAACAGTTCTCACGGGGCGAAAAGCGAGCTGCGGAGTGTCGCTTAGCTACGCTGAATGTGCAGGGAGGTATAAAAGATAAGATGGATGAAGTATGCGAGATAGTGAAGGATAAAGGAATAGATGTGCTTTGTGTGAATGAGACGAAAAGAAAGGGAGTGGACATATCCAAACATGGTTCTCTGACCGCAATTTGGTCCGGCGTCCCAGAGGCGCAAAGGGCCTGTCAGGGTGTGGGGGTTGTCCTCTCAGAGCGCATGATGAAGTGTGTAAAAGATTATGTGTGTGTCAGTCCCAGGATTCTGTGGGTAAGAGCCAAGGTGGGCCTAAAACCTATCCCCTTTTTTTGCGTGTATGCACCCGATATGGGGAGCTCACCTTCGGATCGAGAGGAGTTTTGGAACAGTATAAGAGGTATATTGAATGGATGTAGGATGAATGAGAAGATTGTAATGCTTGGGGACTTTAATGGCTGGGTTGGTGTAAAGAGGAACGGGTACGAAAAAGTATTAGGTGCCTTTGGAGATGATAGAGTGTATGAGAATGGGATGAGTTTACTTGAGATCTGTGTAGAGAAGAGTCTTTCTGTAATGAACACTATGTTTAACCACAGAAAGATTCACAGGTATACTTGGGAAAGGCAAGACAGTAGAAGTATGATCGACTTTGTGATTGTAGATGAAAGATTAAAGAGTAAAGTCACAGATACGAGAGCATATCGGGGTGTTAATGTAGGAACTGATCATTACCTGGTAATGTGTCGGGTGGATGGTCTGTTCAAGCATTGGCGTCACCGAGTTCGAGTTCCTGTGACTGCTCTAGAACGAATAAAAGTAGAAAGACTGCAAGAATTAGAAGTAAAGGAGGAGATAAGAGAAAAGTGAAAGAGAAGACGGATAAGGTATTTGATGATGTAAATGATTAGAGGAAGTTTGGGATATTACGAAGAATAGTATGGTGCAAGTGGTGACCGAGATATGTGGTCTAGCGCGGAGGAAATGTGGTAGTAGGACAAATGATGCTTGGGTGGATGGTGAAGTGAAAGAACTTGTGAGCAAGAAGAAAGAGGCCTGGCTTAATGTATTAGCCTGTAAGGCCCAAAATAGGATGAATCAGGCAACGGATATGACAGATGATTTGGAAAGAGTGAAGAAAAGATACACCGAAATGAAAGCGAAAGTGAAAGAGTTGGTAAAAAGAAGAAGGATGAGAAGGAAGAAAAGTACAACAGGAAGTTCGCTCATAACTTCAGGGCCAATGTTAAGCTGTTCTGGAAACAGGTAAGATTGGCTCGAGGAGTGACGGGAACATCAAGTATGAACGCTGTAAGAGCAGAGGACGGATGCTTACTAAGCGAAGAATGTAAGGTTTTGGAACGCTGGAAGGGATATTTTGAAAGTTTGTTTAGTGTTCAAGATAGTGTGCAAGGAGTCCAGTTCTGAAGACCCAGGCTCAGATACAATTTAAGAGAATGAAATAGAAATGGATGAGATTGTAAGAGCAATAAGAGGTATGAAAGTTGGGAAAGCTGCGTACGTACAGAGTGTCTGTTGAAATGTTGAAGAGCGGTGACAGGGTGGTAGCAAGCCTGTTGTGCCGGATCTTTAATATGTGTTGGAAATATGGCCGCGTGCCGGATGACTGGTGCAAGGCTGTAATTGTTCCACTATATAAGGGAAAAGGTTCACAGCAGGAGTGTAAAAACTACCGCGGCATTAGTCTTTTGAGCGTTGTTGGCAAACTGTATGCAAAGGTGTTGATTAACAGGGTGATAAGAATGACAGATGAGAAAATTTGGGATGTGCAAGCAGGATTTAGAGAAGGAATGGGTTGTATGGATCAGATCTTCTCCTTAAGGTGCATAGCTGAAAAACATCTGGCAAAGCACAAGAGCGTCTACTGTGCTTTCGTAGACTTGGAGAAGGCCTATGACAGTGTGTGGAGGGAAGAGCTGTGGTCGACTCTATCCATGTATGGTGTGAACAGTTGCTTGGTACGAGCACTGAGCACTGAAATCTTTATACAAGGATTCTAGTGCTTGTGTTAGGATAAATGGGGCATACACTGACTGGTTCTGCATCTCAAGAGGTGTTAGACAGGGCTGTGTAGTGTCTCCTTGGCTGTTCAACCTATACATGGATAGTCGTTTGACAGATTTAAGAGAAAGTGAGTGTGGGTTGAGGATGAATGAGTTGCCTGTCAAATGCCTTCTGTACGCGGATGATCAAGTTATTCTTGCATCGTCAGCGGAACAGTTGCAAGATATGCTAACTGTAATGAGTGAAGCATTTAAGAGAAAAGGGATGAATGTAAATGTGAATAAGACCAAGGTTATGGTGTTTGAAAGAAAAGAGGATGTATCGGTGTGTGATGTGAAAATAAATGATAAGAGTGTGGAGCAAGTGAATGAGTTTGTATATTTGGGCAGTATGTTTACAAGAGATGGAAAGATTGACGAAGACGTGGAAAGAAGAGTAAATGCGGGAAATAAAGTGAATGGTGCTATACATACGAATGTGACCAACCAGTCGATGTCAAATAAGGCTTGTCTGGCTGTTCACAATGGTGTGCTGGTGCCTACACTTATGTATGGAAGTGAGTGTTGGGTATGGCAAACGAGGCATGAAAGTAGAATTAATGCTGTGGAAATGCGTTCCTTGCGAAGCATGTGTGGTGTAACTCTGAATGATAAAGTGAGGAATGAGGTTATACGGAAACGTTGCGGCTTAAAAGAAGATGTAGTGACAAAAATTGAAAAAAGTATGCTTAGATGGTTTGGTCATGTGGAGAGGATGAGTGAAAGGCGACTAACAAAAGGTATTTACAAGGCAGATGCGAGTGGCAACGCCGGGAGGGGACGCCCTAAAAGAACATACGCTGACCTCATTGGTGAGGTTCTTCAGAAAGGTCAGGAGCGTAGTACTCGCAACCGGCGTGCGTGTATGACCAGATGTATGAACGTGGACGAGGCAAAAGGAGTATGTAAGGATCGTAGCAGGTGGCGTTCTGTGGTTTCTGCCTACCCCCATGGGAAAAGGGCGTGAGTTTATGTATGTATGTTTTAAATTTATTTTCGGCTGTGAGGCGCGAGCCCGTGGGCGGTGGCCCACACCGCCCACGCCTTACGCCGCCTATGCAGGCATCTGCACTACCGCTTCAAACTTACTTTTCTCAAACGCCAGCGGGTACTACGGTACCACGCAATAAAAAACGCTTTAACCGCCAAATTGACATTATTGACAATGACATAAGTGACACTTGAAAGTTCAAACAAGGTTTAACTGTGGCGCGCCACTGGTTAAACAAACGCGCGCGGTTTGCTTTGTTCCCCGCGTATAACCTTTTTTCTGCCTCTGGATTGGCTTAGAAATCCTATTGAATTTTCACATGATCGACCGGTATAGATAGAGGCTGAAATAAATTAGGAGCCCCTTACCCCCTGCCAGGGCTGCGGGACTGTTCGAAAGAGATATCGCGGCCTTTTTTGTTTCGGATGGGTAATCATCAAATGACTTCTTCCGCTCCGAGGTCCGGTAGTTTCTTTGGGGCGCTAGGCCAGTAGGTGGCTTCACCGGTAGATATCGGTTTTAGATGATTTTCATCAATACAACATTTCAAATAGCGTCCACGAGTGCTGTTACAGCGGGATCCCCAAAATGTATGCTTGGCATTTCAGTCACCGCCTGCAATGAACCTGTGTGTGGCCAAGAGTGTTAAAGTAGGTTTCAAACATCTCTGGTGTTATTTTGTGTCTTGGTGGGCAGTCGATTGAGGAGAGACTAATAGGGCCTGCTCGGTCCTCCAATCTAACAGAAGTTGCTTGTAGATGCACTGTAGAAAACGGTTCTATCTGTGAACGACTCAGGTTTCCTCGAATGGCTAGCGCTGAGCCAGCATGCGCGCTACCGTCGGGATGGGGAATATGGTAAATGTTGAAACCCTTAATTCGGAACGAGCTTTGGGACGTGCCATGTGATTCTAAAATTAGTACCACGTCTAGTTTGTTTGTTCTTATTAAAGTCTCCAGTTCTTGGATATTTGGAGCCAATCCATTGATGTTCCAGATTGCAATTCGTAGAGGAGTCATTTATGGTGCTAGTTTTGTAATGACAGTAGTTAATAGACCCATTAGGGTACTTATTTGTTGCAAGAGTAGGTTGATTTTTTCATTTTGTTTGATCAAGAGTTGTTCCATAACGGATACGTTTTGTTGAGGGTTGTCTATGTGACGAGGTGTAGCAGCGGCGTTGCCTCGTGGTCGATCTTTGGTACGTCCAGCGACAGTATCCGAGTAGCTTCGTTCTGATATGCGATGGGTGTTTCGTTGGGGTAGGGCGGAGGTTTCTGGAATTATGGAATAGTGTCGGTGCGTGGTATATCAGTACGAAAGTTGTCGGTTGGGAAACTTCTTGGTTTCATTTTTCTTGAGAGTGTTTCTTTGTAAACTTGACAACCTTTGTAATTAGCAGGGTGGTCGCAGGAGCAGAGGGCACATTTGGCGAGTGTATTTCTGTCTTTTTTGGGACACTCTGAAGTTTTGTGGCTCTCCCACATTTGACACATCTGTATGGCCTCATGCAGTTGTTTTTGCAGTGGCCATATTGTTGGCATCTTTGACATTGTACAGGGGCCAGCACATCAAGCTACTACAATCTGTCAGATTTCTTTTTTTAGATTTTCAACTTTATCGCTACAGCAAGGTTGATTGGGAAAATCTGACAGTTTCGGGTAGCTTGACCTGCTGGCGTCTGTACTATAGTCTTTGTTATGCGTGGATCCTCGGTTTTAATGCGTTGGTGATGGATATACTGGATATTTTTAACCAGTTTATTATTTGGATTTTCTCTGCTCCATAGCGGTGGTTGATGATTTCTCCCCTGATCTTGTTACCAGATTTTTCCAACTCCTGTACTATTGCATCGTGAGGAGTAGTATGATGGTAGTATCTTTACGAGAGAATGTGTGTCCGATTAGTTATTTTTGTCTTATCAGATCAATAACTTGCTTGTAATCATCGACTGAGTTAACCATCACGCGTCATCATCATCATCATCATCATTTCAGCCAAAAGACGTCCACTGCTGGACATAGGCCTCCTCCAAGTATCGCCACATTGACCGGTCCCGTGCGACTCGCATCCAGCGGATCCCTGCAAACTTCATCAGGTCATCGGTCCACCTAGTGGGAGGCCTTCCAACGCAACGTCTTCCAGTTCGCGGTCGCCACTCCAGAACTTTACGGCCCCATCGGCCATCCGTTCTGCGAGCAATGTGCCCTGCCCACTGCCACTTAAGTTTGGCAATTCTTCGGGCTACGTCGGTAACCTTGGTTCTCTTGCCGATGTCCTCATTTCTGATTCGATCACGCAAGGAAACTCCGAGCATAGCCCTCTCCATTGCCCTTTGGGTGACCTTTAACCTTTCTAATTAGGCCCATTGTGAGCGACCACGTTTCGGTCGCGTATGTAATCACTGGCAACACATACTGATCATAGACTTTCGTCTTGAGACACTGCGGTAAGTTGGACGAGGATTCGACGACTGACCTCTTTCTCGAAGTTAGACCTACCTAACTGGACCGTTTGTCCCAGGTAGACATAATCGTCTACAACTTCGATTGTAGAGTCTCCGATCTTGATAGGAGTGGGTGCTACATGGGCATTCAACATGACCTTGATTTTATCCATGTTCATTTTAAGACCCACTCTTCCGGAAGCTCTACTGAGGTCATCGAGCATTGTACTGAGGTCCTCCATGGTCTCAGCCATAACCACAATATCGTCGGCAAACCGAAGGTGAGAGATGTACTCGCCATTGACATTGATGCCTAGCCCTCGCCGTCCAGAACCTTGAAGACATCCTCCAGTGCAGTGGTGAACAGTTTCGGAGATATGACGTCTCCCTGTCTCACACCTCGCTGCAGAAAGATAGGTTCCAAGGTCTGGTCCTGAAGTCGGACTGACATGGTGGCGTTTTTGTACAAACACTTCAACACCTCGATGTACCATCACGCGTAATAGGTTTTTATTTATTATTTTCTACCGAAATTCTACCGGACGAGTTACGGACTCAATTAGTTTGGTGAGCTCGTTTAAATCCTCAATCCCATACAAAACAATAGGAAGGGGCTTATTTGGTAGTTAAGTTGTTAAGTCAACCGGCAGATTGGAAAATCGGTTTACGGCCTCAATTGGTGGTGGTAAGCCTTTAATCGCAAAATATTAAATTCTCAAAATAGCAGATTCTCAAAATATTAGATTCGCTAAATATTATATTCTCAAAATAGCCGAACTCCATACAATCAAGCACTCAAGTAGTCACATTTTTCGTTTTTTTAGATGTGGGAACTCGTTGCCATTGTAGAGGTTTTGCTACATCTGTTGAAGGCTGTGCGGCTGGCACTTGTTCTGTTGCCTCATCCAACTGTTTCTCACAGGCGAGCACGATGGGATGGTTGGAAGAACCCGATTGCTTGGATGAAATTTCGCTCAGTGAATTAGATCTTGGTCTATTGAAGAGGCTTGGGTGAAAGATTTGTTGAACAAATTTCTTAAGAGAGGTTTTTTTTTTTGATTTTCATCATTATCATTGGTTGACTGAGTCTGATTTTCCACTCTAGTCAAATTGGTAACATTTTTGCAACTCATGGTGGTAATTATTTTCTTACAATGGTAACACTTTCAAAAATGGCAAATGACATTTTGACTTCTGACTTCTGACATTTACTAATTTCAAGTTCTTCTGACTAATGTGGGGACGAAGAAAAGTTGAAATTTCTAGTGTCACTCTTGTAATTTAGTCACTGTTTTAGTTACGAATAACTTTTTGCTTTTAGCCCCTAATCATTTCAATAACAATATCGCGCTATTATAACTCTGTTATCTACATATTTCTCTCAATTCAATTTAATTAAACTTTAGCGAAACATTTAATGATAAAATTATGGTGAATTTTAGCGCCGGTTGTTGGTACAGTATATTCTTGGATGCCTATACTTATTCCACTAATTACTTAATATTTACCATAGCGGTGATCATTACTTCTATAATATTCATATGGGTTTATGAAAAACCTAAGTTTTACAAGGTATGTAGTTTTCTTTTGTATCATAAGTTTGAAGCAGAATTTTTTTAAATGTATTTTTACTAATATGAGTAGCAGTAGGTACTAGTAACTTTCAGCTTATCAACCCACTGCTGTTCAAAAACCTCAAAGCAGTCAAGTATACTGTGCCTTACTACCATACTGAATTGAATTTTTTCACTCTGTAGAGAAAATTTTGTTCAGTCGATCGTCTCAAGAGTTGAGTTGTTTGTTTATGACAACATCCTTAGATGATTTATTTTCCAGATGCAGAATTAAAACTATAAAACCCTGTAAATAAAAGTACAGCCTAGAAATATTCTTCCAGACACATACATTCTTCATGAAATTGGCCTCAGTGCTTCTTTGTTCAATCCACCAATAGTTAAATTTCACAGGCTCTAGTTGGTTGTAAAGTGCCAGACTACAGATTAACTAAACTATATGATTTCTGGCTTTTAAAAAAGTTAAATTTTTGTTTGTATTTCATACCAATAGCATTAATAATTTATGAAAGTATTTTTCAGTAAATTGGTAGTTTGGACAAATAAGCACAGAGGCAACAATAAATATGTTTTCTTTTCTTTCACACATTCCATTTGGAAAATTATACATCAATGATAAAATCTGTCACAAGAAATAGTTTTGGGTCACATAAAGTTATTGGTTTGCGTTCCCATTGAGGGACCACATTTGAATTTTGATTTTTTGAATGCATGAGCCGTTAGTAAATGTTCCCAAACAATTGTAAATTCAGCCTTTAGTTTGTAAAAGCAGCCACTCAAAAGTTACGATCGTTTAAAGGTGGTCCCTCAGTCGTGACTGACAGCATCCATATCTCAAAACCTAGTTAACATTTTAAACTCATCTATATGACTGCGTATAGTAAAAGATTTGTAAAACTAATTTATTGAATATTAACCCTTCCTGTTCACACAGTAAAAAGAACTAACATGCGGAAGGTGGTCCCTCAATTGAGCACCATAAGTTCCCGTGAGTGGAGACCACGATGGAATTTGAAATTTATATATGGGTCTAGCGTTAGTAAAAGTACTCGAACGATTGTATATTCAACCTCTAGTTTGTAAAAGAAGCCATTCGAAAATTACAATCGATTTAAGTTGGTCCCTCAATTGAAACGCTTATCATAAGTAAAATCAATTTACGTAGCATTCGGAAGTTAAATAGACGAATGCTATAGTCTATCTTAAAGTAAATTTTTTTACTAACGATTACTTTACTAAACAGTATCAATAAATGTACCGTTTCATCACAACTAATCATCGAATTCCTGGGAAGGAATACTAAGATTGAGGTGACCACACAGCAGGATTATTTAGTGACTGTTTGTTGATACTAATCTACTTACTTATATATGTATATCTATTCTGATATTATAAAGCTGAAGAGTTTGTTTGTTTGGTTTATCGAGGAAGGCTTTAGGCATATATAAGGTCCCATTAAAATAGATGTACAAATTTTAACACAATGTTCAGGAAGTCTAACCAGACATATCCAAGCAAAAAAAAACACTGATTAAAGTGATTTTGACCTAAAATAATAAATTGCCGGCATTTTTTGTGTATTTTCGTTAACTGATTTTTTTCTTGTAAGTTATCTAATGTGATTTTCTTATTTTTTTTTTACCATTGTCCTTATTTTTGTAGTCTGAATGATTTCTAAAAGTTTGTCCATCTATTTTAATGGCAGCTTATATATTTATATAAATATATAAAGGGTGTATAAAAAGACTTAACGAAACCGAAAGGCACTTGTTCTCCCCGACATACATTGCGATATTTTTTTTGCTCACCATACATGGGAACCTAGTTACGGAGATATTGGGGGACAAAGTTACAACTTTTTCACAAGTTTTTTTTTTAATTCTTGTTTTTATTGTTATTTTTTTACCTAAGACACCTTCATGACCCCCGTACTATTCAATCCATCCAAACGTGATTTTTCACCCCAAAAAAAATCGTTTCCGTAAAGTAAGTTGTGCGTAAAGTTAGATGTACATAATGCTTGGTTGACGGCTTCGTGAAGAGTCTGTTTATACCCTGTATAACATCCCCCTACGGTAGGTAGGTAGGTAGGTAGGGTAGAGTAGCAAAAAGGTAGTTGGTACGAAAAGGTACATTGCAACGCATGCACAACACACGCACACACGGCACAGCTCGTTTAAAATATATATATATATATATATATATATATATTTATACGCATCTACTTGAGAACTTGGTTTTCGTCGATTAAAAAGGTTCTGATCATCTGGAAAATACGTGAACATACTAAGTAAAATATTGGCTCAATGACTAGTAACTCAAGCCACCAGTGGCGAAGGGTGAAAATTTTGTAAGGTAAGGTAAAAAATTAGAATTGAATTATTTTTTTAGTTTTTTTTTTTTAATGTTTATTTCGACCTCATTTTCGTTATCAGCGACCCTAAAAACCACGAAAATGACACCCATTACAAAAAAAAATACGGAAAAAAGTAAAGAATAAAATGCAGATTAATATAATAAAAAAATAAAAGTTTTAATAAAATTTTATCTTGTGTAAATAAATCAACAAAATAAAAAACCTTGTTGGTACCAAATACGGTATCGACCATTACTTTTCCTATCTCGTTCTCCCCTACATACTTTCTTTTTCTGCCCCTGTCGTAACTCGAAAATGAGGCAGGAAGCATTGTACAGTGTTTATCTTGAAGCCAAAATTTCAAGCCAAGCCAACACTTCTACCACGTGTGAATTACACACATGTTTTTTTTAATGTTTTCAATCATATGATGTATTAAATGGCTGTACAGTGTACAGTGAAGTGATACCCACATGTGTATGTAATATACCTACTATTTGACTAAAGTGGATACCCAGACACTAAGTAGAGTGCCTTGTTCACAAAGGGAAGCCGGCAGGAATCGGTTTCTTAGGTGCCTTCGGCCCTGCAAGCCACAAAGAAACTTAAAAAAAATATGAATATCCTCAATCAAATGAGGGTACATCAATTTTTTTATGTCTTGTCTGTGCACAACATTTGACATTGTTCGGATTGAAGTTTATAACTTTCACATAATTTTCCTGTTGGTCACGTAAGTTTTAACATAATTATTATATAAATTTATGTTCGCTCGAACGGGGTGGGGAGACACCAACGCGAAAACGGCTACCTACCACATATTCAGTACATCATTGTGAGCCTCCACGTCCGCACATAGAAAAATTTCATCGGTTATTTAAAAAAAAAATCAGCTATTCCATACATTTTAACCGCGTAAGTATGACTTTTGTAGGAAACAGCTGATTTTTACGTGGTAACCGTTTTCGCGTCGGTGTCCCTGCCACCCCGTATGTATGTAGGTACAGAGATATTGAAATCTTTGTACATACTTTTCTTACTGAATTGTTTGTAATGGATTATTACTTATGCGGTTTTTAAAAGTTATGCTCCTTTGCAGAGGCACGTTTGCCATGGGTCGAAAACCTAAAGTGAGTCATGAAGAACAAACAGCGTTATTTCGCAAATTTTATATCATTTTAAACGACACACCTAAAGGATCAATAAGCGAAATAACTCGAACGATCAAAGTCAAACAAAATTTGTACAAATTAGTTGGAGCTCTTGAATTAGTTCCCGGACCTAGCGCCGGTGACCTCGGCCATTACAGATGTCACTACTTTTTTAATGTAAGCATACGTATTTACGACCACTTCAAACGAACAAATTTTCATACATACACTTTGCTATTGTCTCATTAGTAGTATAGTGTGAATTAAAAAGTTCAGAGCTATGCTGTCAGTGCAGGGTATTTCTTTTAGTTTTTTTGAAGTTATACTTCTTTTGGCACGTTAGGGAAAAATTATGTTTAATTTTTTTACGATGCGCGTGCACACCGTCACGAAAAACCGACACCCTGAAGTTAGCTAGTCAACATACACCCTGAAGTTAGCTAGTCAAAATTTTAGTTTTATGCGCCAAAGAAGTATAACTTCTTACGTGCGTAATAAGTACACACACATTTTTTTTAAATATCTTTAGCATTATTTTCTTTCTGTGTTTTTAATTAGCTAAGTGATGTCTAATATTAATGAGAGCACACGTTCTTAGGACGACTAACGCTTTAAGTTTGATGAAAGCCCTCCAAACGAACAAATTTTTATACATACATTTTGCTACTTTCTCATTAGTAGTACTGTTTGAGTTAAAAACTTCAGAGCTACACTGTCAGTGCCGGGTATTTCTTTTTTTTTGTCATCATTAGCATTTTTATCTTTGTGTTTTTAATTATCTAAGTGATGTTCAAACAAACAGTCACTACCTAGTTTTTACTTTTTTCAGAAAATCCTGCTGTGTGGTCACCTCAATCTTAGTATTTCTTCCCAGGAATTCGATGATTAGTTGTGATGAAACGGTATATTTATTGATGCTGTTTAGTAAAGTAATCGTTGGTAAAAAAAAATACTAAAGGATAGACTGTAGCATTCGTCTATTTAACTTCCGAATGCTACGTAAACTGATTTTACTTATGATAAGCGTTTCAATTGAGGGACCAACTTAAATCGATTGTAATTTTCGAATGGCTTCTTTTACCAACTAGAGGTTGAACATACAATCGTTCGAGTACTTTTACTAACGCTAGACCCATATATAAATTTCAAATTCCATCGTGGTCTCCACTCACGGGAACTTATGGTGCTCAATTGAGGGACCACCTTCCGCATGCTAGTTCTTTTTACTGTGTGAACAGGAAGGGTTGATATTCAATAAATTAGTTTTACAAATCTTTTACTATACGCAGTTATATAGAGGAGTTTAAAATGTTAACTAGGTTTTGAGATATGGATGCCTGTCAGTCACGACTGCCATCGTAACTTTTGAGTGGCTGCTTTTACAAACTAAAGGCTGCATTTACAATCGTTTGGGAACATTTACTAACGGCTCATGCATTCAAAAAATCAAAATTCAAATGTGGTCCCTCAATGGGAACGCAAACAAGTTATTGCTACCTCTGTATCTCTGCATATATTTTAAGTATGTATATTGCTGTGCCCAAATAGGGCCCATAATATTGTTCTTAGCTGTAAGCCTTATTGTAACATCTTTTACTTAGCACTTTTTTAAGCTTTTATGGTTTTTTACTTATATTGTTACTTATGGTACCTTCTGTGCAAGTGCCATAATCAGGGGATAACTGAAGAATGCAGGTGGATGGAGATAACTTGTTAGGAGCAGACAAATCTGTCTACCCACTTTCTTTGTCTTTTGCTATATGCACTACTGAAACTCGACACTAAGTCACAGCAAAACACACTCATATTATCACAAGGTTTTGTGGAGTTCTTATCTCGATGTCGGCTGCTACTTTTGAGCATACTCAAAACTGGATTTCACGTATTTGACAATTTGAAGCCATCCTCTAGGGAGCTCAATATAAACTATAATAACGGAAGGTATCCCATTAGTGACAATATAAGTATCTTTTACCTACATTGTGGAATAATTGTATTCATTTAATTGTTTGGTGTTCAATATTTTCAATTCTACTTTTATATGGATTTATATCTGTTTTCTAGCTTATATTTAAAAGGAGCAAGCATTCAAATATTTTAAGCCCAATAGAAAGTAATGAAGAACTTGAAACAAATTATAATACAACACTGCTGGATGATATATCAAATAACCAAGATGCAAAAAAGATGCCAGAAGTTAACTCTGGATCTGAATGTTCTCATTAAACGTCTTTAATTAAATCTTTAATGTTGTTAATGAAATTACTGGGTGGAAGTTGAAGCAGGCCTTGGATGGGAATTGCCCTTAAATACTGTACTGAACTATTGACATGCATCATCATGCATCATCGTCATCATCATCTGCCTGCTCTTGTCCCATCCTATTTGAAGTCATATTGATACGCTACCAAATTTAACTAAAAAAAAACCGGCCAAGTGCAAGTTTGACTCTCGCACCGAGGGTTCCGTATAAACTTGTAGGTTTTTGTTATTAAACTATGTATATATTTGCAGTTTTCAGATTTTTTCTTTACATGTGCTGTAAGACATTGCTTCTTGCCAAATTTCGTGATTCTAGGTCAACGAGAACTGTGGAAAACCTATATGGTTATAGGTTTTCCACCAAAAACCTATAGGGTACTTCCGGTTGACGCAGAATAGTCAATTTTGGTTAAAAGCAAGGTCACAGCCCAAGTAAAGAGAAAATTCCGAAAAATAAAAAATGTTGGAAATTAAGGTAAATTTTGGTACTTACAAGTTTCGTGAAAATCTAGATTTGCCTACTTATATATTTTTATCGTGTTGACTCAGGACCTTGATTTTTGTACACCTACTTCAACTTGCTAGGTGCACCCGTTCCTGAGAAAAATGGTGGTGACACACGGACCGACAGACGGACAAGAGAGTGATTTTATAAGGGTTCCTTTTTTACCTTTTGAGGTACGGAACCCTAAAAAACATAAAATCGTCAAAACTAAGTAGCAGCTTTCAGCATTGGAATGTCGCTTGCCAGACCCAAGGTGAGAACATCGCTCCACATTCGCAGTTTCTTTGTTAGGAAACCCGACCCCACAGAACATGGGAATGGCAATACTACCCAAATGTCCTTTCTTTGGTATTGTTCGTCGTGTCTTTGAGCTCCTTGGGTTATGAGTCGAGCTACACGATCACTGACAAATGCTTGCACGGACTGGACAGGTCCACTCAACTTGTCCTCATAAGATTCAACATGTCTTTTAAAATCCAGACATGACCTCTTAGTTGGCTGAAGTGTATGTACAGACGCCAGCAGGTCAAGCATCCCGAAACTGTCAGATTTTCCCAACTAACCATGAACCTAATACTTTAGAGATAAAGTTGATAATCTATTAAAAAAATTGACAGATTGTAGTAGCTTGATGTGTTTATATTATAGTACTCTGTGCTGGGGCGTCTGTACAAACAGCAACACTCTTAATTAATTATAAAAAAAAAAATTGTAGGTATCGCAGGAAAGACTCGCATTAAAGACGTTGATAATTATGAACCCTAGCCAATGGCTGAGTGGTACCAAGGTGTAACCCTATTCAATGAATATTTCATAAAGTCATTCAATGGGGTTAAATGAACTTCAGGGTTGTATTGATGATTTTCTAACTGTAATTCAGTAACTACACACGTGTTACTGGCGCGACTCATTTTTCAGTGTGCGTAGTCGCAGCGGAAAACGTCGAATATCTTAATTTCAGTTTAGCAGGTATTTAGTGTATGACGTCGTGTAAATGTGTGTGGTAAAAAAAATTGTGTATCCAACCATTGGGGAGATATTCAAGAAAAACTGTTTCCGCTGGGACTACGTTCCAGCAGCACTTTTTTTTCCTATGGACGTACATGAAAAAAAACACACAATAATTAGTGTGTAACGAGAGGTAAATGTGTGTGCTAAAATGAAATTTGTGTGTCATCAAACTGCGAAGATAATCAAGTTGCCGCTGCGCTGACAAACGTCAGCGCAGCGGCAACTTGATTATCGCGGCTATTTGCTGAAAATCATAGTAAACGGATTAGTACAAAGTTGTAATTTTTTACGCACGTTGCTTCTAATTTGTGTATAATGTTTGTGAAAACAGAATTTGAAGAAAAACATAAGTACCGTTCAGAAGATATACATTTAAAAGTAAAATAAGGTTATTAGGTCCAAGTACTTAAAATAGGAACTCTAGAGCCTAACTTATAATGAAAATTTGTATCTTGTAAAGGTCTACAATGTCTTGACAAGTTTGGTTTATGAGCTCTTAGGAATTAATGAGTAATGGCATAATTTAGTACGACTGGACCCATCATATTGTATGACATCCGATTGAGGACTTTTTAATGGAAAAGCAAAATAAAACATCCGATATTTAATGTATTAATTCAACTATTCACATGTAAAATATCAGCTCATTCATTACACTAAATAATTAAAGAGATATAATAAAAATACCAGAACAACCGCAATACATGAATAAACCGACCAAGTTCGAATGGCTACAAAAAAGCGGCCGTACAGTATATAGAGCGAACGTTCTAAACTTTCCAGTGTTGTAACATTATTGGATTGGTACACTTGTGCACACAATTCTTTCGTGATAAAAATATTAGGTCACTTGTTTTTTTTCTTAAATATACGAAATTATTACAGCAGTTGTATTAACAAATGCATTTATTCGTCAGAATATTACTAAAACTTTCTGCGAAAAAAAACCTACTTTCAAATTATCTCTAAATAACTCTAAAATAACTTTGCTTTCGGAAGTCGGTGACTTTGTTTGTTTCATTGACTTTTTTGCCACCGACTTCCGAAAGTAGTTATTTTAGACTTATTTAGTGTTTTTTTGGAAGTCGGTTTTTTTCGCAGAAAGTTTTTTATTTACCCTTTTTAGTTGTAGTATACCACACAAATTCTTGTCATAAATTAATTTATATATTGATAAGGCTCGTACATAATTGTAAGGCACCATCACGCGACGTAGCGTGAAGTGGCAATCAGCGTGAGGAAATAATTAAATTACTCAACCGATTTTGATGATATTTCTATGGGTCCAATTGGAAAGTATATCCTCAATACTCAATACTTTTATTGCATTCCACGTGTAGGTATTCTTAGGTGGTAAACTTATAGTTAGATCATGTGGACCCTGTCGGGCACAGCAAAATAAGTGGATTAGGAGAGAGGAAGCATTTCTAAATTATATCTACAACATTTCGTAGGTATTTCCTGAGGTAATAGCTGTAATACAAAATATAAATAGGTATAACATTAATTCAAAAACGTCGTAACATAATTTAAAAACAAAGAAATTAGAAGATTAATAGAAAAAAGAATTAATAAATCAAATAAAATTTTCAAATCTCGAGTACTCAAGCTATGACTTTATAAGTCTATCGTTTAGATATTCGTTTACTGAGTAGTAGCTTTTATTTACCAAAAAAATTCTGAGTTTTTTTAAAAATATGTTAATTTTTGCTTCTTTTTTTATTGATGCGGGTAGTTTATTATATAATTTAATGGACATTTCATAGGGACTTTCGGAGTGCATTTTTAATCGATAACTTGGTAAGTTTAGCCTATGTCGGTGTCTGAGTAGATAGCGTGTCTAAATGTCTTCCCGTTTTGAATAAAATTCTTGATGTTTTTGCACAAATTTGCATGTTTCTAAAATGTATATACATTATACAGGGAAGGGTTAACATGTTATTTTTTTGAAAGAAAGGTTTGCAACTATCTGTTTGCTCGATGTTTACCAGGGTTCTGACCAATTTCTTTTGCAGGGTGAAAAGTGTTTGTGCACCTGTGCTGTTTCCCCAAAAGGTGACACCATAGCTAAGCCATGCATAATCATAAGCATAATAGAGCTGTTTGAAAATTGGTGGTCTTTTTTATTTCACGAAGGGCGTAAGAGAATTTGGAAATTTTTGAGTGAGTTTTCTGTATGTGTGATTTCCAGTTTATGTGTGTATCTATAACTAGTCCGAGTAAGGTAAATTCGTTAACGGTTTCTAATTTTGAGTCGTTGAAAATAAAATCTAAAGTTAAAGGTGTTTTTTGGTAAGGGTGGAAAGTTATTAATTTTGTTTTGGAGTAGTTTATCTCGAGTTTATGTTCATTCATCCAGTTGCATGTTTACATTGTCTTGGCAGGAGACTAATATGGATATGTCGTCCGCGAATAAGACACATGGCCCTTCTATGGCCTTAGGTAGGTCATTAATATATTATATTAAAAATAAGAGGCATCCTATGACGCTTCCTTGGGGAATTGAGGCGTTAATTATTTTACTATAAGATTGGATTTTTTCGATTTCATTATTTTTGTTGTTAAAGTATTCTATTTCAACTAATTGTTCCCTGTTCTTTAAGTAAGATGTTAGCCATTCGTGAGCCTTTCTGCGTATACCTATTCCGTATAATTTGTTTAAACAATATCCCAAATTGTACTTTGTCGTAGGCTTTGGTCATGTCTAGTAATATTCCTATTGCGTATTTTTTATTATTGATAATGTTTAGGGCTTCCTGGATATACTTATAGACTGCTAAGGTTGCTTCACATAAAAGAAGAATAATATATTATTTTAATGTTATTACTGATCTGAAATTGTAGGACAATAATAAAATAATATTTGTTGCTGTAAAAGCTCGAACGAGAAGAACAACACCCGAAAATTTACTCCTAAGATTTACATACTTTGGGCTTTTACAGTTGGCAATATATTGATTATTTATTTTTAATAAAAAATTTGATTCTTTATATCAATTTTATTAGGTATTACTTTGTTAATTGTTGGGAACTGCACCCAACATACATGCAGCCGGTACGCGCAGGCAACGTGACCGACCTACGATCATCGCCATTGGCGAGTGTTGGGAATCGCACCCAGATACACGCAGCAGGCACGCACAGGCGACGTGCGTGACCGACCTACGTGTCATCGACGTCGGCGAGTGAGCGGAGGTGCGGCGTGGGGAGCCGGCCGGGCGCCGGCGGACACTCGCTTTTTCGGGGACCTCCGCGACGGAGAACACTCTCTGACGTTATTTAATTCTATGTTTGTCCGGGACGGTTACAATATTGTAAATCCAACCGGCAATACAGCAAGCCTTTTTTATACAGTCCACTAAGCTTTTATTTATAACGAGCAAGTCGAACATTAATAATGTTTTTTTTTTGTAACTTAAATTATTCATTAACTAGTAAAATACTTTTAAAGAGTACACAGTTAATACAGTTGTTTTATTCTCTCCTAACTATTGTGTACGCACCTGTACGAAACTGTTAAACACTACTAACTAATATACTGAAAATTTTAGAACATTAGCTCTACCTATATACTGTACGGCCGCTTTTTTGTAGCCATTCGAACTTGGTCGGTTTATTCATGTATTACAGTTGTTATGGTATTTTTATTATATCTCTTTAATTATTTAGTGTAATGAGCTGAAATTTTACATGTGAATAGTTGCATTAATACATTAAATATCGGATGTTTTATTTTGCTTTTTCATTAAAAAGTCCTCAATCGGATGTCATACAATATGGTGGTCCAGTCGTAGTAAATTATGCCATTACTCATTAATTACTAAGAGCTCATAAACCAAACTTGGTAAGACATAGGTGCCGATTCCCTTGTTGACAAACTAAACTAAATTTAAGTTGAGTGCATCTTTTTCTTTCTGTTTCATCACGAAAAGGACAGAAGATAAATATTAGTTTAGTCCTGTCAAATTAGTCGGCACCTGACGTAATTTGATGTAATTTTAGTAGTCAACTTTTTAATTACGTCTAAACTTGTGTCAGGCACTGGTTAATTTGTCAGGACTAAATTAAAATTTATCTTCCGTCTTTTTCTTAATGAAATAGAAAGAAAAAGATGCACTGAACTTAAATTTGGATTAGTTTGTAAACAAGGGAATCGGCACCATTGTAGACCTTTACAAGATACATTAAGTACTTGGACCTAATAACCTTATTTTACTTTTACGTGTATATCTTTAAAACGGTATATTTTTTTCAAATTCTATTTTCACAAACATTATACACAAATTAGGAGCAACGTGCGTAAAAAATTACAACTCTGTACTAAACCGTTTTATATGATTTTCAGCAAATAGCCAAACGTCAGCGCAGCGGCAACTTGATTATCTTCGCAGTTTGATGACACACAAATTTCTTTTTAGCATACACATTTACCTCTTGTTACACACTAATTATTGTATGTGTTTTTTTTTTCATGTCAGTCCATAGGAAAAAAAAATGCCGCTGGGATGACGTAGTCCCAGCGGAAACAGTTTTTCTTGAATATCTCCCCAATGGTTGGATACACAAATTTTTATTTACCATACACATTTAAACGACGCCATAAACTAAATATCTGCTAAACTGAAATTAAGATATTTGACATTTTTCCGCTGCGACTACGCACACCATTTTTCATCAACATACAAACTGACCTGCAAATTGCAAAAAACGTAAGAAAATTTTAATTTCGCGGGCTACCCGCACGCTTCCACCTTAACCGATTCCGTGCGGATGGCGCCGTAGAGGCGCCATGGGTATTTTCTGTGAATGGCGTGCGGCGCCCGAGAGGAGCCAAAATGTTTACCTGTAAAACTCGGATAAAACACCATTTTTCAGTGGTTGTCCGTAAATGAAAGTGTCCTTATTTGTCACGCAGATTACGATTCCAGTGTTAGCTTCGGGATATTGCATGAAAACGCATATTTTAGGAGTTGTAAACCTTTTCAATATAAAAATCATTCATTATGATACGGAAACCGAATTATTTTTTATGTAAAAAAATATATTTACAATTAACTAACGTTTATTTGTTTATGAAATACTATAAAATAGGAATATTTGCGTTTTACACGAAAAGCATGGTAATATCCTGTTCTTTAATAAACAAAAATAATGGATCAGTCAATCGAGCCAAACATATACCAAACGACACCTGATTAAATAAGTCACTTACCTCCCATTTCGGTGTATACACGTATGTAGTCACATGTAAACACTTGAAACGAACTTTTAAACCCGCTCACGTTCACTGTTGGGTTGCGACTACAATAATAACAAGTGGAATCCAACGAAAAAGCGATAAGTTATACTTCATGGCGGGTGGCGCACGAGAGGAGCCATGAAAGTCCCTAGCGCTTGGCGCCTCAGAGGAGCCACGAAAAATTTGTTCGCCGCCAGGCGCTATAGTTTGAAAAAACTACCATCGCACTGAATCGGTTAAGAGGACTAGAAGAGCTAAGTGAATTTAAATGATGCACGCACACATTTACACAATCAAGTAAACGCCATCTAACGACGACGCCTACAACAATTAACACAACGGAGATTACGCCCGAGTAGTCTAATAGATGGCGTGCAATTAAGATTAGACCTAAAACAAACACTATAGGACAGACATTTTTTACCCGACTGCCCAGGAAGGGTTATGTTTTTCGCGCGTATCTTGTATGTATGTATCCCATCAAAAACATAAATGTGAAAGGAGAACCAAGTTCAATTTTATTATACAGGGTGTACAGACTCTTCACGAAGCCGTCAACCAAGCATTAGGTACATCAAACTAAGTAACTTTACGCAAAAATTAGTGCTGGGAAACGACTTTTTTTTTGGGTTGAAAAATCACGTTTTACAGTAGGACTCAATGAAACACACTCAAAACATTGTGCTGATGGATGGATTGAATAGTAAGGGGGTCCTGGAGGTGTTTAAAGTAAAAATCTGACATTAAAAACATGTATTTAAAAAAAAACTTGTGAAAAAGTTGGAACTTTGACCCCCAATATCTCCGTAACTAGAAGGTTCACAGGTATGGTCTAGAACAAAAAAATGATCGCAATGACGGAGAGAACAAGTGCCTTTCGGCTTCGTTAAGAGTCTGTTTACACCCTTTATATTCACGTGAAGCCTTAAAATTCACAAAGACAGGCTGTCATCAATTTTGATTGCTGATTCTTTCATTACAGGCACTTTAAAGGGTGTAAACAGACTCTTCACGAAGCCGTCAACCAAGCACTATGTACCTACATCAAACTAAGTTACTTTACGCAAAAAATATTGCTGGGAAACGGCTTTTTTTTTTTGCTGAAAAATCGCGTTTTACAGTAGGACTCAATTTAACGCACTCAAAACACCGTGCTGATGGATGGATTGAATAGTAAGGGGGTCCTGTATAAAGTAAAAACTTTACATTGAAAACATGTAAAAAAAACTTGTGAAAAAGTTGGAACTTTGACCCCCAATATCTCCGTAACTAGAAGGTTCCCAGGTAAGGTCTAGAACAAAAAAATGATCCCAATGACGGGGAGAACAAGTGCCTTTCGGCTTCGTTAAGAGTCTGTTTACACCCTTTGTGTCTCGCAAGACTCAATATATGAGCCAAATTTGACATGTTTATATAAAATAGTTTTCCAGTTATGAGGGGGTCAAAAGTGCCTCCAAATGGTTCGTGTAATATTACACACGGTGCTGCTCGCCAGTTCTGTCAGCTTGAACTTGGCTTGACACGCTACCGCGTGTCTAGATGCATGTAATTTCATTTGAGACTTACTTGAAAAATTAAGGATGTGGGTGATTTAAATAAAACTGACTCAATGAAACTTAAAACATTTTATTTAATGTAGGTAGGAATTAGGTAAGCAGTAGGTAGGTAGGATAGTAAAAAGTGCATTGCAACATTTGCAACGCATACAAAAATTTGATAGTTGTATGTGATTTCAATGGACAGGTGGGAAGAATGAGAGGCATTTATGAAAGAGTGCATGGAGGGGGGAATCGGGAATCAAAACAACGAGGGAGAGACTATAATGCAATCCGCTACCGCATTCAATCTGGCAGTAGCCAATACTTGGTTCCAGAAGAACGACGAACACCCTATTACATACAAGAGCTCAGATCAAGTAAAAAAAGGTAGATACCGCACGGCCTTTGTTATTAGTGAAGCCAAAAAACTCAGCTCATTCAAGTAAACACACGCGCACACGCACACAGATGCATCAAACTAACCCTAGAAAGATAACCATATTTTGACTGTCACAAAAGATAACCGCGCTTCGAAGGCGCACGATATATTAATAATTTTTTTTTAGTGAAATTCCTATTTATTGTATTTATTTACTTGATTGTTTTGAAATGTGGTTAATGAACTAATAATAATAAACTTTTTTAGTGAAATATTTTATATTATTTTAAACATTAAACTTAAATCAAAAAACCTCTAGAAAAAATCAACAAAATTAGCATTCTTCTGTTTACAGGAACATAGTATCAAAAAATAATATATTTTTTTCTTAAAAACGAATTATATTATTTCTTACTAACTAATCAACTAAAAAAAAATCAGTCAAAACTATAATCGTTTGGACCAAATGTGGTTTGATAGGCATTCAAAACAAACATCATTTTTGTGTTCGCCGCAAACTGTTTTCCGGGATGATTCCGAAGTTCCAGTGGGCTCTGAAGATACAGGCGGACTTATATCGTCTTCATTTTGTGTATCATTCAGTTGTTGTGGCATCTTATCATCTATAAACCCGTCTTCGAAATCACTCTGTATGTCATCTTCACTCAAATTATCTTCTATCTCACTGTCACTTCCTTGCTCTCGTTCATGCTCGTTCTCTTCCTCTTCAGCGATAAACCTCGATATTGCATCATCAGATAGTGTTCTCCGGCTCGTCATGATGAAGGCGAAAAGATTTCATGCTAAAACAAAGAAATAAACAGTTATAATAAACATTTTATGTAAGTATAAACAAATTCATACTTTCACTAAAAGTCACACAAAAGATAACCATGCGCCTTTGGAGCGCAACACTTGTCATAACTGCAAAACTATGGTACTTACCGCGTAAAAACGGCCGTCCCGCGCACAGAACAGTCCCGCAACTCTGTGCACTGACCACTGAGCTAACTTAAAAATAAAAGGACAGGTAGATGATGACGCGCGCTCATTATAGACCAGGGTCGATAATATTCAAAACGAAAAAAAAAAATAGTAGGATGAAATCCATTAGAAAAGGAGGGGAATATTATAAAAATGAAAGGAAAAATAATTTACGGGCGATCTGAGGTCGGGAAGGGGATGGGGGTAAGTTTTTAAGGGTAAAAACGGTTTTTCTCGATTTCCGGCAAAACTAAAAGTCCTATGGAAAAAAGTCAAATGGCAAAGTTGTAGGTAATAAAAAAAACTACAACTTTTGTATTTACACTTTTTTCACATAACCTCAAAATTTATGTGAAAAATTCAGAAAACCAAGTTTTTGGTTTTTTATTTTTATCTTTTACAATTATGTTTTTTTTTTCACGAAATTTGGTGAAAACTTACCTTTTTATGTCCCAAATACGCTGTAATTTATTTGATTAGAAATATTTATTTTTTCACCTTATTTTGAATTAATATCGAAAAAGCACCCTAATTTTCAATCGAAAATTCACCCGTCAAAATATCAGCTTTTTTCAAAAAGTTGGTATGTTTTCTGTTCGTTGAAATCTCTACTTCCCGATGGTGAAAAAAAAAATATATGTGACTATAGTAAATCTTCTCAGAAAATGCAAAAGAGATTCATCCATACTGATAATCTGAAAAGACAAAATCGAATTAATAATGCCTTCACAATTTAACGTGAGTATATACATATTTTTTTTTATTAGCCTGGTTGAGTGTCGCCAAAAGAAGTATAACTTCAAAAAAACTACAACTTTTGTATTTACACTTTTTGAAGTTATACTTCTTTTGGCGCGATGGAGAAAAATGATGAGAGTGAATTTTTAGGATGCGCGCGCACACCGACATCTAAATTTAACAGCATGAAGTTAGCTAGTCAACATACACCCTGAAGGTAGCTTGGTGTCAGATATTGATAAGATTAGGTTTTTATTTTTAATCTACCGCTGGAGCTAGGAGGTTAAGTTGTATAGGTAATTACCTATATTGAGATAAGGCGACGGATTTTTTTTTTTTAAATAAGTATAACTTCTAACGCGTGTACATAAGTACACGCACACTTTTTTTTTATTACCTACAACTTTGCCATTTGACTTTTTTCCATAGGACTTTTAGTTTTGCCGGAAATCGAGAAAAACCGTTTTTTACCCTTAAAAACTCACCCCCATCCCCTTCCCGACCTCAGATCGCCCGTAAATTATTTTTCCTTTCATTTTTATAATATTTTCCTCCTTTTCTAATGGGTTTCATTCTACTATTATTTATTTCATTTTTTATCATCTTTAAAGGCTTCTACCCTGGTCTATTAGAAAGAGACAGCGATGTCAAACCGACGCGGCGCCTCTGAAGCGTAGGTTATCTTTTAAGGGCTAAGCTCCTTTTCGTTAGTATCTCACCGGTCGGTGTGCAGTAAGTTTGCCTAAAAAATGCCATCCTGTGTGATTAAATGGGGTAAAAACAATACAAAAGTGAACAAAAAGTCTGAAGGATTATCGTTTCACACGTAATTACACACAAAACTATATATTTTTGAGTTATTCAAAGACAATTTTGAGGTTATTCGACACAAATAATGTCAACGTCCCGAAATGACGCACCGGGAGAGTGTTGCCAGTAGTTCGTATTTCTAATAACCCAAAAATGTGGGTAAGTAAATTGTAGGCAAAGTCATAATTATAAGACATAATTATTGTTTTATTTTTCGTGATAATCCATTATTCCAATTAAAACCATGCATCCATTATAATGGATTATCACGGAAGATATCCCGAAAGTGACATTATACGTTTATGTATGTTACATAAATTGAAAAGAAGTTTTTTTTTAAATTGTGTTTCTGTTTACATTTTCGACTACTTACCTTCTTTTTTTACTTTCAAATTTTATGGTTTTAAGTTGCCAATATTTTAATACGAGATGAATGGGTAGCTCCTATAAGATTGAGTAGAAATGACCCAGAATGGCAGCCATTCTCATTTAGTGTGGTTTGTTCAGACCATTTTGATAAGACTGACATGTACGAGACAAAACGTGGACTTCGCAGAATTCATACGTCATACATCTACGAACTCTCTTTTCGAGTCTAATTGGTTCCTTAGCAATTTCTTTACGTAGTTAGGGTCCAGAAAACATGCAACTTTAGACCCATTGGCAGGATGTGTAAACATGGTTTTTAATGACTCTGGCGTGAAATTGCCACTAAGTAATTTTAATGCATAGAAATTTTGCATGGCCATCGTTTATTGTCATTGCAATAACATCAGTGTCAGTCGGTGCTCTATGTTGTATTTACTTAAAAAATATACTTTTTAATTTCATCTGAAAACTATATTTTTAATTCCATGGAATTATTTTTGTTTTGTATTCTAACTCATAAATTCCGTTTTTTTTGTATTATGTAATTTTTTTAAATAAACACGCTTCACATAACCTTTGTTATATTTTTTCTCGCTTCTCACACACCCACGGGACTATCTATTGCAACGATTTATGAAGTGATCCTACACGCCTCCTACATTCATAATTTAAATATCATATAAACCTACATTGTAATTTATAAAAAAACAAACAGACTGATTTATTTTCGCGTTCGTATATTACCTATTTTTAAGTAATTTTCAGGGACATTTTAAAAAAAACTGGCAATTCTTCACTGACTCACACATAGTTAAAAAAGTGGCTTCACTTTCCTGTTCTAAGTGATCTATCTACCTTTTTATATTTGATCTGAGTACAAGAGTGGTAACACAATAACAATACACAAATAGATTACTTCCTAGTCCGAAGAAACAAATTAAAGAACATCAAAGACTGTAAAGTCTTACCGGGAGAAGACTTGGTTACACAGCACAGAAACCTAGTTTTGGAAATAGTCACAGAAATAAAAGTCAATAAAACCAAAGACCGACCTCTTCCTAAAGGTGAACGCGCACCTGACCGCGCCGCAGTCATCGCATTTCCTCATAGACTCGCGCACTTGCCCGCGTCGTACGCGCCGCACGCGCCGTACTCACCACAAGCGGTGAATCGCATCCATCATTTTCATTTAGTATTTCTGTTTTATGACGTGACTATCGTGTTTTATGAAACTTAGCGCGCCAGCGCGCCCGCACCGCACTCGCCGCACGCACCGCACTCGTCGCACGCGTCGAACGCGCCGAATTTCATGACGACAGCCGCGCGAGCTTATGGAATCAGTACAGGATTTTAAGAAAATGTAGATGGTTCGGCGCGGATAGGTGCGCGATGCCGTATACTATTTCATATAAAGATTTATAAAATGCGATGACTGCGGCGAGTGCGGCGCGGTCAGGTGCGCGTTCAACTTAAAACAAAAAATTGTATGCGTTAGAGAAGGATGACTGTGCGAAAGAATTTAAAAGAGTGGTGGATAAAATGGTAGAGATAGAAGACATGTACGAGTGAAGTGTAAATGATTGTTGAAGTGAGATGGCTGGGTGTTGACGGTGTTGTGTATTAGGAGTGTAGCAAAGCATGTCTTAGGAGAGACGAAAGGAAGGGGTACGATAGATAGATAGGGATACATGGCGGTCGATAAAAATCTACCCGGATATTAATTTTATCGGATTATCACAATGATCACCTTTAAGTAAACAAATATTGATCTATAGCTATACGTAACAAGGTATACATAACTTAAATTAATGAATTTTATAAGTATAAAGTAGATAAGAAATAAGAGTTAATGTAGAACTAATCGCCTACCTATAGCATGTGTCTGTACCTAGCGATTGACCATGCCCTGCGTTTTAACGAATACATTAAATAATTAGATCTATATTTGTTCTATCGAAATATGCATAATACGCAATTTGTTCCGTTTGAGTTTTTAAAAATAATGACTTATTCTATAACCGTTAGCCGGCGATGTACTTTTAAATTACGCACTTTAAAAAAACAAAATCTAGATAGGGTCTACGCAGGGACTACGCGGGAAATTCAAATGTAGTCCTTGAGTATTACTGTGTATGTTTGCGTAGATAATACACTAATATAGGCTATATGTGTGTGTGTTACTTTATTTTATAAAGTTTTCAATGCTCATATTGGAAAATCAGTCTTGTTATTTAGTTTCATATGTTTAGCATTCAGTAGATCTTTGAAAATTCAACTTGCTTTATTGATACGGACAACATGCGAGTTTGAAGTGTTTATTTTAAAACTGGGTCTACTAAACTTAATATCTTTACAAACACTGCACTTTTATAGATACCATACACAGTTAGAAATTAAGCTATCTCTAAAACATTTCAAAATTGCAGTCTAATCATATCAGAAACAGTTTACTAATCGCTAGTGCAAATAAATAAACATACAAGAAGTCAAGAAAAACAACCGATCACAACGGCAGACATTTATCTTGTGATGTTACCAGGACAATAAATCACTAGACTGTACTAATTTAGGTAACAACTTTCGAATTTAATTAAATGACCGAAAAAATATTAAGTATAAACAAATAATTTTATTTACTTCAGTAAATACTTCAGGAAGCCAATAATTTTTTTTTTTCTTAAATTGAAGAGTATTTTAAATAATATTTCTTTTATGGCAACACAAAAAAACGTGCGAGAGTAGATCAGTGGATATTATTCCATCTCGCTCTATTCAAACCCCCCAAGGTCATCCCCGGTACCAAACTGCTTCTAGGAAGTTGACTGGGCCTGGCGTGCCCGGTCTGGCTTCTAACAAGGAGCGCCATACAATACAATGTCATCACTGCAGGCGCGTGTGCGACGCGACGTTGCAATTCCTCTACTTACACGTGTTGACTCGGTTTGTGAGTAGATACGCCACGCATTCATCTTACTTACCGTTTCATACATTACAATTGGTACGCCACGCATCGGGTGTGCTCCGCCCATGTCTTAAGCTGCAGCATGCTTAAGTCCATGCTCTAGACACAATATGTGCATCTGGATTGACTTTTGAGAAACGAAACAAGACAACACCGGTCAATACAATTTTTTTTATAAATTTTCATACATGGTAGCACTGTCTAAAAGTGCCAAATTATGGTTGTCAAAATTAAATGTCAAATCAAGTTCGTCAAGCACTATTCTAAAATCTAACCTAAACTATTCGTATTGAGGATTAAAAAATACTGTGTTTTCAATCAACTTGATCCAGGTATCTTTAATTATAATTATCTTTAATTACATTGTAATAACACTACCAAAAACCTTTTTTTTTTCTATGAAACAAAGTATTCAATATTTTATGATTCACAGCAGTTCCTTATAATGTTCAATTTCATTTTTACAGGAAAATGCAAAGAATACTTTCCGTCGTGAAAACATTGTCATCTGTTAGAAGTTTACCAGCCAGCAATACACAATTGTCCATGCTGAGTACGTTTCAACAATTTGCAAGAGAGCGACTGTTACAGCCTTCTGTTCCTATGATTAATCCCATTTGTGGTTTTAAAGTCAAGGGTCGCGTGCGACGGCGTTGTAAATCATGTTATTTTGTTGTAAGAGATGAAAGGCTCTATGTTATTTGTCCGAAATCACCTCGTCACAAGCAGATGGCAATGAAACCTAAACCATTAAATACATGGATATTAACACATGCTAGTCAGAGTCCTGTACGACCATGGTGATTTTCATGGTTAAGTGTTTTAAATGTATTATAGGCATAGCAGTTAATATTCATTAAAATTTTTGTTAGGTCCTTTATAGATGTTTCCTTTGTAAACCTGTTACGTAGATGTAATTCTATAATATGACATTAATGATTTGTAATAGGGATTACCATCACATTAGTCAGTTACATAAGACTACATAATTTCAGGTGTTTGATAAACAACTTAATGGTTGACCTATGTGATTATGCATTATTAGGCCTATCATGATGAGTCATTAATTTGATTGTTTTGAGTACTCACATTAACAACAGGCGTCATTCATTTATATTGTTTATTCATTTTTCTTTACATAATTTTTATATTTTTACATAGTTCTAAAAAAGAAAAACATTTAAAAATATAAAAAATAGTAGCCCACCGGTATTAGGAATAGGGTCCAAGCTACCAGCGGTCAGGGCTTCAGAGAGAGGTACCTCACGAGAACAGTACGAGCCATGTCTAGGAGTACCGCTTGCCGAATCAAGCCCTTGATCCAGCCACCTAACGAGAGCCTCCTCAGGTGCTGGTCGAGGCTCTTGGCAATTAAGCTATTACGCTGAGCTCACATCCCACATGTCGACAACCTCGCGGGCCAAGTCAAGATACTTGATTTGTTTATCTTTCTCGGCTTTCACAAGGTTCTCGTCATGCGGGACCGTTATGTCAACAATCATTGCGCGCCGCTCTGATCGATCCACCACCACTATATCAGGCCTATTGGCTACAATAGTCCTGTGAGTGATGATGGATTGATCCCAGTACAGTGTGATATTGCCATTTTTGAGAACTGGGTCGGGCACATACCTATAGTTCGGCACTTCCGATACCACAAGGCTGTATTTTAAAAATAAAAATAAAATTCATTTATTTCAGAAAGATAAATTTCACATACATTAATTACATAACATAACATAACATACATAAACTCACGCCCTTTTCCCATGGGGGTAGGCAGAAACCACAGAACGCCACCTGCTACGATCCTTACATACTCCTTTTGCCTCGTCCACGTTCATACATCTGGTCATACACGCACGCCGGTTGCGAGTACTACGCACCTGACTTTTCTGAAGAACCTCACCAATGAGGTCAGCGTATGTGCTTCTAGGGCGTCCCCTCCCGGCGTTGCCACTCACATCTGCCTTGTAAATACCTTTTGTTAGTCGCCTTTCACTCATCCTCTCCACATGACCAAACCATCTAAGCATTTTTTTTTCAATTTTTGTCACTACATCTTCTTTTAAGCCGCAACGTTTCCGTATAACCTCATTCCTCACTTTATCATTCAGAGTTACACCACACATGCTTCGCAAGGAACGCATTTCCACAGCATTAATTCTACTTTCATGCCTCGTTTGCCATATCTACCCAACACTCACTTCCATACATAAATGTAGGCACCGCAGCACACCATTGTGAACAGCCAGACGAGCCTTATTTGACATCGACTGGTTGGTCACAATCGTATGTATAGCACCATTCACTTTATTTCCCGCATTTACTCTCCTTTCCACGTCTTCGTCAATCTTTCCATCTCTTGTAAACATACTGCCCAAATATACAAACTCATTCACTTGCTCCACACTCTTATCATTTATTTTCACATCACACACCGATACATCCTCTTTTCTTTCTAACACCATAACCTTGGTCTTATTCACAATTACATTCATCCCTTTTCTCTTAAATGCTTCACTCATTACAGTTACCATATCTTGCAACTGTTCCGCTGAAGATGCAAGAATAACTTGATCATCTGCGTACAGAAGGCATTTGACAGGCAACTCATTCATCCTCAATCCACACTCACTTTCTCTTAAATCTGTCAAACAACTTTCCATGTATAGGTTGAACAGCCAAGGACACAGCCCTGTCTAACACCTCTTGAGATGCAGAACCAGTCAGTGTATGCCCCATTTATCCTAACACAAGCACTAGAATCCTTGTATAAAGATTTCAGTGCTCGTACCAAGCAACTGTTCACACCATACATGGATAGAGTCGACCACAGCTCTTCCCTCCACACACTGTCATAGGCCTTCTCCAAGTCTACGAAAGCACAGTAGACGCTCTTGTGCTTTGCCAGATGTTTTTCAGCTATGCACCTTAAGGAGAAGATCTGATCCATACAACCCATTCCCTCTCTAAATCCTGCTTGCACATCCCAAATTTTCTCATCTGTCTTTCTTATCACCCTGTTAATCAACACCTTTGCATACAGTTTGCCAACAACGCTCAAAAGACTAATGCCGCGGTAGTTTTTACACTCCTGCTGTGAACCTTTTCCCTTATATAGAGGAACAATTACAGCCTTGCACCAGTCTTCCGGCACGCGGCCATATTTCCAACACATATTAAAGATCCGGCACAACAGGCTTGCTACCACCCCGTCACCGCTCTTCAACATTTCGACAGACACTCTCTTTCAACATTTCGACACACACACATTAATTACAATTTCAATTTAAAATGAATTAAGATTTTAGAGCAGGAGCTGATGGATAATCCTGGCTACAAGATTGTGTCTATGCAAGTACTCTCCGTTAGCCAGACGATAACACCCGGAGATAATGTGACGGATTGATTCGCCTGGACGGTGGCATGCCCGACATATTATGTCAACCGTGCCGTCCTTCACAATAAATCTCCGGTAGTTATTCGTCATCATAATTTCATCCATAATTGCACAGACAAAACCTTCGGTTTCTCCAAAGAGGCCCCCGGAACGTAGCCAGGGGCTTGTTAGTGCCGCCGCCGCTTTTTATCAGCTGTCAAAACGCGATTGCCCTATGGATTTTGTGTGGCGATTGTTACCTGTGACCAATGTGATATCTTTATTTGCCAACGCAATCAACGCACAGGATAAAACAAGTGGATCACACACATATTTGTCTTGGATGGGAATCAAACCCACTAACACCCGGTGCAGCGATTTACTAAATTTCAATGTCTTCCTGCTTTTCACAATGTGACTAGGAGGAAGTTTATACCTACCCGCATCTATCTAGCTAATTTCTTTTGCAAAATCATATTTGCATATTAATTACTAGCGGACGTCACGCGGTTTCACCCGCGTAGTTCCCGTTCCCGTGAGATTACGGGGATAAAATAGTATAGCCTATGTTACTCGCTGTTAATGTAGCCCAGTATCCTTTGGTGAGAGAAATTTTCAAATCGGTCCAGTAGTTTTTAAGTTTACTCGTTACATACAAAAATACAAATCTTTCCTCTTTATAATATTGTTATTAGTATTAGTATAAATCTACTAAAATTATTTGTTTTGTCGCGGATCGCAGTTTGACGACCATTGGTTTAACTGGATGCAGCTGATTACCAATACTTGGTAACTTCCTAATTCTTATTCACATTCACAACCCAGTCACTGGGTAACTGGTAACACATTACCTATTGGTAAGATTGTTGGCAATATGACTGACCAGGGCCTTTTTTTTTTTTTTTACTGGTGGGAAATCATCAAATGACTTCTCCCGCTCTGGGCAGAACGGAAGGGAAACCACCGAATTCGGTGTCAAAGTGATATCGATGCGGATTTTGCGATATTTGGTAGTCTCGACCAATGACGTATTATAAACTAGCTTCCGCCCGCGACTACGCGGATCCTGTTGCTTATGCCAGCGACAACGGGGTCGTCAAAATCGAAAATTTGAAACGTCTGATGTAGAATTCCAAGGCCCGGGGACGGGAAAACAACGGGACGAGCGAGACGATTGGAGACGTTCCAGATCTTTCATTTTTGTAAGTCCACAGGAAATGCCCATCAGACTAAACAACTTTTGCTAAGACGTCATTCCTTAATATGCTATAATGTCGCTGGGCTTTGGAGTTCAACAGCAGGTGTTCCAGATCTTATTTATTCTCACAGCAGAAAATGCTCTTCACGTGGAATAGTTTTTGCTATGGCACCATTTTTATATCTCTTATACTTTAGCTGGTCTGCAGTTGCGGTTCTGCATCAGGTGTTCCATTTTCCAAAATAAATTATAGCCTATATGTTGCCCAGACTTAATACCTATACAACAAAAAACTTTTCTTTCCGTTATTCCGCAGCGGATCCCAAGGGTACACTGAATTAACAATAATATTGCAAATAACTTAAAAAAAAAATTCTTTATAAACTATATTTGGGTTTTCCTTCAGGAGGACCCTTGAAAAAGCAACATAAAGTTGGCCATGAAAAAAACAGCCTGTTGTCAGGTCAACACCAGCGGCTTTAAGCGTCTGCCCTTGTGACTTGTTTATTGTCATGGCAAATCATGTAGTCACAGGGAACTATGTGCGCTTAAATTGAAAGGGGAAATTGTTGGAATGAGTGGTATGCGCGGTATGAACAGTCTCACCGGCACCACACCCAGTGAAATTATACAGTGAAATTAGTGATAGCTTTGATTTCCACATCAGGTGTTCCAGATCTTCAATTTTTATACGTCAACAGAGAGTGCTTATCAGTCTGAACAACTCTTGCTAAGACGTCATTCCTATATATGTTATAGTGTAGCTGGGCTCTTGGAGTTCCACATAAGCTGTTCCAGATCTTCAAATTTATTCTCATAGCAGAAAATGCTCATTACGTGGAACAATTTTTGCTATGGTACCATTTTTGTATCTCTTATAGTTGAGCTGTGTAGCATTTATTATGTCATCTGTGACATCAATCGTATGTAAGATTATCTGTGGTTTTTATTAAAAAAGATAGACTCTCGAATCTCGGTCATAACCACACGCCCTCTCGGTGTTTTAATTAATATTCCCTAATCCTGGAGTCCCACAATCTTCTAGAAGCTGGTCTGTTGCGGTTCTGCATCAGGTGTTCAAGTTTTCAAGATAAATTATAGCCTATATGTTGCCCAGACTTAATACCTATACAACAAAAATGAAATCATTCAAATCCGTCGAGTAGTTCCGAAGATTAGCGTGTGCAGACAAACAGACAGAAATTTTTTTTGGATTCGTGCTCTATTACTATTTCTAAACCCCCACATTTTTTTTTAAAATATATTCAATGTACAGACATAATTTTTTTACTGTTTTATTATAAGTATAGATAGACGCATCATGCATGAACATCACGGCACTCGAAAACAGCGTTAAACTTATCGGTAGGAGAGAAGAGAAAGAACATTAAATGTCATCTACGGAATATGTCAAACAGTTGAGGAATATAGACAAAATGCAATATTGCTCATCCCCCTAAGTTATTTGTGCGATAATATATAGCCTATGTGCTATTCCAGACTATAATCTATTTCTGTGCCAAATTTCATCCAGATCCGTTTGGCGTTTGGCGTGATTGAGTAACAAACATCCAGCCATATATTCCAAACATTCTCATTTATTTTTAGATACATAGTACAAAACAAAATCGCTCCCGCTGTACTCGCTTAGATCAGTATAATTATTGCTGTAACGTAACAGTACATTATGGTATAAGTGCGGCAAGTTGAAAATTACAGCCGAGGCAATATTGCTAGCCCGAGCCGTAGACGAGGGCTACAAGAAAGTAGAGGCTGTAATTATCAAAGCGCACGTATGTCATACGACGTTTTATAACATATTTGCGAGGAAATAAATAAAACTCGGACTTTCTTAAACGAAATTTTGATACGCTTGTAAGTATCTATCGGTTGATTTTTCGGGCAAGAGACTTTATCTCTGTTGACAGTTCAAGTGATAATCACTTTGGCTCAGTGTCCATCAATTAACTGTCAAAAGCTTAGTTTGGTATCGGCTATGACCAGTGACTATCAAATATGACGTCATTGGCGCTCATCGTCGCTGATAGTCACCGTAACTCATTTTGACAGTTGCTTTCGTATCGATACTTATATTATTGCGATTGTGTAAGCATAGTGGATATCAAATGGATGTTTACTGAGGTTGAAGTTGCTTTCGTGAAAGACGCTACTCATAGGTAGTGTTTTTGAAGCCGGTATTAAATGTTAACATTACGTTTCTTGTTGTTTTATTGTTATGTGTGTTTGTGGTGAAGTATTGCACGTATAATAATGCTGGAATTTGCTAAAGAGCGAAAACGAAGTCGTCTATGACACCGCGCCGCCTACTCGGTTATGGAATGTTAGAGATAATTTATAATATTCTACTGTGTGTTTATATAGCTTGTGATGTTCTAAAATGTTCCTTTTCTTGCATTCATATTAGTTTTTTTATTGATTATTTTATGTGAATAAAATCGGAAGTAATGGAATGGTATCGTTAGTTCTGATTTTAGCCACGCGCCAAAATATCCTTGTACAGTTACAAATGAAAAGGTTTGATTTATTAAAGATGGTAGTTTTATAAATAGCTTGTGATTACTCTAACTTAACTTTTCTACATAATGTAAGTATATTTGTGTTTAAATATGTTGAGAAAAAGTCAATTAATAATAATCCTGTACCTACAAACATTTTATTGGTTGAATTATTTTATTGTAAGTATAATACTTGTTTATACAAATTAGTTTACTTTTTGGCCCACAGTAGGAGCCTGTATTATATTAGGTCTGTCGTCTTCTTCGTGTAGGCATCTTAAGGTGGTTGTACCCTGTAAGTTCATTTAACCCTATTGAATGACTTCTTCATGAAATATTCATTGAATAGGGTTACATCAACTTTGAGGGTTGTATTGATGATTTTCGTGATTGTTTCTGTAACTACAGACGTATTACTGGCGCCACTCATTTTTTCATCGACGTACAACCTGACACTAACTTACCAATTACAAAAAACGTAAGAAAATTTGAATTTCGCGGGCTACCCTGACGCAACAAACATAAGTTGTAGACGTTACTAAATATATTATGTTTGCATATATTCAGTGGTTTTACTAACATAAATAAAGGTATTATTTCAAGAACTTATTCAGAAGTTAAGACTGACAACACAAAATAATTAACAATAACCATTTCACCTGTCATATAAACCGCTAAAAATACAATGTTCCCTTAAATCAAGTATTGTAACGCTCAAAGGGTGCCACTCAACTTAGCCGCATATTAGTCGATAAAAATTAGAGGCGTCAAGTACTGAGACGAAGAGCACCGTACCCGGTCTGTTAGCCACCGTAACGTGATGTCCACTCAATGTGATACGCAATACCAATAATATGACATTCTCGATTGCTATTAAAGTTCGGTGTACAACTGAAGCTTGATAGTCATCACCGCCTATCAAAAAGATACATAATGGCCCTGCTGGTATTCCAACCACACCGGTTGGAAATGGGACAAGATTTTATGCGTGTGCATGATGAGGTACACCCAACTACGACTCGAGCGGTAACTCAGCGGCTACAGCAACATAATGAAGTGGCCCTGGATTGGCCGACGCAATCCCTAGATTTAAATCCTGTTAAGCATGCCTGGAATATGCTGCAGCGAAGGTCTCTACGAATTTTCCCGAGAATCTGCTGCCGAACAGTCTAGTGTTTGTGTATTTTCGTCGGACCTGGTACCTTACACCACAAGGTGAACTTGACAACATTGTTTTGAGATTGAATTACCTTTGCAGATGTGTTATAAACATTCGAGGTGCTCTTACAGTTTATTAATTTTTATTTTATATAAAATGTATTGTTTCATTTAATTTTGTTTCCTGCTTTAATCACCAAAAACAGTTAGTCTAATTTTAGCAATTTTATCTATTCTTATTAAATTAAAAAGTTCAGCATTATACCCAAACAACAATTCTGCAGAGCAAACGGAAAAAGAGCATGGACAGGCCATGGTCCCCAACGAAATTCTTATTATTTTTTTCTCATTTTACTATTTTAAGTAACCGTTGATTGTGTTAACCGGACACAAATTATCTCTGCCAAAACGAAGTTTCTTATCAATATAATATCAATATACATATTATAATAAAAATGTAACGGATCGGTGTCTGTACATGGAAGATATATGAGAAAAAATATTATTGAGACCTTTAGAAACACGAATAGCACCCAAAACAATGATTGTTAGAATTTTTGTCTGTTTGTCTGTGCGTTTGTGCGCGCTAATCTCAGAAACGGCTTATCCGATTTGGATGGGGTTTTCGGTAATATATTTTGGTAAGCTTCACTTAACATGTAGTGTTTGTTTTATGTCAATCGGTTCATAAATAAGTTATGCCAATTTAAAGACTCATGCCGAACATTTTTTTAAACTATCTATTCTTTCTCTGTTCAGCAGCATTGACTGAAACTTTACTAAACTTCATAATAATGGTTTATAAAAAATTATGATTATATAATAATAAAAAAACGCCTGCCATATCAAAAAATGAATTAAAAATTAAAAACAAGTTACATGATTTTTAGTATCAAAGGTAGAAAACAAATGTGTGCGTAGTCCCAGCGGAAAAATGTCGAATATCTTAATTTCAGTTTAGCAGATATTTAGTGTATGACGTCGTGTAAATGTGTGTGGTAAATAAAAATTTGTGTATCCAACCATTGGGGAGATATTTAAGAAAAACTGTTTCCGCTGGGACTACTTCATCCCAGCGGCACTTTTTTTCCTATGGACGTACAGACGCCAGCACGTCAACCTACCCGAATCTGTCAGATTTTCCCAAACAACCTTGAACTTAATATCATAGAGATAAAGTTGAAAATCTAGTAAAGAAATCTGACAGATTGTAGTAGCTTGATGTGCTGGCGTCTGTACATGAAAAAAAAACACATACAAAAATTAGTGTGTAACGAGAGGTAAATGTGTATGCTAAAATGAAATTTGTGTGTCATCAAACTGCGAAGATAATCAAGTTGCCGCTGCGCTGACGTTTGACTATTAGCTGAAAATTAAATAATACTGTTTAGTACAGAGTTGTAATTTTTTACGCACGTTGCTCCTAATTTGTGTATAATGTTCGTGAAAACAGAATTTGAAAAAAAACATACCGTTCGGAAGATATACACATACAAGTAATTAGGTCCAAGTACTTAACCTAACTTATAACGTATATTTGTATCTTGTAAGAGTCTACAATGTCTTGCCAAGTTTAATTTATGAGCTCTTAGTAATTAATGAGTAATGGCATAATTTACTACGACTGGACTACCATATTTTATGTCATCCAATTGAGGACTTTTTAATGGAAAAGTAGAATAAAACATATTCCGATATTTAATGTATTAATGCACCTATTCACATATAAATTTTCAGCTCATTACACTAAATAATTAAAGAGATATAATAAAAATACCAGAACAACTGCAATACATGGATAAACCGACCAAGTTCGAATGGCTACAAAAAAACGGCCGTACAGTATATAGAGCTAACGTTCTAAAATTTCCAGTATAGTAGTTAGTAGTGTTTAACAGTTTCGTTCAGGTGCGTACACAATAGTTAGGAGAGAATAAAACAACTGTATTGTAATAATAGTCTTGGATGTTGATAATTGTCTTTATTTATTAAGGATCAATTACAGAGGATACATTTATTTGTCTGTTCTCTAACCTACGTCATCATGTCCGTGTTGCACAGACTATCTAGAGATGTACCTTAAAACTAGTGACGTGCCATATTACTAAATACATTACATCATAAAAGATTATGTTTTTTATTAAGTTTTAAAGAAAGGGTCTTTAAAACTTAATAAATTTAAACATAATCTTTTAAATAATTTGGTTTCTTAAATTCCCTACCTGATCGGCTCCTTGCTACAGTTTCCTGCTCAACAACTGTTTTTGAATCATTTCCATCAGCACACTTAACATTATTATCAATAATAGTAAAATCTAAGTTTTCTTCACCATTAAACATTTTTATTTCTTTCAGATTTTTATTCTCTATCTCTACTTCCTCTTCTTGTTCAACAATCATTTTCTTATCATTTTTACTCTCAATCAGATGTTTTCTATTCCTATCAATAACAGTTCCATTTTCAGTTAACAATTTATAAGAATTAGGTCTCTCACATTACGACAGTACCTCTGCATAGACTAATTGTTTCTTATTACCAGTAGTCACTATTACCTTTTGACCCATTTCTAAATCTTTTAGTTTTTTAACATTTCTATCATAGTATTGTTTTTGATTATTGGAATTTTCATATAACTTAGTTTGGATGTTTTTATTTTCACAACTATTAGCAGTAACTATATTTGGTAGTAAACCTTGAATTTTTCTTCCCATCAATAATTCAGAGGGAGTCTTAAAATTTAAATTTGAAATTGATGTTGCCCTATATTCTAATAATGCCAAATACTTGTCTTTTCCTTCAAAATCTGCTTTATTAAATATATTTTTAACAGTCTGAATATATCTCTCAGCAAGACCGTTAGATTGTGCATGTAATGGACTGCTTGTCATATGTATGAAATTCCAGCTATTAATTTTTTTTTTGAATTTATAGCTAAAGTAATTTGTCCTATTATCAGAATATAGTTTATCAGGTATTCCATGTCTACTAAACACAGATTTTAGCGCTTCTATGGTACATTCTGGTGTTAAATTGATAAATTGCTTAATCTCAAAATATTTACTAAAATAGTCCACAACAATTAAATAATTTTTATCTTTATAATGGAAAACATCAGAAGCTAACACAGACCATGGTTTATCAGGCATTTCTCTAATTGACACTGGTTCCTTACCGTTTTTATTCTTAAATCTATCACAGGTACTACATGACAACACTTTATTTTCAATATCTTTTGACATATTAGGCCAGTAAATACATTGCGTAGCCCTATTTTTGCATTTTTTGACTCCTATGTGGTTATAATGAACTTTAGATAACATATCTTGTATTAGAATTTTTGGTACTATAATACAGTTGTTTTTACATGTATATATAGTATGGCCTTAGAGTATGGGGTATATTATGTACATTTATCTTCAGTTCTTAATCTTTATTTGTTTCTTCCTTAAATATTCCATACTTATGGTCTGAAATTGATACATTACATTTTATAAACACACTTGAGATTCATATAATTCTTCTATGATGCTTTTATCATCTATATTATTTTTAACATCTCTTGTAAGTAAATCTGCCAATAACAATGTTTTACCAGGCCTATATCTAACATTTATGTCATATTTTTGTATTTGCAATCTCATTCTTTGTAGGTAATCTTAAAGGTATTTCGCACAGGGATTTTTTGAATATCACCTCAAAAGGTTTGTGATCACTCTCTACTTCTACAGTCATTCCATAAATGTACTGGTGGAATCGTATGCATCCAAATACAATGGCTAACATTTCTTTTTCTATTTGTGCATATGCCTTTTGAGTGCTTGTCAAAGCTTTAGATGCATATGCCACTGGCAAGTTATTTTGTAACAAAACTGCCCCTAGAGCATCTTTCGAAGCATCAACTGATATTTTACAAGGTTCATTGGGGTCAAAAAATTGCAAAACTGGTTGAGACATTAATAGTACATTATGGTACAAGTGTGTAATGTTGGTGATTACCGCTGAGGCGCTATTGAGACCCGAGCCGTTAGGTAAGGGTCTTAAGAAAGCCGAGGACGGTAATCATCAATACACACGTGTATCATACGAGCTCTAGAGTTCCTATTTAAGGTATTTGGACCTAATAATCTTATTTTACTTTTACGTGTATATCTTCTGAACGGTATGTTTTTTTTAATTCTGTTTTCACAAACATTTTAGACAAATTAGGAGCAACGTGCCTATAAAATTACAACTCTGTACTAAATCGTTTTATATGATTTTCAGCAAATAGCCAAACGTCAGCGCAGCGGCAACTTGATTATCTTCGCAGTTTGATGACACAAATTTCATTTTAGCATACACATTTACCTCTCGTTACACACTAATTATTGTATGTGTTCTTTTTCATGTACGTTCATAGGAAAAAAAAAGTGCCGCTGGGATGACGTAGTCCCATCGGAAACAGTTTTTGTTGAATATCTCCCCAATGGTTGGATACACAATTTTTTATTTACCATACACCTTTACACGACGTCATACACTAAATATCTGCTAAACTGAAATTAAGATATGTATTTGACATTTTTCCGCTGGGACTACGCACGCAAAATAAATAGATTATTATATTTACTGTGCAATTAAAACGCCATTGTGCCCAAAAGTAGAAAACTGAAAACTGCTGTATTGTTTGTAAAGAGTGGGTATCCACTAAGAAAGGGTTTTTCGGAATACTGCCCCAAAGAGGGTAAAATGGGATGTTGAACGCAGAGCCTAAACCGCTGATCCTAAAGACGTGAAATTTGGATGGTATTCTATGTTAAGCGTCCAGTAAGAAAGGGTTTTACGAAATTACATTAAATTACCCAAAGAAGGTGAAATGAAGGTGAATTACTCTCAGGGTTGATTGACTTGAAAATTAGGGTACAAACTCTTCTGTTAAAATTATGAAAAACGAGTATCACAGTTTTTCCAAAATCATCCCCTGACTGATATATCAACGCACAGCCCAAGCCGTTGGTCCTAAAGACATGAAATTTGAAGGGGGTATTTTTTTGTGAAAAGTAGGTATCCACTAAGAAAGGGTTTTTCGAAATTCTACCGCTAAGATGGTAAAATGGGGGGGTTGAATTTTCTGTGAAACGTAGTATTCTATTGGTCGTTTGACTCAAAAATTGGTGTACACACTCTTCAATTAAAATTATGAGACACGTGTATCACACTTTTGGCGCGCATGTTGCGTAGGGCATGCGAGGCGTAATTTTTTTAATTACCTATGAAAAAATTCTATGTGGGGTGAAAGTTTGTTTGTTTGTTACCTTTTCACGCCTGAACAACTGAACCGATCATCCTGAAATTATGATTCTATAATAATAATATACATTCTTAGGTGTACAGACACGGACATAGGATACCTTTCATCAAGAAAAAAAAAACTGTTCCCGAGGAAAACCACAATAACGTGATTTTTGTAATACGTGGCGCCACGTGTCTGTCGAACAATGATTGAATTATTATAGAAACTTTAGTAGTGTGATACTCCCTCATACATTCATTCATTTGAGAGTCTAAATTGTAGATAAAACGCTTTTTCATTTCCTAACAATCCATCCTATTTAATATTATAAATGCGAAAGTAAATTGCTTTGCTTGAAACCTTTTCACGCCCTAAACTGCCGAACCGATCATCATGATATTTTGCATATACGTTGTCACGTATACAGAAAAAAAATCCACCTTTTATCCAGAAAAAAAGTACTGTTCCCGGGGGATAAAGTCATAAAACACACTTACTTTCGAATTTACATATAATATTACTCCAACTTAGATAGGAGCACATCGCAAGCCCGAGCAGCGAAAATTGCTCGATGCCAAGAATCCTCCGTTCATGCCAAATTAAAAAGGCAAGAACAAGCGGAGCGACAAGCAGCTTTGAGAGCTAATGAGACATCTTCTCAAAGCCAGGAAATACGGGCGGGCCAAGCCACCCGCCAAGCTTCTCTGAGAGCGTCTGAGACACCCTTTTAAACGCAATTGCGTTTGGAGGAATAAGCCGAAAGCCAGAGAGCTCTAAAGGTAACTGAGACGCCTGTTCAAACACAGCTCCATCTAAGAGAACAAGCCCAGCGGCAAGCAGTCATTAGAGCGACAGAAACTCCAGAACAGTCGCAGTTGAGAAGGACCGCTGTTGCAGAAATGCAAAGCGAACGCCGAAGAATTTTTATGCGTCAGAGTTGGTCCGTATTTAATCATTCTGGATTTGAATACGATCCTGTAATTGATTACAAAAATCATACATTAGTTGTTGTTGGTCCGATGAATAAAAAATGTCAGTTTTGTGATGCTTTAAAATGGAAAGACGAGACCGCGGGGATGTGTTGTTCCAATGGCAAAGTTTCCCTTCCTTTTCTTGGTGAACCAGAAGAACCTTTGAAAACTCTATATGTGCAGATGAATCACGGCGCTTTTTAAATATAATCAGAAAGTACAACTCTTGCTTTCAATTGACATCATTTGGAGTAGATAGAGAAATAAGAATGCCCGGGTTTTCGCCAACTTTTACCGTAGAAGGTCAGATATATCATCGAATTGGTTCACTTTTTCCAGTAGAGAACGAACAGCATAAATTTTTGCAAGTTTATTTTATGGGTGATGAAGAAAATGAAGTAAACCGTCGTCGCCAATATATTCAAGGAGTTGACAGAGATACGGTATTAAAAAATCAAAGAATGTTACATAACCAAAATTTATTGATAAATAACTTTAAAACTCAATAGAAAACTGGCCTCAAGAAGATTATAAGGCCGTTATCCATGCTGATCGAACTCCACGTGGCGAAAATGAAACGCGCTTTAATGCACCGACTATTAATGAAGTTGCTGTCGTAGTGAGTGGCGACCAGCTCTCTTCACGAGACATAGTGTTACGAACACATGATGATACACTAACACGCGTGGCCGATACTCATAAGTTCTACGATGCTTTGCAGTACCCATTAATTTTTAGCAAGGGATAGTCGGGATACTGTTTTAATATACCACTCATTAATCCTACCACAAAACAGCCAGTTCCCAATAAGAAATGTTACAATAAAATACCTCCCCACATTCTACAACTGAATGAGACGAAATTTAAATCTTGTATAAAACGCACACTATGTAGGCAAGCATATTATAAGTTGGGAGATTACATTGATGATAAAAATGCTTGGCTTAATGCTGGTCCTGCTCCACAACCATAGGAGCAAATTAATTGATTACGATGATAAGTATTGTGGAAGCTGCAGAAGATTGTAAAAATATCCTTGCATTGTATAGATTCCTTCTTTTAGTATTATATAATTGCATAGCACATATGTGAGTACTATGTATTGAAAAGCTACCGTTTACATTTAGCTATCTTTCATTGACTTGAATGTGCCCTGGCAGTTGAGAGAATGTCATGCTCACTCGAATGTCTTGCTGATGGTGGCGGGTGTGTCGGGTCATTTGGTTCCCTTCAAAATGGTTGAGTTGAATGGCGCTGATCCATGCGTTATGCTCGCGAACGGGCGCTGTCACCGGGACGCTGTTGCTGGGACTGGTCATCTCTTAGCTGTCACGGTTTATTTTAATTAAGTACTTTATTTTTAAATGATTGTTGATTTATTCTTTTACTCTGGACGCTCTTAATTCGCACGCCTCTTTACATCGTTCTCACATACATGTATAATCTCAACATGAATGATGTAACCAAGATTTTGTAATAATATTTTGATTGAAAAGAGTGTCCATGGAGTTTCTTGCCCATTCTTCTCCATAGAGATCTACGCTTTGGAATGGGCAACTACAGTACTTTCACAAGTTATTATGCCTTGTGACTGTGACTGTAGCTTAGCCTTCTTTGTTTTTCCGACATTCCTGTAAGGGTCTAATTGAAATAAATGCTTTTGAGTTGAGTTTGAGTTGAGTTGAAAGTTTCCTGCATGGATTTTTACGCCTATCACATGATGTTTGGAGAAAATAACTTTAACCTCCTTCTACGGTCAAGACAGCTGTTCCACCAATTTTTTGTAGATATGTACATCAAAGTCGACATCGAACGTCTTGGTTACATGTCTTTAAATCAGAAAAAACCATGAGCTGAAAATTACATTTATCTGCAAGATACGATTTGCACGGATGGTAATGTAAACCCCAACGATTTAGGCCGAATTGTTATTCTTCCCTCTACTTTTGTTAACAGCCCCCGCTGTCTGCATGAATATACACAAGACGCTTTCGCCTATGTACGCACGTACGGCAGGCCTGACCTATTCGTGACTTTCACCTGCAATCCCTCATGGCAGGAAATAACAGAAGAGCTTATGCCTGGGCAAAGAACTACTGACCGACATGACTTAGTTGCTCGCGTGTTACGTTTTAAGGTCCAAAAACTAATGAATGTTATTACAAAGGGAAAAATATTTGAAAACGTCCAATGTCACATGTATTCCATTGAATGGCAAAAACGAGGTCTACCACATGTGCATATTCTTATTTGGTTAAAAGAACTGCGTCCCAACCAAATAGACAACATTATAAGCGCCGAGATTCCGGATCCAGAACAAGATAGGGATTTGCACGAAACCATAACCAGAAACATGGTTCATGACCCCTGTGGAGCACATAATCCAGCATCACCTTGCATGAAAAGTGGGAAATGTACAAAAAAATACCCCCAGGAGCTGCTGAAGGAAACAGTGCATAATGACAAGGGTTACCCTTTATACAGACGAAGAGCACCCGAAGATGGTGGAAGGGTAACGATTGAGACTCGCGGTGGGGCCGTCGGAACGCTTGATAATAGCTGGGTCGTGCCATATTCACCTATTCTATGTAAAATATTTAATGCCCACATTAATGTAGAAGCCTGCAGCTCTGTTCGTGCTATTAAATATATTGGTAAGTATATTAATAAAGGGAGTGATCAGGCGATTTTCAATCTACGTGATAATGGTGTAGTACAGCCACTTAATGAAGTACAAACTTATCAGGCAGGGCGATATATCAGTAGTAATGTGGCAGCGTGGTGGCTTCTTGGTTTACCCTTACACGAAAGACATCCGACTGTTACCCATCTTGCCGTACACTTAGAAAATGGATAGTGTATTTTCTTTAATGAACATAATTTCCAGGAAAGGATTTCATCACCCCCTAAAATTATGTGTTTGTTATGTTTTTAATTTTGATATTTTGTAATGTGTTTTGATTATGATTATGTAATGTGACTGAGTGTGTTAATAATAATTTTATGAGTATGTGACACTTGAAATAAAGTATAATTTAATTTAATTTAATTTAAAACCATATTAACCGCCTTTTTCCAGCTTTGTCAGATAGATTTTTTTTTGCAAAAACATTATTGTATTCTGAAGTCCCCCGTTATTGTACATGGAACACCTCAAGAAGGGAGTGGAAACGCCGCGTTCAAGGTACGCATGTTGAAGATTGGCCTGGGGTAAAATCATCGGACGCTCTTGATCGTGTACATGGACGGTCTATGTAACGAACTTTGAATGCTTTTGTCTGCGCATGTTATGGCATCATATTCGAGGTCTAACTACCTCCAAGGAGCTTAAAATTGTTAACGGTCAGGAATGCGGAACTTAAAGAGAAGCATGTGAAGCTCTACGTCTATTAGAGAACGATAACCACTGGGACGAAACTATGGAAGAGGAAGCCGTGCAGTGCCAATCACCAGACCAAATTAGGGAACTTTACGCAACCCTCATATCATCTTGCGGCCTTTCCAATCCTCAAACGCTATGGGATAAGTACAAAGAGTACATGGCCGAAGATGTATTGTGGCGATTGCAGCAAGTACATGCAAATATTTCTTTTCATGATCACATTTATAACGAAGCGCTGACAAAGATGGAAAGCAAAGTTATGACAATGACGGGGAAGAAGCTACAAGATTTTGGAGGTTCCAGAACAAAGTCACGTCTTTCAGCAAGTGTTAAGTCAAATAGAGTCTGGGAATGGTGCACTCTTTTTTCTCGACGCCCCTGGAGGAACCGGAAAAGCGTTTTTTCACCTCAGCATCTCAAACAAGCAGGTTTTGCTGTTTACAGACAGTGAGCAAAATTCGATTTTGCTGCGAGCGTGAGACAAAGTAACTTTGTAATTATTATTTTAAATATCGAGAACTGTGCAGGTCTACTCACAAAATTCGAACGATTTCAACTTCACATTGTTCTGTCACTTTCACTTCGATACAAAAAAAGCGAGAGATATAAACAAGTCGATTCGAAATTCGATTTTCAAATTCCATATCTACTAGATATGGAATTTAATAAATCGATCGAATCTTTTTGGGCCTACTAGGCCCAAAAAAGAAAACAATACAACGTTCTGATACCGATATTGTAAATCACGTGTTTAGGTTTTAAATGCCCCAACTAGTGCCACTTGCCTAGACAATATTTACACGGATGTTATACCTACCCACAAAGTAATTATTAACTTAATAGATTCAGATCATTGTGGGCAATTAATGACAATTCCAAATGTAAACAAAAAGGTCACTAAAAAGGATATCATTGTTAATCCAAAAACTAAAAATCGCCTGGAAGCTTTTAAAACTAAACTTCTGTCTAAATTACCACTATTGTCAACTAATGATGATCCCAATCAACAATATAACGATTTTTTCAGTATGTATGGCACACAATTTAAAACCACGTTTATTCCTAAGACAATCTCGGTTAATAGTAACGCTTCTTTCAACGACTGGGCCACCATTGGTATTCATAAGAGTCGAAAACGACTGTATGAGCTGTATGAAGAGCGGACTTATATAAACACTGTAGAATTTAAATTGTAGATTTAGAATTATTCTAAAGTATTCAAAAAAGTATGGTTTATAGCAAAATCATGTTACTTGAGTTCAAAAATTAAAAATAGTAGTAATGTAATTAAAACGACATGGAACATTATTAATAGCGAAACGGGCAGATCTTGCAACCGAAATAGTGACTACGGCCTTGCTATTGGCGATAATATTTTAAATTCAGCCACTCTAGTTGCCACAGCATTTGAAAATTTCTTTGCGGATATACCCGTATCGACTACTAAATCGCTCAACTCGTCACCTGCTGCTGCCGAGTCTTCTAAGGGAAAACGTTTCAGTCTGTGATTCCGAATTTAATTTTCAATATGTCACCGGTAAAGATATAATTAAAACTTTTCTCACGTTAAATGTCAAGAAGACCGCCGACCTATGGGGTCATTCTGTGGACGTCGCTAAGTCCATTATAACAATTGTAGCTCCTTCTTTAGCTGTAATATTTAACGATTGTATTGACCGTGGTGAGTTTCCTGATTTAATGAAACATAGTAAAATAATACCATTGTTTAAATCGGGTAGTACATCAGACCCCACTAATTATAGACCTATTTCAGTACTACCCACCTTTAGTAAAATTTTCGAAAAACAAATTTTAGAACAAATGCAAAGTTTTTTCAATAAACATAAGTTATTGCATAAGAAACAGTTCGGTTTTACAAGGGGTCGTTCAACTACCGGTGTTGAACTTTTAGGACACATTTATAATGCCTGGGAGGATAAATGCGATGCCTTGGGCATTTTTTGCGATTTGTCTAAGGCTTTCGATTGCGTTCTTCATGAAACATTAATCAGGAAACTACACCACTACGGAATCCGGAACGCCTCTCTGGATCTTCTTACTTCATATTTGAGTGATAGGATTCAGAGAGTTAAAGAAAAGATCTCCCGGATCCGTAGTAAGAATCGGGGTACCCCAGGGCTCAATTCTTGGGCCATTTTTGTTTCTTATTTATATAAATGACTTGCCTTACCTCATAAAGGATAATCATGACATAGTGTTGTTTGCAGATGATACTTCACTTTTGTTTAAACTCAAACGCCAGCAGCTAGTTACAGACAATGTTAATAGCGCCCTAGCAAAAGTTGTTGATTGGTTTAATGTTAATAATCTACTCCTAAATGAGAAAAAAACGAAATGTATTAAGTTTACGATACCCCATGTAAGACAAATGGAAACTAGTTTACTAATCAAAGGTGAAGAGGTGAAACCGGAAGATAACACAGTGTTCTTAGGCATAACTTTGGATGCTAAGCTTCAGTGGGGCCCCCATATAGAAAAATTATCAAAAAAACTTAGCTCTGCAGCATACGCCGTTAGAAAAATTCGTGATTTAACTGATTTAGAGACAGCCCGTTTAGTTTACTTTAGTTATTTTCACAGCGTGATGTCGTACGGTATTCTCTTGTGGGGCAATGCCGCCGATATTCAGACAGTATTTGTTTTACAAAAAAGGGCAATTCGTTCAATTTATAAATTACATCCCAGATACTCCCAAAGAGAAAAAAATAAAGAGATTAATGTACTTACTGTACCCTCTCAATTTATTTATGAAAATCTTTTGTACGCACATACAAATATTAATTTGTTTAAAAAATACAGTGATATCCATAATATAAATACGAGGAACAAACACAAATTTGTTGTTCCTACAACGAGGCTCAAAAAAATTGTGTGCATACGTTTCTACAATAAACTTCCGAGTCATATTCTAGCACTAAGCCTAAATAAATTCAAATCGTTTATAAAACGGAAGCTATGCCTAAAAGCCTACTATCATGTTAATAACTATCTCGAAGATAAAAAGGCATGGGATTAAGCTGCTCCAATGTAATTTGCTCTGTTCACAGAGCAAATTACATTGCATTGCATTTATTATTAGTTCCGTTCTTTTTTACACTGTGACAGCTGTTGATTGGAATACTTACCTTGTTAAGTATTTTTTAATATATATATATTTTTTTTTCCTTTATTATTACATATTATTATTTATTTTTTTACTATTGTGAATTTTGACATTCAATGTTTTTGACGGGAATACTTCGTTAAGTATTTTACTAAATTTCTTTTATTTTAATTTTTTTTAGTATTGTGACATTTAATGTTTTTTTTTTTTGTTTTTTTATTGACATTTATTTTGTGAAGTATTATTAATTTATTTTATTTAATTTCTGTGAATGTGAGGACCATGTGGGTAATATTTTAATTTTATTTTTAATTTTTCCCACGATTGTCTGGCAGTTTGAGCACTACAAGCGACCTACCCAAATGTCCTTTCTTTGGTATTGTTCGTCGTGTCGTTGAGCTCCTTGAGTTATAAGTCGAGCTCACGATAACTGACAAATGCTTGCACTGACTGGACAGGTCCGCTCAAATCTGTGTGGTTCTTTTTTCCAAAGGCCATCTCAGACACTAATCTGCATAGTCCTCATGTGAGTAAACCAAGATTATGTCTGGACTTTAAAAGAGACTATGACCTCTGAGTTTGTTTCGGCTGTTTCTTCTCAGAGTAGTCAGGTACGAAACACCGGCCCCATCTAGCTTTAAAAAACATGACGTGTAAAAGTGTTTGTAAAAACCTACTTGCAAAATAAATATCATTTACCTTTTAATGAAAAATAAAAAAAAATTGAATAATCGAATTATATTTTTTATAACTTAATCTAGATGAAGAATGTTAAAGAAAAAAATCCGAAATTTATCATGTATTTACTTATTTATTTATAGTTTAAACAATCTTTAATATTGAGACAGAATACCGCGAGTGTAGTTTCAGAACGCATAAAAAAAAAATAGCGGGATTCAAATTTTTATTCTTTTATTCTCTGTTACGCTAGCAATGATTAGGTCAATGTACGCTAGTTACAAAGTACAATAAAATTTGGATAATAAAGTAATAATAATAAATAAATATGAATGAGTCCAGTGACGAAGGCTGCCGTTAACATCCAAAGAATTGAAGCATAATGTAATGTTGTTTTTGTACACTAACTTAGTTTTTAAGTGATCTTCTACTAACATATTTTTATGGAATTTTATTCTGAATTAAAGAGATTATTATTATTATAATGTAAAAAAATCAGAATTAAGTTTCCCGCCTAAAAAGTCTTGCGAAAAATATCAAAAAACTTATGATATTTTTAAGCAATGGAGACTTACAAAGAGTGCAAACACTTTTTCGGAGACTGTACTGTTTTCGTACTTCATAAAATTATCACAAACTAGGCAACCATCTACAATGTGGAGTATTTACTCAATGTTGAAAGCTACAATAAAAACAAAAGATGACGTGCACATTGAAACCTATCCCAAAATTATTACATTTTTGAAAAATATGTCAGTAGGGACAAATCCAAAAAGTCCAAAATATTTTCGCCCGCTAACCTTAAAATACAATATATTATGGTGGTGTGGTGGTTTAATTTTTACCATGTTGTTTTTTTTTACCTTTAGGTACATATATGTTCTCGCTGCTGAGGTGAAAAGTTGTATGTGTTACACGAGACCAAAGTTACTTGCATATCGTGTCATTGAATCCCTCGCTACGCTCAGGATTCTAACCTAGAATCACTCGCTACGCTCGTGTTAACTATTGTTAAACTTATTATTGGCGATCATAAGAAAAGATGAGAAAATTGCTGTTGCCGTGGCTTCCTCCAGTATAGCCGCTACACTACTGAACGGCGGTCGCACTGCACATTCCGTCATAAAACTGCCACTAAATCTTGCACAGGAAGAGTCACTAACCTGCAATTTCTGAAAAAATAGCTCTCGAGGTATGATGCTACGACAATGTAAACTTTTAGTGTGGGACGAAAGTACGATGTCCTACAAAAAATCTATAGAGGCGTTAAACCGAACTCTACAGGACGTGAGAGACAGTAATGATATTATGGGAGGCATGGTAGTTTTACTGGCTGGTGACTTCCGACAAACTCTACCGGTGAGAGGCACACCTGCAGTTGAAATCAAAGCCTGTCTCAAGTCATCAAGCTATGGTCAAAAGTAAAAAAAATAAGCTTATCAACGAATATGAGAGTCCACCTTTATAATGACGCACATTTGGGACATTATGCTGAGACACTGTTAAAAATTGGCGATGGACGTTTGGACACGGATGCTGAAGGTTGTGTTTCACTGCCGGGGGAAGTCTGTAATTTGGACAAAAACAGTGTCGAACTCATTGCTAAAGTTTACCCAGACTTATATGTAAATTTAAATTGTGATCAGTGGCTATGTTCGAGAGCAATCTTTACACCTAAAAACGAAACTATTAACCAGAAAAACACTGACATTTTGAATAAGGTGCAGGGAGATATATAGGAGTATTTGTCAATAGATAGCATCATGGATCCCAGAATTGTGGAAGAATGCGGTCGTCATACTATTGCATAAGAACGGGGACAACACCAAGCTGAGCAACTACCGACCCATTTCATTACTTAGCCACATATACAAACTTTTCACCAAAGTTATCACAAACCGTCTTACCACCAGACTATACCCTGCACAACCAGTGGAACAGTCAGGGTTCAGGAGTGGGTTCTCAACAGTAGACCACATCTTCACAGTACGACAAATAATTGAGAAGTGCAACGAGTATAACCGACCTATAGTGCATTCATCGACTACGAAAAAGCATTTGACTCGGTTGAACACTGGGCAATTATTCACTCGCTGAAACGATGTCAGGTAGACACCAGATATGTAGAGGCAATTAAGGAAGTATACCGTGCGGCTACCTTACAAGTCAAACTTCACGAGCTTACGAATCCAGTGCGGGTTAAAAGAGGGGTGAGACAAGGAGATACGATATCACCTAAACTCTTCACAGCCTGCTTGGAAGATGTATTTAAGCTTCTCGACTGGTCTAATAGGGGCTTAAACATTAATGGTGAACGGCTAACCCATCTGCGCTTTGCCGACGATGTTGTCGTTTTTGCCAGCAACGTGGAGGATCTGCAGGCCAAGGCATTCTAGTGAATGGCTAGAAAATAGGAAAAGTCAAGGAGTACGTATACTTGGGACAGACTTTGGAGTATAGCGATGAACGGACAAGACCGCGAAATCAAGCGCCGTATCCAACCAGGGTGGGGTGCTTTCGGTAAGCTGTCCGACGTGCTCAAGTCGAAGTGGGTGCCCATAAACCTAAAGCGTCGCATGTTCGAGCAGTGTGTCCTCCCAGTCATGACGTACGGGGGTGAAACTTGGACGCTCACCAAACACACTATCCACCGAATGCAAGTCACTCAGAGAGCTATGGAACGAGCCATTTTGGGCATCTCCCTCTATGACCGGGTGAAAAATACCGAAATACGAAGACGAACGAGACTCACGGACATAGCGGAAGTGATAGCAAAACGAAAGTGGGCGGGCCATACATGCCGTAGACAGAGATGGAAGATAGGGGAAGAAAGTGCTGGAGTGGAGACCACGGACGGGACGGAGGAATGTGGGAAGACAACCGACTAGGTGGACAGACGATCTCATTAAAGTGGCCGGAAGAAACTGGATAGCCATATCACAAAACCGCCAAAAGTGGAGAGATTTGGAAGAGACCTACACTCAGCATTGGGTGGCCAAGGGTTGAAGAAGAAGAGAAGAAGAGAGCATCATGGACCCAGAACAGAGCATTTCATTTCCCGCTGAATTTTTAAATTCTCTAGAGTTGTTAGGTGAACCCTCGCATAAACTTCAATTAAAATTAGGTGTACCCGTTATGCTTATGCGCAATTTAGATGCACCCCGATTATGTAATGGGACGAGGTTTCGGGTTACAGAATTAGGTCAAAATATAGTCGGTGCCACTATTTTAACTGGTGTGGGAAAAGGAGAAAGTGTAATTATACCCCGAATCCCGATAATCCCCACTGACCTACCATTGCAATTTAAAAGACTCCAGTTTCCAATAAAGCTAAGTTTTGCTATTACAATTAATAAAGCGCAAGGGCAAACATTGCAGGTAGCAGGGGTGCATTTGGAAAAGCCATGCTTTTCCCATGGCCAATTATATGTAGCATGTTCGCGTGTGTCCAATGCCCAGAATTTACACGTATTAGCGCCAAATAGAAGGACATACAACATTGTGTATAGGAGCGTCCTAGAATAATGTTCCGTTCTGTGCCCATGACTGCAACGGCCAAATAACAAGCAGAGTACAACCCGAATTGATTGTCAAATCCTATATTAACGCGTGCGAAGCCGCGGGCAAAAGCTAGTTTGTTATAAAAATACTTGGTCATCCTATTAGAAAGAGACAAAGGGCTCCCTTATGGCTATCTCTCTCGTCATGTTTTTCTGGTAGACTGCTCGTGCAGTTTATTACTTATATTATGTCCATGATTTAGGCTCTGTGCCCTAGAGGTTTAAACTACCAGTATTAAGTAAATACGATGCTCTGTGGTTTAGACCACTGACAACATAATTATCAACATAAATAACCCAGAGTCCCTAAATTTTTAAAGTGTTTACTTAACATGGTTGTGTAATTGCATTTAATATCAACCACGTAGCAGTTATCTGCGATCTCGCGTACAAACTTGAAACTTCCCCTTGATCCATTCAGCTAGTGAAAGTTTTCTGAAAACAAAACCTTGATAAAGATATATACCCAGATATCTTCTAGAATCCTTGTTTCTATTTTCAGTGATATTTTCTGTACATTGTCTGACACTGAGGCAGTCACAGAAATGCTTTAGTTTGACATGGGAAGCTCAGTAAAAGTAAAACCGTCAGGCAAAATATAACAAGGACGATCCGCGTTGCCTACGCGCGTAGGCAACGCTTGTTGTGAATACTTAGTACCTATTTATAGCTTGTATATTTTTTAAGCATCATACATAACACACCCTATCACATGTCTTGTTGAATAGTTGTACCTATAAGGATGTAAACAAAGAGGTACCTACTACATCCAGGCCGTTAAGTGGCTACATACTTACATAATGAAGATGGCTGATATCAGGTACTGACCTTTTGCCTGTTAAATCTTGTGTGTGCCGCCGCGCCGCCCGAGGAGAAGTTGGCTATGATTAATTAAACGTCAACGCCACCAGACCTTATTCAAATCATGTTGTCCGATGTTTTGACTTGTGAGGAGCCAATTAGGTATAATCTACCAATATTAAACTCAGCGAATCAGCTGATTTTTAATTTAGTTAAAAAATAAAACCTGCATTAAAGGTGGCTTCTGTCTTACCTCAGATGAGGCGCGGGTTGAACTCGATGCGCGCGTCTGTTCGAACTATGGACGACCTAAGTCCGCCGCTCGCAGACTACATCAGCTTATGCCGGCCGGAATTCTTCGAGAGACCTCCATTGTCTGATGCTTCTGGTAAAAATAAGGAGTGAGATTGTTGTTCGTGCCTTCTTTGCAATCTTCCCCTGTGTCGTCTATATGGGTAGTGTAAAGAGTTACCACTATGAACACAGACGTCAGCTTGTAGTCTAGTCTACTAGTCTATGCAGCCCAGGTACTGTCAGACATACCCATACCGTCTAGCCGAAGGCAACCTGCGACAATAACCGGATAGCAATTGAGCCGTGCCATGCCGTCTCCCTCTCCAGCCATCTTGATTGAATCACATTATGGTTTCTGGGTGTAGTAGGTATGTTGGACATTGTTGTTTATTACCTACCTACCTTAAACATAACACTTTAGCCCACATGAACGGAGCTCGTTTTTTGATGCTATAATTTATTGATTTACCTTGTCCGCTTTAAAAAATATGGTCAAAAAACACTACCTCCACCACTCTTTTTTTTTTGTTCCGGGGTGGTTTTTTGTTCATGGACGTCCTCCGCCCTGGGGTGGGCGGAGGGGTCTGTCAGACTCGACTGACTAAAAACCACCCGGTGTTCCCTTCTCACACTTGCACCGGGGATCATGGGAACTAGTGCGTTTACCACGATTCCCGGCTAGTGCCGTCCCGCGTCTACGGGCCTCCTCTTGTCCGCGAGAGGAGTGAGGAGTACTCCCCCCGCGACGTCTAATAAGGGCGCGCGTGGAACACTACGCGCCACCGCCTCGGGTCCAGTTATATACTAACCTCTGTATAATGGTTCTTAGCTCTTGTTTCATTATTATTGTTTTATATATGCTTTGTGTATGTATGATTATTACCTATTATGTAAATATTACATCACACAGACTACCTGTAGGTTTTATTTCTCGCTCTTCCTGTGCTTAATAATTCGATTTTTTTCCAAGACAACCTTTTGAGACTCTAATCAAAAGGTTGGAAAAAAATCGAATTGGCGGTCTTACAGACAAACTTTGAATGATGAAAATTCAAAGTTTGTCTGTAAGACCGCCCATTGTGTCAACCTATGTGAAATGTTTTCTTTTATGTAAATTGAAATTTGTATGGTGTACTTATGAAAAATAATAAGTAAGCAGGAATAGTAGGTAGTAAAACAAGAGTGTGTCCAACATTATTTTTCGATAACTTTATAGAAATAGTTCATTCATCTACTTTAGTAACAGCTGGTGTTTATTTATTAGGTATAATACATTATAATATATTGTTATTACTGTTATTAGGTATATATATTTTTTAATAAGATAAATAATTCTAGCTGGCGTGACAACAGAGTCAGTTCGGTCAGTAGATTTTATGAATAAAAGCACTATTTCCGCCTTGAGCGAGTGTCGCTAATGCACAGCGTTATTATCACGAGCAGTGTCCCGTACTAACATCCAAATGGACCGAAAATATCCCGAAATCAGGCTAAAAAGTATTCGATGAAGTAAAAGACCTTTCATGACAAAGTGATAAAGCGATTGTTTTAAGTAATTTTGCTGGACACGCTCTTATCGTACTGTTCCTTTACAGTATCTATACTGTTTAAATTTTGCTCTATAATCATCATAATGTATTCTCACTCATTGCAGAGTAAGAAAATATATGCCCAAGCATAAGCTTGGTTTGTTATTAAAGATGAATAAGTTGAAAACAGATACAACAAAAATGAAAGTTCACAAAGTTACCAAGACGATCGTTACATCGACATGTATCTACAAACCCGTTGGACCTTACAGGTTTGTTAGTCTCGAGGGAACTCTTTAACGGTTTATAGCGCGGACACGAAACTTTGAGACGCGTTCAATTTTGATAGATTGAGATGGTCTCTATCATGGCCTCATTTTGCAACCAGGATCTCCTTAAGAGGGAACTCCTCATGCAACGGCAAATAGCACGGATACTTAAATTTGTACAGTCACTCGTTCAATTTTAATAAATAAACATACCTAATTTCGGTCGTTACCTGATTCTATAGCCTGGATTGTATTCTCGCGAGGGAACTCTTCAACGGTAATACGGATACGAAAGGGGTTTGATTGAATTTAATAGCAGGCCTAACTTTCGCTATTTTAATTTTTTTTCAAAGTTGCGGCTAAGTATACCTGTAACAATCGATAGCTGGCATCAATACAAACAAGTTTTGTATCAGACAAAATGTTCTAAAGTGTCACATTTCCGAGATATTATTAGCTATCATAGTTGTGCCGAAGATGCCATCAATGAATGGACTTTAAACTTTGATAGCTCATATTTGATAATAATAATAATAATAAGAAGCAAAAGCACATCAAATTATAAACACTAAAAACTACAGAAAATATATTATTAAGGACCCCACAATAACAAACGATAAGTGCCGCAAATGTCAGAGCCAACCGGAGACCATTCAGCACATCACTGGGGCATGCATAACACTCACACAAACAGACTACACTCATAGACACAATCAGGTAGCAAACGTCATTCACCAAAATCTAGCTCTCAAACATAAACTGATACAAGATACTAGTCCTTACTATAAATACACACCAGAAAAAGTTCTTGAAAACACTACACACAAGCTCTACTACGACCGCGCTATTATAACCGACAGGACCATTCATTATAATAGACCAGACATACTCGTAATACTACAGGATAAAGTTAATAAAATCACTTACCTTATAGACATAGTAGTTCCTAACACACATAACTTGCAAAAAACAATAGGTGAGAAAATTAGTAAATATGCAGAATTAAAAGAAGAGGTGACCAGAATATGGAGACAGGAAAAAGTTTACGTAGTACCGATAGTAGTCTCAACTACGGGTGTTATACCCAATCACATCCACCATAGCCTCAAATTAATAGACCTCAAGAACTCTATCTACATTACACTTCAAAAAGCTGCAATTTTAAACACCTGCCGAATAGTAAGGAAGTTCATGCAAATCGAGGAAAATGAAATTTCTCCCCTCGACTCACACACACACATGCTACGTTGACTTGGTATAGGCCCGTTAACGTAGCTAAAACTAGCTAAAGAGCTAAGAAACAATGAATGTTTTCCCAAAATAATAATAATATCTTGGGACAACCAACAAACCGCCATCTGATCCCAAACTAGGCAGAGCCTGTACTGTGGCAACCAGACAACTGATAAACGTACTTTTATATTTCTAAATACATACATATTATAGATAAATTTACACCCAGATACAGAACAAATAATCGTACTCATCGCACAAAGATTTGTCCTGTGTGGGAATCGAACCCACGACCTCCGTCCCAGCAGTCAGGGTTACTAACCACTAGACCAACAGGCCAATCATATTGATGGATATCTAAGGCGTTATACGTGTCCGCAACTTTGAAATAAAAAAATGGCGGACGTTAGGCTGGTCAGGTATCATACAAAAATTGTAGATGTAATTAAAGCGAAAAGATTTTATGAGAACTATTCTTTTTCGTTTTTTTTTTTCTCTAAGGCTTATTTTCTTCTTTTAAATGCATTTTTATAAAAGCTTATTTTTAAAAAGGTTTTTTTATTTAATAATTTTATTTCTGAAAACCTGCTATTTCAAAAAATATTTTTGGGACCAAGATATCAATATTGCGTATACGTGCGTAAATGTTGTGAACCCTTCAGGTTTCAATGTTCGTGATCAGACCGACAACTGGCTAATTTTTTAAATTTTCGGTAAAATCTATAACATGTATTTTACTTGGTTTCAGCCAAGCGATATTAGCTGATAGAACTCTTTACGTGTCTGGGCTACTCGGCATGGACCGTCAGGCACAGTTGGTATGTGGCGGCGCCGAAGCACAGACACGACAGGCTCTCAACAATATGAAGTTCGTGTTGGAGGCCGGCGGCGCTTCTCTCGCGTCTGTCGTGAAGACTACCATCCTGCTAGCTCGAATGGACGATTTCCAGGCTGTAAACCAAGTTTATGCAGAGTGTAAGTGCCTAATTAGGTACCTACTTTTAAATTCGTATTATAATTTAACATCACTTTTGCAACTTTATATTATTCGACAACATACGAACTGCAAAACAGTTGTAGGTAGGTATATCTTTTTACCCGACTGCAGCGAAGCCCAATAGCAGGGCAATTTTTGGGTTTCCTATCCAGTCTCTTCTGAAATCTTTTTGGATACCTACCTTTTATTTCCTCCATAACGGTATCCATTTGTGACAAGCCAAGAACGTCATTAATTGGGCGCAAAATAGGATCCTCGGTACGTGTAGAATGCTGAATATGCTAATGCTCGAATTACAGGCAGGTAAAAAGGCTACAAGATCACTTTTTATTTAGGTACACACACTTTATGGTGCCTGTATCTCTCGCCGAGAAACTTCGATGCAGGGCGAGTGCGAGAGTGTATACAGGGTGACAGGGCATCGACTCACAATCGATAACCACGTGTATGATGCGTAGATCATGCCGAACAACTGATTTTTAACCGACTGCAGCTAAGAAGAGCTACATTAAAATTATAAAACCGGCCATGTGCGAGTTGTACTCGCGCACCGAGGTTCCGTATATACTTGTAGGTATTTTATTATTAAACTACATATTTAGGGTTTTCAGATGTTGCCTTTAGATGTGCTGTAAGACATTGCTTCTTCTAGGTTTAGGCTTAGTTTAGGTAGGACATTGCTAATTCTAGGTCACGGAGAGGTACCCTATAAATTTTGATTCCCTTAAGAGTGTCAAAATATACGTTGTTTGCAGCATAAACAGCCGTATCTTTTTTTTACTTTAACATAGAAGTTTGATTTTTTCACAGCTTCAAAGGACTGTAAACCTGAGTTATTGGTTTTAATTTCAACTCGATACCTCCACACATTTCCGAGATAAAGGGTTTTCACAGACAGACAGACGGGCAACAAAGTACAGCTCATGATGTAACACGGTAAACACGTAATCTTCTGAGATGGTTTACCTCTTATATTACCAACCGCAGTCAGAGGGTTGTGATCAACCAAATTGGAACGGACCGGGGCTGCCTTCAGGCGGCTCCTGCCCAACCTGGGGGGTCCAAACGCATCCTGCCGGAGGCTCTACGCGGGGGTCGTGCGGTCCATGGCCCTTTACGGGGCCACGGTGTGGGCGCGTTCCTTAAGGCGGCGAGCCGCCCACTACCTGAACGCGCCTCAGAAGGTGGTAGCCGTAAGGCTAGTCCGGGGGTACCGCACGATCTCCGGCGAGGCGGCGAGCCTTCTTGCTGGATTGCCGCCATGGGATCTGGAGGCGATAGTCCTCGCGCGCCTACACGAGTGGCGCGTAGAGGCACTACGCCGGGGGGAAACTCCGCTGCCGCGGCAAATTGTCGCACTGCGGACAGACTTCCGGCGCGATCTCATGGCGACATGGAGAGAGCCACTATCGCAACCCCGTGCAGGGCACGCCACAATAGTGGCGATAAGTCCCCTCTTTGAGGAGTGGCTGGAGAGGGGCCACGGCACCCTCACCTTCCGCCTGACGCAGGTCCTCACCGGACACGGTTGTTTCGGGAGGTTCCTGCACCGAATCGGGCGGGAGGAAACGCCCGGGTGTTACCACTGTGAGGGTCGCCCAGAGGATACGGTGGAGCACACGGTAGAGGTCTGCCCCGCTTGGGCAGAGCACCGCCGTGTCCTCGTAGCGGCTATCGGCGGCGTCGACCTATCGCGTCCGGCCCTGGTCCAGTCCATGATCCGGAGCGAAAGGGAATGGGACGCCGTCACCTCCTTCTGCGAAGCAGTCATGCTAGCGAAGGAGGTGGCGGAGCGTGAGAGGGAGAGAACCTCTCGTCCCAGCCGCCGCGGGAGACGCCTCGGGCGTCGGGGGTCACGTGGTGGCTTCCGGCCACCGTAGACGCGGACCTGTGGATGGAGAGTAATGGGCTAGCTCACCGTCCGTCCGTCTTTTGACGACAGGCCGTGTTGACGGCGCGTTCGTGTTCCACGCGCGCCTCAAAGAGATGTCAGCAAATAGGGAGGGGCCCGCAAGGGCCGATGCCTGCCAGGGCTGCGGGCTGTTCGAAAGAGATACCGCGGCCCTGGAACACAAAGGGCAAGGAAGGAACATGGCTGGGTTTTAGTCAGTACAAGTCTGACACTCCCTTCCGCTCTGCCCAGAGCGGGAGAAGTCATTTGATGATTTCCCATCCGTAAAAAAAAAAAAAAGGGTTGTGATCAATGGTCATCAATCTAACACTGCACAGGTGACCTCTGGTGTACCTCAAGGCTCTATACTTTGCCCCCTTTTGTTTATTTTGTATATAAATGACATCAGCCATGCTTTCGTAATACCAAGTTTTTATTATATGCCGACGACCTCAAGGTATATAGAGCTATACGACAAACAAGTGATTGCCTTCTGCTGCAGCAGGATTTGGACCGACTATCCTGGTATTGTCAGGAAAACAAGTTGCAACTAAGTTTACCCAAATGCAACTTCTTAAATTTCACTAAAAATAAAAACAAAATAAACTATACATACACGTTGTGCAATGCCCCCCTAATTAAAGTGGACTCCATTCGAGATCTCGGTGTTATCCTTGATTCTAAGCTTTGCACCTGCATATAGGAAAGTTTGTTAATAAAGCGTATCAGCTATACGGATTTGTAATGCGTTCAACAATTGATTTTAAAAAGCCTTCCTCCTATATTTGCTTATATAAGTCTCTAGTGCGGTCTCAACTGGAGTATGCTGTGTCCGTCTGGAATCCTTACTACAAAAAGTATGTTGAAATGATTGAGTGTGTTCAACATACATTATTGCGTACTATGCATTATAGATGCTACGGATATTACTTGCCATACCAAGATTTACTTACTAAGTATAAGCTCGCAACATTAGAAAATAGACGTAAGTACTGAGAAGCCATGAATTTGTATAATATTACCAGAAATAAATTTGACTGTATTGAACTGTCCAATATGATATGTGATGCGGTTCCTAGGACGGTCCATAAGCGAAAGGTGCGCGCTGGCAAATTATTTTCAGTGGGTACTTGCAAGTCCAACTCTGGCTTGCGTTCGCCTGTTCGCAGAATGGTCGATTCCTACAATAAGACTTTTGAGCACATTGATATTTTTGCGTGTGCTCCCTATAAATTTAAAAGTCTGGTACTTAAGGAGCTTTCTTGAATATTTACACCATTTTACACTGTTTTATTTTACATATTTTCTTTTTTCTTTTGTATTTGTAACCCTAGCGATTATTTTCAATGTTATGTATCCTACAGTTAATCCGTGAACAGCGGTGTGGGCTGCATTATTATCTATAAGTTTTGTGTATTTCTTATTTCTATGTTTTATATTGCAGCTGTTTGTTGTTCCTTTTGAATAAAAATAAAAAATAAACTATTTTGACATTGAAGTGAATTGTCAGTTTATCAAGTAGCAGACAAAAATCAGTCTTGAACGAGGCACCGGAGTGACAAGTCTTAAGTTTAGTAAAATAATGTGATATGTAGTGAACTAGGCTGAATAATTTATAATAAATATTGTTATTGCGTTGATTTATTCGTTGTTTCAATTCTATGATTCCTTTGTGAGGTACTTTTACATCCGGTACTGATCAAAATCAGGGATAAAATGCGATTACAAAAATATATACAAGGTAGCACGCACCGACAATAAAGGGTATAAACAGACTCTTAACGAAGCCGAAAGGCACTTGTTCTCCTCGTCATTGCGATAATTTTTTTGTTCTAGACCATACCTGGGAACCTTCTAGTTACAGTGATATTGGGGGTCAAAGTTCCAACTTTTTCACATGCTTTTTTTTTAAATACATGTTTTTAATGTAAGATTTTTACTTTAAACACCTCCAAGACCCCCTTACTATTCAATCCATCCATCAGCACAATGTTTTGAGTGCGTTACATTGAGTCCTACCGTAAAACGTGATTTTTGACCCCACAAAAAAAGTTGTTTCCCAGCAATAATTTTTGCGTAAAGTTACTTAGTTTGATGTACATAATGCTTGGTTGACGGCTTCGTGAAGAGTCTGTTTACACCCTGTGTGACAGTAAATTAAATTGCGTATACCTCATGTCGTTCTGAATACAAAAAAATCAATCCCATATAAACATATTTGAATTTGAATTTGGATAAACATATTTGAATTTGAATAAATGTTTGCTGACATCTCTTTGAGGCGCGCGTGGAGCACGGACGCGCCGTTAACACGGCCTGTCGTCAAAGACGAACGGACAGCGAGCTAGCCCATTACTCACCGTCCACAAGTCAGCGTCTACGGTGGCCGGAAGCCACCACGTGACCCTCGATGCCCGGGGTGTCTCCCGCGGCGGCTGCGACGAGAGGTTCTCGCCCTCTCACGCTCCGCCACCTCCTTCGCTAGCATGACTGCTTCGCAGAAGGAGGTGACGGCGTCCCATTCCCTCTCGCTCTGGACCATGGATTGAATCAGGGCCGGACGCGTTAGGTCGCCGCCGCCGATCGCCGCTAAGAGGACACGGCGGTGCCCCGCCCAAGCGGGGCAGACCTCCACCGTGCCCTCTAGACGATCCTCACAGTGATAACACCCGGGCGTTTCCTCCCGCCCGATTCGGTGCAGGAACCTTCCGAAATAATCGTGTCCGGTGAGGACCTGCGTCAGGCGGAAGTTGAGGGTGCCGTGGCGCCTCTCTAGCCACTCCTCAAATAGGGGACTTATCGCTACTATTGTGGCGTGCCCTAGAGTAGAGTAGAGTAGAGTGGGGACTCCTTTATCCGCACTTAGACTCCCATTTGGTCCGTTGTGCGTGGGGGTCCTGGCTAACATAGCCAGCCTAACTCCGCCAAAAGCACAGAAGCTTCCTGGGAGCTTCACAGGCTTCGCGGAGCGACCTCACTGTTCCGAGGATTTGTGCACGTTGGGTGGCCACGGCCTCGCATTCCAGGATGTCGTGGGCGGCTGATTCCTCGGCGTCAAAACATCCTCTGCAGAGAGGGCTGTCCGTGATGCCTAGGTTGAAAAGATGTTTGTTTAGGTGGCAATGGCCCGTGATTGTCCCTATAATTATTTTAAGGTTAGTTTTATTGAAGTTAAGCAATCGTTTGGTTAGTCTTGGGTTAAGGCACGGCATGGCCATTTTTGACTGCCTACAGTCTGATACCCGTAACCATCGGTTGTTGTGGAGATCCGTTGATCTCTGGCGTATCCATGTACGAAATTGCGAGAAAGGCAGGGAGAGCAGTGGGTACGGGCCTTGCACTGCCATCTCGGAACCTCTCTTCGCAAGCTCGTCCGCGGCGTCATTGCCCAAGGATCCACTATGCCCTTTGATCCACTGGAGTGTAATTCGGTTTTTTAACGAAATACTCTCCAGGGCTAGGTGACACTCTAGAATTTGTGGCGGGCCCTATTAGTGAAGTCCTCGTCTACGGCTCGACCTTCAAACTCATACTCGACCTGCAATTGCCTATTTCACGGCCTTTGCAATAATGTACTATTTTACGCTTGTGTTTTTACGACAGTACGCTACGACTATCGTAATGACAATAAACATCTCCTACGATTCGCTGCAACAACGCATCGTGTGCGGACTTGTATGAACATGTTCCTGCTCATATTGCTCTCATCATACGCGCGGACTACGATACGCTTACGCTACGACGCCGTGTGCGAAGGGGTACAGTTTTTACGCCAGTACGCTACGACTATCGTAATGACAATAAACATCTCCTACGCTTCGTTTCAACAACGCTTCGTTTGCGGACTTGTATGAACATGTTCCTGCTCGTATGGCTCTCGTCGTACGCGCGGATTACGATACGCTTACGCTACGACGCCGTGTGCGAAGGGGTTTAGTCTTGTCCACTATAGGCGGCCGGAGTAGATAAACAAACAGAGAGAGAGCTTCATACAAACACGCACTGATAGCGATAGGTGCACTAAGTACTACAAAGCGCGACAGTGCAAAAATTAAAAACATTGCCTCTGTGGGTGGTTTATCTGTGACACGAAGTTTTAATCCAGAAAGACTAGGATTACTATTGTACCAAATTGCACCTTTTCTAGTTCCTACCTATTCTTTTTATTATTTTTTTGCATGTTTTGTTTGACATAGACAACATTTAATTTTTTGACATAACGCGGAAATATTAATGTATAAAATATACTCAGAACGATAATTGTGTCATTTTGTTCATCCACTTATCAGTAGACATTCCATCCTATCTACTCGTTTATCTTTTGTTGAATGTTTATGAGAAATGAACTGATGACCCCGATCGCGTAGGTGCCTATTAAATTTATTCACGATGAGTACCGACCCAAAAAATACCCCGACGACGGACAAGACAGACAACACAAACGCTCCATCCAAGACAGACGCTCCACCCAAGTCAGACGGTACCGCTAAGATGAATGCACCAAAAGCAGACGATAAAACTTCGATCAAAACGACCGCCCGCAAAGTTACCAAGACGATCGTTACTTCGCCAGATATCTATAAGCCCGTTGGACCTTACAGGTATGTTATTTTAGTTTAAATTCAATAGTAGCTACTTTACCTACGTTACAAGGTGCTCACAGACAGGATGGGTATCTTGTTTATTCTACATTTTTACTTTGGAAGTGCTGGTAGACAGTGTAGGTATTTCCATTGAGCCAAGCATCAACTCCAAAATTAAGCGGACTGCGTCGGACCACACGAACTACGGCATCCCGTAGTATATAATATTATGCAGGTAAATAAGTAGTTTTGTTTGCATACTTAAATAAAATAATGTGGACTGTGCTAGGACGGGATTTCGTGGTAGCATATGCAAGTTATACGGCACAGTATTAGTATAGTACACTATCCTCACCGCTCCCGTCGCTTACTGTAGTACCTAGGTATCAACTATGATTGTATATAATGATGTACCTTTGTTCATGCCTATATTACTATACTACCTATAGGCATTTAGATTCTTTCCAATGATGATAAGTAGGATCGCAAGAAAGAAAGGAGGGACGGAGCGTATTTCCTGTTGATTCCATTAGGTAGCTCATTATCATTACCGCTAGCGGAGAGTAGGAGTGAAATTAACGTTTGTATCTTATGAAAACTAACTAAATATGTAATGCGGTTTCAGCCAGGCAATATTGGTGGATACAACTCTATACGTGTCGGGAATTTTGGGCATGGACCCTGAGGGAACGTTAGTAGAAGGAGGCGCCGAGGGACAGACCCGACAGGCTCTCGACAACCTAAGGCACGTGGTGGAGGCAGGCGGCGGTTCTATGGAGTCCGTCGTGAAGTGTACCATCCTGCTAGGTAAAATGGACGACTTTCAGGCTGTGAATAAAATTTATGGAGAGTGTAAGTACCTAGGTATAACAGATAATTTTGCCAACAACCATGCAGAATAATAGGTATGTTGTCGATTAATATCAAGTTGCTTAACTCTTCAATCAATAATAAGTATTCAGAGTCCAGTACCGATCTCAAATAAAATGCGTTGTGTAATTTGATTGTGATGATATATGGAAATATGTAGAACTAAGCGTAGAGCAGCACATGTTACGCGAAAATTCCAAACTTTCGTGTAGGTAAGTGAAAAACTATTTAGAGCGTGCCACAAGTTAACCATCAACGCGGCGCAATTTTTTGGAATGACACTGGCGCGTATAGGTGTAAATTACTTAGTTGTGAAAGTACTATAAAGCGGGTGCAAGTGCGACCATTGAGCGCGGTCTGAACTCTGACAAGTCGCCGTCGCGTCGTCGCCACTGACGTGACGTGTCGCGGCATGGGGCAAGGACGCGCGCGCGTGTTGATTGCCGTCCGAGGTCGTGAATAGGGCCTGCTGATGGAGGATTTCTTAAAGTACTTAGTTTTCAAATTATTGTTGAGAATATGCAACATAGACATATTTATGGTTAAAAATGTTTACATTGTTCAAGGGCGATACATAAGATGCTTAATGAAAGTGAATAAAAAGCTTTGATTAGGTACCTACCTAATGTGTTTGGAAATTTATTCATTAATAATATAATGTAAGAGCGATGTTTATGTTTCAGTTTTTCCAAAAGATTACCCGGCGCGCGCTACCTTTCAGGTGGGTAAGCTTCCTTTGAACGCAGCAGTGGAAATAGAATGCATTGCACTCAGTGGAGATCTTGTCGTCGCCGAGGCCGGCCCCTGCCCTTGTGCAAAGATTTAACTGTTTTTGATTATCTGGCATTGCAACTAATAATGCCGTATGCGTATGTTTTTATTTAACTCAGAAAATACCTAAGAAATATGGTGGTAAATTTACTGAATATTTAATTATATTTTCTTTTATATTCGGTTTTTATCTTTTGCTTTTGTTGTAAAAAAATTGTACGTGTTTACATAATTAGGTATTAAACCTATTTTTGCCTAAAAGTTTTTTCCTCAGTAACCAAGACTGTAACCATAGGTATTTACATTTTAGAGTAGTAGTTCCCTTAAAAGTGTAGTACCAATAGTACCTACCTATACTTGGATATTGAATCTAAAGATCAGTGAAACGGCCAAACCACTAACAATTAAAGAACCTATTTACTCTCTAACCATGGAATATAGCGTGACCGAAAGACAGGTAATAGCAATTAACCTTACAGGACTGGTCGAATCAATCACCTTTCTTGGGTAAAGGGTTGACATGGGCTACCTTCCGACAGGACGGCACAACTCCAGTGCAGGGAGAGGAAAAAGACGCGCAAAGAAGGCAAACAACTCACGAGTCTTTACAACGCAATCCATTTTAGGGTATGCATCTGGCATCTGCACGCAAAATACGCGATTTGGACGTGTACTTGCGGACATCAGCCCGGTACACAATACAATACAATGCCATCTGGCATTCTGGTCCACTCGACTTTCACACAGCTGTCTGTGATAATGCAATTCCAGCATGAGACTCACATAACCATGTAGTGTGGGTGTGGGTGGAACTGCCTTACCAGCGTCGATTCCAGTTCGAGGCAAAAATAATACCAAAAAGATTGTCATCATTCTTTTTAGCACTATGGGCCAGGGACCAGGGTCAGCTTTCGCAAGGGCGGATTAGTAGATGTTACTCTGGGTAGGCTTTGCGAGTGACCAAAATCCGGGGCAGCCAACATTCTTAGAACGTTGAATAATAAAAAGAACTGTACATTTGCGCACAATTCTTTTGATTTAATTATAATTGGCCTGCTATAAATATGTAAGTGGGGTTAACAAATAAAGCTTAGTGGCTAGTTAACGGCAAAACCTCTTTGTTCTTAAACACACGCAATACCTGGCTTACGGCCGCTACCCCGTACCCAACATACACGTATAAATTATGCCGTCTCCGCCTTACTAACGCTTCATAATCTCCCATTCATAGAAACAAAAACCGACTGGTCGCGCTGCTACTGTCATTGCTGAATCAAGGCGGTATTAATGAGTGGGAATTTGTCCCAATAAACATTTTTCAAGTAACCATTCGTCCCACTAGTGCGACTTGGGCAGAAAAGCGGACAATACCTTACACCTCCAATATAACAAAAAAATACGTTCAGGGTGTTGTTGGGGTTTCCACCTTACTGCAGTGCTTCATGTATGTTGGCTGGCGCTCACACATATGATTATTTTGCAATAATGCTACATTCTGAAGGTATATTTGTGGAAAGACCGGATAGGCCTACAATTGATAGGTTTGTCAAGACTCAAGCTACATGTCACTTTTGGTTTGATGCTCGAGTTGGGAAAAGAATAATGTGGGCGGTAAAAAATCCTAACTAATATTAGAAATGCGATAAAATGTTTGACGTGTCTGTCTACTAACATAGTTTTAGGCAATTTTTTAAACTATATGGTCCTGTCCGTTTTCTTTTTATTATACAAATGTTTTTTCAATTGCAAATCCATTGCTGGGCTATTTACATATTTTTCATGTAAATAGGTAGACACTGGTAGGTGCCCTTCCAGGCACAGGCACTTAGGATGTCTATCAGAAAAGTCCAGACAACAATTTATTTTCATGAAAACGACAGAAATCTTTCATCAATGAAAACCGGTTTTGTTAAGTATAAGTTATAATTTTTGTTCGACCTTCACATAAAAAAGGACTAGCTATCTGCCAGACTAATCGTTTCGTGCATGGCAAGCTTTACGTAAGTTGCCCGACGTGCGCCGTGCTGTAAACTACCGTTTTCATGACCACCCACTCTAGGTCACAGATTTAAAAATAGTGTCTTATTTATTTGAATAAATAGGCTTGCATGTAGTTAAGCTCAATTATGAGGTGCTTACTTATTTATAAAATAACTGAGAACAATTTTCGCCGAAAAAAAAAATTTGAAAAGGAGACTAAGTAACCCTTGGGGTTCATTCATATTTTAACAGCAAAACCGAATGTAGAAAAAGTACATTTTGATATAAGGGGGGAAAGTTCTCGGCTCCATAACAATTGCCCACGTATATCAAACGACGAGAAATAAAACAATAGAACCAAGTTTTTTTTTTGTCATTAAATTATTGAAATAATGCTGTATTAATAAAGGAGCAATTATAAAAATGATACACAGCAGATTTTGTTGGCATTTTCACGATTTGTAAAATGTTATTCCTAATAAGTTCATTGATTTCACTGTTTTTTGTGTTAGTGAATTTTGGAGATGACAGAATAAAGGAGAAAATCTTGCAAATTCGTCATATATTTTAGCTTCCATTTAGATGGCAACAGGCTATCGCAAGCATTTTGTGCCTCAATTACAATTTCTGGTGGCGTCTATATCTATAAAAGTATTCTCTTCAAAACTTAAATTCGACATTTTTCGCAAATCACAAATTAGGTACCTACTTTTTTATTTTTTTTCAATAGCCTTTACTATCCCACTGCTGGGCAAAGGCCTCCCCGAGTTCCTTCCACGTGCTTTTTTCACGTGCCTCCTCGAACCAGCCCTCAATTAGGTAGTAAGACTTTTTTCCCCGCGCTTTACCTTCGCAAGTTTAGAGGAGAAAGCAAAGGTATAAAACCGCTAAACAGCCTAATATGAAAAATTGAATATTCAAATATTTTTGAGTTTTGAACACATCAATGTTGATTTGTCCATAAAAGTTTTTTATTTTTTGAGTAATCGTTTTTTATTACGGATATTCTATTTATGAACACAATTTAAATATTCTCAATTTATTAACGTCGCTTTCTGCCTATATTAAAAAAAAACGAACACCGCCGACTATAGGGATTGAACCAATTTGGACTTGGTATAAGTATAAATATACTCATCTGTGGAAACCGTAAGGGTGCGAAAAAGTATTAAATCCACGGGTGTGAAATATATTATATGTTGAACTTAATCGTAGTGCGATAAGAACCAGTTTTCGAGAAAGTGTACTGAAAAAAAAACTTTTGGTTTTATTAACTGTGAGAAGGCTAGGTATAGATAGCTAGGTATGTATAGCTTATTACTTCTTATGCCTTTCAATAGGAACAGCCTAGTCTGTTCACTTAACGGCACCCATCAACGATTTAAGCGTCAACATCTTCAACCAGCTGCGCCTACGAGAAAGGTGGCGATAAAGTTACGACTAGTACTTAGCAAAGGCGCGGCGCGGGCGTCGCAACTTTTGAGTCAGGGGGATAGGAGGGTGCGAAAAAACGAATTTGTAAGGTTTACGTTTACTATTTCCAGATCCAGCTGAAGTTCTAAGAATCCAAAATGCAATAGCCACGTTAGCACCTCAGGTTTTTGTATACTTATCTCCACTCCGGACAAGTTAGTTTTTCTTTAGTCTTTTTATATTAAACTAGATTATACCCGCGGCGTCGCCCGCGTGGAGTTCGATAATTTTCCCACGGGAACATACTGTCGGGATAAAAAGTATCCTATGTGTTAATCTAGATTATAAACTATCTATGTTCCAAATTTCTTCCAAATCCGTTCAGTAGTTTCGGAGCCTATTCGGTACAAACAAACAAACAAAAAATCTTTCCTCTTTATAATAGTGTAGATGTAGAAGATAGATGTAGATAGAAAATGGATTTTACTTAATGTAGGTAACCTAGGGGTCAATTTAAGATCTAAGGCTCGAATAGCGATTGACGGCGCGTTCGTGTTCCACGCGCGCCTCAAAGCCAACACAAAAGCAGGCAGCAAACAGGGACGGGCCCGCAAGGGCCGATGCCTGCCAGGGCTGCGGGACTGTTCGAAAGAGATACCGCGGCCCTGGAACAGAAAGGGCAAGGAAGGAACATGGATGGGTTTTAGTCAGTACAAGTCTGACGCTCCCATCCGCTCTACCCAGAGCGGGAGCAGTAATATGATGATTTCCTATCCAAAAAAAAAAGGTGACACTGCGGCTAGCGGCTGCGGTGGAACCGCAGGGCGGCTTGCGGTCGCAGCTGCTTCTATTCCAAGCGAGGCGGCATGCCGCAGCTGCACAATGTACGAAAGATGCCTCAGTCACTCCAGTACCTTCGTGCGAGACAGAATGTGTGTGTGTGTGATGTGTATCTCGCAGTATTAAAAACATCTGAGTAAAATATTATATTAGGGAAAGTACGTACTATTTTTATTTATATCCTTTCCTATTGCTTTCCACACATTGTCTTTAATCAAATTATTGCGATAATTTGGGTCGGTCGTGTCGTAAAGGACTGGATGACCAGGAACAAAGTTAATTAACTTCTTTTCGTCATCTTGCGAAAAGTCGAAATTTTTAACGAGTGTACTCTTAGTGACCCCCGACGCCCGGGAAGTCTCCCGCGGCGGCTGGGACGTGAGGTACTCTCCCTCTCGCGCTCTCGCCACCTCCTTCGCTAGCTTGACTGCTTCGCAGAAGGAGGTGACGGCTTCCCATTCCCTCTCGCCCCGGACCATGGATTGAACTAGGGCCGGACGCGAGAGGTCACCGCCGCCGATCGCCGCTACAAGGACACGACGGTGCTCCGCCCAAGCGGGGCAGACCTCCACCGTGTGCTCCACCGTGTCCTCTGGGCGATCCTCACAATGATAACACCCGGGTGTTTCCTCCCGCCCGATTCGGTGCAGGAACCTCCCAAAACAGCCGCAGTGTCGCCTGCGGTTGCAGTCTTCAGCCCGTCTCGGTAAGGCACCTTAAGGGAGGCGGCGCGGCGCGGCGTAATAAAAGAGAGAAGCTGCAGGTTCCAGTAATCAAACCACAAAAACAGAAACCCCCGAGCGAGTGGTTACTGTCAGTAAGAGACTTTGAGAGTGTCTGGCAGACTACCCTTTGCCTCTAGAGCCACCTCTCCACAAGTAAGTAATTCAGGGCACAGTTAGGTATATAGGTAGGCCTTGTAGATTCCTAGATGCGTGTTAACTTTTGTTAACCTTTTATCTTAAACGTTTACTTTATGTTTTTTGTGTAGTAAGCAACAACTTATTGTCGGGCTTTTCCTGTCCCCACCTACTTAAAGTACCCACTAAGCTATAACATAATAATATTGTAAAACCAAATGATTTGAAAAGAGTAACCATGGAGTTTCTCTTTCTTGCCGGTTCTTCTCCATAGGAATCGACCAACTGAACCGTGCACCTTTTAGTCGCCTATGGGGAAAAAAAAAGAGTTTTTTTTTAATTTGATTTGGGTACCATTTTTCATAAGGTGGAAATGGGTCCTGTAATTTATTCAATGTTAGGTCCTCTATTATGTTGATTTCTAAAAGTAAGTACCTAACTATGAACTTATTAGGGCACCCCCTAATAAGTTCATAGTTGGGTAACCCACCTAGTTTAGTTATTTGAGAGGAGAGACCCTCGTTATACTATAGGTACAACAAAGTTAAAAATGTATTTATGGTGTGTATTACTTCGTTTTATAATAGGTAGACCACATGACTATGTGGTTTATTTTCTAGACCGATTGGTCTAGAAAATAATTCCCAGTACTTAGATATAAAATGAAAGGACCTCGGCGTTTTAACACGTGAAAGAGAAATTCACGCTTATAGTTATTAAGTAATTACGGGGTCGACTACCTATACCTGAATATAACTACTTAAACTCGCTGTAAAGTGATTATGATTGGAAAACTAATATCCTAAAAAATAATTTATCAGAAGAAACGTGTTTCACTAAAACATTTGCGAGTCAAAGAAATTGTACTATGTTCGTTTAATAGGAAAAACGCGATGGGGGTGCGAGGTCAGTTTAGCGGGCTGCCTCCTTCCATAATAGGTAGGTACGATACGATCTCGGGGAGTCGTGGAGCGGCCACCGGCCAGTCGAGCCGAGTTGCCGCGGACGGCTGGTCAAGCATCCGCCGGCTAGCAAACAACATCGCGCCCAATATTCGCTCAGATACATCTTTCACCAATTCACCTTTGTGCTAATGGCCACTAACTAACTCTGCAGTCTTTCGACCATGGGTTGTACCAGCAGTGCTCCAAACATGGTCAACTCAAATACGGCAGGTATGTTAATGTGACATTTAGGGAACCCTTTTCATAGTTACAAAGAAGAATAGGTGCCTACCAAGTTTTTTTTAATTTTTTTCTATATTTTTTTGGGCATTTTCATGATGATGTGTACACAAAGTCTGTACAAAACAAATCTGTATTTAGGTAATTACTATCATATACCTACCAACAAAACCTACTCTAAATATATTTATAAAACCAAGTGTGTTAAACCGATAAATGAACAAATAGCTTGGTAGGCAATATAAGGTATTGCATTGGTCTTTTGCACAACTCTAATTAGATAATTTAATCATAAATCATATGAAAAGCCAAAGAAAAGCGAAGATATGTATGGAGAAAGAAAAGCGCCTAAAAAACTAACGAAAAAAAAACTGACCAAGTGCGAGTCGGACTCGCGCACGAGGGGTTCCGTACCAAAAACACGTTTCTTGTACGGGAGCCCCCTTAAATTATTAAATAATTTATATTTTATAATTTGTTGTTGTAGCGGCAACAGAAACATCATCTGTGAAAAAATTTCAAATGTCTAGTTATCACGGTTCATGAGATACAGTATGGTGACAGACAGCCAGCCAGACAGACAGAGGGAGTCTTAGTATTAGGGTCCCGGTTTTACTCTTTGGGTATGGAACCCTAACAAACGTCCTACGGTGACTTACTTTTTTTTATTTTGAGTATTCACGCCACAGGATTTATTGCTGTAATCATTATGTTTCAGAGAAAAGCATCCAGTCTGAAGAGGAAACAAGTGACGATCAGTCCAAAGATACAGAAGAAATAATTTATAGAGCGGGAAATGATCCAGACGATATAACCGTGCTTCCATCGTGTGATACTTTAGCAGAACATAATATACGTGTAGTTAGGAATAGATCTACTCCTAGTTTAAAAACAGAAAAAGGTATTAGACTTGGCATCATTTGTTGTGTGTTTGTTAGGCATCGATTATATTACTATAAAGTGTATTCGTTGAAGTTTTTCAAAACCATGTTAAGGTAAATTATTTTTTATTAGAACTAGGTACCTACATGGAGTATTTTATTGGAAAATATAGAAAACCATTCCAGGTACCAATTTCCGGAAACAAAAACAAGCAGTTACGTATCGTAATGGGGTAGTAGTCCGTACATAAAATAGACTTATTATCAGTGATCGGAGTAGGTAGATTGATTTTTGGTACTTGTATCATAAACGTTCACAGAAAGAATAAAATGGATAAGTCATTTTTCCGGAAAGTAATTCCGGATCCAATTAAATATTGTTTATTGTTGTGTGTTGTTGTTGTGTTGGTAGTGATATTATTACTACTCATCATCATCATCATCATCATCAGCCTTATAATGTTCCCACTGCTGGGACTCAGGCCTCCTCTCTTATGAGAGGGAATTATTACTACTCTATTCATTTAAAGTAAGGTACCACCGGTTAGTGCACCACCCATGATCCTTTGATCTGATTGGTCGTTGGGTTGTGTCAAATCGTGACTGGGTAACGTTAAAAAAAATTATGAAAAGTATAATATTGCTCATTTTAATACAATTCCTACCTAAGTTCCGGTTTTTTTAAATAATCAACCAATTCCGAAAATCCAGAGGAATGTCCATATTAATATACACCGTAACTTTTAAGTCGTTTGACAACGGCAGCCCACTTCATGTATCCAATGACTACAATACATTCATAACAAAAAAAATGGTATTTAAGAGAAAAAAATAAATAAAAATATTATTCATTATTATGATGCATAACGTAGTTGAAACATTCTGTTGCGAGCGAAGATCTATCTACTCGACTGCGATGGTAAGGTATGTTCTACTGTTTGATACGTATGTAAACATTATTAACAGGATGTTTCATAATTCTAATGTATTATTTTTTTCTTTGTACCTATTATATTAATTTATGGTAAAAAAAAACACGCCTAGAGGTATTTTATGTCGGATACATTGACTGGACCACCTTTGTCAGACGACTAAAAAGTCACGGTGTATACATTTCGGATCAATGACCGCAATTCAATCTACCTACTCCGATCTATGCTCATTATAGACAATTTTATGCAGTTTATGAGAAAGGGAAACAAATATTGATATATTTTATTTTTTTGTAATTTAATCGTTTAGTTTAAGTATTAATTGAAGCTGAGGCTGCTTGGCAACTTTTTAGGGCTCCGAATTTCAAACAAAGATTTATGTACCTATCCTTACAGCCACACTATAACAACCAACTTCTATAAAATATGGTAACACAAAATATTGTTAAAAAACAGCCGTATATGTATTTTGTAACAATTATTAATCTTTTTAATCCACGAAAACTTTTAGTTAACTTCAATTATTTTTAGCTTTCTCACAAATTTGAAATTGACAACACAAAGTATAACATAGCCTACTCGTCGAATTTAGAACCTCCACCTTTTTCGGTGGTTAATAACAACGTGATCTCTTTAGGTAGGTGAACTTTGAAACACGCACCTTAACAGCTGGATAAGGTAGATGGAAGCAAATACGCCAGCGAGGCAACACCGTAACTTGCTTTTAGTGCAATTATTTAGGTGGAACGAACTTTTTAGTGGTCGGATTTTCATGGGATTTTAATAGGTTCCTAAAAGTGTGGAGAAGAAAGTAAAAAAAAATTGCCGGGCGCAACTTTTTTCATTAGGTTTTTTTTCGTTTTAAAATAACTTCAATATTCAAATTCGAAAATTTTCTATTGTGACGTAATAGTGTGACCTATTTGCATCCGATAATAGCTTTAATTTGGTATGTTTATTTGATCACTGTTTTCGATTAAATGTACATTTTTCAAGTTTTTTTCAGAAAATTCCACTTTTTTTTCAATTATTTCGATTTAATTCTAAAATGCCGAATTTTAAGACTAAGATTCTTTCGTCATTGGTTATTAGTATGTTTTCACGGGTAAGTACCGGGTTTTAATGGATGCACATATTACTCCACAATATAAAATCGTCGAATTTCTCTAGGAACTCAATACAAAACTAGTCCCAAAAAAATCTGACCGCGATAAACTTTGTTCCACCTATTGAGGATATTTTATTTTGGTGTGTGTGACACTTTTTAACTTGGTGTTTGTGAAGTGAATTTTGAACTTAACGATACGTGATCTCTATCTGTCGGTCTGTGTTATCTGGCTTTGTGTTGGGAAACTGAAAATTCTTACAAATAACCTATTACATTATTATTTAGGCATTTATTTAGTGAAATACTAAGACTAAGCTTAACTATATAAATGCCTGCGGGTATAATTAGAGCCTGCGCGATTTAATTTTTTGACAAGCATGGATATTGGTACAGACGCCAGCACATCAAGCTACTACAATCTGTCAACTTTATTAGATTTTCAACTTTATCGTTAAAGCATTAGTAAGCAAACTATTTCAGGGAGATGTGCTGCGGATGCGAATATCGCAACATCCCCCTACCTAAAAAGAGATCGAGCCGAGTACAGTAACGTGTGATACGGTGTGTATAGCGTGTGTAAGGTTATATCCACATAGCAACACAACTTATTAGAATCTAGCTATGTTATTGTAAGGTGCATAAATTTCACGTCTGACCACAGTCAGTCACCTTGACGACATTTCATGTTGAACAAACCTTTTTTTTTCTGGATGGGAAATCATCAAATGACTCCTCCCGCTCTGGACGGAGCGGAAGTGAGTGTCAGACTTATACTGAGTAAAACCCATCCATGGTCCTTCCTTGCCCTTTGTGTTCTAAGGCCGCGGTAGCTTTTTGTAACAGTCCCGCAGCCCTGGCAGGCATCGGCCCTTGCGGGCCCCTCCCTGTTTGCTGACATCTCTTTGAGGCGCGCGTGGAACACGAACGCGCCGTCACAGGCTTGTCGTCTTAAGACGGACGGACGGCAAGCTAGCCCATTACTCACCGTCCACAGGTCCGCGTCTACGGTGGCCGGAAACCACCACGTGACCCCCGACGCCCGGGACGTCTCCCGCGGCGGCTGGGGCGTGAGGTTCTCTCCCACTCACGCGCCACCACCACTTTCGCTAGCATGACTGCTTCGCAGAAGGAGGTGACGGCGTCCCATTCCCTTTCGCTCCGGACCATGGATTGAACCAGGGCCGGACGCGATAGGTCGCCGCCGCCGATCGCCGCTACGAGGACGCGGCGGTGCTCCAACCAAGCGGACCAGACCTCCAAGATGTGCTCCACCGTGTCCTCCGGGCGATCTTCGCAGTGACAACACCCGGGCTTTTCTTCTCGCCCGATTCGGTGCAGGAACCTCCCGAAACAACCGTGTCCGGTAAGGACCTGCGTCAGGGGGAAGGTAAGAGTGCCGTGGCACCTCTCTAGCCACTCCTTAAAGAGGGGACTTATTGCCACTATTGTGGCGTTCCCTGCACGGGGTTGCGATAGTCGCTCTCTCCATGTCACCATGAGATCGCGCCGGAGGTCTGTCCGCTGAGCGACGATTTGCCGCGGCAGCGGAGTTTCCCCCCGGTGTAGTGCCTCCGCGCGCCACTACTGCAGGCGCGCGAGGACTATCACCTCCAGATCTCATGGCGGAATATCGGCAAGGAGGCTCGCCGCCTCGCCGGAGATCGTGCCCCCAGACTAGCCTTACGGCTACCACCTTCTCGAGCGCGTTCAGGTAGTGGGCAGCTCGCCACCTCAAGGAACGCGCCCACACCGGGGCCCCATAAAAGGCCATAATAATAATTATAATTCAATCATTTATTCAAGTAACAAAACTCATGTGTTAGTAACAATCTGACTTATTCCTATGCTAGTAAACTAAATTAAAACATAGATAAAGACAAGATAAAGAAAGGAAAGTAACATACAATATACAAGACAGCGATATTAACCTGCAGGTCCAGCAGAAATTTTGCAGCATCGGTTAACGATCGCACAATCCAGCCGGCCCGCGATCATGTTTAGGATGCTGTTGGTGCTGCCCCGTAACCTGCGTACCAGGGATGCGCATCTCTTACGCATTACTGTATAAAAGCAATCCACGCGGGCTTCTGCAAACATCCCTGAAGCACTACAGAAACGCGGCAACCCCATCAGCACCCTAAACGCGTTGTTGTATTGGACTCGAAGGGCGCTGTACTTTAGTGTAAAATGAGCCCACAGGCTACACGTGTAGAATGAAGTACAATATGCACGGAACAACACGACTTTGACTTCACTCGAACAGCGTGCGAACCTGCGAGCTATCATGTTAGCACGTACAGACAGCGCCCTTCGCTCCCGTTCGATGTCATTATCATCCCTAAGGTCAGCAGTCAGAATGTGTCCTAGATATTTAAATTTGTTTACTCTCTGTAGAGGAACATCGTTCAGTTTGATGATAGGCATCTCAATAGGCACACAACTGCTGCCGGCCTCAAAGACCATAACTTCACTCTTTTTCACATTGTACACAAGTCCATGTTGTAATGCATACCTTTCACAAATCCCCAACAACTTGCTGAGACCACAGGGTGACGCACTCAGCAACACCATGTCGTCCGCATAGCTAATATTATTTAAGCACACTCCATCTACATAGCAGCCCACCCTGGTGCTGCTGAGCTCCTCAATCAGCTCCTTCACATACAGGTTGAAGAGCGTGGGTGATGTCAACCCTCCTTGTCTCACCCCGCACTCCAACCCATAAGCGTCAGATACGACCCCTGCCCATCGGACACTATTGACCTGGCTTCCATACCAGAACTTAACGATATTTATAAGCTCTTTTGGTAATTTAGCATCATCAAGCTTTTTCCATAGCATTTCATATGAAACCAGGTCAAAAGCTTTCGAGAGGTCGAGAAATCCAGCGTATACGGACGTTTTCCGATCCGTATAATATTTAACAGTCTGCTTAAGACACAAAATAGCACTATCCATAGACAAACCGGGCCTAAACCCAAATAGAACGCACGACACCCGCGTAGAGCCTCCGGTAGGAGGCCTTATGTTAAACAAACCTTAAGTAATAATAATTTGTCTATTACTTCAGGTAGTCTGACTACGGACTGACACAATCGCCCCGGATAGTTTTGCTTAAGAAACACTTTGTCTTTCAGAAAATCAAGAAGATGGACATAGTTCAATGGTCAATAAAACAAATTCAAGCAATACACTACATGAGGAGGAAAACCCATCCAAATTAGAACAAGTAGTTGAGAAAGTAGTTCAGTTGCATTCTTCAGAAAATTTAAACGACATGCCACCAGATTCTAAGAAGCCGGATACAAGAGCAGAACAACCGCAGAAAAGTAAAGAAAATAAAGATAACAGTAACTTAAAAGAAAGTAATGTTTTACACTATAATGAAGAACATTCTGACATAGATCAGGATACACTAAAGTTAGTAAAACTGAATTTCAATTAAGTATTGATAATTTGCACATAAGTATGAATATCAACTTCTGCATCTATCATATTTTGTACCCACCCAATGGGGGCTATCGCGCACAAATTCGAGAGGCGTTTGTGTAGAGTAAGGCTTCCGAAATGTCAGATGTCATAGAGTTTTCGCGCGTTGCGTGCTTTTTTATCACGTTTTTTAACAAATATTCATGATTCGGGTCTAGATTGAGCCATTGCTGATTAATTATGACTTGAAGATTTTAAGTAGCGACTAGGATCTATTTGTTAGTACTTGGAGGTAGAATGTTTTCTAAAAGTTTCATACTTGTTAATGTTAGGGAGAATATTTGTTAATATGTATCTGAAGTTTACACTATGTTGATATACGAAATGAAATAAACTTTTTATGAAGTTATTTGTATCGTTCCTGTTACGTTAGAGACTTGCAAATTTTACAATTTATACATTTCAAACCAACAATGAAGTGGTAGTTTACAAATCACTGAAATTAGCTTTATTCAAGAAATACAGACGAAAAACTTTTTCAAGAAGGTCATTCATTTCATTTCATTTATTCATTATCAATAAATTGTGTCTGAATGTGTTACATAAAAATACATACTTAAGACAAAAAAAATACCTTCACCATCACTATTACAAATCAAATTAATAAAAATCACAATAATTAAACAATGTCATAATATGTAATATGATCATTAACTAAGATACTAGTGTTAACTAATCTGATAGACCAACCATAACATAAAACAATGTTCAGTGATAAATAAACCATTTGAAACAGAAAGTCATAACTACTATTTCAAAATCCATTGTGAAAAAAAAACAAATAATTTGCTATAAGACTCATTAAAATGTTTAAACAAGTCATACTAAAACTTCTACGACTGTCAAAAAAAATAAGATCATAAGTATTAAAAATCCACTAAGAAAACATGTCATATAAAATAATAAATAATCAACAATGTTCAATAATAATTGAATAAAGAAAAAAACTAAAACTGGCATGTCCGCAACTAAGGCAAAATAATACACTGTGCTACCCAATGGTTTGAAATTCGTTTTTTTGTTGTCAAATCAAATTTACATTTAGACTTGTCACGCAACACTTAAGGAAGGTATTTTTGCCTGTCCTAAGCTAGGAAAAGTTTGCATCACAGGTTATGTTTCGAGTATTGAGTAGGTAGATACAACGGGCGGCGATTACGTCACTCGGACGTATCCATGAATTCGGGCGCGGAATGGGATAATTTATTTTTAATGTTTTTTTAAGTAAATTACTTATTCTGTTTTTTTTTAAACTCGGTTCTATATTTTTTTATTTATGTCAACTACCCATGGTTTGAGTAACAACGGTGTTTACCCTTACACCCGGTATACTGCATAGCGTGTTAGGCTTACATTTAATGGTCAGTTCATTGAAATATGCTAAAAATACTTGCTCCGAAAATGACGACGCATTTTTATTGATTTACCATTGAAGAAAATTTTGCGAAGTCGCCATATAGGTACATATTTTAGCTTTTATTTAGATAGCAATAGGCTATCGCAAGCATTTTGTGCCTCAATCACAATATCTGGCGGCGTATCGTCTATAAAAGTAAAACTCGTCGTCTTCAAAACTTAAATTCGACATTTTTCGCAAATCACTTATAGGTCGCGGCACGTAAGTTGAACCAAAATGGCCAAAACAAGTGTCACAAACAAGTGTCAAAAAACCAAATGACAAGTGTTAGACGCACGATCTGTGGTTGCACGGTAAATTCATAAATCTTTAAGGAAAAACCGTGAATTCGTCGTATTTAAATATACATTTTTTATAAAGTGTACAAATGGAGTGAAGTAATTAAATTAAACGTAAGATAAACGGAAAATCAAATTTCATAAGTAAGAATAATCTCAGATTTTCTTTAAAATTATTGTATTTCTCGAACAACAGTGGCGCGGGAAATAGGTTTGGGTATTATTAAAATAATTGTGGTCAAGTAATATTCTTGAAATTAAATTATCACACATTTGAAAGAAATACAGAGAACTGAAAACTTCGTGCGCGATTGTACTCCAGGGCCGAGAGGAGCATGCGCGGGTAGCGCGGGGCGGGGTGCAACTGCGTGACGGCTAGTGTCACCACGTTGCTATGGGTACGCGCGGCCCCTCGCGGCGCACCTCATACCCCACTTCGATTGAGACCCGAAAATGTGTCACTGCACATAGTTCAACTTACGTGCCGCGGACTATACCAGGTATTAAGACGTTTTTTTCCCCGCGCTTTACCTTCGCAGATTAGAGGAGAAGAAGGTATAAAACCGCTTAACAGCCTAATATGAAAAATTGAAAATTCAAATAAACAATGTTGATTTGTCCATAAAATATTTTTTTTAATGTCATTATTTTTTATTATGTACTAATATTCTATTTATTAACACAATTTCATTTATTTGCGTCGCTTTCTGCAGATTAAAAAAAAAGTGTGCAATTCACACGTGGTAGAAGTGAAACCATCAAAAATTGCCACCAAAGCAAAACCATCAAAGATAAACACTGTAGAATGCTTCCTATCTCATTTTCTCCCAAGTTAAATCTTATGAATTTCTCTTTTACTGTCGCTTTTTCGTTTCATCGACTTTCAAATCACAGCGATGCTAAAGAAGTTTTCCCTTCAAAACAAACACCGCCGACTATAAGCATCCAACCAATTTGGACTTGGTATAAGTATACTTATCTATGGATTTTTTTTCCACACGTTGGCGAAGAAAAAATATTAAAAATCCACGCGTGTGAAATCCATTGCATGATGAACCTAATCGTAGTGCGATAAGAACCAATTTTACGAGAAAGTGTATTGAAAAAGAATTTTCCAAACCGTTGTAGGCGTCTTCGAGTAGATAATCAAAGTACAGACGCCAGCAGGTCAACCTACCCGAAACTGTCAGACTTTCCCAATCAACCTTGAACCTAATGCTTCAGATATAAAGTTGAAAATCTATTAAAGAAATTTGATAGATTATAGTAGCTTGATGTGCTGGCGTTTGTACATACAAAATAAAGGGTCCGACGAATTGAGAACCTCCTCCTTTTTTATGTATGTTTGCGCCGCACGGCCCCCTATAATTTGCGTTTTAGGTGTGCACCAATGCATATTCACCTCTAGGAGTATATGTAATTGTTTCTTTCTCAATGTACTACTGTAATTTTAAAGAAAAATGCAAAAAAGGGTGCCGTGCCAGCCAAACGTTTTCAGCACGGCTCCCGTGTAACTTGAAAATATATAAAAAAAATCTTTAACTCCAGGAATGTAATACACGTTATATGTGCAACAGATATTGTCAATTCGTAATAACAAATAATACATAATAATATATGGTGTGTTTCCACGTGAAAATGGATAAAAAAATTGCTGCATAAATTGAGTAAGTAAATCTTTAATGAAATAAACAAATGTGAAAACGTTTGGCTGGCACGGCTCCTTTTTTTTGCATATTTCTTTAAAATTACAGAGGTACAGACGCCAGCAGGTCAACTTATCCGAAACTGACCGATTTTCTCATACAACCTTGAACCTAATACTCTAGCAATAAAGTCAAAAATCTATTAAAGAAATCTGACAGATTATATTATAGATTATTAGATTATAGCTTGATGTGCTGGCGTCTGTACATTGAAAAAGGAACATGTACATAATATATTCCTAGAGGTAAGTACATTGCATTGGTGCACACCTAAAACACAAATTTTGGGGGTCCTGTGGGGCAAAAGTACATGAGATCGGGTAAAATTAAAAAAAAAAGCTTTTTATAAATTATTCCGACTGCCAAAAAAAACACGAGAAAGTGGAAAATAACTTTACTTTCGGAAGTCGGTGGCAAAAAAGTCAATGAATTAAACAAAAGCCATTTGTTTCAGCTGCAACTTTGAAGATAAAACAAACAAAACAGCGGCGGGGTGACTTCTCATCTTCATTGCTACTATTCTACTAAGTGTTTACTTGTTTTAGGGAAGATCATCCTGAAGAAGCCATTAGCCCGAGTCAATCTGAGAGCAGTCGTGCGACTCGGTGGGAGGCTCTAGCGGACATAGCTGCAGAACTACCCCCATCTCTTACAGTCGATCCTTTAACAGGGCAAATTTATGCACTTTCCAAATAAATTACTTAGTTCTATTCATTTTTTTATTTACAAGTGAAGCTACCTTGTCGTTTTTTACATCTGAGTAAAGAAGGCAATAACATATTCGGCTCACCCAAAGATTCGCCAAATGTCAATCGATTGAAAAAAATCACCATCATACTTCTGTCGGTAGTTATCAGGGGGGTAGCGCGCTAATAACTCCATTGCTATCGTGTTCACTTCGGAGTTTCGGAGGAACTACTCTATCTACTGTCATTTTTCAATGGCACAGTCAGGTCAGAGAAACCTGACAGCAACTGCAATAATCCATCTGAACCAACATGTCTTGTTGGAGCTCAAAACGTTCCTAATTATTTTAATAAGTTAACTGCTTTCAAGCTTTTGAAAAGTTGCTTGGTTTATTTAGCCAGGAATCAAACCCAGAGAAAAGCAAAAAAATAAGACCCTATACATTTACCTAATGCCACTAATCAACAGGTTCAAATGGTTCTTTTGGCTTTTAAATAAAGTACTAGTTTTATCCAGTGTTTTTATTTAATTTTTACTTTATAACAATAAACTTAAATAATTACCTAATGATTCTTTACTTTCATCAACCCCAATCCATTGTCTTGTGTGGTGCCACCAAACACAACAACAAATAAAGAAGATGGCTCAAGACTGTTCCATATTGAATTTATCCACTTGTTGATTTTATTAATTATTTCTACTTCTTTATCATCACCAAAGCCAAGTTTCAAATGGGCCATAGTCAAGTTATAATCAGTGACAGAGCCTGTGAATGATGTGATTACTTCATCCACACTGTCAACAGTTGCTAACTTTATCTTCTTGGGATTCCCCTTTTTTAGCTGTGCAGACATACTCTCCTTTGCTTGGGTTAAATATGTGTGATAGTCGCCAGTTATATCATCACAGCCTATAATAACAGACGATTTCTTCTGTTCCAGCATGTGATTGAATATCGACAATGCATACTGTGGTGTTTTTACCATTTTTATAATATTTTCTTTAAACTTTTCTCTATTTGTATGTACAGCATCTCCAAAAACTATGCTATTGCTTAGCTTCAATTGTACCAGCTTTAATGCTGCTAAGGAATCTTCAGTGGAACAGTGACCTTCCTTACCCATTTGAATATCTTCTTTCAAAAATTCTCTGGCTAATGTTTTGAGTTTTGGCTTCCGAGTTCGTTCACCAGTAAAATTGTACAATAGACTGGTGTCTATTATGTAAGGATGCATCATTTTCAAAGCATGCATATCTGTGTTCAATGACTGGCCTACTAAAATAGCATCAGGAGGTAGTATTGCTCTTAAATCATCCTGGACATCCTGAAGTCGCTTGTGAACATTGTTTAATAAGGATTTAGTAATACCTGAAAATCTGGTTAAATAATCTGTTATATCATTATAAGGTTTAACTAACGACTCATATATAACCTCATGCTTTTCATTAACTACAGAAATTCTAGTTAGTTCTGAACCTGCATTAGTAAGGCACATTTCACAGTCTATACCATACATTGGTGATGTAGCAGTAACAGGTGCATATTCATCTTTGGTGAGCACATAATCAGCGTATGCAGCACTCAATTTCCCCTTCAGAGGAACTGGATAGTTTTCTTCAATCAACTGCCAGGCTGACAACATCAGTTGAGTTCTAGGAAATTTATCATCAGTAGAAAGAGTGACCTCATTTGCGATTCCATCTCTTATAGGAAACACAGCTTTCATCATTATCATCAAATCTTTCCTTGCTTCAAGTGCTAAGTTCATACTTCCAAATTTTTGAATAAGGATGTCTTTTTCAGCCTCTGACAATGGCACTAGGGCAAGTTCTTCTACAAGTGAACCGCCATAAACTGAAGGTGTCAAAATTTCAATGGTATCGGTGAAAATCTCTTTAGTTTTATTAAATTCATCACCATACTGTTCCCAGTGCTTAATGGATATACCTTCTAATATTAAACAAGCAGTTTTCTTAATTCCTTCACATTTATCTAGCACATACCAGCGTGGAGGTTGAGTTAGGTTGAGGTTTCCTAGTAGTGAGTGTAGTAACAAATATTGTACATCTGTGAGCGTTAATGGAACCCTTTCACTTGGTACAGTGGACAAAGAAGCATTTTCTCCATTTGCCTTTAAACGAAATTTTGGTAATGGTTTCTTCCGTTTTTTTAATATTTTATCTGATGTCTTGATGTTGTCTCCATTTTCTGTAGACACTACAGAATCTGTAAATAAAATAATAATTACTGTCTGCTTACACTGTATATCTACCTTATTTCGATATATTAAACACTGTTTATTGAGAATGTTCAAAATAGTTATTTAATTAGGAATACCTACACTGGAATACATTTTGTATGGTCAAGTTGTAACATTTTGGGTAATCTATACAAATAAATAAAATTGAAGTGTGTGTTCGTAATTTCAAACAAACAGACTTTTACTGAAATGCAGTATATACGGTACAACAAAAAAAACATAATTAAATTTTTGTTTGTTCAAGTGTTTTAGCGGGAATATTACTAACAGATAGCTCATGTTAAAAAAAGTAACTAGGATGGAATACGTTACTTTTATTTAAGAAAAAGGATTAGGGTTCCGTGTAAAAAAAATTAACTCTTGAAATTGTTAACAAAATCCTATTTGGATCGGGAGGTAATGTTTTTATAATAATTTTACGCGGACGAGGGTCGCGGGGCACAGCTAGTGCCAAACAATATTATGCGCAGTAGTACTTCTGTTAAAGCAAATTTAAGTACTAACTATCTACCTAGTTTTGCAATAACATTTTAAGTTCGGTCAGTGGGTCGTCTTAGGATTTAAACTTCTTTTAGGGGTTAAAATACAACACCATTACTGTGTACCGCGGTATAGATAATTGCATTTTATGATGTTAAGATCATTTAGGGAAATAATTCATAGACTATCACACCATCAGTTAAAAATTCACCTATAAATAATATCAGTTCGATATATAAATTTTCCTATGTGTAGTTTAACAAACCAAAACAAACTATTATAATAGCTATTTATGTTGATTACTTACTTTTTTGCAAATCGTGAGCACGTCGCTTTCTAGATTCAGTAGTAGTATTCATTTTATTACAATAAAATTAATACACAACCCATAACCTCGAAAACACAACCCAAGCATGTAGATTGTAGATAATGTTTGTTTGAAATTCTATAATTCTATTGACAACAGTGTTGCCAGATGGATTCTGAAGTATTCAGTAGAAAAAAAAAAAGTTTTAGCAATAGATAGAGGGAAAAATCATCAAATCATCATTAATTTACTATTAAAAAAGTAATACCCAAATGAGGTAAAATGGACTTGATTTCGAATTATAAGCATTGAGCTATATAATACATTAGAACATATGGACACACAGAAATATTTACCGAAAAAACCGCCAAACGCGCTTTCGTAATGCCAAAAAAAGATAGAAATACGACTTGTCGAATCGAAATAGAATCGAAGCATTTGTGTTTAGCTATGCAGAGTTCAGGATCAGTTAACCTACCACACTACAGATAAGAAATACAGCCAGTTCACAAAACTTGATGAACAAATGTCATGTTATAAAGGCCAGATGACACGACATGACGGCAAAACTAGATGATCCGATCTGATTTGGAAAAAAGCAGGGAGATTTCTTAAATAATAACAATCTAAGCTAAGCTAAGCTAAGTAGATCAGTAGATTTTTTTAAAATCAGGTAGATCTACTGCTAATTTTCAGTAGATCTGGCATCACTGATTGACAATGAAAATTGATATTCTGTCACTGTCAGTGTCAATTGTCATAAAACAGAGCATCACTTATTACCATTGAGATAGAAAAACATGGCCTCCATGTTTTATAGAATACTATAGATACATTTTACTTATACAAATATGAGTGGAATACGATACAGAATGTGAAATATCGATTTGTTTCTTTCTTTCTAATGCAGTAATCGTATTTGACGAAAGAGATGGCAACATTTTGTTCTTACGAGTCACTCAGTTGTAACTTGTAAGTGCCGTATCCGCCATATTAAGCGACAAGTTTCGTGGTAGTTCTGCTTTCAAATGGTTGTTTACTTTTTGTCTTATTGAGATTTGTAAGAAAATTACGAGTTTACCTTTAAAACTGCATTTATATATGAAAAACAGCAATTCTACATGCCTGTGTGTTGTATTGTGACATGTGCTGCAAGAAAGATGGAAAATCAACCTTAATTGTCTTTGCACAGGTTAGTAGCTCCTCACTTTTGACAGAAAAATTACTAAGCGATCATGAATTTATGGCTAAAGTGTTAATATTTGGGTTTATTTCCGTCGAACAGACCTTTTTGTTAATTCATAATTTCATTCGTTTGTTTACAATAATATGTCATGGTGGAATAGTGTTGTACTATTGCCGTAATAGTTTCCGATACTAGTTCCTTCGCTGGGCTGAAACGATATCTGTTCGAGTGACCTTGCCAGGTCCGGCCAGTGGTTCACAGCACCGAGAGACTGTCCCACAGAGTTATAAGATGGTATACGTGATCCGAAAATAAGACGTCAGCATTTTGTTATTTGTTTTAGTTAGAAATTATAACAACTCTAACCCAATGATTTACTGATAAAAATATTTCCTTTTTTGTAGGTTTCCTAAAAATGAAGGATTAAGGAAAAAGTGGTTAAAGGCTATGGGTGAAGAACATATTAATTCTCGACATAAATAACGGAACATCTGTTAACTTCTTTTTGAAGAAAGTTGTTTCAACAGAACATTGGTCTTACTTTCATCATTATCACACCAATAAACAAATTGAAAAAAAAAAACATATTTTATTTTACTCCACCGGTCAGTATGTTAATCAAAATAGAAACATTACCTTCTCCTTGTTGGAACTTGTTTTTCACTAGGGTCCACTTACCTACCTGAAGCTACAGACTAGATATAAAATAAGCGAAAGCGCAGACGTGACCCACTTAAAAGCGTTCTTTGTGTGCAGAAAAACCATTTTAAATTAATTTTATTCTCAGCTAAGGTAAGTAAATTCTTTATATTTTTACATATTATAATTTTTCTTATATTTTTCTGTTACAACGGACTGTAATTATAATTCAACCGTAATCTATCTATACATATAATAAAACAGTAAAAAAACTGTGTCTGTACAATGAATATATTAAAAAAAAAAATTGTGGGCGGTTTAGAAACAGTTATAGAGCACGAATCCAAAAAAAAATCTGTCTGATTGTCTGTTTGTCTGTACACGCTAATCTTCGGAACTACTCGACGGATTTGAATGATTTTTTTTTTGTTGTAAAGGTATTAAGTCTGGGCAACATATAGGCTATAATTTATCTTGGAAACTTGAACACCTGATGCAGAACCGCAACCGACCAGTTAAACTATAAGAGATACAAAAATGGTATCATAGCAAAAATTGTTCCACGTAATGAGCATTTTCTGCTAAGAGAATAAATTTTAAGATCTGGAACAGCTGATGTGGAACTCCAAGAGCCCAGCCACACTATAACATATATATGTGGGATACAAATGTTGTCTAATAAAAATGTCTAGTAAAAGTATGAACGCAGCTTATAATTGGTAAAACGGAACGCATCGAATGAAAGAAAGAGAAGTATAGGTGCGAGTGAGAGGAGAAAGAATGGAAGACGACTAGATTACGACGGACGATGTTTTTTTTCTTGCGATATAAATAAAATGTTTTAAAAATATTACCCAAGTTTATTTTGCCCTACAATCCCACAAATTTGGGGGCTCGTCCGGGATGGGCATAATAACAACGGATTAAAATTTTAAGAAGTGATTGACTATGAATGACGGAGACGACGTGGCGATTTGAACAACAGCGAATCGTATTTTAAAAATCAACGGCGGCCGAAGATAATTACGACGGTATCGGCAAACGGTGAGCTGATGCTAAAGAAAATTACGAGTTATATAATGAATACAAGAATGACGAAAGAAGAATCACGTACGGGCCTAAGCTCAATGTTGTATCTAACCTCAGATCTTATCCCTAAATTTACTAGTCAAGATAAAACGTATCCAGTCACGCGCTGGATACAAGACGTTGAAGAAAATGGGGAGATATGTGGCTGGACGCCATTGCAACAGCTGCTAATGGCACGAAAATCGCTATCAGGCACCGCACAGCTTTGGATGCAAGCTGAACGCCCTCATAAAACTTGGGAAGAGCTTAAGGCGGCCCTGAGTAAAGAGTTCCCTGACACCGTTGACATCAAAGCAATACACGAGCTTATGAGCCAACGAAAGAAAAGACGTGACGAGAGTTGCATCGACTATATGATGGTTATGAAGGAATTGGGGAAAAGAGGAAAGATACCCGATTACGTGGCCATTAAATACATCGTTGATGGCATAGTCGACTACGAGAGCAATAAAATCATGCTATACGGTGTAACTACTTATTCTGATCTTAAAGAAAAGTTTAAAATCTACGAGACAGTTAAGGAAAAGATGAAGCTGGAACATTCTAGAAATACGGCCTACAGAAACGAAAAACGTGGCATCGTACGTCACGAAAGAACGTTGAAAAGGTGCTTTAACTGTGGTGACGGCGATCATATGTCGGAGGACTGTCCGCAGAAGGCACAAGGTCCAAAGTGCTTTAACTGCAACGAATATGGCCATATTTCACCAAAGTGCCCACATAGGAAAAACATGGCGGTAGGCGGCCGTAAGGAAGATTCGAGTTGGAATTCTTCATCAAGATGGCGTAGTTCCGGCACGTCCGGCGATGGAAAAGATCACAACGGCGCATCGACAAGTGCGAGCGGGAGCGGCGAACGTATGAGCAAGCAAGCAATGTTCGGCCAATCATCGTCCAACAACGCGGATGATACGTCACACTCACAGAATGACAAGAAGACAGATGACGGAAAAAATATCAAAAGTCAAATTAAAAAAGAGTATGACATTTACGATGTAAACAAACAATGGCAACGGGAAAAACCTTTGAAAATCGTAGAATTATGTGGAAAAACGACAAGCGCGCTTATTGATTCGGGTAGCGATGTGAACTTGGTATCCTCTGAGTTTTGTGGTAATATCAAAAAAGTGATGAACAATAACATAACACTGTCTGGACTTGGGTTCGCTAAAGTGGAGTCACTAGGCTGTATAACAACAAACGTTGTGATCGACAGTACGAAATACGACGATGTGTTATTCTACGTGGTGCCTAAAGACAGTATGCCTTTTGATGTAATCATAGGTCACGATTTTCTCAAGAATGTTATAACGGTTATGAATGGTAGTGTTGTATGGATGAAACCTGTGGAATGGGTGAATGAAATCAATTGTTTCAGTTGCAGCGTCGAGGTTGGTCATGTAAGTAATACTTGTCTTAAAGAAGAGGTTGTTCAGATGGTTGAGAGTTATCAACCATGCCAAATTAAAGAAGCTCCTATCCAGCTGAAAATAATTGTGAAAGACGATGTCCCGGTGGCGCAGCGTCCACGACGTATATCACTAAAGGAGCAGGTAGTAGTTGAAGAACAAGTTGCAGAGTGGCTTGAGCAAGGAATTGTACGCGTAAGTTACTCTGAATATGCTAGTCCATTAGTTCTTGTTCGCAAAAAAGATGGTACTACAAGGGTGTGTGCTGACTATAGAAAACTAAATAGTAAAATTATGAAAGACGAGTTTCCATTGCCGATTATTGAGGATCATATTGACAAGTTGGCTGAGGCAAAAGTATTTAGTGTACTGGACTTGAAAAATGGATTTTTCCATCTGAAGGTCAGCAGTGAGTCCGTAAAGTACACTGCATTTGTTACACACCACGGTCAGTTCGAGTTTTTGAAAGCTCCATTTGGCCTATCTGTTTGCCCAAACTCTTTTATGAGATTTGTGACCATAATCTTCAGAGAATTAATATCTAAAGGAATTGTTCTAATATTTATCGATGATATTCTTATTCCAGCAAAAGACGAACAGGAAGCTGTTGATAGATTACGAGAAGTTTTAAGAGTGGCGTCTGAATATGGCTTGCAAATTAATTGGAAGAAAGCACATCTGATATGTCGAAGCATAACTTACTTAGGTCATACGATTGAGAATGGACAAGTAAGGCCTGCCAGTGAAAAGATTGATGCTGTTACGAAGTTTCCAGAACCTAAAACATTTAAGCAATTGCAAAGTTTTATTGGATTGGCGTCATATTTTAGGAAATATATCCAGAATTTTGCATCTATAGCGCGACCGCTTACAGATTTATTTAAGAAAGATGTCAATTTCGAATTCAATTATGAGCAACGGTGTGCATTCAGTTGTTTGAAACAACGTTTGACTACTAAACCAGTTTTACGAATATTTAATCCAAGATTGGAGACAGAAATGCATACAGACGCATCATGTCTGGCTTATGCTGCTATATTCATGCAACGATCTGAAGATGATGGTGGACTACATCCAGTATATTATATGAGTCGTAAAACGAATGATGCGGAAAAAAAGTATACTAGTTATGAACTGGAAAGTCTGGCTATTATAGAAGGGGTTAAACAATTTAGACACTACTTGTATGGTATAAGATTTAAAATTGTAACTGATTGCCAAGCATTCCAGATGACGCTTAAGAAAAAAGATTTGAGTACGAGGGTTGCAAGGTGGGCATTGCTGCTGCAGGAGTTTGACTTTGAGGTTGAACATCGGCCAGGAACGAGGATGAAGCATACTGATGCATTAAGCCGAAACCCATATGTAGCAGTAATAACTCTGCATGATGAGGTCAGACGAGCACAACAGTTGGATGATGGTCTAAAGGCTATATTAGAGATTTTACAGGAGAGAACTTATGGTGATTATTATATTGATAACGGATTGCTGTACAAAGGAATGGAAAAGCATTTAGTGATCCCAAAGTCTATGGAAAATGAAGTCATAAAAAGGGCTCATGCAAATGGACATTTCTCAAAAAGAAAGATGATTGAATTAATAAGTAAAGACTATTTTATCAAGAACCTTGATAAGAAAATCGATGAGTTTATAACAAGTTGCATTCCATGTTTATTAGCTACGCGTAAAGATGGAAAACAAGAAGGATTCCTAACTCCAATCGAAAAGGAAGAGTCACCGCTGCATACACTTCATTTGGACCACATCGGTCCAATGACTGAGACGAAGAAGCAGTATAACCATATACTCACGATTGTAGACGCATTTACGAAGTTTACTTGGATTTTTCCCACTAAAGGTACCACAAGTAAAGAAACGATTGAAAAGTTGAAAATTCACCAACAACACTTTGGAAATCCTACCAGATTTATAACTGATCGAGGAACGGCGTATACGAGTAATGAGTTCCAAGAGTTTTGTAAAAACGAAAACATACAACACATCAAAATTACGACAGGAGTGCCTAGAGGAAATGGGCAAGTGGAAAGGGTTCATCGTACTATAATCTCCGTACTTACTAAGATGTGTATAGAAAACCCTGCTTTGTGGTACAGGCATGTAAGTAGATTACAGCGTTCTCTTAATAGTACTTTTCAACGAAGCATAAATACTACACCATATCAACTATTGATTGGGACTAAGATGAGAATGAAGGAAGACATCGAGATTTATGAATTGCTTTTAGAAGAAGAAAGAGAAAGTTATTCAGAAGACAGAGAAAAGCTTAGAGAGAAAGCTAAAAAACAAATTCTTCAAGTTCAAGAAGAAAACATAAGAAATTTCAATAGGAAGAGAAAAGAAAGTATGAAGTACAATGAAGGAGACTTAGTGGCAATAAAACGCACGCAGTTTGGCACGGGAATGAAGCTGAAAGCCAAATATCTAGGGCCCTATCAAGTTGTGAAAGCAAAGAGACACAATAGATATGATGTTAAAAAGTTTGACCCAAACACTGAAGGCCCTGGGTTAACCTGTAGCTCAGCAGATTTTATGAAGACGTGGCCAGGTGTCAATTCAAAAACCTAGAAGGTGAGAGTTGCTCGTTGACTTAACTTTATCTTGTTTCAGGTTTGTGTATAAAAGGTTGTGTGCAATGATTCGTTAACACCATGATTGTGTATTGTTACGATGTTAGCTTAGTTTATTCTAAATAAGAGATCTGTATCCTTACTAGTAGTTAAGTTAAATTTAAGTTGAAAGCCAGTGATGAATGTTTATGTGAATGTCTGAGGCAGACATAGATCAGGATGGCCGAATGTGGGATACAAATGTTGTCTAATAAAAATGTCTAGTAAAAGTATGAACGCAGCTTATAATTGGTAAAACGGAACGCATCGAATGAAAGAAAGAGAAGTATAGGTGCGAGTGAGAGGAGAAAGAATGGAAGACGACTAGATTACGACGGACGATGTTTTTTTTCTTGCGATATAAATAAAATGTTTTAAAAATATTACCCAAGTTTATTTTGCCCTACAATCCCACATATAGGAATGACGTCTTATCAAGAGTTGTACAGACTGATAAGCACTCTCTGTTGACGTATAAAAATTGAAGATGTGGAACACCTGTTGTGGAGCTCCAAGAGCTCAGTTACACTATAATATATATAAGAATGACGTCTTAGCAAAAGTTGTTCAGCCTGATGAGCACTCTCTGTTGACGTATAAAAATTGAAGATCTGGAACACCTGATGTGGAAATTAAAGCTATCACTAATTTCACTGTATTTCTACCAAGGGGTATCGTATTACCCAGAACTAACTGGGTTGTGGAGGGCAGATAGACAGTCGTTCCATGTAAAATACTGGTATTCAGCTGCATCCGGTTGTACTGGAAGCCGAACCCAACATCACTACATATTATAATACAATGTTCTCCGCCGCGTCTATCTGTCTGTTCGCAATAAACTCAAAAATTACTGCACTGATTTTCATGTTGTTTTCTTAAATAGATAGAGTGGTTCTCGAGGATTTTTTTAGTATAGGTATAATTTGTCAAGTTTTTGTACAGATAGGCTAAAATATAGTGATATTTGTTGGAGGTATTGGAAAAAAATAAGCCGTCTGGGGGAGCTTTCAACGAAAACGCTGCCCTTTAAGATATAACAAAATGTTCCTTCGTCTAAGCACATATTCAAAATATAGGTCAGAACAGGGATAAGCACGTTTCTGTTTTCTTTAAGGAGGTTATTTGGTATATGATCCCAACCAGTGCAACAGACGTTTTTGAGACCCAAAATCAGGCGCTCTATCTCAGACTCATCTGTGTTGAGCATTACAAAAGAGTTTAATGAACTAGTGGATTGTGGATTACAAGCAAAGGAGTGAAGAGGATTTTAGCAACTGATGGTCTTGCTGGCTAAAGTTTTGCCTACCGTGACAAAGAACTCGTTCACATCTTCAATCGATTGTGTTGGACAAGCAGTGTCTATTAGCCCCAGAGCGTCATTTTGTACTTTATTTGTGTTTGTGTTGTTTTTTATTGCGTCCCATATTTTTTTATTATTTTTACCAGCCTGCTCTAACAGTTTTTTATTATAATCTATTTTAACTTTTTTCAACAAGTTATTACAGAAATTTTTATATCTGCTATACGTTAATTTAAGAACTTCATTTTTTGGTGACTGTTTGACTTTTATGTGGAGCGTGTCCCTATGTCTCATACATCGCACTAGTCCCGGTGTAATCCACGGCTTAATGGCTTTATATCTTCTGTATAACTTTATTATGACAGAGTTACCAATTATAGCACGTTGGATGGAATTGGTGAAGTATGTCATGGCAGAATTAGCGTCATCTGAGCGATAAATAGGTTCCCAGTCAATGTTGGCTAATTCGTTCTTTAGCCCCTCTGAATTTATCTTATTAACACAAACATGAGCAAACTTTCTTTTTTGTTTATAATTAAGACATAGTAGGACAGCTTCATGAACCGTTATCGTGGATTGCAGGACTAAAGTAAGAGCTGTAATTTGTGTTTTTAATACCACGTGATCCAGACATGCCTTTAAGATACAACAAAATGATGAATGGTAGAATTGTATATCTTATATAGGTCTACAGAAAAATCCGCGATGGCTTATGTCTATCTCCTAAGGATAATATACTATATCCATTTTAATATTTTGAAAATGGGCAAACTAGGTTCCCATGAGTTGAGGATATGGGATCATCATGATTACTTTTGGTCGCGATAACCAACATCCACGCAGGCAAAGCCGCGGGCATCAGCTAGTATCTAGTAAGACTCGTAATACCATTAAGTAGTACTAGTATCGATACTCGTTACAGTAACACTATGTTCCATGATTGACACAACCCTAGCATTGGCAGCCATTTTATGCGACATTCTAGGTTGTAGGTATGCACCTTTTTTTGTAGATATTTCCAGTCCATACTTTTTATATGTCTTTGCCTTATACCCAAGGAACTTAGGCCGCATTCCGAATTAAGAAATAATCGCTCACAGCGCTCACATTCACATCTATATTTTGCGTTCCGATTTAGATATCACGAATATGACAGATAAGAGCTGTCATCAATTCGGAACGCTCATGTCGTGAACACGTTCATAGTACTCGCTCGACGTCAAATTAGATAAGCATACATCACCCCAAAGTGAGGAAGGGTGCAAACATTTTCGAGCATGATTCGCTCGATCTTGCGTCTAAGTACCTACTAACTCCTGTATGAATAGTCAAAAGCTAATATAACCTAAACGATGTAGTGCTAAAATTATCGAAATCTGCGTTCTTTTCACTTTTTCTTGATAAAGTGACACAATTTCTGGAAATTTTAAATTCTGCTCGCTGCTCTCGCTCTTGAATCCTGACTTTTCTCAATCGGAAAGCTTTTCTATATAAGTCGACGAAATAATTCCTGGCATAAATCGACACCGACGAATGAAACCTAACTTATCCATGGTGGAGTACAAGCTCTTTTCGGGAAGCTGAGAGGCACCCCCCCGGAAATAAACCTGTAGGCGCCTATGATCATTTTGAATGGGTAAATCCAGAGTTGGTTGATATAATTTCATTTTTAAAAGTTGTTCCTAATAGTGTTAAACTCATTGGTTGAACCTCCTCCGGTCTGCCTTTTTTATTCGAGGTAGCCCCACCGACCAAATTCCTGGCTACGGCCCTGTGTCCCCCTCCACATCTTTGGCTGGGACCGCGCTTTTCTAGCCCAATGTATCTCAACAAGGCAGGGCCCCCCCCCCCCCCCTGGAAAATATCTCTAGATACGCCAATGCTCGACGGTCGAACAAATAAGAAAAAAAAATTCTCACTAGTTACACGATCGAACTAATGAGAACAAACGGAAAAAGCTACTAGGCCCTGAATTATGTCGCCCGCGATGTTAGGTAGATGTAATTTATATTATCTGGGTACGTCTCATATCATATAAAGTTATTTGGTATATTTTCATTTCAATAACGTTCACAAGATATAATAAAAGTGAGTTATACCAACGGTTGATATAATTTCTTTAGATAACATTTATATAGGTACTCTAAAACTGATTTCGTATAACGTTTATTTAATCGGAACTCATTAGGCATATCATTTAATATTGATTCGCGTGACAGAAACGAATCGCTGCAAAACCGACTCCACGCCACGTAGTCTTGTCTGCCCTACCCCTAGAGTGTATTAAAAACCCGCGTAGGCGCGGAGGGGCGAGGCGGCCCGCAAGCTGAGTAGCAGGTGGTTTTAACACTCGCCGCCGCGGCTTCGCCGGCCAGCAAGCCGAAGCTGCGGTGGTTAGCGTGAAACACATCTGCGCCGATAAGCTCGCGTGGGACCGCCGCACAGTGTTTGTGATTTTTTCATATTTTCCATACAAAAAGTAAAAATTCCATATTGTTACCACCGATTAAACAACAAATAACTTTAATTAACACAAAACACTTTAAACTCAATTACAATTACTCTATTGATCACTAGTCACTTAAATATCGCACTTCTAGTTCACTTCGATTCGCTTCGTTGTGTAGCCAAAATCAGACTGACTGCTCTGACTTTGGAAGTCGCGACGCCCCCGCTAGGGGGCGTGGCGAGCGGTTTTGGGGCTTTGCCCCTCGGCCGCGGAGGCCATACCTTGGCCTATGAACATAGGCCCGTCGTTAGGTGGCCGATTTAGGCCAGGCAGGTTAGCCGCACGGTACATTGAAGGCAACGTGCGACTATGTGAATGGTTGCTATGTGAATAACTGTAGGCGCGCCACAGCGCTGTTACACAGCGCTGATTTCTTCACGACACCTCGGCGGTCCGTCCCTGCCAGGTGAGACCTCCGGTTACCCGGCGGGGGACAACCAGCGACAGAGGTGCCGACTCCGACGCACCTACAGTGGATGTGTGGCACCCGCCCGTCCCACGACCGAAGCTAGTCAGCGTAGTCCGGACTAAGGTGCCGACGTGAGTGTATGGGCGGTATTGTACTGTGTAACACCGCCCAGTGTAAGCGTGTGACGCGAGCCCGCGCTGCGCCATCACGCGTGAGTATAGAGGCATGTGCAGAGGTGCATGTGTGGTGTTGTTGTGCGACATGCCTATATTAACTTAGAACACGCCGCGCAACAAAGTATATGTAATAGGTGTCAAGTCCGGGGGGGGGGGGGGGGGCACAGTCCGCTACCAGGTCGCGGGGGAGGCGCCTCGCGTCAGGGGGGCGCGCATGCCAGGGGGCGAGATGCTTGACGTGAGGCCAAGCACTCGCGTCGTCACGCGCGAACATTCCCGTCGCGAGGCGACGGATGAAGGCGTCCAGGCTCTCGATCCCGAGATCCCGCTGGATGATGTCGTTCCTCACGTAGCGAGGAGCAGCGACGATGGTCCGCAGCGCAAGATGCTGTTGCGCGCGGAGCAGCTTCTCATGTCCCTCGCACGTGAGGGCGAACCATGCAGGGGCGGCGTACGTCGATATCGAGCGTATATAGGTTTTATACACGCCCAACTTGACGCGCGCCAGTAGTCGGGACGAGGGCACCGGACGGAGTAGGTTGCGGGCAACCCTAACCCGTCCCGCGACCGAGCGGACGTGTGGGCCCATGGTGAGCCGACGGTCGATGGCGACGCCCAGGTACTTTACCCGGGGCGATCAGTCGACGTCGGTGCCTTGCAGAGTCAGAGGTGGTGGGAGGGGCGCTGACCCGGTGATCATCGCCTGTGTCTTACCCACGTTAACCGACAGCCGCCACTTCGACAGCCAGTCAGGCAGCAGGTCTAGCACGAGCTGCATTTTGACCGCCACGTACTTCGCGTTAAACGAGATAGTGATGTACGCGGCGTCGTCGGCGAACAGCGCGAGCATCGCCTCTGGCGTTGTGGGGATGTCGTCGGTGTAACGTGAGTAACACACTGGCGACATGCAGCTGCCCTGTGGCACTCCGGCCAGCACATGCCTTCTTCCTGAAAGAAAGGACTGGACCACCTTTACAACGCGGATCGTCGCGCCGCCGTTGGCCCCGAGAAGGGCCCGCAGCTCTGAGATAATCAGTTTGGCCGCGGGCGCCTTGTAACAGGCGTAAAGGGCGAGATCCTCGCCAGCGACGTGTAGCTGCACACCTAGCGCGTAGAACGAGCCGAGCGACGGCACAGGGAGCTCTTGATGGACGACTCTACGCCTCACCAGTACCGCCAGACCACGGTAGGAGGCGTTGGTAGCCGACCTCTCGTCCGTCTCTCGTGGCGTCACAATATGCCATGTATATGAAAAATACCCTTATTTTGTAAGGTCTTAAAATACACAAGAAATATCTTTATAAGTAGCCACAAAAAAAAGTTATCCATTTATTTTAGTTGTTGTAACTTTTTAGAATTAATTCGATTAATAGTTTCAGAACGCACCTATTTACGATTCATTTCGCGTATGAAATGACTTGGTATTCGAAGACTATGGTGTTAACAACATAAGAACAAACCAATCTAACTATACTTTATTTTGGGACATGAAAAATTTAAGTCAAGTCCAGCTCCTATAGAAATCTGGCCATTGTTCTTTCTATACTAGAACATTCTAGACTCGAGTCGTCTTAAGGTGCGTACGGATAGCGCGTTCCTGTGTTACGCGTAGTTGGGAAACACTGTCCACGCGTACATTGGATACGCGTACAGCTCCTGTACGGACCGCCGCGAACCTGTACGCGAGGTCAATCGATCCAGAGCGCTCCGCGAGCCCCAGTCATTCGCCATGACTCCGACAAACTTAGCGGTTGCGTGCACCACCACTGCTGCGGCGTTAGTCATTATTCAACACATTTTAAATAAAAAAAAGAGAAACAAACGGAAACCTAGATGGTGGATGAAAAAATTGTTTCGTGAAAGATTACAGTGTGGAAATAGGCTAATGGAAGATATAAATTATGAAGAAAGTGGGGACAAAAATTTTGTGAGAATGAGTTTGCAAGATTTTGAAATAATTCTTGAAAAGGTTGAACCTGAAATAAAAAAAATGAATACTTATTTTCGAGAAGCTATCACAGCCAGAGAAAGGCTATCCGTGACGTTAAGGTTCTTGGCCACCGGGGACTCATATACAAGTTTACAATATCTGTTTCGCATATCTAAACAGTCCATATCTACTATTATTATTGAAGTATGTGATGCAATTATCAAGGCTCTCAAGGATCATGTGAAGGTGAGTTAATGAATAAAAACGTTTATGTTTATCTGCTTATTTATTATGATAATTAAAATTTTAGAAAATTATAATTTAAGTACTTAAAGAAGTTTTATTAAATTATAATTAAGAATTTTCTGAATTATTCTTCTTGTTCTTGAACGTAACGTAATATTTCAGAAATTTCATTTTGATTATCCTCCGCTTCCTTTGGAGTTTCCGCTGTTGATGTAGGTGTAGTTTGTGCTGGAATTGGCGTGTCGCTGTAATTGCTTTGGCGTGAGGTAGAGTTGGTTAAATCCGTTGAATAGGCACCGGTATAATACCCATACTGACCAGGTAATTGGCCCATATCAGCTTGAAATATAACATTATTGATAGCATGTTTTACTAGTGTAAATGTTCGCGAGTCGTATTTTTTCAATTCATACGCAATGTGGGTCCCAAAAGAAGTGTAACAGTCTTCTTCCTTGGATAGATATTGTACACTGTGCTTGAGTAATCCCACTGCTTCTGTTAATGTGGCAGTGTCATCGTTATTACGGCGCCTTTTATTTCTGAATGATGTGTTGTGCTGTTGTTGTGTGGATGAGGCAGAATTCCTGGGTGTTTGTTGTATGGACGATGAAGAATTACTAGGTGCTTGTTGTGTGGATGAAGTCAAATCACTAGGTACTTGTTGCGTGGTTGAGGCAGAATTCCTGGGTGTTTGTTGTATGGACGATGAAGAATTACTAGGTGCTTGTTGTGTGGATGAAGTCAAATCACTAGGTACTTGTTGCGTGGTTGAGGCAGAATCACTGGCTAATTGTTCATCATTTGATATAGATTCATGCACATTCTGTGTGTTGTTGCTGGTAGTTATCTGAAAAATAAAATAAGAAAAACTTTAACTTAGATGAAATAATTTGTTACAGCTACCCGAGACTGAAAATCAATGGATGGCCGTTGCAAAAGAATTTGAAGAAAAGTGGAACTTTCCTCATGCAATAGGCGCAATGGACGGCAAACATGTTTGCCTTCAAGCACCATTAAATAGTGGAACGGAATTTTACAATTATAAACAATATTCTAGCATTGTATTGTTAGCATTAGTTGACGCTGATTACAATTTTATGTACGTAAATGTTGGATGTCAAGGGCGCATATCAGATGGAGGTGTTTTTAAAAACACTTCCTTGTACCGGAACCTTGAAAACAAAAGCCTAAATTTACCGAATCCTGAAATACTACAAACTCCTTACAATGTGAAGGTACCGTATATAATTCTGTGTGATAAAGCATTTGCCCTCAGTGAATATACCATGAAACCCTTTTCGGGTAATCCAGAAAGAGGATCTATTGAAAGAATATTCAATTATCGTCTATCAAGAGCAAGGAGGGTAGTTGAGAATGCATTTGGGATACTGAGTTCGGTGTTTCGAGTACTACGAAAACCAATGCTTTTGGAACCGGAAAAAGCTACAAAAATTGTATTGGCAACTGTTTATTTACACAATTTTTTACGAAAAAGCAGACTATCAAATATTTACGCACATACGAATGCATTTGACTCTGAACAGCGAGGAGAGCTTGTTCCAGGTGCATGGCGACAAGACCAACAGCAATTAACTTCTTTTTTTCCTTTACACAGTGTACCTAGGAGATCGCCCGATACTCCTACTCATATACGTTTACATCTGGCGGAACACTTTGTTAATAATGCCCCCCTTGAGTGGCAAAATAATCACTAAGTTTTAATGTGACATTTATATTATATAAAACGTGTACTAACTACACGGATTAACGTAGGCTAAAATAATATGTATGATGGTGGTGGCGTGGGTTTGTACTCAGTGAAAGACACTACGCTTAGAGTACATAAACAGTTTATTAGCGCACAGTGACTTGTACAACTATTGGAACTATAACTATATTCTAACATACATAAAAAACAAAACTTTTGGCGGGAGCGAGCAAGAGCCGCGGAATCGATTGAAACGTTACTTGCGTGCGGAGCGGGCGCGCGCGACTCAGACTGGCGACTGGCCTCGGGAGTCGGGCGCGGGATCGGAGCGCGAGGGACGCCGCCGGCAGCGTGTGCGCGGAGCGCATGCGCGGCGCTTGCGCGGCGTCTCACAGTGGAACGAATGTATGGGAGCGGTTGGACGTAGACATGTCCGAAAAAAAAGAGTAAAATTATGCCAAACTAATGATGCCATCTTATTCGATTACTTAATGCCTTCATAACTTGTGGTGATGAATTTCTTCATAACTCCCATATTTCGGGAGTAATTTGAGAAAATGTGAAATTTTACTATGAAAATGAGTGTATCGAGCTCTCTCCCTCCTGATTCCGGGCTTGTTTCAAGTAGCGGTCTCTAATATCATAATGCTAATACTAAGAGCTATATTTAATACTAAGACACATAGTGCGCCAAATGTGCACTTTCTGGGATAAAGAGTGATGTTTATTTTATAACACAATTTTTTTATTTTTTGTTTATTTTGTTGATTAAAACCGTTTTTCTAAAGGTTTACCTTATTACAATAACATTTCTGAGCAGCCAATTAGAGAAGATATAAGCTAATTAGGATATATAATTAGGGACTTAAGGTTTACATATAAAACTGATGCACTAATGATTACTGATAAGAACATTGCTATTATTTAATTACTAAATGGCTCTTAACCCATTCACTGCCCAGTACTTCGCGAAAACTTCGCGAAATTCGTCCGCGTGCCCACAACCCGTATCCGAGTCGTCGTTATAATAAGCTATAGATGACGTGTATCCATACCCAGAACCCGACTAGCGTGTCTATAGCTACGGATACGGGTTGTGCGAAGGAACGAATTTATTGTTCGACCCGCGTGTCGGGTGCTGGGCACTGAAAGGGTTAATACACTAATTTAGCATGCATCATTTACTAATTATCACAATAACTAATTACCTTGCAATATTTAACAAAGGATACCTGGGATACCTGGATTTTATATAAATAGGTCACTATTAGTAACTTTAAAATCAGTGTTGATTTACACCTCGTTGTATCCAAGCTAATCTCGCAATGTATTTTCCAAATTTTAATACAAATCTTGATATTCACGTTGCTTTATGCGCACGCGCACATAAAGATTTACGCGACTTTAACTATTTGTTCAGTGTTTTAAAAGATAACAGTTGTGTTCAGTTATGTGAAAGTGCTGAAACAAGTTTAAAAGACTGGTGTCGTCGATTTTGCTACCGCATTTATGCAAAATGGACACAGTCTGGAAGAAGCACAGATAAGTTTCGGAAGAAACATGAGATTTGGCTACAGGCTGCAATTCAATGGCCGGAATTACAGAATGAAAATATGGAACCTTCTACAGAAAATATAAGTGACGTCATCGAGCCCATAATTTCTCCTGCTAAATCTGATGCTTCAACTTGTACACATCCTAGTCCTCGTAAATCTTTTGAGGACCTTAGTAACCGGCAAAAAAGAAGACGCACTGAAGATAGTCTTTCATGCAGCAGTAGCAGCGCTGAAATTATGTTTTCGGCCGAAAGGGCGCTTCAAAAGGCAGGACAAAGCGATACAGCTTATGTTATGAAATACTTGACGGAGAATCCAGAAGAGGCCTCAAAAATCAAAGCCTTCATTGAAGGTAAATCAATTCAGGTACGGGAAATATCCCCTTTGAAGGCATTGGCTCTTTATGTATCGATGAACTTATCGAAATGGCGCTATAACACTCTTCGGGATTTCAACACTCAAGAAGGAGCTCTTCAATACCCGAGTTACTACATGTTGGTTAAAGAAAAAATTAAGTGCTATCCGGCCAAAGAAGATCTCACAGTTACAGAGAGCTCTGCAAAAATCAAATTACAAGCCTTGATGGATTTAACCTCAAGAAGACTTATTAGGTCGTTAGAAACCCCTGTTGATCCCAATCAACAGCTCGTATTGACCAGCAAATGGGGTTTTGACGGATCATCTAGCCAAAGCATTTATCATCAAAGGACGAGTGAAGATGAGCAAATCGATCTTGCTAGTAATTTTATGATTAGTCTTGTACCACTGCGGCTCGTCTCAAAAGGTGTAACAATTTGGGAAAACGAGCGACCATCTTCCACTTCATTTTGCCGGCCAATATTGTTTAAGTTTATAAAGGAAACCAAAGAAAATGTGCAGAGAGAGATGGCTGAAATCGAAGCAGAGATTGAAGCCTTAACTCCATCCACCATCACTGATGGAATTAGTGTCAAACACCAACTGCTGTTGACAATGATTGATGGTAAAATTCATTCCATTATATCCGATACAGCAGCTTCAGTGTGTGACATATGCAAGGCTTGTCCTAAAGAAATGAATAATTTAGAGTTAATCAAAGATAAACACGCAAACGAGGACATGTATAAATATAGCTTAAGCACCCTTCACGCTTGGATTCGCTCAATGGAATGCTTATTACACATTTCCTACAAATTAGACATAAAATCATGGCAAGTAAGGGGCGATATAGCAAAAAGGCAAGTTGATGATAGGAAGAAAAGAGTTCAAGAGGCTGTAAGAAGAGAAACGGGCTTACTTCTCGATGTTGTGAAACAAGGCAGTGGATCCACCAACAATGGCAACTCGGCAAGGAGATTTTTTGAAAACTACACTAAATCTGCTGAACTGACCGGAATAGATGCTATGCTTTTAAGAAAAATCTGTGTGATCTTGCAGTGTATTTCATCAGGAGAGAAGATCAACGTAACTAAATTCCGAGAGTTCTGCTTTGATACTGCTAAGCTTTACGTGGAGTTATACCCATGGTATTATATGCCTTCTTCACTTCATAAAATTTTAATGCATGGGCCAGACATAGTTCAGAACATGTCAATTGTGCCCATTGGTTTTCTATCCGAAGAGGCATCTGAGGCTAGAAATAAAGATTTTAGAAAATATAGAGAGGGGCATTCTCGAAAGCATAGCAGTATCTCATGCAATGAAGATATTATGCACAATCTTTTACTGTCTTCTGATCCACTTGTTACAAGTATCCGTCCAAAAGGAAATAAGTTTGTAAAAAAATCTTCTTTTAAGGAATTTTATGAGCTTACGGATTCTGAGAAAAGTGATATCGAATTTGTTAACATAAATGATTTAGTGGACATCGATTCTGAATTTGAATTAATTGATGATGATGATGATGATGACGAAGATAATTAAATGATGTTATTGTTTTAAAATGTGTAACTTAGTAAATTAGAGCTTACATCTTAATTATTTATTGTACTTTTAATGAAACTAGGTAATTTATTATCAACTTACTTAAAAGTCATACTCTCATCAGTTCTTGTGAATATTTTTGTTAATATATATTTCTGTATATATATAATATATTTATAGACCTCTTAATAAGTCTGTCTGCGGTTTAAAGTAAATACAAATGGGGAAAAAACGTTTTTTTTTTTAAATTTTCATTTCCTTTTATCCCAGAAAGTGCACATTTGGCGCACTATGTGTCTTAGTATTAAATATAGCTCTTAGTAATAGCATTACGATATTAGAGACCGGTACTTGAAACAAGCCCGGAATCAGGAGGGAGAGAGCTCGATACACTCATTTTCATAGTAAAATTTCACATTTTCTCAAATTACTCCCGAAATATGGGAGTTATGAAGAAATTCATCACCACAATTTATGAAGGCATTAAGTAATCGAATAAGATGGCATCATTAGTTTGTCATAATTTTACTCTTATTTTTCGGACATGTCTACGTCCAACCGCTCCCATACATTCGTTCCACTGTGCGTCTGGCCGATTGTGTGACCGCGCACCGTACCGAGTTTCAAACACTATTTAACGCGCGTAAGGCCGGGACTCCACCAAAGCGGAGATGTGTGCGGTGTGCTATGTGCTGTGCGAGAAGAGATGTTTTTCAGCTCGCGGGACTCCACCAAAGCGGAGATGTGTGCGGTGTGCTGTGTGCTGTGCGAGAAGAGATGTTTTTCAGCTCGGGTGCGAGGCGTTGAGTGCTCAGTACGCATTCTGACACGACGGCCGGCGCGCGCGCGGGGTTCTGCGGGTTGCTAGCGGGCGAGAGGGGGGAGGGTGACATCGCTCACTGCACGCCGCTCACATCTCTCGTCTCCACTGCGCGTCGTCCGCGCACAGCTCACATCTCCGCTTCCATCGCGACATACAAATATTACACATCTCCGCACAGCGATCTCCACTGAAGCTGAGCGGAGAGGAGACGTGTCAATAACTCAATTCTATTGGTTGTTTAAAAAACATCTCCTCTCCGCTCGTCTCGTCTCCGCTTTGGTGGAGTCCCGGCCTAATATATGTATAATAAAATTGAAAAAGCCTCATAAAGCAGCTGGTAAGTATAAATATAATAACGTTAATAACTAATCGTAATTACTTACAGTAGTCTCCGTTGTTGGCATTGGTTTGTCCTTATCATTTAGAAAAGTAAAATATTCAGATGCAAACCACTTCGATATATATACATCATTAGCTCCTGTAAAAAAAAAAAGATAAAAAAGTATATAGGCTATTATAAATATGTCAATTTACAATGCGAAAATACAATGCATAAAATGCGTAAATAAACAATTTAAAAACTTACCTGATCCTGTTACTAAACTTTTTTTGATTTTGCTCCTTTCTTTTCTATTAGTTGCTAATAAAGTTGTCATCTTTTTTTTTAATTCACCTATTGGAATGTTCAGTTCATTTGAAATTGCCTTCCATGCATCTTGGCGTAAATCGTTATTTCGATAATCAGTTAGTGTGCTATCCCACAAGACCCGGTGAAATTCATAAAGTTGAATCAATCTAATAATATTTTCATTATTGAAACTCGAAGAACACGCGTGTTTATTCATTTTGCCGTCCAAATATAGCGTAGCCGGCCGCGTGCGTCCTCTTTGACGCGCGACCAAAAACCGACTGACGCACAGTGGAACGAATGTATGGGAGCGGTTGGACGTAGACATGTCCGAAAAAAAAGAGTAAAATTATGCCAAACTAATGATGCCATCTTATTCGATTACTTAATGCCTTCATAACTTGTGGTGATGAATTTCTTCATAACTCCCATATTTCGGGAGTAATTTGAGAAAATGTGAAATTTTACTATGAAAATGAGTGTATCGAGCTCTCTCCCTCCTGATTCCGGGCTTGTTTCAAGTAGCGGTCTCTAATATCATAATGCTAATACTAAGAGCTATATTTAATACTAAGACACATAGTGCGCCAAATGTGCACTTTCTGGGATAAAGAGTGATGTTTATTTTATAACACAATTTTTTTATTTTTTGTTTATTTTGTTGATTAAAACCGTTTTTCTAAAGGTTTACCTTATTACAATAACATTTCTGAGCAGCCAATTAGAGAAGATATAAGCTAATTAGGATATATAATTAGGGACTTAAGGTTTACATATAAAACTGATGCACTAATGATTACTGATAAGAACATTGCTATTATTTAATTACTAAATGGCTCTTAATACACTAATTTAGCATGCATCATTTACTAATTATCACAATAACTAATTACCTTGCAATATTTAACAAAGGATACCTGGGATACCTGGATTTTATATAAATAGGTCACTATTAGTAACTTTAAAATCAGTGTTGATTTACACCTCGTTGTATCCAAGCTAATCTCGCAATGTATTTTCCAAATTTTAATACAAATCTTGATATTCACGTTGCTTTATGCGCACGCGCACATAAAGATTTACGCGACTTTAACTATTTGTTCAGTGTTTTAAAAGATAACAGTTGTGTTCAGTTATGTGAAAGTGCTGAAACAAGTTTAAAAGACTGGTGTCGTCGATTTTGCTACCGCATTTATGCAAAATGGACACAGTCTGGAAGAAGCACAGATAAGTTTCGGAAGAAACATGAGATTTGGCTACAGGCTGCAATTCAATGGCCGGAATTACAGAATGAAAATATGGAACCTTCTACAGAAAATATAAGTGACGTCATCGAGCCCATAATTTCTCCTGCTAAATCTGATGCTTCAACTTGTACACATCCTAGTCCTCGTAAATCTTTTGAGGACCTTAGTAACCGGCAAAAAAGAAGACGCACTGAAGATAGTCTTTCATGCAGCAGTAGCAGCGCTGAAATTATGTTTTCGGCCGAAAGGGCGCTTCAAAAGGCAGGACAAAGCGATACAGCTTATGTTATGAAATACTTGACGGAGAATCCAGAAGAGGCCTCAAAAATCAAAGCCTTCATTGAAGGTAAATCAATTCAGGTACGGGAAATATCCCCTTTGAAGGCATTGGCTCTTTATGTATCGATGAACTTATCGAAATGGCGCTATAACACTCTTCGGGATTTCAACACTCAAGAAGGAGCTCTTCAATACCCGAGTTACTACATGTTGGTTAAAGAAAAAATTAAGTGCTATCCGGCCAAAGAAGATCTCACAGTTACAGAGAGCTCTGCAAAAATCAAATTACAAGCCTTGATGGATTTAACCTCAAGAAGACTTATTAGGTCGTTAGAAACCCCTGTTGATCCCAATCAACAGCTCGTATTGACCAGCAAATGGGGTTTTGACGGATCATCTAGCCAAAGCATTTATCATCAAAGGACGAGTGAAGATGAGCAAATCGATCTTGCTAGTAATTTTATGATTAGTCTTGTACCACTGCGGCTCGTCTCAAAAGGTGTAACAATTTGGGAAAACGAGCGACCATCTTCCACTTCATTTTGCCGGCCAATATTGTTTAAGTTTATAAAGGAAACCAAAGAAAATGTGCAGAGAGAGATGGCTGAAATCGAAGCAGAGATTGAAGCCTTAACTCCATCCACCATCACTGATGGAATTAGTGTCAAACACCAACTGCTGTTGACAATGATTGATGGTAAAATTCATTCCATTATATCCGATACAGCAGCTTCAGTGTGTGACATATGCAAGGCTTGTCCTAAAGAAATGAATAATTTAGAGTTAATCAAAGATAAACACGCAAACGAGGACATGTATAAATATAGCTTAAGCACCCTTCACGCTTGGATTCGCTCAATGGAATGCTTATTACACATTTCCTACAAATTAGACATAAAATCATGGCAAGTAAGGGGCGATATAGCAAAAAGGCAAGTTGATGACAGGAAGAAAAGAGTTCAAGAGGCTGTAAGAAGAGAAACGGGCTTACTTCTCGATGTTGTGAAACAAGGCAGTGGATCCACCAACAATGGCAACTCGGCAAGGAGATTTTTTGAAAACTACACTAAATCTGCTGAACTGACCGGAATAGATGCTATGCTTTTAAGAAAAATCTGTGTGATCTTGCAGTGTATTTCATCAGGAGAGAAGATCAACGTAACTAAATTCCGAGAGTTCTGCTTTGATACTGCTAAGCTTTACGTGGAGTTATACCCATGGTATTATATGCCTTCTTCACTTCATAAAATTTTAATGCATGGGCCAGACATAGTTCAGAACATGTCAATTGTGCCCATTGGTTTTCTATCCGAAGAGGCATCTGAGGCTAGAAATAAAGATTTTAGAAAATATAGAGAGGGGCATTCTCGAAAGCATAGCAGTATCTCATGCAATGAAGATATTATGCACAATCTTTTACTGTCTTCTGATCCACTTGTTACAAGTATCCGTCCAAAAGGAAATAAGTTTGTAAAAAAATCTTCTTTTAAGGAATTTTATGAGCTTACGGATTCTGAGAAAAGTGATATCGAATTTGTTAACATAAATGATTTAGTGGACATCGATTCTGAATTTGAATTAATTGATGATGATGATGATGACGAAGATAATTAAATGATGTTATTGTTTTAAAATGTGTAACTTAGTAAATTAGAGCTTACATCTTAATTATTTATTGTACTTTTAATGAAACTAGGTAATTTATTATCAACTTACTTAAAAGTCATACTCTCATCAGTTCTTGTGAATATTTTTGTTAATATATATTTCTGTATATATATAATATATTTATAGACCTCTTAATAAGTCTGTCTGCGGTTTAAAGTAAATACAAATGGGGAAAAAACGTTTTTTTTTTTAAATTTTCATTTCCTTTTATCCCAGAAAGTGCACATTTGGCGCACTATGTGTCTTAGTATTAAATATAGCTCTTAGTAATAGCATTACGATATTAGAGACCGGTACTTGAAACAAGCCCGGAATCAGGAGGGAGAGAGCTCGATACACTCATTTTCATAGTAAAATTTCACATTTTCTCAAATTACTCCCGAAATATGGGAGTTATGAAGAAATTCATCACCACAATTTATGAAGGCATTAAGTAATCGAATAAGATGGCATCATTAGTTTGTCATAATTTTACTCTTATTTTTCGGACATGTCTACGTCCAACCGCTCCCATACATTCGTTCCACTGTGTGACGGTGGCTCGCGCTGCGAGTTGGCTCGCGCGGTACGCGTACCCCAAGAGTGAACGCGTAGCTGCAGGTATGGACTAGGCGTTCCGGATACGCGTAAACTGAGTACGCGTACCAGGGTACGCGCAATCCGTACGCACCTTTAGACAGTTCAATAGAAGATCATTCGAGACTCGCATGTAATCTAGAATGTTCTCGTAATTTTTTTTTTTTTTTTTTTATATGACCACTCGCTGTTCAGCCTAGAGAGGCTGTCGACTGCTTAACCGGACAATCCTGTGGTGGCCAAAAATTACTTTAAGGCCCCCAGCCAGGGCTTACAAACTAAGGATTTCAATTAAATGACCGATCACTGAGGGCACCCCCTGTGGGGTTCGGACCTAGGCTCAGTGCGTCATTGAGGGGAGGGCAGCAAGGGTTGGCTGGGTCTATATTATTTAAAGGGGAATTTAAAGCTACTTGCTCAGCGTCGCGGGCTGGCTTGTCGAGCAAGGGACGGACGTTAACAGGGGGTCGCGGTGGGCCTCGACGGCGAGGTCGGGTACGGAATCGCGGTTTGTATCTGTTTTTACGTAATGTGCTGGTTTCCCTACTGGCTTCCTGGAGGAGAGTGATAGGGTCGTCAGGTTCGTCAAGTGTCTGTCTAGGTCGTCTGATTCTAGAGATCTGAGAGGGGGATGTTCTCGTAAAGTAACCGACGTAACAATATAAAACACGTCGAGGCTGCCCCCGCGCTGCCCCTGTAGGGCAAATATGTACCACGTGGAGTAACGATTGTCAAATTCGATTTTAGTTGCGTCAAAATATATTTTTAATTTAGAGATTTTTTGTTGCAGAATAGCTTTATGATTCTCATAGACAAAAGGTAAGAATTTTTAGAGATAGTATAGTTCGATGTACATGAGAATCGGCACTATAATCGAAATCAGTGCTTCAACTCCTATGCGTCACAACAGATAATGTTCACTTTAATCATTTAGAATCCGAAGAAAATAATATTACACTGACGACTGACGAAATCATTTTTCAATCCGATAGCGAGGATATATTATAAATAAGCGTTTACAACATTGGCTAGCATAATTGATTTAGTTGATTGAACTAATCAACTTAAAAATGTACTTCTTTGTGACATCCCTATTTCCATAGAAATTTAATAAAAACTTGAAACGCAATATCTCCGAGATCTCGCTAGATACATATTTAGATTTTTTTCCAGTTGAAGGTACTTTACATAAGTATACTATGGAAATAAAAAAATGCGACTCTTAAATAGCTAATTTTATATTATATATTTTTCGTTTTTGATAAAATATTTTTTTTATTCTCGTTCCTGTTACGTTAGAGACTTGCAAATTTAAATTCAAACAATTAAGTGACAGTTTACAAGTCACTGAAAGCTTAATTCAAGAAATACAAACGAAAAACTTTTTCAAGAAGGTCGGTGACCTTTCACTAAAATATTTGTATCTCCTAAATGAAGTGAAATATCAAAACGGGGATCTATAAAGAAAAAAAAACTAAATCTGGCATGTCCGCAACTAAGGCAAAATAATACACTGCGCGCCGGAGCCCCGCAGCGCTGGAGCCGTGACAGAAACCATGCCTGCTGCATGTTGCATGCTTGCTTGCATGCTGCATGCATGGTGTATGCTTGTGTGCATGTTTGCAAGTATGCTGCATACATGGTATATGTTTGTTTGCAAGTTTCTTACAGAGACATAAAAACCACAATTATGTTCACAATCAATAATTATTTTATCGATTCTGCTTTGATTGATTGATTTTCTGCCTTTTAATAACTATAGATATGAAATGTATGCCAAAATACGATTCTGATAGTGAAATAACAAAAATTTTAAAAATAAAATACCCGACTGCGTAAAAAATAACTAATAATTAAATAAAACTGAAATGAGAAAATCAAGTTCAGTCCAGAAGTGTTGAAAGCAATTTAATTTTAACTGTCGGGGCCCATTAAATAATCCAGACCAAAATCATTCTATCCAATATGGGCTGACTGTTGGGTAGAATGATTTTGTATTATGTGAATACGCAGTCGGGTATTTTTATTTTTTTATTTTTATTTTTTTATTTTACACCTTTTAGTTACATGGTCATGATATATCATTTTAAAATCCTCACGATGAACCCTTTAATTTGATAACCATTAAGCAGTTACTAAAAGCTATAGCGTCTCAAAGTCTTCATGTTGGTTTTTTTCATTTCACCAATCTAAGAACACTTGGGTTAGCAAGACAAATCTAACGATATGTTAATTAAATAAATCCGTGCAGCGGTTTGGAAGATATGAGGTTATAAAGAATATTACATGCATACATACATACAAGATACGCGCGAAAAACATAACCCTTCCTTGGCAGTCGGGTAAAAAAAAGAATATAATCAAAGCAAACTATCATATTATGATAGTTTGCTTTGTGTTTTTAAATAGGCGTTCTATCATATTACACTAAATAGGTTTTATGTCTTGAGTGGTATATCGAACGATTTTATATTCAACGATGTTAAAATGCTTATAAAAATTAGTTAGTATAAAATTATATCAATCGTTTATTATATTAATTGAACATTATATCTAATAAAATTATAGATTCAGTTGTTATATATTGTAAATATTAGAGATTTTGTAATTATATCATACATTACTTACCTATACAGTGAAACCTGGTTAAGTGAGACATCTAGGGACCTGCAAATTTGTCTCACTTATAGAGGTATTCCACTTACCCAGTATCTCAGATATCCAGGTATAAATACATATCTGTCTCATTTACAGAGGGTTCCATTAATAGAGGCTAGAATACAGGTTATTTCAGTTATAGAGGTGCGATTATTAAATAAAATAAATTATTATGAAAACATTATAAGTGAGTTTTAATCTTCATCAGGAATCAAAAAAAGATAATCAATTTAATTTAAAAAAAAATCAAAAAGCTAAACATAATGTATCAAATATAAAAATCTATCATTTTAGTTTTTCTTTTGGAAGTATCAGTCATCAGATGTTTTTCATAAACGGATTATTAACTTCAGTTTTTCACGTACTGATAACGATTTGAAATAAACATCCGTATGGTCTAAAACTGAAGGTCATTGAGGCTCAAAATTAGAAGTAAGTAAACAAACAAAACGATGTTATCTCAGTTACGGAGGTTAATGCATATAAAATTCACTCGCTGTCTCAATTATAGAGGTAACTATAACGATAAAATCGAAAGAACGAATCCCAGATATAGAGGTTTGCTTCGTCCCACTCACAGAGGTAATTCAGTGCCAAAGTGTTGGGACCGCAGCATGAGTTCCAGTTATGGAGATTTCTCACTTATCCAGGTCCCACTTAACCAAGTTTCACTGTATTATCTTCCTTTCTCAGAAACGGAAAACAAAACATCGTAAAGAAACCCGCATGGTTATTATAGCGAAATAAAATCAGTATTATTTTTGTATGCATTTATATACCTGGGAGTTAATCGTACAACTGTTTAACAAAATATTTACATGAAGTTATAATTATAACATTCTAGTACAGCATTGCAAAATCAAGGAAAATTAATTGGTAAGCAAGTTGACTACCTAGCAACACGAAACTCCATATTTAAAACACAATAGACATTCTATGATACTTGTAATGTAAGATTAATAGCTATATCACGGCTAACTGATAAAGGGTGTCAATTTACTTTACAATTTATTTCCCTCATGTACCACGACGGCTGATCAAGCTATACAAAACCAGTTTTTGCGGATCTCTCATTGTACAGAAAATATATACAAAGCGAGGCCGTTATACTGAAATTGTAAAACTTGATGTGCCGCCGTGTACATGGATTTTTTTATAAACAACTGCCTAAGTACTTACAGACTTAAATCCAGACACGTGCGTGGGTAAGTTATACTTATTGATATATGTGTTACATGACAGAGAGACGTGAATAGCGACTTTATTCTAAGTTGAGCCAAGACGCTTTCCTCTTTTGATATTAGGCCCGGTACAATATCACCAAATCTACAATGACTGCTAAACCTACGTGAAAAACAAATATTTTAATGGTTACCGTTAAAAACATGTTATTCACCACACAATAACAAGCCATGAATGTTTTAGGAAAAACTTTATTTGGGTATTCTGTTATAACCTTACAAGAATATTGTACCTACCTTCATACATCCATGTATACAAACTGAAGACTTTTCCCACGAGGGGTAGGCAGAAACCTATTGTACCTATCTTACACTTTAATATCTTATTCTAAGGTAAACTTCGCAGCAAATTCAAATTGGAATGGGGAGGTCGCATGATAGCCAGAATATTAATTTACTAACAATAGTGTAACTCTATCAACGAGAAAAATAATTTCTGTACTTTAACAAGTATTTTCTTTGGTTCTTTCAAGCGCCCAAAGTTTTTTCTATGAATGCTCTCATATCTTTAAGTTCCGCCTCTGAAGAACTATGTGTCAATCCTTGGTATGTTGTAAACTCAACATTTTTCATGAATGTTTTGAGAAATGACGCTGTCATTTGTCCCCATTTAAATGGAACTACTGGATCACAGTCACCGTGGGCTTGAAATATCTGAAACAAAGAAAATTCGTTTAATTATATTTATAACTAGCTGTTGCCCGCGACCTTCGTTCGCGTGAAATTATTATTAAAATATCCCCATTATTATAAGCACTTCTCTATTTGAATCGAATTTTGTTACCAGTTTCAAGGGCTTTTTTTTGCACGGAACCCTGATTATTTATTTAAAATAAAAGTAGCCTAGGTTACTCCTTGTTACATCAGCTATCTGCCAGTGAAAATCCCGTCAATATCGGTCCAGCCATTTCAGAGAACAAACAGACAGACAAAAATTTATTTTTAGGTATATTACAAACAGACACTCCAATTTTATTTATTTGTATAGACTAGCCCAGCTGTTACCCGCGACCTTCGTTCGCGTGGAATTATTATTAGAAAATCCCCATTATTGTAGGTACTTCCCTATTTGAATCGAATTTTGTTAGACCTTATAATATCAGCTATCTGTCAGTAAAAATCCGGTAAAAATCAATCCTGCCGTTTTGGAGTTTAGCCGGAACAAACAGACAAAAATTGAAAAAAATGTGTTTTTGTTATAAGTGCCGTATATATTTTCATATATGAATTCAGTAAAAAGCTGTTATTTTGATATTACAAACAGACACTTCAATCTTATTTATTTGTATTTGTATGTATGTATGTATAGATTAGCTGTTGCCCGCGACCTTCATCCGCGTGAAATTATTATAAAAATATTGCTGGGGAAGTAATATTTTTTTAAACAGATTTTGTAAACAACTTAATGGGTTTTCTTTCATTTTTTTGCACGGAACACTAATCCTTTTTCTAAAACAAAAGTAGTTACTCCATTGTTACTCTTTATAACGTCAGCTATCTGCTAGTCCACTGACACTCCAATATTATTTATGTGTATAGATATACAAAATCAATTCTTGGATTGTTACATTTTCCTTTTGTGAATTCTACGTGAAAGAAGCCGTGAAGTCTAGGTTCCGGAAGTTGCAAACGGTTTTTGTAAATGTCATTCGTTTAGCATAATTACATTAGGAATACAGTATGCCCAGGTAATTAACCTGGTCTTCCGCCAAGTATTAATAAACAACAATAAATATTGATAACATTAAATGGTTTGAATACAATGAGTCTTGAATACACAGAACATTTTTCTAGTGCTAAATGTTAAGTAATATGTTAATATTAGACTTAATTCTTGAATGTGATATAAATATTAATATTATCTTCCAATTTAATGTTTTTTAACTAAGATTCATTACATCAATTATGTGCTGTGATTTACCTATTTACTTAATTTAATAAATTTGCGTAATGTATGTTAATTTTATTTATTAATTTTGTGTACCAATCTGTTTTTAATTTTTCTTATTGTAATGTGATTTTATTTTTAATTATTGATGAACTTAATTTTATTAGGTATTAGTAGTAATTTTATAATTTATAACATTATTATTATTTAGTAATAATAATAATGTATTATCAGGATGTTCCTCACTCAAGAGCCCTGACCACCGGTAGCTCGGACCCTGTTCCCAATGCAGGTGGGCTACTATTTTTAATATTTTTTTTATATTGTTTTACATTTGAATATCAAAAAAGAATTAATATGTGTAAAAATAAATAAAGGAATAATTATTTAATCCTATTTCTAATTGTTTTTTTTTTGTTTTATATTGAAATATTTAAAAATGTAATGAATATGTATAAAGGAAATAATGTAGTAATTTTATATTTATTCCTGAATGTGATGTAAATTTTAGTATTGACTTCCAATGAATCTATTTTAACTAAGATTCATTACATTAATTATGTGCTGTGATTTAACTACTAATTTAATTAATTTGCTTAATGTATGTTAATTAATTTATTAATTTTGTCTATCAATCTGTGTTTTTTATTTTAATTTTTCCTATTGTGTAATGTGTTTTTTTTTTGTATAATGGATTCTTGTTGTTTTAATAATATATAATTATGTATAACCACTAATAGTGCATGTGGTGTTAGCCTGTTATTAATTGTTGCACTTTTATATATAGTTTTTAATGTACTTTGCTTTTGCTTTTTTTTGTGTAGTTTTTGGTGCGTACTAGAAATATATATTATAGCTCCGTCTGAGGTCACTCGAAGATTAGTATGAAAAATATATCGTAATATGTCTTGCTATAATAATTATATATTATAGCTAAGTCGGTGGTGGGCTATATGTCATCAAAGCAGTCAATAAAATCCGTAACAGCTCTTTGAATGATAGATTACTTCATTAGGTTTGTGTTACTAATGACGAAGATTTCCAACCGTTTGGTGTTTCATATTGAAGTTCATTGGTTATCAAGAGGCAATTGTCTAACTCGATTTTACAACCTGTTTGACCCTGTGATAGAGTTCCATGAAGCTAAAGATACAGAATTGCGCAACAAGCTCATTACATCAAAGAATGATATAGCTTACATGACCGACTTGTATAAATTGTTCGACGGCATGAATCGAACTGCAAGGCGATGAACTAAATTTAGTTAAAACAAAAAATGTCGTTGCTGCTTTCGCAGCCAAACTGCTTCTAGACAATAAGAATATGGGCAGAAGTGAGTTTCACAATTTTCCGAATTTATCAGTATCCTGCAGTAACGACTAGGGAATGTAAACAGGTTTCACCGAAAACCGAAATACGGTTTTTCGGTATATGTTTCATTACTAAAAAACCGGGTTTTATTTTCAAGTATCCGGTTTTTCGAGTTTTTTTATTATTTTCAAATGGCAACATTACTACACCATTTGTCAGTCAAACGAAGCATTTGATGTCAGCCATTTTGTTTTGCCAAACGATGCCAACGGTTGTAAGTGAACAGACATTTTTTTAAATTCATGTGAGATTTTAGCGTAATATTGGTAATTTGGTAACTTTTAACTGTTTGCAATAGTTGAGTTAGTTAGTTTACTTAAACAAAGAAGAAGTGCCATGTTCCATACAAAATTAACCCACGTCCTACAGCAAGGAGAGTAAGAGAGTATCTCAAAAAATATATAAAAATTGGTGTAAAAAGATGGCATATTTCCTAACTCCATCCTTATAGTCAGTGGCGTGCGGTGGTTCTCCACGGAGGGTAGGCCACGTATAATGACATCCGAAAATTAAAAAATTGCGCAACATCACAGTGTCTACTTAAGATGACCATCAAAATAGTCACATTTATTAATTTATAATATTTGAAAAAAAAACATTGGAATTATAGACTGTAAAAACAAAAGTTATAAATACAAGAACTCACCACATTATTCTGTATTCAAGGTTTAATTAAATACACTCTTGTATGCCGAACTAAACGAACTAAACTATCACTAAAAATTCTTACTTTTGGCTATGAGGATCAAAAAGCTCTTCTACAACAAAAAATCTCTTTGATAAATATATTTTGACTAGAGATGCAACGGATAGTTGTTTGGCCGAATATCCGGTATACGGCCGCCGAATATTCGGCTGGCCAAACGATACCTACATTTTAGTTTGGCGGCGGGCGCGTCGTGCAGGTTTCAACCTGTTACGTATTGTAGGTTCGCGCGGAGCGTTTTCTAGGCAAGAAACGAATTTTATTAGGTCAGTGTACGGAACTATTCCATATGTAGTACACGTGCGCCCGCCTATTTTGCTGAATAGATAAGTTTTTTTTCTGTTTAATGTGTACAGTAGTGTATACGTAATTGTGAACTCGTACTTAATTCTGTGTTTATTTTATTTGTCTAAAATAATGGCAAATAAACGATCTCCGTTGTGGAACTATTTTGAAATAGAAAAGGACGATCACTATTCGGTATCCGGCCGGATAGTGCGCAACTATCCGGCATTCGACCCGATAGTAAAATAATGGCCGGATAGGCCGGATACCGGATAGCAACCGGATATCCGTTGCATCTCTAATTTTGGCACAACTAAAATCGAATTTGACAATCGCTACTCCACGTGGTACATATTTGCCCTACCCTGTGCGTGAATGTGTTTTAGAGCTGGAGGCGCACAGGGGCAGCCTCGACGTGTTTTATATGGAATTTTTACTTTTGTATGGAAATTATTACCTATAGGTTAAGTTTTAAGGGGTTTATTGGGCCTCATAAAAGGGGTCGAAATTTTCATTATTTTTGCGATAGGACACACCATTTTCGAGATATAAGCAAAAGAAAAGAAAAAAAAAACAGTACTGTTTTTGCACCTGAACTAGAGGTGTTGGTGTGAATTTTAGTCCATGACAACGTAATTATATTCCACAACTTTTTAATCGCGATTGAAATTAGTCAGATTTAGCTAAAAAATCAAAATTTTGGGTGAAAAACGTCAAATTCAGAATAGCAAAATTTGCCATTTTCAATAAATTAATATCTCCGTGCCATCTTAGTGCTGTCAAACTAAAATATTAATTTGTGTCACTTAAGTCAATTTCAGATCCCATTCTTTTTTTTTATGCATCTTTAATGCCACCCTCATCGGTATAAACAAATATTTCTTACGATCTAAATCCTATCTTAGCTAATTTATACAACGCTCTTGCATCCTTTGACAAAGGTGACGCAAGAACACTGTTGCATTTACCAACATCCATTGAAATGGGTAAAACTAAAGGTCTTTCGGCTTCGCTCCGGACACACTCCATCAGAGTATGATAAGTATCTTCCACTGTACTACACTCCGGACAATTTGGTGAAGTAACTTTGCCCATGAGGAACGCAAAACTGTTTAATGGTATGTGTCCCGATCAAAGCCGAAGATCCGTAACAATTTCTGATCGACTCATGTTGGCCTGGTCGAACCATGGGCCTCGAGAAAGTGTTGGTTGGATCGTCCGATACCAGATTCCCTTGCTCAGTGACCTCTGGTCGAAGTGCTCTTGCCACATTTTAATACATTCTTCTCTTACTGCATACAAAAAATCACTGTGCACGGGAAGGTATGGATGGGCAGACCAACCCATCCTCACATGTATTTTTTGCCAGTCGATCAACTATTTCATTGTCCTCCAAGCCAACATGAGCCGGTATCCACTGAAGTATAATTTTCATTTTCTTAGAAATAAGCTTACTTAATGATTTCATCACACTATATGCAATCGGGGTGCCCCGAAAATTTATGGTACACCGAATCAAATGTTGAAGAGCGCTTTTTGAATCACAAAGAATAACATAATTGCCGCTTTCAAACGAGTCAATATACGATAATGCTTCTTCTATTGCAACAAGTTCTGTATACATTATATTCCATTTTGCGTTTACCTTTAATTGCACTGCAAATTTGGTTTGTGGGTAGAAGAGCGCTGCTCCAGAACCTATTTTATCTTTGGATCCATCTGTATATATTTTATAGAATTCCGAGTAGGTGTTATTTAAAATCATAGTGCACAACTCAGTCAGTGTAGTATTATGGTAGCACTTTTTAGCCGCAACCAAGCCATCTACTTGAGGAAATACAATTTGAGACAGATCTATCCTATGGACCCAGGTATCCAATGAAAAAATTTCAAGTTTTGGGCTTGTGCAAACAGGTAGTAAATCCAGAGACTCGTGCATTCTAATTAACAGTGGCACTTTTCTTCTCCAGTGTGATTGTTGACAAAGTACTTGTAATACGTTTAACACAGCAATGATATGATTATCCGCGTATGATTTTATTTTGAGCCAATATTTGCCCGCTAGACAATGCCTACGAAGCCTCAAAGGCGTCAGGTTTAATTCGCTAACCATAACGTGAATGGCTGTAGTTCTAATAAAGCCGCCGATAACCCTCATGCAAATATTTTGGACTCTGTCTAATTTACTGGGTTTCACAACTGCTGTCGTATAGGAAACAAGCGTAGTCGATTCTACTTCGAATTGTTGAGATATTATCGTCTCAGATGTTTGGGATGTATTCCCCATCCAGAACCAGCCAGAATTAAAAAAAAAAAAAAATTAACACCTTTTCTCGGGTCTTGTTAATATGCTTAGCCCACCTAAGTCATCGGTCAAGCCAAACCCCCAAATATTTTACATTGTGTACCACTGGCAGCGAAACCTCATTAATTTTTAAATTGTTAGATTGTAAGAGATACAACACCATTCTTAAAAATACAGACGCTGGTTTTTGTGGGAGATATCTCAAGACCTAAATTTAAAAACAGTTCAGTCATTATATTTAAAGTGGGTTGTAATAATTGTTGAGCCAAAGCGACATCCCTGCAAGTGGTGTACAACACAAAATCGTCCGCATATTGCAATAGATACACGTCGCTATATTAAAGAGTAATGGTGACAGTGGATCGCCTGGTGCCAATCCCCGACCGGACGTACGACTTAATTTGTGGTTATCTACTGTAATTTTAAGGTTTCTCAACTTGAGGAAGTTCCAGGTGTAACCGCAAATCCTAGATCCCACACCAATTTGCTGCATGGTTTTTAGTAGGCTTATGATATCTACGCAATTATACGCATTGCTTATGTCTATGAAAACAGCCGCCGTAATATTTTTTTTGGAGAAATCAATTTGAATATGGGATACTAAGGCGGTCAAGTTATCTACAGTTGAGCGGCATTTTCTAAACCCTGTAGTGTTATTTGACAAAAGCATATGTTTTTCAAAAACCAGTCTAATGTTTGGCACTAAAGAAGCTAATTGCATTTTTTTTTACCAGAATGCTATAAGATGACGGTATTTCGATAAAAAAAAATGCTAATCTATTCATTAAAATGTTATGAAAAACTTTACAAACGCATGCATTAAAATAGGACGAAGAGATGATAAGCTTTGGGAGTCTCGTCCCGGTTTAGGGATTGGCACAATTACAATATCGCACCATTGTTTAGGAACATAACCAGAAATGAGTATCTTATTATATATCTGAATTAATACCTTTTGGCAATTTTCTGGTAATCTCTTAATCATCATCATCATCTGCCTAGCCTTTTCCCAACTATGTTGGGGTCAGCTTCCAGTCTAACCGGACGCAGCTGAATACCAGTATTTTACATGGAGCGACTGCCTATCTGACCTCCACGACCCAGTTACTACTGGGAAATACGATACCCCTTGGTAAGACTGGTTGTCAGACTTTTTGTACCACTGACTACTTTAACGACTGTCAAAGATCTTCAAATGACAGCCGGGACCAACGGCTTAACGTGCTTTCCGAGGCACGGAGGAAACTCGGTATGTAATGGGTGGTCACCCATCCACAGACCAACCTAGGCAAGCACGGCTTAACCTAAAGATCGACCCGAGCGGCTGTTATTGTTTAGCCACGAGCTCCTCCTCCTCCTGGTAATCTCTTAATCATAGAGTATGAAATATTATCACCTCCAGGTGCCGTATCTTTCGATCGGACACATTTTTGAAATTCTGAGGGGGTAACCATAACCTCAAGTTCCGGGTTATTTGTGTCGAAAGTCATGTCACTCGGGGATATAAAGTCTGGTGTTAAACTGAGAAGTAAAGCAGTAGCTTTATGTTTGTCTACGTGGTGGTTTGAATATTTGTACCCCTTCAACCATCTCATCTTTTGCCATACGGTTGATTGAAAAGTAGAACAATCTAATGAAGAACAAAAATCAGCCCACCCTTTACTTTTAGCTAGCGAATACATTTTTGGGAATCGCGAATTTTGTTTTGTAGTATTTCATAATTTTGGGGGGGTTGGATTACGTCGAAATTTAGACAATGCTAGTCGACGTTCAGCCACACATTTAGATAGCTCAGGCTTCTAATAAGGTTAAGGTAGAAATTTACTATCGGGGTTCCGGTTTATCTTTGAGGACTAGCCTGAATATTTGAAGTAATTTTAATAACCTTATGATCACTGCCTAGTGTCTCATTCATGACTGTCCAGTCGAACTGCAAAGCGATGTCAGATGATACCACAGAAATGTCAGGTGCCATTCTCTTTTGCCATTCCAAGTTAACCATTTTTAACTGAGTTGGGTTGCCATTGTTTAAAGTAATAAATTGATTGTCCATTACAGCTTCAAAGATTTGAATACCCCTACTATCTATTTTATTTGACCAATTAGAATGGTGCCCATTAAAATCTCCTAGAATTACCGTATTTTAACATTAGAAAATAGAGTATCCCAATCGTTTTGAGAAGTTCTAATCGAAGGAGGACAGTAAATAGAAACAATATTTTGTATCTTTCCACAATTAAATACTTTTATCAATCAACTCATTTATTTCAGATATCAATATCCATAATTTTGTTAATAGACACACTTAAAACTAAAAACAAAACAGAGACAAATAAAGATAAAAATTAAAATAATAGATATAAATTAACTTAATGCAATAGATTTCAAAATTCTAAAAATTAAATTGGCAAAGTCACATTAAATTACAAATCCAACACATTTGCAGATATCTTAGGCAAAGAGATATGGTTGGTGGATGATCTGCATACTATTTTAGTAGTGCTGTCGAGTGGCTTAGAAATAGATGCTGCAGAATTTGATGCCATTTGTAAATCTGTTCTGTAGCTGCAAAGTACGTGGAGATTTGGAGAACTACAATTGGTTTTACATGTCAGTCACGATGCATAAAATATTAATTCATGGCCGTCAAATCATATACGCCAGTATGTTACCTATAGATATGTTGTCCGAGCAAGCAGGCGAGTCAAGGAATAAATACTGGCGCTATAAAAGCAGTTTATATCATTTAGATAAACAATAAAAAAAATACGTATTTTCAAACCGATTCCACCGAAAACCGGTTTTTTTCGTGCGGAACCCGAAAAAAAACTAGATTTAAATTTTGGCCGGTTTTGCATTCCCTAGTAACGATGACTTGTTTACCTACTGCCAACATTTGGAAAACCTCCACATTGACTTCACCGAACGATACCAGGACATTTTGAACTTAGAAATACTAGAATGGGTGTTGGATCCGTTTTCAAATGTCAACACAGCAATATCACCTCAGCTGGAAGAACTTATAGAATTGAAAACGAACGAGGAAATAAAAATCAAGTTCAAAAATGGCTAGTTTCAATAATCATTATCATTGACAGGTGTAGCCCGTAAGAGTTAACTTGAGACCTGAGCGCCGTTGTGTATGTACTATCTACTGCGTTCAGGTCTCAATTTAACTCTTACGGGTTATAGTAAAAGTCTCCTTTAGAATGAATGTTTAATCGCCGCTAATATAGAGCACAATAATTAATTTAATTTGAACCTATAGTGGTTTTTAAGTAGGTAAAAAAAATGGGGGCGCTAAAAAAATAATTAATTCTCAAAGTGGCCAGTAGACCAAATAGGTTTGGGAACCCCTGGCCTAGACGGACACGACACACTGCATACGGACAGCGGCGCGGCTAGTGATGTGCCTGGTATTGCCACTACCGGCAATATTCCCAATGTTGCCACTGCCAGTAAAATACCAATATTGCCAGCAGCATTGCCAATGTTGCCTGTCAAATAATATCAATATATAAGTATGTTTATCAGTTGTCTGGTTGCCATAGTACAGGCTCTGCCTAGTTTGGGATCAGATGGCGGTGTGTTGGCTGTCCCAAGATATTATTATACACTACTGGAAAAAATTAAGGGATCAAAAAAAAATTCCAAATTTATGGCCAATTTTCAACAGGCCGTAACTTCGCGAGAAATGGTCGCACAGGAAATCCAAAAAATGAAAATTGTAGCTCTAAGTGTCTAGTTTCTGGACTAGGATTTTAAATTTTTTTTGCCTCAGCGGTTTTTCAATAATCTTAGAAAAACCAGCAACAAAAAAATTTAAAGAAATTTTTTAGTTTTTTTTTTGGTCTACAGGCGTGGAAAAAATTTTTTTTGCTCAACTACTGTAAGGATCAGATACTTTGTTCATTTAGCTTTAATTTCTTTTTTTATTGACCTTTATACGCCCACTTCTCGCCGAGATATCGGTCTTCAAATGGAAAAGGATCTTTTTGTCTTTGATTATCGATATCTCAGCAACCAATAATCGTACAAAAAGTCAAAGGTGGGTTTTGAGAACTTGAATGAATTCCCCTTAACGACTGTCCATTGCTTTTTTGAAAAAAAAAAATTTTCTTTTTGTCACATTAATTTGAAAATGCAACAAAAAAAGGGCTTTTGGTGGTTTTTTGGAAAATCAAGCGCTGGATCGAAAATATTGAGGAAACCACTAATGTTAAGTGTGCCTTTTACAGTTCAATGTGCCCACAAAAATCCTACAAAGAACCAAATTAATCCAGCCAGCCGTTTTTTTGTTTCACTCGATCGAATTTTTGAAAAAATTAAAGGATCACGTTTTTTGCTCTGAAAAGCTCATAATTTTAAAAAAATCAGAAAGAAAAATTTTTTCCGAACTTTTTTTACATTTTTGTTGCAGACAGTGCTTAAATTTCAAAAAAAAAAAAATTTCAAAAAAAATTTTTTTTCGAAATAACTTGAGGAAATTCAAGAAACCAACGTTCAATCATTTTTAACGCGTTCCCGCTGCTGCATTCCGTGATTCTACTGATCTCCTTTTAATTAAATTTAAAAAAAAGTTAATACCCCTAATTGAATTTCGACCTTTTCCATACCCTTTTCGGAGATTGTTTTCCTTTACTTTTCGTGAATCCTTAGCAAATTGACTAATTCAACAGTTTTTTTCAAAACTAATCCCTTTGCGCTAAAAAAAATTTTTTTAATTTTTTTCGTCAAAATTAAAAATTTCTTACTTTTTTGATTTTTAATCATGGTTAGACGACATTTGTCGGAGGTGGAAGTTGCTCGGTTAGTGACTCTGATTGACGAAGGTTACAGTCAATATGCCGTAGCCGTTCAGATGGGTGTAAGTCAATCCGTCGTATCTCGAGCTTATGCCAGATACCGAGAGACGAACCAATACAATCGTCGCCCCGGACAAGGTCGTCACCGAGTCACTAATAGCCGCGATGATCGGGCAATCGTTAGAGAAGTTCGTCGACAACCTTTCGTCAATGCGAATATTGTTGCTCGAAACTTCCCTAATCGCAGACAACAGCAACAACAACAGCAACAGCGACGACGGCATCAAGTGCGAAACATTTGCTCTCGAACAGTCATCAACCGTCTTCGTGAAACTGGTTTACACGCACGCCACCCTAATCGTGTACCCCTGTTGACAGCGAGACATCGTCGAGCTCGTTTAGCGTATGCTAACGCTCATCAAAATTGGAACTTGAGGCAATGGACAAATGTTTTATTCACCGACGAGTCTCGTTTCAATCTGCATGGTAACGACCGACGTCCTCTCGTTTGGCGCCGTCGTGGAGAACGTTTTCGCCAGAATTTTGTCCGTCCAGTCGTTGCCTACGGCGGTGGATCGGTCATGGTGTGGGGCGGCGTTTCACGAAATTGGAGAACACCTTTGGTAGTTGTACGCGAAAATTTGACGGCTAGGCGCTACATCGACCAAATTTTGAGGCCCATTGTTCTGCGGAGACGAGAACATCTGAGGTCGTTCATATTCATGCAAGATAACGCACGTCCACACACGGCCAACATTACCAGGCGCTTCTTTGAGCGGCATGACATAACATTGTTGCGACACCCAGCAATGAGTCCAGACCTCAACCCCATAGAGCACGTTTGGGACATAATGGGCCGTCGGTTGCGCAGAGAGTATCCAAATTTGCAGAATTTAGCCACCTTGGAGCGCGCGCTTCAACAAATTTGGAATACCATTCCGCAGCCTCAAATTACCGCCTGCATTAACATGGCTGAACGTTTGAGAGCCGTTATTGAAAACAGGGGTGGTAATACTCGGTATTGAATAAACAGAAATCTTCAGAGAATGAGTTTGGAGTCATTAAATACGGTGGAACTGACGAGCCACCGGGTCTCATTTCTCTTGAAGAACCACACACACACCATACACACACACACACACACACACACACACAGAAGCGTAAATCCGACCGCGCAACCTCCACGTGGTACGCTTTGGATAACGCTAATGTCGGCGGTAATTATTCTCTTAAACTTTTCGAGAGAATAATTTCGAAAAAAATTATTTTTTTTTTTTTTTTTTTTTTTTAATTTAAGCACTTTCTGCAACAAAATTGTGAAAAAAGTTCAGAAAAAATTTTTCTTTCTGATTTTTTTTAAATTATGAGCTTTTCAGAGCAAAAAACGTGATCCTTTAATTTTTTCAAAAATTCGATCGAGTGAAACAAAAAAACGGCTGGCTGGATTAATTTGGTTCTTTGTAGGGTTTTTGTGGGCACATTGAACTGTAAAAGGCACACTTAACATTAGTGGTTTCCTCAATATTTTCGATCCAGCGCTTGATTTTCCAAAAAACCACCAAAAGCCCTTTTTTTGTTGCATTTTCAAATTAATGTGACAAAAAGAAAAAATTTTTTTTTCAAAAAAGCAATGGACAGTCGTTAAGGGGAATTCATTCAAGTTCTCAAAACCCACCTTTGACTTTTTGTACGATTATTGGTTGCTGAGATATCGATAATCAAAGACAAAAAGGTCCTTTTCCATTTGAAGACCGATATCTCGGCGAGAAGTGGGCGTATAAAGGTCAATAAAAAAAGAAATTAAAGCTAAATGAACAAAGTATCTGATCCTTACAGTAGTTGAGCAAAAAAAATTTTTTCCACGCCTGTAGACCAAAAAAAAAAACTAAAATTTAAAAATTTTTTTTGTTGCTGGTTTTTCTAAGATTATTGAAAAACCGCTGAGGCAAAAAAAATTTAAAGTCCTAGTCCAAAAACCAGACACTTGGAGCTACAATTTCCATTTTTTGGATTTCCTGTGCGACCATTTCTCGCGAAGTTACGGCCTGTTGAAAATTGGCCAAAAATTTGGAATTTTTTTTTGATCCCTTAATTTTTTCCAGTAGTGTATTATTATTATTAAAAATATATTTTATTATTTTTATTATGGATGTAGTATTATGTATGTAGGCTGGTCCTCTATCACACATTTCAAAGATAAAAATGGTATTAAGCAAGGAGATAGGGCAAAAATTCTTTGGATAAATACAGAGTTCTATAAATCTCTATATTCCAACGATCAAACATCTCAACAAACAACTGAAGTTTACTCATGTCCTGAAGAGGTCCCTGTAATTACTGGCTATAAAGTACACAAGGCTTTTAGAGGCATGAAGTACAATAAAAGTCCCGGCGAAGATGGTATTACAACCGAATCACTTCGAGCCGCCGAGCCTATCTTGTTGCCTTACATCTGCAATTCATTTAATTCAATAATACAAACAGGTGCTTTTCCAAGTAGTTTCTGCCACTCAAATGTTATACTCCTCGATAAAAAAGGTGATAATATTGACATCGGCAACTACCGCTCCATCAGCCTCATCTCACACCTTTATAAAATCTTCATAAAAATTCTTGAGAATCGCATTTCTGGTCAATTAATCAGAATAAACCTCCCGAACAAGCCGGGTTCCGCCGTGGCCTCTCGACTACCGACCATTTATAGTCCCTTAATCAGGTTATAGAAAAACATCCAGAATTCAACTTACCCTTACACCTCGCATTCGTCGACTACTCTAAAGCATTTGATAGTTTATCGCACAACGCCATATTTGAATCTATTCAAAACGAAGACATCGAACCTACATACATTAATTTACTACAAAAAATATATCAAAATAGTACAGCAGCCATCAAACTAAACACCACAGGAACATCATTCCCTATCCAAAAAGGGGTTAAACAGTGAGACCCTCTTTCTCCAAAGTTCTTCACAGCTACGCTTGAAGAAGTCTTTAGAAAACTAAATAGCAATTGGAGGGACAAGGGCATCATCGTGGGCGATAGAAGATTAACAAATCTCCGCTTCGCCGACGATATTGTTCTTTTCTCCTCTACGGCAGCCGAGTTAGGCCTAATGCTCAACCAACTGAGCTGTGCCAGCCTCGAGGTCGGACTCGCGATGAATATGGCGTAGGCCAAGGTGATGAACCAAAAGCACCAAACGCAACATAGGAGTTGGGGGTGTGAGGATTGAATATATCCATGAGTACCTCGGTCAAATAGTCTCCTTCCAGGCATGACACGATAAAGAAGTTGCTTGACGCACCGAAATCGCCTGGAAGAGCTATTGGTCGATGAAGCAAATAATGAAGGGAACTCTCCCTCTCTCACTGAAGAGAAAACTTATGGACATGTGCATTCTTTCTACCCTCACCTATGGAGCGCAGACATGGTCACTAACCAACCGTCAAAAGTCCGCACTCGGGGTCTACCAGCGAGCAATGGAGCGCAGTATCCTTGGAGTTAAACTTACTGATCGTATAAGGAACTCGATACTGCGTTCTAAAACTCAAATTGCCGATGTAGGTCACACAGCTGCCAAGCTAAAATGGAACTGAGCTGGTCGCTCGCGAGGTTGTCGACATGTGGGATATGGACTCAGCGATGATTGTGCCGGTAGTCGTATCAGCCCATGGCTTAATTGCCAAGAGCCTCGATCAACACCTGAGGAGGCTCTCGTTAGGCAGCTGGATCAAAGGCTTGATTCAGAAAGCGGTACTCCTGGACACGGCTCGCATCGTTAGGACGTTCCTCTCTCTGGAGCCCTGACCGCCGGTAGCTTGGACCCTGTTCCCAATACCGGTGGGCTACTATTTTTTATATTTTTAAATGTTTTTCTTTATGTCGTTTTATATTTAAATATTAAAAAATGTAACAAATATGTATAAAGATTAATAAAGGAATAATTTTATTATTAATGCACGTGTAGTGTAATCATCGTTTAGTTAAATTTGTGTAGTAGATCAATCATAAAATATTGTGTGTGTGTGAGTGATTTGCTGATTATGTAAGGATTACCGAAACAAGTGCATTGAAATATTAAATTAATGTTATTTTTGTGGATTATTTGTAGTTTTGACAGAGATTTGTAAAGATTTACACCTTGTTATTTCCATATTATAATTATACTAGTACTCGGTGTTTTTGTTATGAGATTTTACATGAAAAACAAGTATAACATTAAAAGAAATGATTCGAATTTATGCCTTTTATTCAATACACAACGATCGTCAATTCTTATCTTAATATACACACATCAACACGGTCTAGGGATATTTCATACTCAATTAAATAACTCGAAAAGTACTGGCCGCATTGGAATCTTTAATACACCGATTTGTTTGTAATTTATCTCAGACTAATTCCAAATTCAAATTATTGAAAATTCTTTTGTTTTGGTGGCATAAAAATGTCTTGATGTATAGGAGAGGGAATTTTCATTTGTGCGAAATTTAAAAAACAATACGAATTACGTTTAGTTAATTAAATTGAGGTATTGTAGCCATGCAACGCCGACATTTGACGAGGGCGGAGATGTTACGAGCTGTGGGAATGCTGGAAGCTGGATCTGTTCACCGTAATGTTGCTGAGGCCATAGGGACCCATCAAAATGTAATTTCAAGATTGTGGACACGCTATCGTGCCACAGGTGAAGTAGCGGATAGGCACCGGGGGCCAAGTCGCATCACTACCCCCAGACAAGACCGATTTTTGCAAATTACTGCGCGAGCTCAACCAAATGCAACGGCGACTCAATTGGTCCAAAGGCTGCGAGTGGAACACCAAGTGCTTGTGAGTGACCAAACTGTAAGAAGGCGACTGCATGAAAGCAATCTACGCTCTCGTAGACCACTCCGGGTCCCACCTTTACGGAGAGGCAATCGTGGACGACGATTAGAATGGGTTCGGAACCACGTGGACTGGGGCCGTGAGCAATGGTCCAATGTGCTGTTCACGGATGAATCCAGGTTCGGCTTCCATTCAGATTCACGAAGGACGCGTGTTTGGCGAGTTCCTGGACGATGGAGCCGTCTCCAGAACCCTCAGGAAGTTCACCCATACCAAGGAGGAACAATTATGGTTTGGGCAGGAATTCGTCTTGGAGGACGGACGGATCTCGTTTGGGTGCGGGGCAATATGACGGCAGAACGATACGTCCAACAGGTGCTGGGGCCCGTAATCTTGCCCCACAGAACACAAATGGGGCAAGATTTCCTGCTCATGCACGACAATGCCCGGGCACACACGGCGAGAACGGTAGCAGCTTGGTTACATACACATAATGTTAGGGCCTTAGACTGGCCTGCTCAATCGCCAGATCTAAATCCCATTGAGCATGCGTGGGATATGCTTGCAAAGAAGAGCTCTGAAGGAAGTTCCTGAAAATTTGGCTACAGAAGATCAACTTTTTGCGCACCTCAGAAGGACATGGGACAATATTCCGCAGCAAGACATTGACAACCTTGTTCTGAGCATGCCGAATCGTTGCCGATTTGTTATGAACATCATGGGCGCTTTCTCAGACTACTAACTTCAAGTTTATAAACACAAATTAAATGATTTTTCTATTTTTTTCAGTTTTTACTCACAAATTAAAAGTTAATTCATATACGGTTTCCGTCTATACTTCATTTTTTTTTCCATAAAATCTTGAAATTTTAATCAGTACCTTAACCATTATTAAAAAATGGTAGAATATTAAATAACGTATATTTTAAATATATACATGTCATATAAATAATTAACACATTGATAGTAATTCGCTTTTTAAAAAATATCCCTAGACCGTGTTGATGTGTGTATATGTGTTATTTTCTTATATTCACTCTAGTGTGCGGCAACATAGGCAATATTGCCGCTAAAATACCGGAAATATTGCCAAAATTGCTGGCATTATTGACAATTTTACCCAAAACAATATTTTATTGTATATAATGTAGATTATGGCCTTCAAATGCTAATTTTAAGTATTGTACATAGTTTCCGTACTTAATTTGATTAATAATTAAGCAACATTCCCAAATACTTCCACTTCCGGCAATATTGCTGGCAATATTCCCACTTCGGGCAATATTTTTGATAACGTTACAGTCAAACATACTTTTAATTGACACCAAGATTAATTGGGTTTAATGTATTCTCCGATGGCGGGACATGCTTGAAACTAATTTTCGGAGAGGTGCGATTTTTGTGACGCCGAGTGTATTAAACACCAAAAAAATGTATGAATTGTGCGTTGATTACGGTATGTAAAAACGTACGTGAGGACGTTTGTTTTTGAAATGTAACCGTGTTGTTTTGTACCTGTATTTGAGTCTCCAATCATATAATGACACGTCATACTTTGCTGCGCTCTGATTGGCCGACGCGTTAATGAATATCATAGTGCTAATGAGTTTCGTCGTAAACAAGTGACGTCATAGGGGTGGTGTGGAATATCGGCAAACAATATTAAATCATTGTTAAAATGTATTTAATCAAACAGAATGTTTTTTTTTTATACAAAGTTTAGGAGCCTTAGCATATTCCGCTTAAAAATTATTCCGTCGACTTCATCTAAGCTTTCTTTATTACGATTGAATTACCTTATTTGTGTAGCTGTAAGACTCTCCACTATCAAAAATCAAGCAGATTCTGTTTGAATTTATACCATCGACGTAATTAATGTTTTTTTTAGTTCTATTGAATTGTAACCTTATTCCTAAAGCAATAAGACTCATTTTCAAAAATCACGCAGATTCTGTTCAAATTCATATCGTCGACTTAGTTTACAATTTTTATAGTACGATTGAATTAGAACCTAATCTGTACACATATAAGACTCATTTTCAAAATTCACACAAATTCCGTTTTAATTCAATTCTTTGGGAAACATAGTAGTAGGTATTTGAAAAACTGTCAAATCAAATCATATCAATCAAATATTTCTACTTAATTAATACAAATAAAATCTTGTTTTTGTTTATAAAACATTGATTTGATCATGAGAGTTTAAATTTGTTGATTTTTAATAAAAACAAATAATTATTATTAGCTGTGTGATTTATCGTAACCATTTAATTTAATTTTGTTCATAATAAACAAAAGGGTGGTGATTTACATTTGTGCATGTGTCTACTTAATTTTTATTCCAAACACACATATACCTACCGAAAAAAAATACACAGAGACTTTAGATACGAAAAATGTTGTTTTTTTACTATAACTTTGTTTAGCGACTTTTGTAAAGTAAGTGATGGTCACCTTCTTATGCCCTTTTATGATAATCATTAATTACTGGCTCTTGTCATGTTGAGTGATTTAGGTATAATATGGTGTACAGCGATTTTGAAAATCTAAATGTGGTCATCAACTTTTGATGCTCACTGTACGACCTCATAGATGCAACTCTGTTGAAACAACTACCGCACAAAGGAATAATGAGTTTGGTCAAATTTATTTAATGTTTGCTCAAAACCGGAACACTTCCCTAGTCGGTGGGAAATAGCATAAGTATTGAAGATCTCCAAACCTGGCAAAAAGCTGGCTCCCCATAATAGGATTTTTTCAATTGAAAAACTCCTGTTCAACAGAATGACTTAGAAGAAATACTGCCAAATCACCATTTTGGGCTTAGAGAAAAACATGGGACTATTGAACAGGTTCACCGAATTGTCGACATCATAGGCAGATGCCTTGAAGAACGTATGTACTGCTCAACGGCATTCTTAAATATTAGCCAAGCGTTTGATTAAGTAATGAGGGCCTTATCTACGAACTAAAGAAGCGGTTTCCGCACTCGTTTATAAATATACTCAAATCTTACTTTAAAGAAAGAAGTTTCCAAGTCAAACAAAATAATGACTACTTTGCTCTCCATGAGATTCAATCACCTGTTCCACAGGGCAGCATATTGGGCCCAATATTGGACCTTTTGGACCTTCCAACAATAGACGATACAACGACTGTGACCTTTGCAGATGATACTGTATTATTTATTATCTTCACATATATATATTTTTTAACTCCCTCACACAAAAGCGATAGGAGGACGTAAGAGCACCACACTCGAGCCACGCATTCAGTGAGTGACCAATACAAATATACCATGAATATAATACGCTCACCAACTAGGAGTGGCCTTGACGTCGAACGTAGTGCCTCGCAGCCGAATTTATTAACAGGCGACAACTTCTCAACCCGAATTCTCTGATACTCCGAAAGTAACCCATCGTAACATTAGACGGAAACAGCTTGATGATAATGAACACATTCGACGGGAATTGAGCGAAATGCGTAAACGATGAACGACAAATGTCTGAAATGATGACAATGTTAAAGATACAACAAATATCAAGGAAAAAATCGATGGTATAAAATCCACTACTGACAATCTCACCATTGAACAAAATAATATCAAATCTGATGTAATGTTGCTACGCAATGAAAATGGAATAACCGAGAAAAAGATTAATGAGATAAGTCACACAATCCAACTATTAAAATCAGAGCAAGCTCAAACATCTTTATCAAATGAAACCCATGAAAACATCATAGCAGAGATTAAACGAACGTGAATACCGAAGCTAAAATATTGTTATTAGTGGTATCCCGGAACCTGCATCCTCGAACAAAGACCAACATTGCCGGAAGTGGAAAAATTTGGGAATGTTGCTTAATTATTAATCAAATTAAGTACGGAAACTATGTACAATACTTAAAATTAGCATTTAAAGGCCATAATCTATATTATATACAATAAAATATTGTTTTGGGTAAAATTGCCAATAATGCCAGCAATTTTGGCAATATTCCTGATATTTTACCGGTAATATTGCCTATGTTGCCGCACACTAGAGTGAATATAAGAAAATAACATATTAAGATAAGAATTGACGATCGTTGTGTATTGAATAAAAGGCATACATTCGAATCTTTTAATGTTTTACTTGTTTTTCATGTAAAATCTCATAACAAAAACACCGAGTACTAGTATAATTATAATATGGAAATAACAAGGTGTAAATCTTTACAAATCTCTATCAAGATAAGAATAAATTGATTTTATTTGTATTAATTAAGTAGAATTATTTGATTGATATGATTTGATTTGACAGTTTTTCAAATACCTACTACTATGTTTCCCAAAGAATTGAATTAAAACGGAATTTGTGTGAATTTTGAAAATGAGTCTTATATGTGTACAGATTAGGTTCTAATTCAATCGTACTATAAAAATTGTAAACTAAGTCGACGATATGAATTTGAACAGAATCTGCGGGTTTTTTGAAAATTAGTCTTATTGCTTTACGAATAAGGTTACAATTCAATCGAACTAAAAAAAACATTAATTACGTCGATGGTATAAATTCAAACAGAATCTGAGTGATTTTTGATAGTGAGTCTTACAGCTACACAAATAAGGTTACTCCAATCGTAATAAAGAAAGCTTAGATGACGTCGACGGAATAATTTATAAGCGGAATATGCTTATCTTTATAATCGTGCTTGCGAGCTTATTTATATTTCTCATTGATACTATGAAAAAAAAAACAAAATTATTTTGGAAAGCTAAATTCGAAATTTACATCCATTTAATTTTTTTTACATGATTTAGTGTGTATAATACAAGATTGGATTTATAATTCTGAAGATAGTAACGAGCACTTTTTTAGTTTGCAGTTCAGCTACTTTTGATAGTATAAGTTTACACGCTACGTATCCGAAACAAAGTAATGTTCAGTAACTTTTGTTATTTATGATGTTAAGTTATTTTTGGACGTTGCTGTGATTACACTAGATAACCAAAACAAGCATTTTATATTGTTCAATGACTTTTGTTATTTATGATGAAGTTATTTTTGGACGTTGTCGTGATTACAGTAGATAACCAAAACAAGCATTTTATATTGTTCAGTGACTTTTGTTATTTATGATGTTAAGTTATTTTTGGACGTTGCCGTGATTACACTAGATAACCAAAACAAGCATTTTACATTGTCCAGTAACTTTTGTTATTTGTGATGTTAAGTTATTTTTGGTTATTTATGGTGAGTTATTTTTGTTCAGGGACTTTAGAGACGAGGAATGTTGTACTTTTTTTAGTATATCTTTGTTTAGCGACTTTTGAAAAGTAATGGTCACCTACTTATGCCCTTCTATGATAATCATTCATTTCTGGCGCGTGTCGTGTTGAGCGATTCAGGTATAATCGATGTACAGCGATTTTGAAAATCTAAATGTGGTCATAAACTTTTGATGCTGACTGTACCTTGGAGATTTGCCCTCTGAAAGATTTGTAATTATTGTTCTGACTTCATTTGGACCTGTACTTTTAACAGGTGGGGCACATTTGTATTCCAGTGTCAAGGAAGTTCTAACACTGCCCTAGAGATAGGAGAATCCCTGCTACAAGCTCAACACTGATGTAGAAAGCTAGCAGCAACTATTCACACACAAACAGTCCACTCTGCTCACAACACACTGCAGTATAATTTTGTATTGGTGCTGGCCCTGAGCAAACGCAAACAAAATTGTGTTACCACACTATTTCGAAATGAAGTTGGTTAAAAGCCATGCAAAATAAATTTACTTCTACACATGTCACCAAAAACAAAACAAACACTATTAACTAACGGTTGTCATCCATTAACCTTTTGACGCCGAGGACGTCTAACGACGTCGTGTTGAAAACACAGATTTTCGCTATGGACATGGTAGTGGTCAAAAGGTTAACAATCTCAGAATCAGACCAGAATAAGTTTGCCTCACTACTTACTGGAATACGGACTTTTAGCTCTGAAGCACCTCATATTTTTAGATTTATAACTAGAGATGCAACGGATATCCGGTTGCTATCCGGTATCCGGTCTATCCGGCCATTATTTTACTATCCGGCCGAATACCGGATAGTTGCGCACTATCCGGCCGGATACCGAATAGTGATTCTGTTTGGTGTTTAACTTAGAAAAATGGTTAGTATACAACAAAACAACAACAAATTATCAATATTCGTTTTTTAATATTACCTTTAAAAATCTTTCATTATTGTGGTCGCAAGTCCATATATCTGACGTAACAGACACCACGGCAGCTTTTGAAATATTTTACATCAATTTTTTATTGATTCGGACATAAATGTCGGTACTATTTTTTCAGTAATAAATGTACGACTGGGGATCTTGTACCGAGGAACTGCCTTATGCATAAGCCTGTTGAAACCAACTCTGTCCACCATTGATAGTGGTTCACTATCTAATGCAATCATTTCACCAATTAAATAATGATATCTCTTAGATTTTGGGTCATTAATACCCCAATACTGTTTTCTTTCTACTGTCTCTGCCAAAGTTAATTGTTTATGTGATGCCGGCTGAGCGGGAGCGCTCGTACTTGCAAATGAACTCGTAGAAGGAAAAGTTCTGTTTCCGCCGCATGAAGTTGAAGATGGACCACCGTAAATTTCGGAGAATCGCCACCACGAGATAATTTTAATTTGCAAATTAAACACACTACGTACTTTGCATCGTCTTTTACTATTTCAAAATAGTTCCACAACGGAGATCAATTGTTTATTATTATTGACATCCCATTTACTCGTGTTTTGTTTTAGATTTTTATTTTGATGTATGATCCAATTTTGCACACCTGTTAGGGTAGGATATGGTTTAAAGGTCTATTATTTGTGTTTTTTCATCCATATGTGTACCCATATTTCATGCAATAAATGATTTGAATTTGAGATCGTTTATTTGCCGTTATTTAAGACAATTCAATAAACACAGAATGAAGTACGAGTTCACAATTACGTATACACTACTATACACATTAAACACTAAAAAAAAAACTTATCTATGCAGCAAAATCGGGCGCACGTGTACTGCATACGAAATAGTTCCGTACACTGACCTAATAAAATTCGTTTCTTGCTTTGAAAACGGTCCGCGCGAACCTACAATACGTAACTGGTTGAAACCTGCACGACGCGCCCGCCGCCCAACTAAAATGTCGGTATCGTTTGGCCGGCCGAATATTCGGCGGCCGGATACCGGATTTTCGACCGGTGATCAGGCCGAATATCCGGTATCCGGCCAAACAACTATCCGTTGCATCTCTATTTATAACTGGTTAATGAGGGGATAGCCTGTTGCTAATATGCTGCCAATGTGTTGACAATGCAGGAGCGATCCATGAACAGAGTTGAGGTGATACGTAAGAAATTAATTGTATTACTAGTTTACATTCACATTTAGTTAGATCAGCTGTGAAGTTTGCAAAATAATTTAATTCAAGCATGTGAAATAGATTCACTTCACTATTCTTACCAGCAAATCTAAAGGAGCCTTAACTGCATCCGGAAAGTGTGCATGTCTAGGTAACCAACAAGATAGTGACATGACTCCAGCTAATGGTTCTGGATATGTCAAACTTGCATGGAGTGCTAATGCACCTCCTTGAGAAAATCCACCCAACAGTATCCTTTTGGGGTTTATGCCAGCCTGAAATATAAAACCAAAAATAAGACTTATTTAAAAGCTCTTTTTCCAATCTATTCCAGGCTGTTCAACTTTACTTAAATAAGTACATAAATTCAAGACATTATTTTTATAATAAGGTTAATCTAGACAAAGTGGTTTATTTTCTAGAATATCGAAGAACGGTCAAATTAATTATAAGTACACATAGTTAATAGAAATTCCAAACTCACTCAATATTGATACTCTGACTTATCCAAATTAAATAGAATAACCACAGATTAGAAGAATTAAAAGAATATGTGACATGATCTACTTACTTTAATTTCATTTGCAATGAGACGATGAACATGGTCAGTTGCTCTTACTATTCCCTCCTCATCTTCAGGAGCTGTGGCATCTAATGACCTTAAATCAAACCATGACGGCATACGGAATCCTGCATTTAGTGTCACTGGCATCGTTGCGGCAGTCGGACATATTACCTTAACGTGAGGACCACGAATAGCGGCTATGGTATTTGCCCAACCATGGCTAGAAACATAAGGTGATCATTATTCTAAGTGTTTGTCATACGATAATTACATAAGGAAACAAGCAAAACTTAAAATTTATACTAACCCAGTGTCACCGAGACCATGTAGAAATATAAGCTGGAATAAACACCGATAACGATTTAACAACAATACTCAAATCTATTAAATTAACGAAAGTTTATGATAGTAGCTTACCGAAGCCGTTTGCTTGGCTGTGGCAGCAATGATTACAGGATTCGGTTCCATATTTATACAACAAGAGAAAATCAGTAGATTTTTTTATCTCTCACTAGCGGAACTAACCAAAACGGGCAGTCAGCTCAGGCCTCAAGTTCAGTCAACAATTTTCCCCCAATCTAAATCCAAATCCGACTGACTGACTGATAATGTTAATGCTATTGATTGATTTGACTTGAGCCAGTGCATAGAGTAAAGTAATATATCGGAGCCAGTGTTACAAAGTACAAAGGTGAGATGTCGACAATAATTGTTAGACTTGCCAGCTGAAAATCGTGAGAAATCATATTTTTTAATACGAAATGCACCTCTGGCAATCTTTGTCATAGTGCACTATAAAAAACTTTTATTTGACTCATAATCACAAACCATAATGTCAACTTTGGTGGGTTTTTTTTTTATAAAGGCGGTTGTGTCTGGGTTGCCCGCGAAATTCAAATTTTATTACGTCTTTTGCAATTTGCAGGTCAGTGTCAGGTTCTTGAAAATCATCAATACAACCCTCTAAGTTCATGTAATCCTATTCAATGAATATTTCATGAAAAGTCATTCAATAAGATTAAATGGACAGGGTTATATTGATGATTTTCATGATTGTGATTCTGTAACTACATACGTGTTACTGACGCGACTCATTTTTCATCACCATACAACCTGACAATGACCTGCAAATTGCAAAAAACGTAAAAAAAAATGAATTTCGCGGGCTACCCTGACGCAACCACCTTAAGTGTTCGTGGAAAATGAAAACCACATGTATGAAAATAGAAAGTCCAAGCTAGATCTTCAAGAGGTCTCAGAATATTTCGATAACTTTTTGAGATATTTTCGTTCAAAGTCTAGTGTAGCCACCAATATTGAAAATCGTTCACCAAAATCGAAAGTGCCCACCAAAATGGAAAATCAGTTGCACCAAAATTAGATTTCTCTGTCACAAACCTCAATCTCACTAATAAAGCTCAATGGGACGGTGCTTTGGCACCGTTGGTGAGACTGCAGTACAGCCCAAGTCTCGATGGAATTTAAGGGTTTTCACGTAGTCTACAAACGCTACACAGAGAGGCAGTTTATACTCTTCGGTTTTCCGTATAACCTGCCGCAGCATATGTAGTGGTATACGGTGCTAAATAAAGCCTTTTTGGAATCCGGCTTGTTCGGGAGGGGAAAATCGTCAAACCTGCGCGCGAGATGATTCGTGATGATTCTTGAAAAGACATGGCTTAGAAGTGAGATGAGCCTGTAATTCTTCAGCCGAGTTTTGTCGCCCTTCTTGTTGTCGGTAATCGAATCCATTAAGCGAAATCTGAAAAAACAATATCTGTAGATAATTAGGTATGTACACATACCTACACCAAAATCGACTAAAACCCATCCTTCCTTGCCCTTTGTGTTCCAGGGCCGCGGTATCTCTTTCGAACAGTCTCGCAGCCCTGGCAGGCATTGGCCCTTGCGGGCCCCTCCCTGTTTGCTGACATCTCTTTGAGGCGCGCGTGGAACACGAACGCGCCGTCTACACGGCCTGTCGTCAAAAGACGGACGGACGGCGAGCTAGCCCGTTACTCACCGTCCACAGTTCCGCGTCTACGGTGGCCGGAAGCCACCACGTGACCCCGAGCGCTTTACTGGCTAGACTTTACTTCAGCAGCTTCCAGCACTGTTGAGTTAAATAAAAATGTGAATATCAGAGACAACCATAGATTTCCGATGAAATACTGATCTTGTTCACACTGGTGATTGGGAATAATGGACAATGCTGATTAATTGATTACTGTCAATGGTAGCCCGTGAATAAAAAAAAAACTAAAGACATTGGTGTTTGTGGCCAGAATATTTGTAGTAGAGTAGAGGTGATTGTCTGAAACTAATCGGATCTCTCTTTTTCACTCGCTATTTACGTCTGGTCCACTAGCGCTCAGTCGCTCACTAATTGATTAGATACGCATTCTTGGCTTTTATTTTCATTGCTTGTTATTCCTTGGTTACACGGTGAACTTCTTTTTATATTTTGTTGAATTTTGTTACAATGGATTCAACTTTACGTGAACAAGTCATGATAAATCAATTTGTGTTAGCAGCGGGATGTGCTCAAGAACAAGCAAAACAGTTATTGCAAGCTGCACACTGGCAATTCGAGGTAAATTTATAATATGTAAACAAACAGTATGTAATCATGAAATGGCTGCTACATACATAATATTTTGATTTACAATAGCCATAAATAGATGTCACACACCGTTATCAAATAATAAGTATTTCGTAAATAAATGTCATTATTACTTATTCATTTTTGTCGATTAATGGTTAACATAACTTTAGAATCATTACCTATTTGATTCTGTCCAAGTGACATAGTAGGTATTTGTTTCGAGATAAATGATATGTACTCGTTAATCTTTAAAAAATATCATAATTATTGATATTGACGAAATAATACGCAGTAAGTGATCGGAGTTTGTGGCTTAACCTTGATGCGAATAAGAAACAAATGGTTGTGTCTATGTACCTACCCAGTCTCCTTTCTTGGATACTGTACAATGTAAATAACGATCATCAAGTCATAAATGCAAATCCGTTCGTTAACTAATACTGAATGATAGCATGGATGGATGATGTTAATAATAAAAAACATTCAATTTTTTTTATTTTGCTTGGTAATAAAGGATAAGTGTGTTAGTAATAGAAACTTTGGATTTTAATTGGATCAACATCATGAATATACGGTGGGCTGCATCAATTGGGTACCCCAGTTGGGAATGTAGATGCTTTCAAGAGGGGTACCCACATCATGACGCTGACTGTACATTGTATTATACCATGGCACATCTATCTGTGTAACCACTTAGGTCCTAGCATATAAAATAGATTTGGTTGTGGTTCTTGCCATAGTGTAATGAATATAATATCCTGGATGATTTAGGTGTGAATACATTTTAATACCAATTTAAATTAGTTTTTAGAGATGAGACGTATATACTGGTAGAGGTATATATACCAAGTATGTGCTTCCCAGTACATAGACCGGGTACGGACCGAAATACTGGGTAAATACCTTGAAGGTATGACGTCAGACGCATAGTACGATACGAACCGCTACCACAAGGTAGCGCCCAGTTTTATCGGTAGTTCGGTACGCCGAAGCAACCCGAAGCTACCCGACAGCTTACGAAGGGACCCGAAACGTCATTCGTGCTTTATGAACATTCGGTTGATTTAATTTAGTTAGACAAAATGGGTACTTATTTTTTGCATTAATTTATATAGAAATAACTAGAATTCATTAATAACCATCGTCATACTCTTAGCCGACAGTCCTAAGCCTGGTAAAGTAGGAAGGAAAGATTTCATATCTCATAATGCATAATTACGTATAGGTACTTGAAACGTCGTACCTACATTATATTGGAGGCTTACCATACTTATCGCATACGTTTACTTATCGAAATCCTACCACACCCAAATACTTAGAAGTATTTTGATACCTGGTATTTGTACCAGGTATTTAGTGATACCCATACCTTAAAGGCCGGGTATGGAGAATGGCAGGTATATCTCATCTCTATTAGTTTTAGCAAATGTCAATGTTATGAATATAGACCGGATTATATGCAAATTGTAATAGTTGAAATATGTGTAATGCTCAAAAGTGGTAAAATTTTGGTGACAAAATTTTTACTACAAAATAATGTTTTTTTTTTCTAATGTATTACATTTTGTATGTGATGTTATTATATTATGTAATGTATTCCGTTTATTCATTATATCTTCACATTAATTTACATTTTTAAATATTTCTTAAACAAAAACATCTAAAAATATAAAAAATAGCGGTCCAGGAACCTCCTCACAATGCGAGCCGCATCGAGGAGTACTGTCTTCTTAATCAGGCATTCAGGCCCTTAATCCAACCGCCTAAGGAGAGCGTCGACAGATGGTCATCGAGGCTCTCCTTATTATTATTATTTTTAACCTTTAAAAACATGTCCCAAATTATCCTTCTACAAATTATTTTTTTTTATAACGTGAAAGTGATGGTTCTACATCCACTTAGGTCAATGGGCACTATTTCACTTTAGGTGCTTTTTAGGTTTCCATTCCCAAAGGGTAGAAACGGGACCCTATTATTAAGACTCCGCTGTCCTTCTGTCTGGCTGTCTGTCACCAGGCTGTATCTCATTAACTGTAATAGCTAGACAGTTGAAATTTTCACAGTTGATGTATTTCTGTTGCCGCTATAACAAAAAATAATAAAAATATAAATTATTTAATAATTATACATACAAGAAACCCATACCATAAAACGAAAAAAAATATTGTTTCTTGTATGGGAAAGCGGAGTCTTAGTACTAGTGTCCCGTTTTTACCCTTTGTGTATGGAACCCTAAAAAACAGTTTAGTATGCTTTTACTTAATGCATTTGCATATTAATCCAGTCTCTAGCTATGACATTTTAGTACATTGTTGCACATGAGCCAAGCAAGGATGGCTAGATGTGTTTTTTTGTTTAATTTGTGCATAAAGGTGCAACACTCAATCTGACAACACATACTGATTGACTGCATGATAACAGAACCAAAAAAACAAACAAAGGTGTTGTGTTTGTGCTGGAGCAATTAAAACTAATAAAAGTAAAATTATTTATTTTAACATATTGATTACAATAATGGAGGAAGAGGAGAAGATTGTGGCTAAAGAACAGCTGCCGTTTGGTACTGTTTTGGTACTATTGGTACTCATCCGGTTAGAATGGAAGCCGACCTCAATATAGTTTGGAAAAAACTAGGATTATGATTACAATAAAGAAATAGTGGTTGGTCCCCAACAAAGCACAGCCTGTTTGGGCACCATTAAATATATAAAACTTGCACATGGTGTTCATCGACCTCGAAAAGGCATACATACTACCGGGTACCTCGTGAGGTTTTGTGGTGGACCCTGAAAGAGGAAGGTATGCCTGGGAAGTATGTGCAGTTGATCCGAGCGATGTACAGTCGATGTAGTACTCAAGTGCAGTCTACAGCGGGCACTACCGGCAGCTTCAATGTGGCGGTCGGCTTGTACCAAGGGTCGGCTCTAAGCCCTTACCTCTTCCTGGTGATAATCGACGCACTTACGTCGGACATCCAGGAAGAGGCTCCCTGGTGCATGCTGTTTGCCGACGACATTGTGTTGCTGTTGGTTGCCGAGAGTGGCCTAGAGGTCCAGAGCAGATTGGAGGTGTCGTGGCAAAGACTGGAGAACGTTGGCCTGAAAGTAAGTAGGACCAAAACAGAATTCTTCTTCTGTGCTTTCGGCGGTCTCTCCAGTCCTGTGCAAGCAGGCACGCAGCATGCAAGCAAGCAAGTATGCAGCGTGCAAATAAGCATGCCACATGCAAGCAGGCATCAACATTCAGCAAGCATTGTTTCTGTCACGGCTGCGGCGCTGCGGGGTTTGGGTGGCCCCACGCGAGCTTATCGTCGCAGATGGTTTTAACGCTCACCACCGCAGCTTCAGCTTGCTGGCTGGCTTCGCACTTGCTCCTCAGCTCGCGGGCCACCCTACCCCTCCGCGCCTACGCGGGTTTTTATTACACTCTAGGGGTAGGGCAGACAAGACTACGTGGAGTCGGTTTTGCAGCGATTCGTTTCTGTCACTAAATTTTGTAGCAACATATTGAGTTTTGATGACACTATTTTAATTTAATATTGAAAATGCTACCAAGTAACCTGCTATATATTTGTAACCGAATAATATTCCGTAAAATGTTGTTTCAGTGTGGTGAAAATATGGCAAATAAATAATTTGGCAAATGAAAAAAGTTCAAAAGAGGCTTCGGCCAATAGCAAAAACTTATTTTGTAAATCGGCGAAATATAGTTCGGTAAAATAATACGTATGACAGATGATACTTCGATAATCCAAAAATATGTCAAATAATGTATATAGCAAAAAATATGTCGGTGAATAGTTTTGGGTAAAATGTAATTCGAACAAAAAAAATCGGAAAAGTGATCGGTTCCCATATGTAATAGTTAGTAGTAAGAGTAGCGAGATAATGGTGCCGATTCTCTTGTCACAAATGCGTCTAAACTAGACTAAAAATCACCAAAATTTAGTTTATTCCTGTCAAACGACGATTTTCCATTCTGTGGGCTAATTCACTTAACTAAAGAAGTGCTGTTGCAGTGCAGTTGCAGTTAAGTTTCGATCAAAACAACGCTTTTCGTATTCTCTACCGCTGTCAGACACGCTCGCGTCAAGTTCGCGTCACGCAAGCGCTATAACGGCATTCTACTGTTGCGCGTCTTTGGTGCGTTCTTCGGAACGCTACATGATCGGTATTCTACTATTGATGTCTCAAAATGACAGCTTATAAATGATAATAACGTCTAATGATTAAAAATTAATCAATTCTATTCGATTATTAGGTGAGTAATATTTTTTCTCTCATGTGGCCACAAGTATAAGTAAGTTTGGTAGAGTTTGCCTGTCGCACAGTTGACGTGCAGTTCACGCGCGGCTTACGCGCAGTTCAAACATTACAAGAATACCGTTTATCACTCAAACTTGAACTTAACTGCAACTGCACCACAACTTCATCGGCGCGTCATAAAATTATGTGAATTAGCTTTCTTAAATTGACATATTACTGACTGACTATATTTTAGTTTGACAGCATAAGATGACAAGGAGATTTGATATATTGAAAATGGCAAATTTTGTTATTCTGAATTCGACGTTTTTCACCCAAAATTTTGATTGAATAACTAAATCTGACTAATTTTATTCGCGATTAAAAAGGTGTGGAATTAAATTGAGTTGTCGTGGACTAAAATTCACACCAACACCTCGAGTTCAGGTGCAATAACAGTACTGTCTTTTTTTTCTTTTCTTTTGCTTATATCTCGAAAATGGTGTGTCCTATCGCAAAAATAATGAAAATTTCGACCCCCATTATGAGACCCAATAAACCCCGAAAACTTAGCCTATAGGTAATTTTTTCATATTTTCCATACAAAAAGTAAAAATTCCATATAAAACACGTCGAGGCTGCCCCAGTGCGCCTCCAGCTCTTACAAACATTCACGCACAGGGTAGGGCAAATATGTACATACTACGTGGAGTGGCGATTGTCAAATTAGATTTTAGTTGTGTCAAAATATTTTTTTTTTAATTTAGAGATTTTTTGTTGCAATAGCTTTATTATTATTATTTATTAGAACAAAAAGAGGTCCATTGAGTTACTAACAATATAACTTAGCCTAGGTTAGTAGGTACTTAATAACTAGAACAGATCTGCTGCGATTGGTAAGCGCCCACACTAGCGGGCTAGGATAGGATTTTATGATTCTCATAGCTAAAAGTAAGAATTTTTAGTGATAGTTTAGTTAGTTTAGTTCGGTGTACAAGAGAATCGGCACCATTGGATGTTTTTGGTCACATCCGCAGAAATTACTTTACGCCTGTAATCCCAGAAGGGTTAGGCAGACAGACGTGTACCTAATAGTACACCCACATTTCGCCAGTTATGTTTTAAGTCTCATGTAAAGGGGGCGTGCCTATTGCAATCAACCTGGCACAAATCCAGACTCAATGGCTGCTACCCAGAAATTCCTAATGGAAAAACCCATTAACACTCCCCGAAGCCAGGACCTCAAGCTCAACAGTCGCGCGACGACTAGGCCGAAGAGGCAGTCAAAAAAAAAGTCTAGTTTTTCATTAAAAACTCTGAAATACAAAGTTTTGTTTGCGGTTGATCTAATTAATAAGTACTATAAAGATTCATTCCGACTTCAGATCACTAACACCGACAGTCCGACACACTCTTGGCTGGTTTTATTCACATTAAAATCTATTTATTTTCAGACAGCGTTATCAATATTTTTTCAAGAAGTGGCTATTCCTGCTGGCGCTAATGGGATTGCTGCACCGCACTACCGGCAGGTACCGCATTGCAAGCATATTTCTTTTATTAAGAAAGAGGTCCTACAAAATCTCTCTTGTTCTATCCATTGTACCCCCGGCACCAGCTAGTTACACCCGTTGCGCAACTACTTCGAAATCACAGTTAGCAAAGGGTCCTCGAGGTCGAAAACTGGATAGTCTTCCTAGTGTACCCCAAACAACCTGTTAAAGTTCCATTAACTTCGGAATACTTTCCAGATATCCTCAACTTTTTACAGCATGTCGACTGGAATATAAATTATATGAAACTTTGTTTACCGGTTCTTACTTACAGCACTACTCGTTGTTATGGAAATACTTTTCAACCAAAAACCTTTTATACTTTTACGTAATTAAGTGTATTTTTTACCACTACTAGGTACATCATACTCACCAAGTCACCACCATTCAGGTCTATCCCAGGACACTTTTTAGTAAGTTTACAAATGGATAATTCGATAATTTCAGCAACTGATGACACCATGCAATACTCCAGCTACTCCTCCTAATTTCCCCGATGCGCTTGCGGCATTCTCTCGGCTGTCAACGACGGGCAGTCCCAACAATGCGGGCGGCGGCGGTTGCGCAGGCGCGAGCGTGCCGCCTGTGTCCCCGCTCGCCACGCACCCACCACCGCCGCCGCCGCCACCACACGTGCAAATGAACATGTTTCCTGGCACTCCAAATCCTCAGACAAATTATTCGTCAATTTCCTGCTCAACTGCTGTAAGTTTTCATTATTAACGACACTATAATTCATAAAAGTTATTTCTTTCGGGCTTACTTAAGTTGTTTTTTTCATGTGTTACTCTGTTAAAGCCTGAATATTGAAGAAAAAAGAAAAATAAAATCATTTTCTTTCCAAAAATGGATTTTCGAATATTTACTTTGGCCTAACAGTGCAAAGTAGAATAGTTACAATTTTGAAAATTATTTTACTGTCCACTTTCCTTCATTCATAGATGTATTGCGCTATGGCTGGTCGTTTTGTGTAGTGTTTAAGTATTCGCAGGCTGATAGTAGAACTTACCTCAGCGACTAAGGAGCTTACACTGTATCATACTTTTACGTGAATTTAGGTATTCTGTTGTCATCATCATCATCATTTCAGCCGAAACTCGTCCACTGCTGGACTAGTCTCCCCGAAGGGTAATAATAGGCCTCCCCCAAGCGTCGCCACATTGACCGGTCCCGTGCGACTAGCATCCAGCGGATCCCCGCAACCTTCACCAGGTCATCGGTCTACTTAGTGGGAGGCCTCCCAACGCAACGTCTTACGGTTCGCGGTCGCCACTCCAGAACTTTTCGGTCGGGCATCTGTTCTGCGAGCTATGTGCCCTGCCCACTACCACTTAAGTTTGGAGATTCTTCGGGCTACGTCGGTAACTTTCGTTCTCTTGCGGATGTCCTCATTTTTGATTTGATCACGCAAGGAAACTCCGAGCATAGCCCTCTCCATTGCCTTGTGGGTGACTAAGTCTTCTGAGGAGGTATGTGATCACTGGCAACACACACTGGTCATAAACTTTCGTCTTGAGCCAGTGCAGTAGGTTCGACGAGAAGATACCACTCAACTTCCCGAACACTCACAGCCCTCTCCATTGCCCTGTCCTGTTGTCTTGTTTGTTAACAATTCCATTCACAAATTACTAAAATTTTGTTTACTCTTGAAAAGTGAGAAAAAAAAAGACGGGTTGCACTCCGGGAGTGCCGGCAGAAGTGAAAACTTGATTATTAATTAACGTTGAGCATGTTTGATATTTTGGAATGGTTAGGGAATAATTTTGCACCAATTGCTTTATCAGTATAAAAGTACTATCATTTATGTGGTAGAATACAATATTCATTTATTGCGCTATCGTACACAAACATGACAATTTATATTACATTAAAAATTTAACACTTTAAAACTATTACAATTATTTTACATTAAAAAGTTTATCTCTCCGAAAAATCAACTTTCATCCATAATTTCAACGACTTTTTCACCATCATCATTACCAGAACTATCATCGCCAATCTCTAAAACTGATACGATAGGTTTATGGTAGCTGAAGTAAGAAACGAACAGTTTTGAATCAATAAAATTAAAAAAAATGAATATAATTATATAAACAATAATTTAATATTGTAATTGTATATACATTGATGAAATTTTCGCCAAATTGATTCACCAGTAATTTTAATGCTTAAAATAAAATAAATAAATAATAAATTATTTACGCTTTTTCAATCAGGTCACGTGTCCTGACGCGAGTTTAAGATTTTATACCCATTACAGAAAAAGTGCTCAACGCCGCTAAAGAAGTTTTCACTTCAATAAAGATACTTCTTTATTTTTCTACTTGTTTAGTAAGCAGCTTCCGTCCTATGAATGTATATGCGTCTAAACCAAATTGGAGTAGGCTGGTATATTTTTAGGCGCCCCTTCATCGGAGCATTCACTTGCAATGTAACAATTCAAGATTCGATTTTGCATAGAAACAAGTTGTTTTTACAGAATATATCATTTCAGGTTGCGCACTGTAATGTTTGGTTCTCTTCACTCACTGATATAATGTGCGAATCTGAAGTTTTGTGTTGTATTACAGGCAAATGCTCCCGGTGAGAGAGGGCCTGTAGGCTCGAAGACCAGGAACGCTCATTGAGCGAAAATAAAAGCCACGACGCGTTCGGGCAATAAGAAATTAGGCATTCAGGGGCCTAAAATGGTCGCGTTAGCAGAATCATAATAAATAGGATAATAATACGAATCGTTATAATCCGTTAAACGGTCACAAAGTGACATTCATAATATCGCCTCTTTACAAGAGCAACGTGACATCTCATAAAAACATTTTTATGATTATTATAATTCTGCTAAAACGGCCATTTTAGACTCCCTGAGCCTTTTTGATGTAAAACCGATACGACGTACAAGTTGTCGTGTGCGTAGTCCCAGCGGAAAAATGTCGAATATCTTAATTTCAGTTGAGCAGATATTTAGTGTATGTCGTCGTGTAAATGTGTATGGTAATTAAAATTTTGTGTATCCAACCATTGGGGAGATATTCAACAAAAACTGTTTCCGCTGGGACTACGTCATCCCCGCGGCACTTTTTTTTCCTATGGACGTACATGAAAAAAATCACATACAAAAATTAGTGTGTAACGAGAGGTAAATGTGTATGCTAAAATGAAATTTGTGTGTCATCAAACTGCGAAGATAATCAAGTTGCCGCTGCGCTGACGTTTGGCTATTTGCTGAAAATCATATAAAACGGTTTAGTACAGAGTTGTAATTTTTTACGCACGTTGCTCCTAATTTGTGTATAACGTTAGTGAAAACAGATTTTGAAAAAAAACATACCGTTCAGAAGATATACACGTAAAAGTAAAATAAGGTTATTAGGTCCAAGTACCTCAAATAGGAACTCTAGAGCCTAACTTATAACATATATTTGTATCTTGTAAGGGTCTACAATGTCTTGCCAAGTTTGGTTAATGAGCTCTTTGTAATTAATGAGTAATGACATAATTTACTACGACTGGACTACCATAGTATATGTCATCCGATTGAGGACTTTTTAATGGAAAAGCAGAATAAAACATATTCCGATATTTAGTTTATTAATGCAACTATTCACATGTCAAATTTCAGCTCATTACACTAAATAATTAAAGAGATATAATAAAAATACCAGAACAACCGCTATACATGGATAAACCGACCAAGTTTGAATGGCCACAAAAAAGCGACCGTGCAGTATTATTGTGCTTACTTTCTAAATTTTCCAGGATAGTAGTTAGTAGTAGTGTTTAATAGTTTCGTACAGGTGCGTACACAATAGTTAGCAGAGAATAAAACAACTGTATTAACTTTGTACTCATAAAAGTATATTTATTTATTATTATTTATTTATTTCACAGACAACATGATCCAAATACATTTCACTCACACTTACAATTCTAGAAACTTAGTTAACAATTTAGCTTATCAACTATGTTAGTACTTATATTCTACTACAGGCAGGGTGGTTTTTATAAGATGCCTCACAATGGGGCTATCATCATGCCTATCAGCAATCATTCTCAAGAGGCTGTTGCTGCTGCCACGCAATCAAGCGAGAAGACACGCATTCTTTTTGCGCATTATAGCTGAGAAACTTGCTACTCTGGCTTGTGCAAAAATTACAGATGCACTACAATATCGTGGCAACCGCAACAGCGCCCTGACAGCGTTGTTTTATTGAATACGCATCGCATTGGCTGCACGTTTGGTACAGTTGATCCATAGGGCGCTCGTGTACAGAGATGTGCAGTATGCTTTAAAAAGCGTGATTTTGACCGCATCTGTACAACGAGCAAACCTACGGGCCAACATGTTCACCCGCACCGCCAATGCCATGCGTTCCCGTTCAACATCTTCATCATCTTTAAGGTCGTCAGTAATGAAATGTCCAAGGTATTTGAAGCGGTGTACCCGAAGAATCGAGACGTCGTTAATTTTAATAGGTGGGACACTTTCTATACATTTCTTGCCAGCAGCCTTAAAAACCATGAGCTTCGACTTTTTTTACATTATAAAGTAACCCATGGTAACCCTCGTTGGGGATACCTGTAGCCTTTAACTTCTCCCAGAGAATGTCGTATGAGACTAGGTCGAAGGCCTTGGAGAGATCTAAAAACGCCCCGTAAACTGGTGTACTTCTGTCAGTATAGTACCTGACAGTGTGCTTAAGACACGCGATTGCACTTTCGGTAGATAACCCAGGTCGAAAACCAAACTGTGCATCGTGCAGCCGCAAATGTTTTTCCAGCTGCATGTTCAACACACTGTCAAGCACCGTAGCCACAATTGTTGCGAGAGAGATGGGTCGATAATTCGACCTATCTGATGCATCTCCAGGTTTGTTTTTAATTACTGGTACGACCACCGTTTTCATCATACTGTCAGGCAGGTGAGAGAGCGCTATACACATATTAAAAAGTAATGCCAGCACCCTAGGTAGGTGGCAACCAGCATGCTGCAAATGCTCGATACTGAGACCATCATGACCCGGGGATTTCCCTCTTTTCATATTTTTAAGAGCTACCCTGATGTCTTTAGCTGTGATAAGGGTTGAGACTGGTCCTATTTAGTTATACCTGATAGCGCTGGCAAATCAAAACACTACCACAGACTAAAACACACGTCATGTCGGCTGATTACATAACGGAAACATGAATCAGTTCATTAAATAAATAAGTGATTTTGCATTACATTATAAAATCGTAATAAATTAAGTATTGTTAATTTTAAGGTTTGATTTATTTTAAAACTCTAAAAATAAAAGGAAATTGGAACATTGTTACCGTTACTTAGTTCATTTAAATAAAATGATTGTTACCTAACCAAATTTACGATTTAAAAAGTGTTATTAATTACAAATCAAATATTGTGCGCACACAGCACACAGCAACGACTTTCGTTGACATTTGTTTTACAATAAAATTTAAATTTAATTTAGTAAAAATAATGTACTTAATGCATTATTTTTACTAAATTAAATCTAAATTGTATTGTAAAACAAATGTCAACGAAAGTCGTTGCTGTGTGTCGTTGACAGTTGTTTAAACGTTTAAATAGGCTCGCTCTAGTCGCATAACGCTTAGTATTAATTTGTATTTCGAACAGTGTGTTTCTTGTTGTGAAACGAAGTTTTGTGAATCATCGAATCGAATCTTTTGTTGTGAGTGATTAAAAGTGTTTACAAAATGTCTGATCGTCATCATTTGAGATCCCCGAGCCCTCCCGCTCTTACATCAGAAGTGGGATGAGCCCGAGCCTGAACTGGACCCATCAACGTATTCGCCTACCCTGCCGGCCTCTCGACCAGGAAATTCGGAGGAGCTAAATTTACTTCGCTGCCAGATCAAATTGCTGGAAAGGATGGTTTTTCGGAACCAAAACACGAGTACCCACAAGCTAAGTGAAATTTATTTACCTAGTTATGATCCCGACGAACATAAAATAACAATTGAGGAGTGGTGTAAACAAGTTACTTCTTTAATCACCATGCGAGGTTGTTCACAGTCCGTTGCTATGATGAAAGGATTGGCATGCTTGCAAGGACGCGCCAAGCAATGGGCAGCCACTAATGCTCACTCTCTTGCTAATTGGGATTCACTCCAAAGGGAACTCATAGCACAATTTAGAGCCGAAACTAGATACATTGTGTACGTCAATGCATTTCGGGAATATACTTCAAATCAGGCTAAATGTTTTTCTGAATATGTTGCCGAATCATGGCGTTTGTTTTCAAGAATTTCTCCAAATGCTCCAACCGAGCTCCTGGTGGAAGCTGTAATATCTGGCATAAGACCAAAGTTTTACCAAGCTGAACTCCTTAGGTCAGCACCAAAATCACAAGCTGAACTGATTGCCACATTAGCGAACTACCGTAAACGACCTGCCGATGCAATATCAGATGAACCACGTGCTAAACAACCAAGGCTTGACCTTGCAACAACTGCGACGTGTTACAGTTGCCACAAACAAGGTCATATTTCTCGTGATTGCAGATACAAACTTAATTGTGAAATCTGCAAGAAACCAGGTCACGCATCTGACCGCTGCTGGCATAAAAAGAAAAATGAATCGCAATCCGAGAACACTTCTGTTCCTGCTACTGCTTCAACAGCTGCACCACAACCTTCACGTCGGGAAGTGAATACAATCCAGAGGGAAAAGGCACCTAACGAAGTCCAACTACAAATAGGTGGTATCTTTCTTTCTTGCTTAATTGATAGTGGTGCCGAATGTTCGCTTATTAAGAAAAAAGTTTCTGGTTCAATTAAGGGTAAACGTCAAATAGAACTTTTGCAATTACGAGGGTTTGGGGGCAGTAGCATACCTTCCAGTGAATCAATAAATACTGTAGCCACATTTAATGATGTGACATTCGAAGTAAAACTTCATGTCGTTAACGATTTAAATTATGATGTCATTCTAGGACTAGACTCTATCAAAATACCGGGAATTAAAATTACGAAATATCATCTTTAGCTAATATTGACACTGATTTGAAAGATACGTCTCAGTTAATAAGCATCCTTGAAAAATTCACCGATTTATTTACTTTCAATAAAATTAAAAAAGTGACCACGGGGAAATTAACTATCAGATTAAAAGATCCTAATCGTATAGTACAAAGAAGGCCCTACCGACTAGCACCGGTTGAGAGAGAAAAGGTTAAAACCATTATTGAAGATCTTAAAAGTAAGGGTATTATTAGAGATAGTTGCTCGCCTTTTGCAAGTCCCATTTTGCTAGTCAAAAAGAAAAATGGTGATGACCGTCTTTGTGTTGATTTCCGCGAATTAAATTCAAATAGAATTTACCCTGGTGGGTGAGAGAATGTCATGCTCACTAAAATGTCTCGCTGATGGTGGCGGGTGTGTCGGGTCATTTAGCTTCCTTCAATATGGTTGAGCTGAATGGGGCTGATTCATGCGTCATGCTCGTGAACGGGCGCTGTCGGTTGGGCCTGGTCATCTCAAAGCTGCCACGGTTTATTTTAACTACTTACTTTGTTTTTAAATTGTTGATATAATATTTTACTCTGGACGCTCTTAACGTGCACGTATTTCTACATCGTTCTCACATATATGTATAATCTCAATATGAATGATGTAAACAAGATTTTGTAACAATATTTTGATTGAAAAGAGTGTCCATGGAGTTTCTTGCCCATTCTTCTCCATAGAGATCTACACTTTGGAATGGGCAACTACAGTACTTTCACAAGTTATTATGCCTTGTGTCTGTGACTGTAGCTTAGCCTAATTTGTTTTTCTGACATTCAAAAGTGCCTGTAATGGTCTAATTAAAATAAATGCTTTTGAGTTTGAGTTTGAGTTTGAGTTCGTGACAACTATCCTCTGCCACTGATACAAGATCATATTGATAAACTTGGTAAAGCTCGATTCTTTTCAAGCCTTGATATGGAATCAGGCTTCCATCAAATTAAAATTTCAGAAGAATCAATCAAAAAAACAGCTTTCGTTACGCCAGACGGACAGTATGAGTACTTATCAATGCCATTTGGTTTAAGTAACGCACCTTCAGTCTATCAGCGTGCCATTAATACAGCCTTAGGCGACTATCGCGACAATATTCACTAGTATATATTGACGATGTATTAAGGCGATACCTCAAAAATAAATCGTAGCTCGATGGGCGTGACTTAGCCCCCCGCGCGGGGAGCGGCGAATGCAGTTTACGCGGTAGCATCGGGAAAACCGAGTACGCACTTCTTGGAACTTTTGAAATATTAGCACACAGGAGGTATGGAGTAGACAAATAATACAAATATTTAGTTGTCAACCATTTTTTTTATTTAGTAATCAAATTTAATAAAATGTAATGTAATAAAATTTAATTAGGTAATGAAGGCATATAACAAATGTTTATTTCTTTTCGTCTAATTGTGTTCGTATAATAAAAACGTGGTACATGTACTAAGAATAGTTTTTATATAAATAATATATATGTATATATATTTAACCTGCTTTAAGAAACTCGTCTATTTGTATGATATAATATATGTTCGCAATTTTCTCGTAAAGTGTTGAACCGCTTTTGATGATTCTTTCACTGGTATAGACACTAAAACCATACTTGGGGTACTCTAAGTACCCCAAGTATGGTTTTAGTGTACCAAATATTCAGATGCCAATCTTATTAACAAAGTTATAGACGTAAATATGACAGAGTTCCACACAACAAAGAATGTAAAAAATAAAAATATTAGTTATAAATATAGTTAGTGTGAGTTAAATTATCCTGACTAAAAAAAAGGCGAAGACTAAAACGTTTAACAACAAGATACATTTATTTTCAGGCTACTTTGGTCCTTTATAATACAAATTGTGTAAGTAAATAAAACCTTAAAACTATGTTAGTAACACTTCATTTGTGCACTATGCCACTGCGAAAATAAAATAACCGGCTTTGAACCGTCTTCCATAAAAGGTTCCAACTAAAAAGTATAATATAACTGAAATTGTCTACCTACTATTTTTTAAGTCAATGTCAAGCAGTCATAACGGTTTTTAGATTTCCACTACTTAGCAATTACTTCAGAATCACAATAGGTAGAAAATGGGTAGTTGACTAAAAAAATCTAGTTAGTCTGTCAGATTTCACGTAAGGACAAATTACGTACAGCAGCCAGTAAAACTCATCTAATGCATGAGAGCATCTTTTGTTCAGCTTCTCGCATCTTTAATAATATACCGGGGCCTATTAGAACAATTATGAAAAAGGAAAATTTTAAAAGGGCTCTCCATGATCAGTTAGTAAACAAAAGTTACTACTCTGTAAAAGAATTTCTGTCCGACAAGTTTTTGCTTCCCACCCAGTCATGATGTGTTCGATGATGTTCTCTTCAGTAATATCTATTTTTTAATTTTATGTATGATTTCTACAATTTGACATTTTAATTAGTTATGAATAATTTTATTTTTTTGAATTTTATGTGTATAATTTGACATGTTCCTATCTTAATTTGTTATGTTTGACTTTATCTTTTTATCTTTTGAGTGTTATATGTAATTAACTTTATTTTCTATATAATTTGAATTTGACATTTCTCTTAATTTGTGCCCTTTTGGTTTTTATTTATTGTGCTAGAGGGAAAGTAATAATAATTAGTAATAATGTTAATTTTGTTGAACAGTCAACTTCTGTGTGATTATTGTATGCCTTACGGGCGGGACATAGCTGATCAAAATTTTCAACTATTTAAGAACTGTACCTACCTATGGTCCACAAAAAAATATTTTGAATTTGAATTTGAATTTGAATTTCCAAAAAATATTGGACAGGATATATTTTTTTTCTCGTAAAATGCGTCGATAACTCGTGTGACGTCACATTTTGGTCAACTTTTTAGCGGAAAGTGACGTCACACGAACTTTGATGAGTTTTATCTTCGTTATTTTATATTGATTTGATTAAACAAAAAATACGTATCCAATATTTTTCGATAACCTAACTGACGGACTAAATAGAATTATATTTTTTTTACTCAGGAAACATCCATACTTTTGTTATTTTATACTTGTTAGTAGCTCCTTTTTCTAAAATCGGTTAAATATTTTATATATTTGTCGGAAATGTCTGAATTAATTCCGTTAGGCTCGAGCATTATGTGGGCAGACGATCGGCTTCGTGCTACGAAACACTGTTTCTAGCAAAACCAACGAATTACTTGAGATTTCAACTTAACACAATAACTCGGGACACAATGAATCGGGTACAGTTCCAAGAGGTCTTAACTCGGCCGCGATCAGACACTGACTGTCGTCCCAGCGTCAAGCCGAACCCGATATTTTGACTAATCTTCTTATAATATAAAAATGAATCGCAAAATGTGTTGGTAAGCGCATAACTCAACAACGCCTGGACCAATTTGGCCAATTCTTTTATATAAATGTTCGTTGAAGTTCAAAGATGGTTTTTACGGCGAGAAAAAATCGAATAATTGCCGGAAAAACCCTAAAAACAGCCCTTTTTTTTCCCATACAAACGTTTTCTAACTAAAACGAGCTTTATTGCTATTGTATAAAGTTCATATTGAATTACAAGCACTCACTGTTTTTTCACTGGTAGGTAGGTAGTAGGTAGGTAGTAGGTAGGTAGTAGGTAGGTAGTAGGTAGGTAGTAGGTAGGTAGTAGGTAGTAGGTAGGTAGTAGGTAGGTAGGTAGTAGGTAGGTAGTAGGTAGGTAGTAGGTAGGTAGTAGGTAGGTAGTAGGTAGGTAGGTAGTAGGTAGGTAGGTAGTAGGTAGGTAGTAGGTAGGTAGTAGGTAGGTAGTAGGTAGGTAGTAGGTAGGTAGTAGGTAGGTAGGTAGTAGGTAGGTAGTAGGTAGGTAGGTAGTAGGTAGGTAGTAGGTAGGTAGTAGGTAGGTAGTAGGTAGGTAGTAGGTAGGTGGTAGTAGGTAGGTAGTAGGTAGGTAGTAGGTAGGTAGTAGGTAGGTAGTAGGTAGGTAGTAATTCGAAACCAATATTCATAGTTGACAGGACAACGTCTGTCGGGTCAGCTAGTTCATTATAAAAGTAATTTACATCAACAACTCTGTGGCCACTGATGTCGGCAGTTTTGGACTCCTGAAAGAAAAAAGTAGAAGTCAACTTGGAAAAATGCTATTTATGCCATAGTACGTAGTAAATAAAATAAGAGAACTCACATTTTCTTCAAGTTCGATTTCATATGGCAGTGATTGTTCTTCCTTATCTTCGTTATCGACATCATGTTGCTTTCTTTTATTTCTGGAATAAAAACGTTCATCAACATTCAAATTTCAAATTTATGAAGATTTTTTTAATCAGCTCCAGTTGGAAAGAAAACTAAAATGATTAAAAGACTAAAATAAACTATTATATTACACAATTCATACCTCAATAAAGATCAAAAAATAATTTCGACTAAACTTTCCTTTTTTCGCAATTCAAATGCGGCTCCATTCCTTTTTGTACTCTTAGTCTGTCACACACGGTAATAGTATTTACGTATTATTGATGTATTGTTGACACATTTCTAACCTAAAATGAATTATAAGTACATTTTAGCTTTTTTCATTAGATAAACAATTATAGGTAACTAACTTACTAAAATAAAAAAGTTAATTTGTTCTAGCAAATAGAATGCTTACCCATTATTATTTTGCGAGGCGAGGATAGGTTGTAGCTGATTATCCATATATATATCATTTATGAGCGAAGGTGGCGATTTCGATTCTTTGTTATTGTCAGCTATTGATACCGATTTCCTGTAAAATAAGTCCATTGAATTTAGGATCTAACAACAGAAAATATTCACAAAAGAAGTAGCTCGCGAGCGCAACTCATTATTCGATGTCATCTTTGTCCATCGGGCATGATTGCAGTCAAGAACGTACTGATAAAATAGAAACTAATAATTATTGTACATCCTTACTTTTTACTCTCTCTCATTTTCTGAGCCCTCACCCTCGGGTACTCCAAACGTTTATACCACATACGTAAGTTTAAACGTTTATTTAGTTTTGGTTTCACTTTTTATTTATAAGTAATTAAAAACTCGTCACAAATACAGAAACGATACCTTATAGGTAATGTTCAATCAGAAGAATAGTCTTTATATACCTATTCAACACTAATCTGCTAACTTTTACTTCAAAAACAATTGTTAAAATCACGAAAATCGGATAGCACCGATCTGCCAAAAAATGTCATAGGTTCGTCGTCAATGAAACGCACCGGGCGACTGAGCGACAGTGATGCAATTACTTTTGAAACGCAAAATAAGAGAAGGCTATAATGCACGTGCGCTCAGAATAAAACGACGTATGTGCCAAAAAAATTTTACTCCTTTATTAACAAAATAAATGAATTAAATTAAAATTACTTTGAGTAAACTTTGATATGATAATCTTCCATGTTTTAAAGTAAATACCATTGCATAACTCTTAAGCGTTACGCCGTGATGTCGAAAAAAGTAGAAAAATAGATATAACTTTGCATTTTTTTTGTATCGAGAAAAGTTCATTGAATCGTGTATTCCTTTTACACGATACTAGACCAAAGAGTCAAAAAAAATATACCAAAATGTTAAATCCCTATTCCACAAACTTAACAAGTTACACGAAATAGAAAAACCACATTTTTTTCAATATATCACCTTAATTCCCTCATCTACTGAGCAAGAAGGATTAGAACGGCTGGCTTTGGTTTTAAAAAGACTGTTAGACGCAGGATTTATGGTAAACGTCCATAGAATATCTCGGTAACATTATAAAGAATGGTGAGGTGAAGCCAAATCCCACTAAATTAAAAGCACTTAAATTATCAGAACCACCCAAAACACTTAAGCAACTTAGACAATTCAATGGTCTGGCAAGCTATTTTCGGCGTTTTATCCCTCAAGACGTACCATTTGTATGGTCTCCCGATCACGAAACAAGAAGACAACAAACTTTTGACCTCTGAACCTATACTTTGCATTTTTGATCAAACTCTACCAATAGAAGTCCATACAGATGCTAGCTCCAAAGGTCTCGGGGCTATTCTCATTCAGAATGACAATAATCGTCGCAAAGTCGTTGAATACTTTAGTATGCGCACTAGTGATGCTGAAACAAGATACCATTCATACGAATTGGAGACTTTAGCTGTTGTCAGAGCAATAAAACACTTTCGACATTTTGTTTATGGCCGCAATTTTACAGTTGTGACTGACTGCAATGCCCTTAAGGCTTCAAAACTTAAAAAGGAACTTACACCTCGAGTTCATAGACTATGGGCATACTTACAAAATTTTGATTTTGATATTATTTACCGTAAGGGGGAACAAATGGCCCACGTAGACTTTTTGAGCCGAAATCCACAAATCAATATTTTAACAAAAGATCCAGCGTGGATTATAGTTGAGCAAGAAAGGGACAAAGAACTCAAAAATATTCGCGATGCCATAAAGAATAAAGATGACTATGACAGAAAATTTTGCCTTCGATCGTATCTCTTGATAACCATACAAAACCAAAAAGGGGAATCATTAACTCGTACAATAGTCCCTGAATCACTTGTTTGTTCATTAATAAATATATACCACGAAAATCTTTTGCATACGGGGTGGGAACGTACTTTGGATAAAATTCGGGAACAATTTTGGTTTAAACACATGACAAGAAGAGTACGTAATTTTTGCGATAACTGTTTACAATGCAAAATTGGCAAAGAGCCTTCAGGCAAAAAACAAATAGAAATGCACCCTATTGATAAAATAAACATACAGTTCCATACAATACATGTAGACCTTATGGGTAATCTTACCACAAACAAAAAAGCATACGTTCTGGTAGCTATTGACGCATTCTGTATCCACTGAAAGATAAAAGTACTAATATGGTAATAAAATGCTTTCGTGAAATAATTAATATATTTGGCACCCCATGTAGAATCATTTCTGACAGGGAATCGGCTATAATGGGCACAGAAATTCAAGATTTTTTTAAATCTTTCTTGATCGAACATCATGCTATTGCCCGCGGTACGCCTAGAGCTAACGGTCAAGCTGAAAGACAAATGCGCACTCTTAAAGATCACCTTACAGCCATATCTCTAACGCAATCGAGAGTTTGGGTTAACAAATTAGGGGAATTACAATTAGCATTAAATTGTACGAAATCTAAAGCTACAGGATATTCCCCTTTAGAACTACTGTTAGGTAAAAGATGCTCTCCCCCTGCGATCGAACAGATATCCCTAGTTAATGAAGACATAAATAAAGATGAAATTCGTTTAGACGCTAAGCACAGAATGGCCGAAACAGCAGAAAAAAATAAAATACGTTTCGATTCTAAATGCGCCAAAATTAAACCCTTTCTAGAAGGAGACTTCGTTCTTTGTAAAGACACTCAGTGGTCGGGTAACAAACTAGGACCAAAATATCTGGGACCCTATCAAATAATAAAAATCCTTGATAACCATAGATACGAAGTAAAAGACCTTCGGTCTCTGCGAAATAAAAATTCTGTAATCACACATGAACACATGAGATTGGTCCCTAATCCAAATTTAACTGAATTAATAGACCGTGATAGCAAGAATAAATAATAATAACAAAAGGTGAGAAACTGTTTATTAAATTGTTTATGATTACTTTAAGTTTATGGATAAAATAAACGAAACGTTTGTCGAATTGGTTCGTTAAAAGAAAAATAAAAGCCAAGTCAAAGACGGGTCTCTGAATCTTTATGATCAAGCCACGAACTGCGACCTCTGAGTTTGATTTTGAGCTGGAAAAATGGTTTTATTCAAGGGTCTTGGTCATGGACATGGTTTCAGTTGGTTGGTTAAATAAATTTCAGTCAGGCCAAGTCAAAGATGGGCCTCTGAATCTTTATGATCGAGCCATGATCTGCGACCTCTGAGTTTGACAGTTTCACCAGACTAAGCAATGCTGCCTCTGAGTCTGGTCGAAAAGGTTTTGCATATTTTTTTTAACATTTCCGTGTTTTTTTTTAGAGAGATTCGCTGGCCCTAGTAAGGCCCGCTCGTCAGTATGGCCGTGATAGCGCTGGCAAATAAAAACACTACCACAGACTAAAACACACGTCATGTCGGCTGATTACATAACGGAAACATGAATCAGTTCATTAAATAAATAAGTGATTTTGCATTACATTATAAAATCGTATTAAATTAAGTATTGTTAATTTTAAGGTTTGATTTATTTTAAAACTCTAAAAATAAAAGGAAATTGGAACATTGTTACCGTTACTTAGTTCATCTAAATAAAATGATTGTTACCTAACCAAATTTACGATTTAAAAAGTGTTATTAATTACAAATCAAATATTGTGCGCCATTACATTATTTTTACTGAATTAAATCTAAATTTTATTGCAAAACAAATGTCAACGAAAGTCGTTGCTGTGTGTCGTTGACAGTTGTTTAAACGTTTAAATAGGCTCGCATAACGCTTAGTATTAATTTGTATTTCGAACAGTGTGTATCTTGTTGTGAAACGAAGTCTGATCGTCATCATTTGAGATCCCCGAGCCTGCCTGTCTGCCATCATAGCTCTAACTGCTGCTTGCTCTGCTGCCTTATTGTGTTTTAATTTTTCTGCTAATTTTTGTTTTCTCGTCGAAGTCAGTTTAGTCTTAATAGTCGGGTCGTGGACAAATTCTTTTTTATACTGATTTAATAGACCCGTAACATTTATGAATTATGGTATGAATTATGGTAATTAACTCGCTGCACTCCCGCCTCGTCCCGCTCCTGATTCCTAGCCACTTCGTAGATGTTACTATATTATTATTTCGGGGTTATACTGATTTTGGTTTGAATGATTGCAAACAAGAACTGAAGAACAAATTAAATTTCCGTCTCACACTTCAAAGTACCTAGAAAATAATACTCCTATTCGAAACAAGTTAAAAAAAAGACTGACTCTAAAACTTTATGATTTTCATCAAATTTAGGTATTTACATAATATGACTTTCATAAAAAATGGTAGGTACTAGAATCGGTCTATACATAGCAGACTTAGACAACCTTTAGGTTTTCGGCGTCGTCGAGAGGTAAGTAACAAAACACAGTTGTCTTGAATCTATACGTATACTTTCCAACAGATAAAATCATTATTTTAGTAGTAAGTAGGTACGTGATTTATGAACTTACCTTGTTTATGTTTATCTTCCAATCATTCTCAGTACTGGCTCACTTAGTAAGTCACAGTCCCTTACACCATATCAATATCCGAGTCCAAAAAGTTCATAATATTACGTAGATGGCAAAATAAACAGCGCACACGCACGTTGTCCTTGGCTGCACATTTGTGACTAGTAAACAAAACCAAACAGGAAGCACGCGCTAAGAACATAGCTACCTAGTTAACTTATTCCCTATTATACCGTTAAGGTGGAAGCGTACGGGTAGCCCACGAAATTCAAATTGAATCGTTTCGAATTCAAAACGTTTTTTGAAATTTGCAGTTGTATGTTGATGAAAAATGAGTCGCGCCTGTAACACATATGTAGTTAAAGATTACAATCATGAAAATCATCAATACGGGATGTATCTAAGTTCATGTAACCCTATTCAATGAATATTTCATGAAAAAGTCATTCAATGTGGTTAAATGAACTTAAGAGGGTTTTTAAATTCGACATTTGAAATGCCTACTCGTGTTACTACTTTCGGAAGTCGGTGGCAAAAAAGACAATGAAACAAACAAAGTCACCGACTTCCGAAAGCAAAGTTATTTAAGCCTTATTTAGAGATAATTTGGAAGTCAATTCTGACGAATAAATGCATTTGTTAATACATATGCAATTATTTTAATATTTTGATGTTTAAGAAAAAAAACAAGTTACCTAATATTTTGCACACGAAAGAATTGTGTGCACACGTGTACCAATCCAAAAATGTTACAACACTGGAAATTTTAGAACGTTAGCTCTATATACTATACGGCCGCTTTTTTGTAGCCATTCGAACTTGGTCGCTAGAACAACCGCAATACATGGATAAACATCCATGTATTGCAGTTGTTCTGGTATTTTTATTATATCTCTTTAATTATTTAGTGTAATGAGCTGAAATTTTACATGTGAATAGGTGCATTAATAAACTAAATATCGGAATATGTTTTATACTGCTTTTCCATTAAAAAGTCCTCAATCGGATGACATACAATATGGTAGTCCAGTCGTAGTAAATTATGCCATTACTCATTAATTACTCAGAGCTCATAAACCAAACTTGGCAAGACATTGTAGACCCTTACAAGATGCAAATATACGTTATAAGTTAGGCTCTAGAGTTCCTATTTAAGGTATTTGGACCTAATAACCTTATTTTACTTTTACGTGTATATCTTCTGAACGGTATGTTTTTTTCACATTCTGTTTTCACAAACATTATACACAAATTAGGATCAACGTGCGTAAAAAATTACAACTCTGTACTAATCCGTTTTATATGATTTTCAGCAAATAGCCAAACGTCAGCGCAGCGGCAACTTGATTATCTTTGCAGTTTGATGACTCACAAATTTCATTTTATCATACACATTCACCTCTCGTTACACACTAATTTTTGGTTGTTTTTTTTTCATGTACGTCCATAGGAAAAAAAAGTGCCGCTGGGATGACGTAGTCCCAGCGCAAACAGTTTTTGTTGAATATCTCCCCAATGGTTGGATGCACAAATTTTTATTTACCATACACATTTACACGACGACATACACTAAATATCTGCTCAACTGAAATTAAGATATTCGTCATTTTTCCGCTGGGACTACGCACACCAAGTTGTCTATTACTTGTCTACGCCCATAGCGTTCATGCATTAGGGTGACGCTTGAATCTGGACATGATCGTTGATGCTGAAAACAGGGACGAAATACAAATAACAATCCGAGAATACTAAAAAATTGGATGTACGTATTGTACGTTTTAAAACCCAATTTAAATTTACCGCGAAAAACGCTTGAAACTGACATGACGTCTTCAATGACGTCGCGCCGTGGCAAATAAACAACAAAATAAACACCACACAATCGTGAAGTTGGGGAAAAACTACCAAGCTGGGAACCTTGAATGACACTTGCCAGGGCGTGACGTAATGTTTTCTGATTGGTGTTTCATGTGATTTTATGCTTAATTTTGCCGAAAAATAATGTGGTGCCTATTCAGCATTCCGGTTACGAATCAGTTTTTGAATTTTTTATTTGTATCATTGTGGAAGGAGGTCTGTAAATAAATAAACAAATTAGTAAACATTCGTTTTTCCTTTCACAGATGTGCAGCGAAAACATGCCAAGATAAATTTGAAGGTAGTAGTTTAGGAGCATCTATAATTTATTTTTCTAATGGTGCGCAATGTGAGCTGTGGAATTGTGTATGAAATGTATATTACTTTAGTGAACACCCTATAGCAGCGTTGGTTTGCTGGACAATACTTGGGGTGCTGTACTGTAGTCAATCATGTTAAATTTATTACAAAATATCGTATCTACATTATAATTATGTATAAAGTGGTTTTAAAATAAGCACAATAAATCCTATGAATTGTGTTAGTTTTTGGTAATCGAAATTTATATCGTGATTGTAAAAAAATATTGTAACAGAAATGTAATGTAATCGTAAATAATCATGACTTTAATAACATACAGAGTGAGAATTTTGCTTTAGCTTCTAAAGTTATCGTCGTACTTTGATAGTTATTTTATAGTAATTATGTGTAATAAAATAATATTGACACCCGCTACAGCGAAGGATATACCTATACACTTAATTCTAGATATAATAATAAGAGTTGAAAAATACTGTTTACTTTGCTCCTGAATGCAGTACTATCCAAACATAACAGAAGATTAAAGTTAGCATTAATAGTTACATATACGTTAAGGTACTATTTTACACCAGCATGTATCAAATTCGAAACACAGGGACGTGACAGTTTGAACGTTAATACGCAATAAGTTGCATGTTGCCCGTCCCTGACGGGGTCTTGACGCAGTACGTCACTTTCGCATAATGTCATGTTCGCACAACGTCATTTTCGCACAATGTCACTTACACACAATGTCACTTTCGCAGAATGTCATTCAAACAATTTTTTTCTCAGGAGATTCTGAGCCACGGAAATTTGTCATGGGGGGGCTCAGAATGATGTACTGAGTACGTGGTAACCGTTTTCGCGTCGATGACCCTTCTACCCCGTATAGTGTTAGTATTAAGCTGTCTACACATCGAAGCCGCCGGCACGAACCCGGCGGACAAGTCGGCCTGATTTTAACGATATTGCGCCCGCGCGGTCTATACCGCGGCACGCCCTTCTCCGCTCAATCACTAATTGTGAACACTGCATGCTGCGACTGTCGTGCCGCCGGGAAAATTGTCCGGCTCGCAACTTCTAAACCCGTCGGGGTCCACCCGCCGGCACTAAGCCGCCGGGTTCGTGCTGGCGGGCCGGCGGCCTCGGTGTGTAGACAGCATTAGGTCTCCCTTGAGAAAAAAATTGCTTGAATGACATTCTGTGAAAATGACGCTTTGCGAAAGTGACTTGCGAAAATGACGTTTTGAGAAAGTGACATTATGTGAAAATTACGTTTTGCGAAAGTACGTTCTGTGTAAAGACCCCTGACGGAACAAAACCCGGACCACGAAGGATCTGGCCCCGGTATTTGTGGATAGACCCACTATATAAATGTATTGTCATTCAGAGGTTCTAACTTTTTTACCCATTAGATTAATAATCTTAGTCAAAGAAAAGTCTTCTTTTGTAAAGTTGTGTTGTGAACTCCATTACTCCGAAATACATTATAACAACATTACAATTTTATTCTCCGGAAGGGTAGGGCAGAAGTGTGAAGAACGCCCACATCCGCCAGTTATGTAAAATTACATTATAAGTAATTTATAATTGTGAATATTTATAATTATAATTTACTCTCAAAAAAACCGCCGAAGTGAAGATAATTAAAAAAAAAACACGCAACAACGATAAAATCTCTCGTCTTTTTAGTCAGTCAACATGTGAGATGCATGGCGTCCACCTGTCATTATAACATAATAAGTTCCATTTCATAGAAATGATCAAGGTAGCCAAGGGTGCGTTTGCGGAGACGGGCGTAGCGAAGATGATGTGCAGAAATTGGGATTTTCACCGATGTAACCGATTCTTGCACGACGCCCCTTCGCTCCGCTCTTCTCCGTCTGTGAGACCAATTACTTACTTACCGAGTACTATGCCAGTAACATTTATTTGTCAGAAAATAGTTTTTGATTTCTTTACTTTTTTTATAATAATTGGAGAATTATGTTTCATTTTATAGACTGGATAAATACGTATCTATTACTATAAAAGTAATGAAGAGTAACAAAATAAAAAAAAAAACACGCTATATGTAAGTATTTTTGTACTTATCGTCCGGAGTCACACTGAATGGTGTAGAGTTGCTACCTACTTGTCAATCACAATCTCATTACGATAGGTACCTGACTAAAACATTGATGTGGAGATACTTCGACAATATTTTAAAGACATGTTTCAGTGTGTTGTTGTTGTGTTGTTTCATGTGACAGCTACTAACCCGGACTGGGCCCGCGTGGTTTGTGAGTTTAAACTGTATATTATTGGAAGACTTCCCTTTGTGTATTCCAATAATTTTGGATCTTCTTTCAACTTCTTTGCCTACTTTTAACTATCGGACCCAGGATGCTCATAGACTAATTGCAACGCATGCCCGTCTACCTCGACCCTACGTTTTGTACTATTGGTCATGACCTAGGTCTTTGACCTCTTCATTGAAAGGCCTACCTCAAGACTTGGTGCACACAGATCTTGGAGTATTTTTCATATTTCACAGTTATGTGGCGGATAGTATAATATCATCAGTAAAGCGTTAGTTAGCTGGTGGCTGCTCACATTTAGTCTCGTGACTGCTACGACCTGATTCGCAATAAAATAGTTAAAAATGTGCTGTGCGCTTGTGAACAGCTTAGGTAACAGTGAACCGCCTTGCCACCTTTTCTATGATCCAATTTGAAACTTTTTGCATGACGCAACTTGTGATTCGCATAGCTATAATGCAGCCTGGCTGACTATGATATTTAATCGCCAAAAAAATGATTCATTGTCAGGCAGGCGCTGTTGGGTGTGCGTAGTCGCAGCGGAAAAATGTCAAATATCTTAATTTCAGTTTAGCAAATATTGAGTTTATGACGTCGTGTAAATGTGTATGGTAATTACAAATTTGTGTATCCAACCATTGGGAAGATATTCAACAAAAACTTTCCGCTGGGTCTACAATGTCTTGCAAAGTTTAATTTTTTTTTAAAACGTTGCCCCACACTAGTAATTTCTCCTGTATCGTGGGTGCGTTCACAAATATTTAAACTCACATACACATGGGCCATACAAATATTTGTTCCGTGCGGGATCGAACCCACGACACGCAATTTATGCGTTCTTAGGAATTAATTTACTACGACTGGACCACTTTATTGTAAGGCATCCGTTTGAGGACTTTGTAATAGTAAAGCAAAATAAAACATATTCCAATATTAGTATGTATTTATTAGTGTTATTTAGTGTATTAATTCAACTATTCACATGTTAAATTCCAGCTCATTACACTAAAAAATTAAAGAGATATAATAAAAATACCAGAACAACCGCTATACATGGATAAACCGACCAAGTTGGAATGGCTACAAAAAAGCGGCCGTACAGTAATAGAGCTAACGTTCTAAACTTTCCAGTACAGAAGTTTGTACTGTTTATTAGTTTCGTACAGGTGCGTACACAATAGTTAGGAGAGAAGAAAACAACTGTATTAATTTGGTTCTTTTAAAAGTATTTATTAGTTAATGACTAATTAAAGTTAAAAAAAAAACAATATTATTAACAAAGTAATACCTATTAACATTGATATAAAGAAACAGCTTTTTGATTAAAAATAAATAAATATATTGCCAATTTTAAAAGCCAAAAGTACGTAAACCTTAGGATTTACTAGTAAATTTTCGGGTGTCGGTCTTCTCGTTCGAGCTGTTACAGCAACAAATATTATGTCATACAATCACAGATCAGTAATCAAACTCAAAATAATATTTGTACGCTGAAAGCAGCTATTGTAACAACTTCTTTAATCGACTTCAAAAAAGGACGAGGTTCTCAATTCGGCTGTTTTTTTTGTATGTATTTTAACTCACAACTTTGAAAAATTCTTCCTTTATGTGAAAGGATATACATACTTTCCGGTTGGTCCCATAGAAATTTCTTCAAAATAGGTTCAGTAATTTCTTCAACGCTAATTGCCACTACACGCTACGTCGCGTGATGGTACCTTACAATCATGTACGAGCCATAACAATAAATAAATTAATTTATGACAAGAATTTGTGTGGAATACTAAAACTAAAAAGCGTAAAAATAAAAAACTTTCTGCGAAAAAAAAAACCGACTTCCAAAAAACACTAGGTAAATGAGTCTAAAATAACTTCTTTCGGAAGTCGGTGGCAAAAAAGTCAATGAAACAAACAAAGTCACCGACTTCCGAAAGTATAGTTATTTTAGACTTATTTAGAGATAATTTGGAAGTTGGTTTTTTTTCGCAGAAAGTTTTTTTGTAATATTCTGACGAATAAATATATTTGTTAATACATATGCAATTATTGTAATAATTTCGTGTGTCGTAATGTCGTATGTTAAAAATATTAGGTCACTAGTTTTTTTTTCTTAAAAAACAAGTGACCTAATATTTTTATCACGAAGAATTGTGTGCACACGTGTACCAATAAAATAATAGAATATAATAGAAAATTTCTTTATTCGAGTATCCAAGACTCAAAAACTGTTAGTAAAACTTAAAACTATGTTAGTAAGCACTGACATTACAAACAACACAACACGTTGGGTCACTGCTGTAACAACCCATGAGTAATTGCACAACAGCGACCCACATAAACACAGTCAAGGCGACTAGCAATCATGCTTAGGATACTGTTGGTGCTGCCCCACACCCTGCGCACCAAGGAAGCGCACTTTTTACGCATTGTTGCGTAAAAACAATCCACATGCGCATCTGCAAACATCCCCGATAATGTTACAACACTGGAAAGTTTAGAACGTTAGCTCTATATACTGTACGGCCGCTTTTTTGTAGCCATTCGAACTTGGTCAGTTTATCCATGTATTGCGGTTGTTCTGGTATTTTTAATATATCTCTTTAATTATTTAGTGATGAACTGAAATTTTACATGTAAATAGTTGAATTAATACACTAAATATCGGAATATGTTTTATTTTGCTTTTCCATTAAAAAGTCCTCAATCGGATGCCATACAATAAAGTGGTCCAGTCGTAGTAAATTATGCCATGACTCATTTATTAATAAGACCTCATAAATTAAACTTGGTAAGACATTGTAGACCCTTACAAGATACAAATATACGTTATAAGTTAGGCTCTAGAATTCCTATTTTAAGTACTTGGACCTAATAACCTTATTTTACTTTTACGTGTATATCTTCTGAACGGTGTTTTTTTTCAAATTCTGTTTTCACAAACATTATACACAAATTAGAAGCAACGTGCGTAAAAAAATACAACTCTGTACCAAACCGTTTTATATGATTTTCAGCAAATAGCCAAATGTCAGCGCAGCGGCAACTTGATTATCTTCGCAGTTTGATGACACACAAATTTCATTTTAGCATACACATTTACCTCTCGTTACACACTAATTTTTCATGTACATCCATAGGAAAAAAAAAGTGCGGAAACAGTTTTTGTTGAATATCTCCCCAATTGTTGGATACACAAATTTTTATTTACCATACACATTTACACGACGACATACACTAAATATCTGCTAAACTGAAATTAAGATATTCGACATTTTTTCGCTGCGACTACGCACACCGCTGTTGGTGAACATTTGAGGAACTATCTGGAAATTGCATTGAAAAAACAAGGAGACTGCGTGAGTTCCGACTAACGCCAAAAGAATCATGCAGCACATACTTTGAAAGATGGTATTGTTTTGGTGGGACTCCAAGACATGGAGTGGAGGTTGACTAGTGATCTACACTGTCGAATGTCTTGGCCCTGTCCACAAAGGCCAAGTGAAGCGGCTGTTGATCTATCTACATTAAATATGAGGTTTTACAAAAAATTAACTACGACAAATCTTGATTGGCTGTTGTTATTATAATTTCTTAGACTGCTTGAGTTGCACCATGGGAGCACTATGGATAGGAATTTTCTACCATAACACCCTATTGATTGCGTGTTATAATAGGTACCTACTAATACACTTTTCAAAGCCTGGAGGGTAATTATTTCATTTGGTTTAAATCGGCTATCCGCGATAATATCACCATCTAAATGAAGTTAGATTTTTACCGTGTTTAAAGTAACTTGTACTATTGAATGATTTCTAAATGGCGCTTCTTTTAAATTTACATTATATAAAGTAATGTGAAAGTTATGTTGTTCAAAAGGGCCAAAATGTCATTACCAAGGGGTGTCCGCTTTCCAGTTTTCGATAAAACTTCAGCGAAATGTTCTATTAAATTCATGTTTACGGCATTTATTCATGTTTTTTTAAACTACTGTATACGTAAAAAGTTTTATAGTTAAGTCATACATTATTGATTGCACAAATTAAAACGTATTGAAAAACACTGAACAGTAACATCGTACATTTTGGTTCCTATTAAACTCGTCATCAGCGTGTCACAACGTGACGCGGCATACTAAATAACTTTCATCACTAAATAGCTTTTCACAAACCCCGCCGCTGCCCCCGCGTGCCTATAGCCACCATTCAGACGTTTGAAAAACACTGAACAATAAGGCCTCTGCCTCGAATCTTGCGGGCAGCGGGGCGGCGGCGGCGGCGGCGCGGGAGCGGCAGGATCTTATGCGTACATTTAAATGGACCGGTTCTCGAAAACAGCGGCGCGGGAGCGGGCAACGAGCGGTGAACTCCAGTCAAGCGGCGCCGCCGCCGCCGCCCCGCTGCCCGCAAAATTCGAGGCAGCGGCCTAACATCGTAAATTTTGGTTCCTATTAAACTCGTCATCACCGTGTCACAAGGTGACGCGGCATACTAAATAACTTTCATCACTAAATAGCTATTCACAAACCCCGCCGCTGCCCCCGCGTGCCTATAGCCACCATTCAGACGGCGAAGTGAACTCATGTCGCGTAGGGCATAATTAGGAATTTTTCATAAAGTCGTACCGTGGTTTTTGTCACAGTAACATTGTCTTTCCCGTGGGTATCATTCCTCGGTAAGTATACCAATTGTTTATATTAATCGTATATTATCTTATAGCCTAACTGGTTTGCTATGAGGCAATCCGTAGTCAATTCTGGATAATCTTATACGGTACATGCTGAAGTGAAATTTCTGGATTATATCATTACCAAGTTGGTCATTACCATGGTTTTTTCAATCCTCGGTAATGACTATCTCCACTTATCCTGTAAAGAACTTGCATGTTTAAATGTTTGCCTTTAACCTAACTGATTTGTTATGACGTAATAAGTAGATCGTTCTGGAATATCTTATACGGTACGTGCTTAAGTGGAAATTTCTGGGTTTTGTCATTACCATGGATTGCCGTGGACTCTTCAATCCGCGGTAATGACAATGATTTCATGGTAATGACAATGATTCCATGGTAGTGACAGTGATTCCATGGTAATGACTATCTACAACTATCCAGTAAAGAGCCTGCATTTTTTATTTTTGCCTTTTATATCCTTGCACACTTTCCGTTAATTTTAGTGTCTGTATTTTGCGCAAATATTTATCACATGTTTTTTTTATTTTTTTATAATATTGATTGTTCCAGTGAATGAAGTAGATAAATATGCCGCGTAAAAAACAAGATAATAAAGAGGAATTGTTTTCAGATGCTGGTGAATGCTGTTTAGGAAAGCGATCATTATAATGGGCCGGGTTGTTCCTCGATAACTCTAAACTAAACATCGATAAAAATTAGAAAGTTTATCATCCAAACAACTGATGTTTCATTCTAACATTTTAGAAGGTTGTTTAATTTAAAGACATTGGTTTCTTTTTTTATATTAAATTTGAAAGGTCCGCAAGTTAAACGATTTTTAAATTACCAATAATTTCTTTGCATTTGACATAATATATACAGACGCCAGTAGGTCAAGTTACCTGAAACTGTCAGATTTTCCCAATCAACCTTGAACCTAATGCTTTTGCAATAAAGTCGGAAATCTATTAAAGAAATCTGATAGTTTGGTAGCTTGACATGCTGGCGTCTGTACAGACTGATCATTAAAAAATAAGATTATTTTTTATTTCAAAGAATGCCAAATAAGCCACCACATAGCACACGGCGGAGCTTAAGCTTTATTAAGATTTATTCGAGAAGCAAAATTTAACTAATAAATAAATAATTCTGATCTATTATTCTTTAATACCTACTAATATTCTATTATTTTAGAAACAATCTGTAAAAGTCTCAATGCAGTATTCTTAGATGCTGCAAGAACTGTTCAATTAGAGACGTAACATTTGTCATTACCATGTGCTATGGTCATTACCAAGCGTGCAAAATGTCATTACCATGACGCTTAAAACTTTGCGGGTCCATATTTTCACTAATATGGATCATAAAAGGTGGCCTTCATTTTTTTATAATCCTTGAATAAGCATTTAACTAAGATGAAGTTTGCGATTAAAAACATTTTTTTACAATTTACACCAAATGAAATAAATACCCGTGAGTACTTACCTATAGAAAAATAACCAGGATGTAATACTATAGTAACGAACTATCTTAAAACGGCTCCATAGTTGAAATATAATAAGGGTGACTTGTTATTCTTAATGTTAAAAATGAGATTGTTATAATTAATAAAACAATGTATAATAACAGTGAAAATGTACTATATAACGACTTGGTAAATGAAAAGGATGTCTTTAGTAGCCATAGCATTTTTGCATCTGTATGTTTTCTCAATGTTGATATTACATATTTTATTTTTATTTTATAGTGTTAATTCATATTGTCTTACTTTATAAGACACTAATTTGCTTTTTCGGCTGTCACGAATAAAAATGATTGTATTAAGAAAGCGTTTTATATGTTAAGATCTACATCATGTATGTACTTCTATAGTGTTGTGAGTTTTGACCTGACGATGATTAATTCTTATGCTTTCATGAAGACCACTGGCTGAAGATTCTCTTTGATTTATCATATAAATGGGCTTATAAAACCCAGCTTGTGATGCAGGGAGGGGATTTCTACAAGAAAAGGGTTGGAACATTTTTGTATGAAGCGTGACCTTTCTAACTTCCGCCATTTTAATATTTTCTCAAAGTTTCGGCCACGAGTATGACCTTCTATTACCCATTCAATGCCCAGAACCCAGCATATGAGTCGAAAAATAATTTGTTTTGTACGCACAATCCGTATCCGTAGCTATGGTAAATACGCTAGTCGTGTTCTGGGCATGAATGCAAGTCATCTATAGTTCATTATAACGACGACTCGGATTCGGGTTGTGGGCACGCGAACGAAATTCACGAAGTTTTTGCGAAGTACTGGGCAGTGAATGGGTATCAATAGCTGGTATCAATACGAAATAATTTTGTCAACATTTTCTAAAGAGTCACGTTTCTGAGATATAAGCTATCAAAGTAAGAATCCGTTCAGCGACGATATCTTCAATGTAACTTTAATTTCATTAGCCATGCATAAAACCTGTATTATTCAATAGCTGGCATCAATACAAATTTGTTTTTGATGAGACAAATCTTCTTAAGCGTCACGTTTCCGAGAAAGCTATCAAATAGCTAGAATCTATCTACTGATGGCGTCGTCGTCAGTGCAATTTACATTTTAACCCAGGCATTAAACCTGTATCACAGATTTATTATAATCCTGTATTAATCAATAGCTGGCTTCATTACAACTTTGGAGGAGTGCTAAAGTGATTGCTTTGCCTCGAGCTAACCTCAAAAAAACCAATCAATTTCCTTTTTGAGGGACCACATTTGAATTTTAGTCTTTTGAATGCGTCAGCCATTAGTAAAAGTTCTCAAACGATTGTAAATTCAGCCTTTAGTTTGTAAAAGTAGCCACTCAAAAGTTTGTTTCGGGAGGTTCCTGTACCGAATCGGGCGGGAGGAAACGCCCGGGTGTTATCACTGCGAGGATCACCCAGAGGACACGGTGGAGCACACTGTGGAGGTCTGCCCCGCTTGGGCTGAGCACCGCCGTGTCTTCGTAGCAGCGATCGGCGGCGGCGACCTATCGCGTCCGGCCCTGGTCCAATCCATGGTCAGGAGCGACAGGGATTGGGACGCCGTCACCTCCTTCTGCGAAGCAGTCATGCTAGCGAAGGAGGTGGCGGAGCGTGAGAGGGAGAGAACCTCCCGTTCCAGCCGCCGCGGGAGACGCCCCGGGCGTCGGAACATGGATGGGTTTTAGTCAGTACAAGTCTGACACTCCCTTCCGCTCTGCCCAGAGCAGGAGAAGTCGTTTGATAATTTCCCAACCGAAAAAAAAGCCACTCAAAAGTTACAATCGTTTTAAGGTGCTCCCTCAGTCATGACTGACAAGCATCCATATCTCAAAACCTAGTTAAAATTTACAGCTGCTCTATATATAGTAAAAGATTTGTAAAACTTATTTATTGAATGTCAACCCTTCCTGTTCACGCAATAAAAAGATCCCTCAATTAAGCACCATAAGTTTCCTTGAGTGGAGACTACATAGAATTTGAAATTTACATATGGGTCTAGCGTTAGTAAAAGTACTTGAACGAATGTATATTCAACCCCTAGTTTGTAAAAGAAGCTATTCAAAAATTACAATCGATTCAAGTTGGTCCCTCAATTGAAAACGTTTATCATAAGAAAAATCTATTTACGTAGCATTCGGAAATTAAATAGACGAATGCTACAGTCTATCCTTAAGTAAATCTTTTACTAACGATTAGTTTACTAAACAGTACCAATAAATGTACCGTTTCATCACTAATAATCGAATTCCTGGGAAGAAATACTAAGATTGAGGAGACGACACAGCAGGATTTGTCTAGTGACTGTTTTGATAATAATCTACTGATATAGGTACATATGTATATCTATTCTAATATTATAAAGCTGAAGAGTTATTTGGTTTATCGAGGAAGGCTTTAGGCATTTATATAAAGGGTGTAAAAAGACTCTTAACGAAGCCGAAAGGCACTTGTTCTCCGTCATTGCGATATTTTTTTTTGTTCTAGACCATACATACATATATACATACCTTCTAGTTACGCAGATATTTGGGGTCAAAGTTCCAATTTTTTCACAAGTTTTTTTTTTTTTTAATATACATGTTTTTAATGTTATTTTTTACTTGAGACACCTTTACGACCCCCGTACTATTCAATCCATCCATCAGCACAATGTTTTGAATGCGTTGCATTAAGTCCTACCATAAAACGGGATTTTTTACCCTACAAAAAAGTAGTTTCCCAACAATATTTTTTGCATATAAACTTACGTTTGATGTAGATAATGCTTTATTGACGGCTTCGTGTCCACACCTTGTTTACCGTATAAAAGAGTTAGGATAAGCCCCTTTTGTAGGTAAGCAGTGGCGTAGTTAGTACTAATAGAGCCCTGTATTTTTTTTTTTGGTCCCGTTTGAACTCGAACGTGGCGAAGCGTATAAAGCGGAATAAATATCGATTTATGCAAAATAAATAAAAATAGCATCGAAAAATTAGTTTTCTGGACCGCGATAAAGTGAAGAGCGAGCGAAGAGATCGCGAAAGTGATTTTTTTTTTTTAAGTTCAGAGCTACATTATGAGTGCAGGGTATTTTTTTTTATTATTTTCTTTCTGTGTTTTTAATTAGCCAACTGATATCTAATATTAATGAGAGCGCACGTTCTTAGGACGACTAACGCTTTTTGGTGAAAGTCCTCCAAACGAAAAAATATTTATACATACACTTTGCTACTGTCTCATAAGTAGTATTGTTTGAATTAAAAAGTTTAGAGCTACACTGCCAGTGCAGGGTATTTTTTTATTATTATAAGCATTATTTTCTTTCTGTGTTTTTAATTATCTAAGTGATGTTAAATATTAATAAAAAATAATATCAACAAACAGTCACTACCTAGTTTTTACTTTTTCAAGAATGTAAGAATATCCTACCTCAATCTTATTTCTTCCCAGGAATTCAATTATTAGTTGTTATGAAACGATACTTTTATTGATACTCTTTATAAGTAATCGTTAGTAAAAAAAATCACTCAAGGATTATAGACTGTCGCATTCGTCTATTTAACTTCCAAATGCTACGTAAATAGACTTTTTTTATGACTAGCTTTTGGCCGCGGCTTCGCCCGCATGGAGTTCGGGAATTGCCCTCGGGATCTTACTGTGTAATAAGTAATCTATGTGCTATAACATACTATAATCTATCTCTGTGCCAAATTTTATCCCGATCTTTTGAGCCGTTCTGGCGTGATTGAGTAACAAGCATCCATCCATCCAAACTTTCGCATTTATAATAGTTTAATGTAAGATAACGGGGTGGAATGGACACCGACGCGAAAATGGTTACCACGTGTTCAGTATAACATTTCGAGCCCCCCATATAGATTTTTTTTCATCGGTAATTTAAAAAAATCACGTCCCGGACGCCCTTCGCAACATGCACGCCAAAACTGTGATACACGTGTCTTATAATTTTAATTGAAGAGTGTGTACACCAATTTTTGAGTCAAATGACCAAGAGAACACTACGTTTCACAGAAAATTCAACCCCCGCATTTTACCCTTTTAGGGTTAGAATTTCGGAAAACCCTTTTTTAGTGGATACGAAAATACACCCTTCAAATTTCATGTCTTTAGGACCAACGGCTTGGGCTGTGCGTTGATAATTTGATATATCAGTCAGAGGATGATTTTGGAAAATCTATGCTACTCGTTTTTCATAATTTTAACAGAAGAGTTTGTGGCCTAATTTTCAAGTCAATCAACCCCGTGAGTAAAATTTTTCACAGAAAATGTAACACCCCATTTCACCTTCTTCGGGGTGGAATTTCGTCAAACCCTTTCTTAGTGGACTCTTCACAAAGAATACACCCTCCAAATTTCACGTCTTTAGGACCAGCGGTTTAGGCTTTTCGATCAACACCACATTTCACCCTCTTTGGGGTGGTATTTCGATAAACCTTTTCTTAGTGGATACCTACTCTTTACAAAGAATACAGCAGTTTTCAGTTTTCTACTTTTGGGCACAATGGCGTTTCTATTTAGTTCCTGCTTTGATACTAAAATCATGTAACTTGTTTTTAATTTTTTAGTTCACTTTTAAGTCATTTTTTGATATGGCAGGCATGTTTTATTATTATTATATAATCATAATTTTATATAGGCCATTATTATGAAGTTTAGTAAAGTTTCAGTCAATGCTACTGAACAGAGAAAGAATAGATAGTCTAACAATTGTTCGACGTGAGTCTTTAAATTGGCATAACTTTTTTATTTATGAACCGATTGACATAAAACAAACATTAAATGTTAAGTGAAGCTTACCATAATATATCACCACATCCAAATCGGAAAAGCCGTTTCTGGGATTAGCGCGCACAAACGCACTGACAAACAGACAAAAATTCTAACAATCATTGTTTTTGTTTTGGGTGCTATTTGTGTTGATAAAGGTCCCAATAATAATTTTTTTCTTACATCTTCCATGTACAGACAGCGACACGTTACATTTTTATTATACGTTTTGATATAGATTGATTGATGATAAACGTTTTAATTGAGGGACCAACTTAAATCGATTGTAATTTTTAATGGCTTTTTTTACAAACTAGAGATTGAATATACAATCGTTCAAGTACTTTTACTAACGCTAGACCCATATGTAAATGTCAAATTCTATTGTGGTCTCCACTCAAGGGAACTTATGGTGCTTAATTGAGGGACCACCTTCCGCATGGTAGTTCTTTTTACCGTGTGAACAGGAAGGGTTGACATTCAATAAATTATTTTACAAATCTTTTACTATAAGCAGTCATATAGAGCAGTTGTAAATTTTAACTAGGGTTTGAGATATGGATGCCTGTCAGTCACGACTGAGGGACCACCTTTAAACGATTGTAACTTTTGAGTGGCTACTTTTACAAACTAGAGGCCGAATTTACAATCGTTTGAGAATTTTTACTAACGGCTGGCGCATTCAAAAGATGAAAATTCAAATGTTTTGAATTCTCTCAATAGGAACGCAATATCCTAAACCGCCTCACGTCTGTCATTGCATCTCATCTTATCACTGAAAAAGCTGGTTTCAGACCCGACAAATTGTTCTTCAACAAGAATCTTAAACTGATGCAACACATCGAAGATGGTTTGGAGGCGCATAACGCGACAGGTTTTATATTCGTTGACTTGTCAGCAGCATATTATGACACACACGTAAACATCAGAAGAATCGTGTTGAAGGTTAACGACTCACGAAAGACAATGGTTTCGTGCTTTTTCTCAGCGAAATCTTGAATAACCGCCATTTCCAAGTGCACTTTACCTGTCCTTGCCCAAGTTTTTTTTTTAATATGACGATGACGGTTAGACTCTTCTCCTTGGAGGTGGCAGGCAACTAAATCGCCATCCTGTATAATAACATCAACGTCAATAAGCTCTTAAATATTATCAAATCGCATAGCCACGTCGTACTTATCTCATATGTTATGGCGGCTTAAGTAGACCGATTTACATAGTTAGCATGTTTGTTTGTGGCTGCAGCTGATGCATACCTAAAGCTGCAATTGCTGTAAACAGGTGTTTGTTTCTAAAGTTTGCCCATTTAATTTGTAAGTAATGTTGTGTTTAGTCGTATTTTTATTTATTTTTCTAATAATTTTTATGTATGTACATAATGCTATGATCCAATTGATCATTGAATTAAAGGAATTGAATTGAAAGTAAAAATATTTCGATAACAATAAATAAGTACAATGTATTAACATACAATACAAAACCATAGACCATGTAAAAATTACACAATATACTTTTAGACGTCATATCAGGTATCTTCTCGATCGAGTTCTTGGGAAACGTTTGCCTCTTCAAGACTTACAGATCTGAAATCAGATAATTTTATAATTTTTTTTCATAATTTAATAAGGTGGTGGTGGCTTTCTTTTTGTATAAGTACCTACTTCAGGATATTTTAGGTTAGGCATAAGGCCAGATAGAATAACCGTTGTTACTACAGGAAAACGTTCTTAGGAGCCTGTCTTAAACGTTTTGAGGAATTGATAACTGCATTCACAGATTTTAGAGACATCATAAAATCAGCTAGCGAAAAGTTAATTTTAATATTTTATTTTTAAATGTCAATCGATGTAATTTCACGTTATGATTTTATTTCTCCTGGTCTAACTGACGTTTTAGTACTATAGTTTCTTACATAATTATTCGTGACAAGTTTCAAGTTAATCGGATCAAGCACTTTTAACTTTTCTTTGAACCTGCATTATATTTATAATGTTGGCCACACAGCTAGCTGGCGGGCGAGCGAGCGGGCGAACGACGCGTGGTTTCGGTATTATTAGTAATTATATACTTGTTCTACTTCTTCTATTGCATTTAATTCCATAATCAAAACGAACGTAAAATACTAAAATGCGCGTAAACAAACACAAGCCGTGGTATTTTTAAAAGGTTATATTAGCTTTTAACAAGGGTGGAAGTTATTCCGAAGTTATTCGCGGAGGCGCGAATAACTTCGGAATAGCCGTTGTACGAATACAAATGTCTAAGTTATACTTGGTATAAGCTATTCTTTGTTTATTTGTAGACATTTTGCTTATTCTTAGTTTATTCTCGAGTATAACTTTTATACCACGTTTATTTGTAAGGCTGTTAGATTTTAAATACAAATATTGTAACCCTGCCTGCCACTCCTATGGGGGTTGGTACAAGACAGGCATTGTTTCATACATTACTAGATATGGACTACGGGTATGTATGCTGTGAATTTGTAGCGATTACTGGATTAAATACGATACCACTCCTTAATTTTAGAAGTTATACCGCATACACATTATAATTAAAGGTTTAACATACACTCTTAGTAGGTATTTGGGCCATAGAATTTGTTCCAGCGCTCAGTAAGTATAGCAAAAATGCATAGAACCGAAGTGGCACAGTTACTCCATCGCCATTTTGATTTTTCTTTAAAGTTGCGGCGCACGATGAAACTAGCATTGGATAGAGGTCACTTCAACAAACAAAAAATATACAGTAATAATGTGCTTAGTAATTTTTAACTAGAAATGAGAATACATTTATTATTAATTGATCCTTAAATCGGCTGCTTACTTTCTGAAAAAGCGCGATGTCATGTGCATGTAAAACTACAACTGTTTGTCCAGATTATTTATGGATACCTATAAACATCTCAAAATTTTGTAAAATATTTATCAACTTATTGAGGAGCTCGTGGCTAAATAATAACAGCCACACGGGTCAATCTTCAAGGTTAAGCCGCAATTGCCTAGATCGGTTTGTGGGTGGGTGACCATCAGAAGATATCGGGTTTCCTCCGTACCTAGAAAAACACGTTAAGCCGTTGGTCCTGGCTGTCATTTGCAGATCTTTGACAGTCGTTCCAGGTAGTCAAGGGGCCGAAAGTCTGACAACCAGTCTTTCCAAGGGGTGTCGTATTACCCAATACTCATGGAGGTCAGATAGGTTCGCTCCGTATAAAATATTGGTATTAAACTACATCCGGTTAGACTAGAAGCCGAACCCAATATAGTTTGGAAAAGACTTGGCTCGATTTCTAAGATGGCTCCTTAATTTAGACGTTTGAATTGAGAAGCCACCAAATCTCCTGTACCTACCTAACTTTTAGGGGTTTTACTTTTGTTTTTGTTTTCGGGTGGAAATCTTCCAAGGATCTTTGGAGGACCGAGGAGTGTGGGATGTTACCTCACTAAAACCACCCCAGTGGTACGTTGGAACTATTATTTATTCTGTTCCGGTAGTCACCATCCGCACATGGTACCAGGATTGAGCCTACAAAATTGGCTAATTTAACACTAAATATACCATACGATACCCTTAACGAAGCCGAAGTGCACTTGTTCTCCCCGTCATTGTAATATTTTTTTTTGTTCGGGACCATATCTGGGAACGGAGATATTCGGTATATTACGGGTCAAAGTTCCAAGATTTTCACAAGATTTTTTTTTAATACTTACTACTTTTTAATTTTATAAAGTAACTTGATATACCTCCACGTTTACGTAATATTTCACCCCAAAAAGAGTCGTTTCCCAGCACAATATTTGCGTAAAGTTACTTAGTTTGCTGTACATAATGCTTGGTTGACGGCTTCATGAAGAGTCTGTTTACACCCTGTATATATATTATATTTATGTGTCTAATCTCCATCAACATCGAAAAGTTCTCTCAGGAAATGGCAGACTTTTTTAAGTTAAATCTTCTTTTGGCGCACCGCACACACATTTTTTCGTAGGCAGTGTGGTATTTTGCCTTAGTTGCGGACATGCTCGTTTTATGTGTATGTAACTCCGCCGGCTCTAACTACCATAGTTTAAGAGAAATAAATAAAATCCAGAAAAATACTTAAAAACCATAGAAACACCATATCTCGTTTTTTCATTTGATTTTTACACGAAATGTTTTAAGGTGTTATAGAAATTCACTACCGGAACCATTTTTTTTTATTGAAAACTTTAAAAATCTTGCTCACAGTGGGAATATTTTTTTTCTAAATGCGTACACGTAGAGGTACTTAGTTTGTTATATAGAATGCTTGGTTGACGGCTTCGTAAAGGGTCCGTTTACACCTTGTATACATCCATTTTTAACCGACTTTCTTCAAAAAGGAGGAGGTTCTCAAATCTGTTGTAAGTATGTTTTTTTTTGTGTTTGTTACCTCATAACTCCGTCATTTCGAAACCGATTTGGAAAATTCTTCTTTTATGTGAATGGAAATACTTCCCGATTGATCCCATAGAATTTGGTTCCTTTTCACGTTAATTGGTACTTCACGCGACGTCTCATGAAGTCTTGCATGTTACATTTGACGTACTTCCCGATTTCCAATCGAATTGAAATTTTGCACACTTGTGTATATTGCGTGATATTGTAAAATATAGATGACATGGAGCTGATCCGATGATGGAGCTGGAAGGTGGCCTTAGGAACTCCGTTATGAAACGACATAACCCCATCGAGTTTGGGCTCGTATGATTTGTCTTGACGAGTACTTTGTCTCTAGATGGTATCCAGGGCCTGACAATGGAGCTGGAAGGTGGCCATAGGATCTCCGTGATAAAACGACGCAACCGCATCGAGTTTGGGCTCGTTTGATTCGTCTTAATGAGTAGTTTGTCTTTAGACGGTATCCAGGGTCTGATGATGGAGCTGTAAGGTGGCCATAGGAACTCCGTTATAAAACGACATAACCCCATCTAGTTTGGGCTCGTATGATTTATCTTGACGAGTACTTTGTCTCTAGATGCTATCCAGCGTCTGACAATGGAAATGGAAGGTGGCCATAGGATCTCCGTGATAAAACGACGTAACCGCATCGAGTTTGGGCTCGTTTGATTCATCTTGACGAGTACTTTGTCTTTAGATGGTAACCTGGGTTTGATGATGAATCTGGAAGGTGGCCATAGTATCTCCGTGATTAAACGACGTAACCGCATCGACTTAGAGGTCGTTTGATTTGTCTTGATGAGTAGTTTGTCTTTAGATGGTATTCAGGGTCTGATGATGGAGCTGTAAGGTGGCCATAGGATCTCCGTGATAAAACCAGGTAACCGCATCGAGTTTGGGCTCGTTTGATTCGTCTTAATGAGTAGTTTGTCTTTAGACAGTATCTAGGGTTTGATGATGGAGCTGTAAGGTGGCCATAGGAACTCCGTTATTAAAAGACATAACCCCATCGAGTTTGGGCTCGTATGATTTGTCTTGACGAGTACTTTGTCTCTAGATGCTATCCAGGGTCTGAAAATGGAGCTGGAAGGTGGCCATAGGATCTCCGTGATAAAACGACGTAACCGCATCGAGTTTGGGCTCGTTTGATTCATCTTAATGAGTAATTTGTCTTTAGATGGTATCCAGGGTCTGATGACGGAGCTGTAAGGTGGCCATAGGAACTCCATTATAAAACGACATAACCCCATCGAGTTTGTTTGTCTTTAGACGGTATCCAAGGTCTGATGATGGAACTGGAAGGTGGTAGAGTCTCTGATCTTGATGGGAGTGGGTGTCATATGGGCATTCAACATGACCTTGGTTTTGGCCATGCTAATTTTGAAGTATATTTTATATATTTTTTACCGGAGCATTTTTTTCCTTTTTAGAGATATGCTGTTAACAAGGATTTGTGTTAGATACCACAACTAAAAAGGATAAAATAAAGCTTTTTTGCAAAAAAAAAACCGACTTTAAAAAAACACAAAATAAAAACTTTTTTTTTTTTGACAGTCGGTTATTTTTTTCCAAAAAGTTTTTATTTTGTGTTTTTTTTTTAAGTCGGTTTTTTTTTATAGTATAATTTTCATTCATAATATATTATGTATTTATTATGTATTATAGCTGTTGTCCGCGACCTTCGTCAGCAAAAAATAAAATTATTATAAAAAATACTACTTCCCTTTTTTAATCGGATTTTGTTAACAACCTCAAGGGTTTTCATTTTTTGCACGGGACGAAAAGTACGTACCTTAGTTACTCCTTATAACATCAGCTATCTGCCAGTAAAGTCCCGTTAAAATTAGTTTAGCCGTTTCGGAGACTAGCCGGCACAAATAGATAGACAAAAATTTTAAAAAGTTATTTTTTGTTCTAAGTACCGTGTATACTTTCATATGCATGATTCTGAAACTTAATTCCGACAAACGTTTCTCCGCCGGATGAGCCGCCGACAGAATGTTTCGGTTTTAAGTTTTTTTACGACAGAACCTTTCCACTACGAACGTTTCGCCAACAGAACGATTAATTCATGAGTGAACCGACGACAGAATTTTTCATCAAAGAAGGATTCGTCGACAAGACTGATTATGGCATGGTTTAGCACTACTGACTCAATCTAAACTTGATGTTACAAAATTAAATACATAATTAATGCATACTAGTGTCCAAATAGATTAGCGTTTTCTATACTTAGCTTATAGATAGGTTTGAGTAATAGCTATCTATACATGTATATTACAGTCCACTATGTTTTGTCTCAGTTGCGAAGAAACCTGCATACCAAATACACGTCTTTTCTTTAAAAAATCCCGGCAAACAAAAGTCAACCTTATAAGTTAAACATATTGATCCGTATTCGAACCGGAGCGTGTTAATGAGCATCGAGCCCGGCCGCGAGAACAAAAGAATATTACCTGAGTGCGATAAGGAGTTGTCGGGAGACACGTGTGCTAACTATAAAACATTTTTAACAAACGAGTTATTATTAAACGAGTGATATTGATTGACTATAATCTGTTACTTGTTTACAAACTTGACAAACAACTTGAAAAACTGTTTTTTTAGTGCAAATCTAAAATAACAGTATATTGAGTGAGTGTTCAAGAGATTAAAATTAACAAACTGTTACTTTACGAGAACTTATTACCTAAAACCAGTGACGGATCGGTGTGTTGTTTGCTGGTACTGCTGTGCGAGTTTATTTGTTACCACAATGGAGGAACTTTTTTCGGTACAAGATGAGTTGTTCAACAGTTTGATGAAAGCTGAGGGAAATTTTAAGAAAACGCCGAAAGAAAGAATTAAACGTCAATACTTAGAAACGAGATTGGAGCTGTTAGAACAACTATTTAAAGATTTTAAAGACGGACACAAGGAGGTAGTTGCAAGAGAGCTAGAGGAAAGAAAGAACAATCTTATTTTAAAGAAGGAAAATATGAAACTTTTGAGGAGCTATATTATGTGCAGTATAAAACAAGATTACGAGAAGCTTTACTTTACCGCCAGTTACCGGGTTTGCTAACCCATAAGTTATCAATCACGAGAAAATAAATCATTACAGTGATGTAAAATTACTCCTAAAAAGTAGGTAATTGTATATTACCTACTTTTGGGAGTAAATATGAAGAGTGGCCAACCTTTTACGACATGTTTTCCTCATTAATACATAACAATAAGAACATTTCATCGGTACAGAAATTACATTACCTCAAGTCCAATTTGAATGGAGAAGCATTAAATCTATTAAGTAATTTTTCGACGACTGATGCCAATTATGAAGAAGCTTGAAGCAGTTAGTTCGGCGATACAATAATAAGCGTTATAACTGCAACGCTATTATGAGGACTTTATTTGGCACAAAGGAAATTCAAACCGAGTCAGCCACTGCAGTTAGGAGTTTGTTGGATACGACATCTACCTGTCTTAAATCTTTGGAAAACTTAGGTATCAGTACTGAATCCAATGTCTGTCGTTCACTTAGTCGTTTCGAAATTGGACACGGAATCAGTCTTGGATACAATTGAGAGATTATTTGGAGTTCAGATTCAGGACGTTAGAAATGATAGATACGAACGGGAACCGAGCCGCGCAACAAGCTAAGCCTGCTTCTAAGTCGACATTTTTTCACGCATCAGTAGAGAAGGAGAAAGAGAATAAGTCTAAGGATAAACAAGAGTGTCCAATGTGTCATGAAATTCATTATCTCAATCAGTGTAAGCGTTTTAGCCTTATGACACCTAAGGAAAGGCAGAACTTTGTTCAGACAAGTAAATTATGTTTTTATTGCCTGGCACCGACTCTTGCAGCACTTAAGTGCCGTCAGTCCTTCAGCTGTAAGAAATGTGGGAGAAGACATCACACGATGTTACATTTTGAGAGAGAGAACCAGGAGCCAATGGATGGATTTTGTCAGGAAGAATGTCAAAAGGGTCTCGAACGTTAGCAAAGGATTATCTCATTAGCATGTATATACAAGTGAAGGAGGATGAGTTACTTAAAAGGTTTTGGGAAATGGAAGATACTTTAATAAAGAAAGACATGATTGATACCGAGAAAGCATGTGAGGATTTGTTTAACTTAACTACAGTGAGAGATAATGAAGGGAGATTTATAGCGAGATTACCTTTTGCAACGGACGATCCTAAGTGTCAATATGGTAACACAGAAGAGTGAGCGGTTTAACTTTTATTTATGGGCCATCGATTTATGGGGTTTTGAGGGTGTTAGGGGGAGGGGGTAGATGGGGCTACCCTCCTGTACCATCCCCACACTGCGGAGCCCCATGGTTATGGAGATATCCATGGTTAAAGTTTTGAGGTTAGAATATTTTTTTCCATAAATGTCCTTCGTTTATGGTGCAGGGGGCGGGGGGGGGATGGGGATACCTGCCTGTACCATCCCCACCCCACGGAACCCCATGGTTATAGAGATATCCAAGGTAAAAGTTAAACATTTGACACACATTCACTAAACGGCGAATTTTTGTTTACTCTGTGGAACGGAACGTAAAGGGATTCACGTTCCGTTCCACAGTGTCAAGAAAAGTTAGTTATTTTTTGTGTAAAAATGTTAATGTTATTATTGTGCTCATTAGTTATACACCAAATTTAATATGTGAAAATAAAATTATATTTAAGTACAACAACATAAAATTTAATAGAATACACCTCTACCGTCAACGGGACGTGAAATGCTAACTTTGACGTCTGTCAAATGGCGTGATAATTTCCAATTTGTATGGAAACTTTAACAAAATATATCTCGTAAACCGTGAATCTACGCAACTTGAAAATTTTTAAAAAGCTTTCTATTTATGAGTACTATCTACAAAAAAATATGAACTTCCAACTCGGTGGCCCATAAAGGAAAGTTTATCCGAGAGAGCAGTGAAGAGGTTAGAATATTTAGAGAGAAAGCTATCGAAAGATTTAAAGTTGAGAGAAGAATATAATAAGGTTATGAGTGAGTACTTGAGTATGAACCACATGAGACTGGTTTCCGAGAGTGAGTTACAGAACTCTAAATCTGTGTATCTTCCTCACCATGCTGTGGTGAGAGAAGACAAAGACACTACTTAAGTGAGAGTTGTCTTCGACGCTTCTAGCAAAGGTGAAAACAATATATCACTAAATGATGAGCTTCTTGTTGGACCAAGATTACAACAAGATTTAAGGCACATCTTGATGAGATGGCGTTATCATAAGATCTGTATCGTAGCCGGTATAGTGAAAGTGTATCGGATGGTAAGAGTGGCGGACAAGGTTACAGATTTCCAGAGAGTTGTCTGGAGATTTGATCCGTCGGAGCCTATGCAACGTTACAAATTGTTACGTTTAACGTTCGGTACAGCATCCGCGCCATATCTAGCGGTCAAGGTATTGCACAGACTTGCCATTGGCAGCAAGAATAACAAAACAATGGTATTATATGGATGACTTAATGACCGGGTGTGACACGAATAGTGAGGTAATTCAAATTTGTGAGGAGATGAATGAGTTAATGAAGAGTGGTGGTTTTGAATTACAGAAATGGAATAGTAATAGTGACAAGTTTTTAAAGCAGATTGGGAAAACTGAGCTGAGTGAAAGGCAGACTATTAAATTAAATGATCTAATCAAAGTGTTAGGTTTGAGTTGGAATAGGAAGAATGATAATTTTGAATACGTAGTAAACTTACCTGAACCTAAAGATTTAGTCACTAAAAGACAAGTCTTATCTGAAGTAGCGAGATTGTATGACCCTTTAGGCTGGATTGCGCCAGTGATAGTTAATGCTAAGATTTTAATTCAGAAATTGTGGAAATCTGGTCTTGGGTGGGATGAGAGTTTGACGGATGAATTACATGGTGAGTGGCTAAAATACAGACAAGAGCTAACAGATTTCAAAAATCTTAAAGTTCCTAGGTGGGTAAATTTTACACAAGAATGTAAGAGAGAGTTACAAGTATTTTCCGATTCTTCAAAAGCATCTTTTGCGGCAGCAGTTTACATACGAGTGATTGATAGCTCAAATATAGTGCATGTCCATTTACTGTCCGCAAAGACTCGAGTTGCCCCAATCGTAAAGGAGATTTCTATACCCCGACTTGAATTGTGTGGTGTCACCTTAGCAGCCAAGCTTATATGTGAAGCATCACATGTTTTGGAAATATCAAAGGAACATCTCTATGGGTGGACTGACTCCACCATAGTGCTAGCATGGCTCAAAGGAGGCTCAAGTCGCTGGGCAACATTTGTTAACAACAGGTTGTCCACTATACTAAATATTATGGATTACCACCAGTGGAGTCATATCTCGTCAGAGACAAACCCTGCGGACTGTGCTTCGCGTGGTCTGTAGCCCAAGGAGTTGAGTGAGCATACATTGTGGTGGAGAGGACCGCACTGGTTGTCAGAAACTACAGTACACACTACACACACAAAGTAAATTGATTGAAGACACACACGAAGAGGAACGTATCCAATCTTTATCCGTTTTATCTGACATTGATGAAGAATTTGTTTGGTCAAAATATTCATTTTTAAATAAACTATTTAAAATTGTATCCTATTGTAGACGAATTTTGAATTATAAATTTAAAAAAGATAATAGATCGGTACTACACCAATATATCTCACCAAGTGAAATGAACGAGACTTTATTAGCATGCATTAAACAAGTACAAGAGCGCGAGTTTTCGTTTGAAATTTAACGGATAAAGACTGGAGGATGTATGCCTAAAAAGAGTTATTTAAGATGTCTTTGTCCCTTTTTGGACCAAAAGGGGATACTAAGAGTAAGTGGACGCATAGCACAATCGGACGCGTGTTATGACACGAAGCACCTGATAATTATGCCTGGTAAATCACCAATGGTCATTTTACCAAGGTTTTAATTGCGGACGCTCATGCAAAAACATTGCACGGTGGTCCACAGGCTATGTTAAATTATCTGAGAACCAAGTACTGGATAGTGGTAAGGAATGTGTTAAAAAATATTTAAGGAGTGCACTATTTGTTTGCGATACTCCACAAGGAAGACTACTCCTCTAGTGGGCCTGCTTCCAGAGACAAGGTTGAAACCCAGTAAGCCATTCAAGTCTACTGGTGTGGATTACTGTAGTCCTATTTTTATCAGATTTTCGCCAGGCCGAGGAGCCAAGTCTTATAAAAGTTATGACTGCCAAAGGTTTTATTGCTGCGTTTAGACGTTTTACTGCTCGTAGAGGCCATTGTCAAGATTTATACAGTGACAATGGCACTAATTTTGTTGGCGCCGATAAGCAAATGCGAGAAATGTTTAATCGTGCCCAATCTTCCCTTCCTGGAGAATTATCCGAGCTACTTTCTTTAGAAAGAACCACCTGGCATTATATTCCTCCCGACTCGCCTAACTTTGGCGGGCGGTGGGAATCCTCTGTGCGCAGTACCAAGACCCATTTGAAAAAGGTAGTAGGAAATAGTACACTCACGTGACTGTCCTGGCGCAAGTGGAGGCGTGTTTAAACTCGAGACCAATTTCCTTGGTGAGCGATGACCCAAATGACCCTCTACCCTTGACACCAGGTCACTTCTTGGTAGGTGAACCATTGTTGAATATTGCAGATGAGGATTACACTAATTGTAATATTGTTGGTTTGGATAGATGACGTTTAACGCAAAAAATTGTAACAGATTTTTGGAATAGGTGGTATAAAGAATACCTAGTTCATTTAAATCAAAGATATAAATGGAACACTAAACGTGATGAATCCGAAATAGGCGATATTGTTGTTTTAAAAGAAGATAATGTACCGCCAGCTAAATACTTACTTGGTAAAATTATCAAAAAATATCCTGGAACTGATAATGTAACCCGAGTCGTATCTGTAAGGTGTAAAACCGGAGAATATAAGCGTCCAGCGAACAAAATTTGTATTTTAACTAAATGAAATCTGTTTATATTTTCTTGTTATATTGTTTAAAAATTTTGTAAAAATCGATCTGTTTTCAAATTCAGAGTTTATTTTACCTACCTATCCAAATGAAGTTTTAAAAAGCCAATGTATGTCTATGTATATTGTACTATATGAGTTCTCCCAAACCTATTCTTTACCTGCATCATGACGTTCAGTTGAGCTATGTACCTACTAATACCTACTTATAAAACGTGTTTGATATCATTGTAGCTACTTGAATACGCGCATGGCTTGAGACGCACATGTTCTGCGTTAGTTAAATATTTTCTTAAATTAATAAGAAAGATATACAGGTTGTTCTGTTGTTCATTCAATCATTTTTTTTATTCTTAAGATTTTGAAAGGAATGTTTTTGTTTGAGATTTTTTTTAATATTTACATTTGTTGTGTTAACTTTTTTTCATGGTTTGAATTTAAGTGTAGATAAAGAACTATGTTCTTTGGCGGGCGGAATGTCCAATGTATATTACAGTCCACTATGTTTTGTCTCAGTTGCTAATAAACCTGCATTCCAAATACACGTCGTTTTCTTTAAAAAATCCCGGTAAACAAAAGTCAACCTTATATGTTAAACACTAGTTTTATCGTGGTGATGATGATAATGATTATTGTTCGTTCGTATTTTCGTTTAGAAATAAGCGAACATGCTTTAATATCAACTATGTCTATAATTACCGCAATAATCATCATCATCATCACCACAATAAAACTAGCATGCATTAATTGTGTATTTAATTTTGTATCATCATACATGTAAGCAGTTAAATGATAAGCTAGCCGTAAATTATGAAATCTTTGGATATGACTTTGAGAGCAAAATTTAATTTTATGTGTTTTAATATTTATAGTAGCTCGAAGACTTGCCAAACTTAAGTGGCAGTGGGCAGCGCACATTGCTCGCAGAACGGATGGCTTTTGGGCCCGTAAAGTTCTGGAGTGGCGACCGCAAACCGGAAGACGTTGCGTTGGAAGGCCTTCCATTAGGTGGACCGATGACCTGGTGAAGGTTGCGGGGATCCGCTGGATGGTCGATAGTCGCACGGGACCGGTCAATATGGCGACATTTAGGGCAGGCCTATGTCCAGCAGAGGACGTCTACCTACCTACCTACCTAATTTTTTTGTTTTTAAACCTTCCCTGTATTCGGAATAAAAATATAAAAAATGAATTATTCAAATCGGTCAAGCCGTTCTCGAGTTTTAGCCAGACTAACGAACAGCAATTCATTTTTATTTATATAGAAGATAGAAGATTATGGAAAGAGTTATCCAGAAAAAAATATGAAAATATTCCGTCACGTCTGGTTTTTTTTTAAATTTGTATACAAGCAAACGACGAAGTCTTAGTAGACAAAAATAAGAATAGCAAATTTTTGTCTACTTTTTTAGTATTGTGGATTACTTTCTTTTATAATGGGCCAATAGTCAGCCTCTAACATTATTTTATGGCAAAATCCTTGATAGGTGATCCTCAAAAGTCTTTAGATGTTATTAAAAACGGCCCCCTGGTAGCAACTCATACTTCCAAAGTTTTCAAAAAAAAAAAACGGTAACTTTTGATGGCCAATGCAGTAAAACGTTTCTAAAACTTTCACAAAACACTTAGGAACTCAGTTTTTATATTGGTTTACAACAGGAAATGCGGGAATCCTGAATTAACGTAGATAAGCAGTTTTCAATGAATCTCTAATGAATCTTCTTATTTATGAAATTATAAACTGTCCGCCAATATGGGGAAAGATCAGAATTTAGTAAACAATTTCTGCTATACATTACAATAAAATTTGAAACCAGTTATTAATCGTTTCTTTCGAATAAATGAACATAAACTAAAACCCCCAATCAGGATAGCAGAAAAATAAGATTTGACAGTAAAAAAAAAATGTGACGTGATAGAATATTTCTGTTAACACTTTTAGGCTTAAGGAAGGTAGTTTAAGACGTTTATAAAAAAAATCTGGCAGGGTATACAAAAAAAGTAAAAATTTGTAAACTAGTGTTATTTATAGGTCATGCCAAGATTAGATATAGTCAGTAGTGTTAAACCATGCCTTTAAATCAGTCTTGTCGACGAATTCTAATTTGGTGAATGATTCTTTCGTCGATTATAGTAGTATAAAATAGTAAAAATTGAAATGATTTTATTACCACCTAAAGTTATAATGCCAACTAGAATTTTAGCGTGGTCGTGCTGGACCTGTATATCTACGATAATTGAGAGGTATAAGATTTCTAATTAGTAGTATAAAATAGTACAAATTAAAAGGAATTTATTACCATCTAAAGTTATAATGAATGCGTGCATGGACGTGATACGAAAACAACACACAATATCTTAATTTTGACATTACTAGCCCAGAGTTATAGTTTGGCCGCTGAGAGAATGCGTTCCTGACAGGTCGTGAGCGAAAGGATGATGTAACTTTGAAGTAGCGAAGAATTTACGATAAACATATAACTATCGTTTCTATGCCCTATTAACAAATAATTTTATTAAAAAACGATATCATTAAGGCGAGGTTGCAGTACAATGTGTAGCTATGAACGCCCGACCTCACCCCCCGCAATAACGCGGCAGCGAGACGAGCATACACGCCCCCCCGCGCACGGGGCGTCAAGGTATGCCACAGCGTAGCGTAATGCAGTTGGTAAACCGTGTTCGAATGTGTCTTTATTACATTTTCATGAAATTTATGTTTTGAAACACTAGTTTATAAGTAATTATAGTTAACATAAAAAAATAAAATATAAAAAGTTAAAATATTTAGATACAAATTCTATATTTATTAATTTTTAGATTGATAGATACCACAATTCAAAAATCGTCAAATTCGATGACATTTACAGTGTCACTAGGGCCATCTTCATGCAAACGTGAGTCCTGTGCTGAAGCGGCTGATAGAGCTATGTTTTCTTTATTCTCTAAGCATATATTTCAAATAGGCATTCCACGTACATGCCTTGGGTCAACTAATTCCAAACGCAGGCTCTTTAAATAAAATTGGGTTAATTTTGGTTCCATTTTTTCACTCCAGAACTGGTCATCTTTTTCAATATATCTTATATATACTGGTTCATTTTGGGACACCCATAAACCAAAATGCACATATCACACCTCGTTACATGTAACTGGCCTTGGATCTGGTAGAACCAGTTACTATTTTATTTATAGAAAATATTGTTGTTTTTTTTTTTATTATAGCGAACAAGCTGAATTTTATTGTTTTCAAGAGCTTTCTGCAGTCCTTCTTTTGAAGCAATTAAAGAGCACTTTACTTCAACTACTTTATCATGTCCAACAAGACCATCGGGTGTAGCTCTAATGAAAGGATATTTCTTGTCGATGAAAAGTCCACAGGGTTCAATTTTTATATTTTCTTGTTGCTCGATTTGTTGAAGTGCCTGTTTTTCATTTTCAATGCCATGGGCTATTGAAGCCACGTGAGTGAAATTAGTTTTATAAAGTATATTCTTTACTAGTGATGCTGTGTCTCTTGATGTTTTGCGTTTGCAGACGGGACCAAAATTTGAGGCCGTTATCATTTTTTTTTCTTATTTCCAGCCATTCACTTGATTCCCTTTGCAGTACCGTCGATCTTTTAATGCGATCTCTGTCAGTGGTAACATTTTTTAAGTTTTCTAGGTAGTTAGCTTTGGCTCGCTCCAATTCTACGTCAGGCATATCTGGTGCCGCACTGGTTTCACCGTAATCATGCTGGATGTTTTTATTAGTGTCTCGTCTTCGTATTTTTTTAACTGGGTGTTCTGTATTTAACTTTCGCTTATGTGCTCTTCTTCTTTCGATGTCCAAAACTTTTCCTCTTGGACTGTTCCCCAGGATTTTTTTCGGACTGATGATAATTCCAAATAGTCATAACAACAACAATACACAAGAAGACCTATCAACTACCCAATATAATAGCAATTTTTTTCGAAGCTATACTAACTCAGAAGACAAATACAGAACCCTTCGAAAACAAAGACCTACTATTTAAAATAATATTTCAAAATATTCAAAGCCTCTCAAATAAACAACACATACTAGAAGCATTCGTTCAACAAACACCGAAATATAACGCAATATGTGTATCAGAAACCTGGCTATCGAAGGAAAAACTGGATTTAATGCACCTTAGTGGCTACAACGTTTCCGCTTCTTTCTGTCTGAAAACCCGCACGGGTGGCGGTGTCTGCATTTTCCTACAGGAACACATTGAATGCTTACAGAGAAGTGATATATCGGACATGTCAATTGAATATATTATAGAAGTTTGTGCAATAGAGTTACCGATAGAGAATTTATTAATAATTGTCATCTACTGGAATAGGAAAGAGGAGGCTATATTTTATAAACAATTAAAACAAATTTTAGATTATATTAATAAAAAAGACTCGAGACTGAATATTGTTATAGGGGGGGATTTAAATATAAATGCATTAGATAATAGTTTAAAAACAAACCAATTTTTAGACCTCATGTTAGAATATAAGTTCAAACAACACATAACAGTACCAACACGGGTAACACAAACCACCTCAACGTGCCTCGATTTGATATTCACTAACTTCAATACCAAACCACACACAACAGTAGAAGAATTGGGATTTTCGGACCATAGCAGGGCAATTATACATTTGACCTTACCCCGACTTACTAGACAAATAGCCTGGTATGTTGAGAAAAGGTTATTTAACAACAAAAACAAGCAACAGTTCAAAAACAAATTGAAACAACTAAACTGGAACGAAATAATCAAACCCGATAAAGACATAAACGAGAACTACGAATTATTTAACAATACACTAACTAGCATATTAAATCAATGTATACCAAAAATAAAACTAAAGTTAAAAACAAATTTCAAAAAATATTGGCTTACTAAAGGAATCAAAATTTCTTGTAAAAATAAAAGATTAGAAAAAATACTTTCACTTAGAACAAATAACCCTTTAATTAAACAAAATTATAAAATATATGAAAAGACTTTAAAAAGAATTGTAAACAAGGCTAAAAAACTACAGTACATAAATAAATTATTAAAATCTAACAATAAAGTAAAAACGATGTGGAAAATTATAAACGAAAGAACGAATAAAAAAAGCCAAAAGCAACATATCACTGCACTTAAATGACAATGTTATCACGGAACCTAAACAAATTGCAAATATTATGTTTAATGACTTCTTTGCATCTATCGGGGCAGGGAATGCCCAAGCCCCCGGTAAGTCGCCGCGAGGAACTTCAACTTTTAACCCCACAGAAAACACCATGTTCCTTAGCACAGTAGATCCAGCGGAAATAAATACATTGTTAAAAAGTCTCAAAAATAAAAACAGCTATGGAATAGATGAACTACCACCAACCCTAGTAAAACAATGCGCAAACGAGCTTACCCTACCATTTTACTTGCTAGTCAATCAATCTTTTGAAGAAGGAAGATTTCCGGACTACCTAAAGAAAGCTATAATCAAACCAGTTCACAAAAAAGACTTAAAAACTGACCCTACAAATTACCGTCCTATAGCACTCTTACCTACCGCCTCCAAGATATTTGAGAAAGCGATGTGCAATCGTGTCTATTCGTTCTGCGAAAAATACAAAATTTTTAACGAATCTCAGAACGGTTTCCGGAAAAATCGCTCTACCGTCCTAGCAGTATATACATTTATCCAGGAAGCCATTAATATAATTAATAAAAAAAAGTATGCTGTAGGTATACTGTTGGATATGACGAAGGCGTACGACAAAGTGCAATATGATATCTTACTTAATAAGTTACAAGGAATAGGGATCCGCGGAAAAACTCACGAATGGTTTCAATCATATTTGGAAAATAGAGAACACCAAGTCGAAGTTGAATACTACAATGAAAACACAAAGGAAATACAACATATTCGGTCGGACAGCAAACAAATGAACGCCTCAATTCCCCAAGGGAGTGTAATTGGATGTCTCCTATTTATCATCTATATAAACGACCTCCCAAAAATCATTAATGAGTCATGTGTTCTATTTGCTGACGATATCTCAGTTCTAACCTCATGCCAAAACAATAATAACTTAACTGAAAAACTTACAGAAATTCTAAACAAAATAACAACTTGGATGACAGAACACAACCTAGAGCTTAATTTTAATAAAACCAAAATCATGTCTTTCCACCCTCGCCAAAAAAGCCCCTTAGATATAAAATTCATTTATAATGACACAAATATAGAAACAGTTCAAGAATTCACCCTACTCGGTCTATCTATAGATTCAAATCTAAATTGGAAATCGCATATCAAAAAAATTAGATCTAAACTATCAAAATTTGCTTATGCCCTTCGAGAAATTAAAAAAACAACAAACCTCCAAACAGCTTTAGTTACCTATTATGCCTATGCATACGCATGGTTAAACTATGACGTTATACTATGGGGAAACAGTACACACGCACCTACACTCTTCACACTGCAAAAACGACTGATTAGAATACTAGCTAACTTAGAAGACACAGACAGCTGCAAACCACATTTCCAAGAACATAAACTTTTAACCCTTCCCTCTATATATATCTTGGAAATGTGCAAATTCGTAAGAAACAACCAACAATTATACACTACACGAGAAGACATACAAACTAGATTTACACTACGACACAAAAATAGGTTAAACCTACCCGGTTCTAAGCTGAAAATACACTCAACAAGCGCTTTAGTAATGTCAATAAAAATTTACAATAAATTACCTGAAACAATTAAAAATGAAAAAAAATATACAACATTTGTCAATAAATTGAAACATCTTCTAATTTTAAAATGTTACTATACTGTTAACGAGTATCTAAGTGAAAATGTGAAATAGATAAATAATATAATTATAGAAAATTCATAAATGTAATAAATAAAATAGCCCTCTTCCACTATCCTATTTTGCTGTGCCCGTCAGGGTCCACAATGATCCAAAGTAATTGTATTGTAATATATTATAAGTACCTACCACCTAAGCTCACATTGTGGAACGCAATAAATATATTGAGTATTGAGTATTGAATTTTTTTCTGGACTGATGATATGGCCAACTTTTTGTTAAAAGAGACTACTGCAGCAGCACACCTAGCTTGATAACCTCTTCTTTGAGTGAAATTAACTCTTTTCCCCCATACAAATTTTGCTATTACGTTATTAAATCTTTCAACTGTATTAGTATCTACATTTTCAATTAAACTTCTTGTTTTACCAGCCACAGTTGCCACAGTTGCGTTTAGACGAAATAAAAATGTTGAATTTTGAATATGTCTGACATTATTGCTTAAAATTCCTTCTTGACCACAGTTGTAGTCGTGACACATTCGATGGTCACCGTAAGCATGTTCTATACAATTAGTTCTATCCTTATGAAGTAAAGCCACTGCATCATTTTTGGGAATGTTTGATTGGTGGTGGTGTTTTATTGATTTGACAATAATCTTCCTCATTGACATCATAAAAATAATTTTGATTTGCTTTGTCAGTGTCATTAGAGAAGAAAAGGTTTCATGTTGTGTGAAAATATATATTCGTCCGAAGTCATTGTAATTTCACTGTACATTAACCTAATGTACTAGGCACTTTCCACTATTTGAGAGGACCACTAATTGGCCCTCTTCAGATCCTTACATACTCCTTTCGTTTACGTTCATACATCTAACTATTAGTTCGTTAGTAATAAATAAATAGAATAAGCATAAATGAAATAACCTTATAGGTAATATTTTTATAAAATGAGAAAATTAAATGCCTCAGGTACTTGCCACTTTTCAACTACCATTTTTCGATATGCCTTAGGTTTCAATTTTCTGAAAGATCTCTTATTCGTCTTATTATCCATTTTATAATAAAGATCAGCACTTATGATTATTAGGTATATACAATAATTGACTGACAAAAAGAAATTTAGAAAAAATCAAAGTGTGCCAAAGAGGAATTGAAAGGAGCTATATGAACCACAGACTTAAAGACAAAGTAAAAAAGACAACAATTAGAAGTAAAACCAAGGCAAAGGACGCACAGTGGAACGAATGTATGGGAGCGGTTGGACGTAGACATGTCCGAAAAATAAGAGTAAAATTATGACAAACTAATGATGCCATCTTATTCGATTACTTAATGCCTTCATAAATTGTGGTGATGAATTTCTTCATAACTCCCATATTTCGGGAGTAATTTGAGAAAATGTGAAATTTTACTATGAAAATGAGTGTATCGAGCTCTCTCCCTCCTGATTCCGGGCTTGTTTCAAGTACCGGTCTCTAATATCGTAATGCTATTACTAAGAGCTATATTTAATACTAAGACACATAGTGCGCCAAATGTGCACTTTCTGGGATAAAAGGAAATGAAAATTTAAAAAAAAAAAACGTTTTTTCCCCATTTGTATTTACTTTAAACCGCAGACAGACTTATTAAGAGGTCTATAAATATATTATATATATACAGAAATATATATTAACAAAAATATTCACAAGAACTGATGAGAGTATGACTTTTAAGTAAGTTGATAATAAATTACCTAGTTTCATTAAAAGTACAATAAATAATTAAGATGTAAGCTCTAATTTACTAAGTTACACATTTTAAAACAATAACATCATTTAATTATCTTCGTCATCATCATCATCATCAATTAATTCAAATTCAGAATCGATGTCCGCTAAATCATTTATGTTAACAAATTCGATATCACTTTTCTCAGAATCCGTAAGCTCATAAAATTCCTTAAAAGAAGATTTTTTTACAAACTTATTTCCTTTTGGACGGATACTTGTAACAAGTGGATCAGAAGACAGTAAAAGATTGTGCATAATATCTTCATTGCATGAGATACTGCTATGCTTTCGAGAATGCCCCTCTCTATATTTTCTAAAATCTTTATTTCTAGCCTCAGATGCCTCTTCGGATAGAAAACCAATGGGCACAATTGACATGTTCTGAACTATGTCTGGCCCATGCATTAAAATTTTATGAAGTGAAGAAGGCATATAATACCATGGGTATAACTCCACGTAAAGCTTAGCAGTATCAAAGCAGAACTCTCGGAATTTAGTTACGTTGATCTTCTCTCCTGATGAAATACACTGCAAGATCACACAGATTTTTCTTAAAAGCATAGCATCTATTCCGGTCAGTTCAGTAGATTTAGTGTAGTTTTCAAAAAATCTCCTTGCCGAGTTGCCATTGTTGGTGGATCCACTGCCTTGTTTCACAACATCGAGAAGTAAGCCCGTTTCTCTTCTTACAGCCTCTTGAACTCTTTTCTTCCTTTCATCAACTTGCCTTTTTGCTATATCACCCCTTACTTGCCATGATTTTATGTCTAATTTGTAGGAAATGTGTAATAAGCATTCCATTGAGCGAATCCAAGCGTGAAGGGTGCTTAAGCTATATTTATACATGTCCTCGTTTGCGTGTTTATCTTTGATTAACTCTAAATTATTCATTTCTTTAGGACAAGCCTTGCATATGTCACACACTGAAGCTGCTGTATCGGATATAATGGAATGAATTTTACCATCAATCATTGTCAACAGCAGTTGGTGTTTGACACTAATTCCATCAGTGATGGTGGATGGAGTTAAGGCTTCAATCTCTGCTTCGATTTCAGCCATCTCTCTCTGCACATTTTCTTTGGTTTCCTTTATAAACTTAAACAATATTGGCCGGCAAAATGAAGTGGAAGATGGTCGCTCGTTTTCCCAAATTGTTACACCTTTTGAGACGAGCCGCAGTGGTACAAGACTAATCATAAAATTACTAGCAAGATCGATTTGCTCATCTTCACTCGTCCTTTGATGATAAATGCTTTGGCTAGATGATCCGTCAAAACCCCATTTGCTGGTCAATACGAGCTGTTGATTGGGATCAACAGGGGTTTCTAACGACCTAATAAGTCTTCTTGAGGTTAAATCCATCAAGGCTTGTAATTTGATTTTTGCAGAGCTCTCTGTAACTGTGAGATCTTCTTTGGCCGGATAGCACTTAATTTTTTCTTTAACCAACATGTAGTAACTCGGGTATTGAAGAGCTCCTTCTTGAGTGTTGAAATCCCGAAGAGTGTTATAGCGCCATTTCGATAAGTTCATCGATACATAAAGAGCCAATGCCTTCAAAGGGGATATTTCCCGTACCTGAATTGATTTACCTTCAATGAAGGCTTTGATTTTTGAGGCCTCTTCTGGATTCTCCGTCAAGTATTTCATAACATAAGCTGTATCGCTTTGTCCTGCCTTTTGAAGCGCCCTTTCGGCCGAAAACATAATTTCAGCGCTGCTACTGCTGCATGAAAGACTATCTTCAGTGCGTCTTCTTTTTTGCCGGTTACTAAGGTCCTCAAAAGATTTACGAGGACTAGGATGTGTACAAGTTGAAGCATCAGATTTAGCAGGAGAAATTATGGGCTCGATGACGTCACTTATATTTTCTGTAGAAGGTTCCATATTTTCATTCTGTAATTCCGGCCATTGAATTGCAGCCTGTAGCCAAATCTCATGTTTCTTCCGAAACTTATCTGTGCTTCTTCCAGACTGTGTCCATTTTGCATAAATGCGGTAGCAAAATCGACGACACCAGTCTTTTAAACTTGTTTCAGCACTTTCACATAACTGAACACAACTGCTATCTTTTAAAACACTGAACAAATAGTTAAAGTCGCGTAAATCTTTATGTGCGCGTGCGCATAAAGCAACGTGAATATCAAGATTTGTATTAAAATTTGGAAAATACATTGCGAGATTAGCTTGGATACAACGAGGTGTAAATCAACACTGATTTTAAAGTTACTAATAGTGACCTATTTATATAAAATCCAGGTATCCCAGGTATCCTTTGTTAAATATTGCAAGGTAATTAGTTATTGTGATAATTAGTAAATGATGCATGCTAAATTAGTGTATTAAGAGCCATTTAGTAATTAAATAATAGCAATGTTCTTATCAGTAATCATTAGTGCATCAGTTTTATATGTAAACCTTAAGTCCCTAATTATATATCCTAATTAGCTTATATCTTCTCTAATTGGCTGCTCAGAAATGTTATTGTAATAAGGTAAACCTTTAGAAAAACGGTTTTAATCAACAAAATAAACAAAAAATAAAAAAATTGTGTTATAAAATAAACATCACTCTTTATCCCAGAAAGTGCACATTTGGCGCACTATGTGTCTTAGTATTAAATATAGCTCTTAGTATTAGCATTATGATATTAGAGACCGCTACTTGAAACAAGCCCGGAATCAGGAGGGAGAGAGCTCGATACACTCATTTTCATAGTAAAATTTCACATTTTCTCAAATTACTCCCGAAATATGGGAGTTATGAAGAAATTCATCACCACAAGTTATGAAGGCATTAAGTAATCGAATAAGATGGCATCATTAGTTTGGCATAATTTTACTCTTTTTTTTCGGACATGTCTACGTCCAACCGCTCCCATACATTCGTTCCACTGTGGGACGTGGCCATAAAGGTACTTGGATTGAAATGGAAATGGGCTGGACATATCCAAAGAATAACAGATGACAGGTGGACGAAAATTACCACCAACTGGTACCCATTAAACAAAAAGCGCAGACAAGGTCGACCACAAATGAGAGGAGCGACGACATTTCAAAAATAGTAGGAAAAAGTTGGAGTAGAGTAGCTGGAGACAGAATAGCATGGAAACGAATGGAGGAGGCTTTCACCGCTATTGATAGCGGTCCTTATACATAATAAATTTAAAAACGATACATATAAATTAAGAAACATTTTTAAAAATACTAACATTTACACTAAGAGTCAAAGTAACACTAACCACTAGTTTAAGTCAAACAATTGTAGAAGGAAAATACAGCTATTTTTATTTTTACTTTTATTTATTTATTTATTATACAATAATTATAATTAATGGAGTCCGTATAATTACACACTATAGGTATTTACAAACACTAATCAAAGATAAAATAAAGACAGTAAAAACTTTATGTACACAAAATATTTATCTGTAACACTGTTTCGAATTACGATGCGCTGTGGCATCCCACCTACCTACCGCGCGGAGCTACGCTATTACAAATCGTAAATGCGGGGGGAATTTTTTCGAGCAAACGACGTACGTCCAACCTCAATCACGCCTAGGCGGGCACTGACGAACGGCAGCGAGCGAAATAATGCCTAAATATTGATTGTTTTTTCTTCTTGGAGGATAATAATAACGCAATCATAAAATATGTTTTTAACATTTAATTTAAAATTAAAAGCTCTATCTTTTGATATAACTTTAATATAAATTCATAATGGAATCTCTTAGCACTACACGTTTAAAATTGTGATTTAGTGTCATGTTTGATATTTTTTTTTATCGAGCCAATCATTATAAATCGCGTTTCTATCTTCACGATTTACTTGATGATATGTTCAGTTTTTATATAATGATTTTTATTAATTAAAAAAACTCATATTTAGTTAGATTTTCAGGCGTTTAAAAATCTTAAAAAGTACTGCAACCTCGCCTTAAATCAAGTTACAATAAATGTTATGATTTCGCGCTAAAGGAGAAACTGAAATACTATGAAGCGTGGTACTTTATTCAAATTGAACGCAACATATTATACTGTATTAATTGGACAAGGAGAAAATATAGTTTAACTTAATTATATCCTAGTCACGTAAATATCCTGCAAAATGAAGATTTTATTTTTTTAAATTTGCTTGGTAGGATTTTGAAGTTCACAATGCAACTCAGGTAAATTTTGGCAACACCATGTTTTACGTTCCTGTGCATACCACTGCGCTAATTATTAAAGAGTATGTTCGTACTGAAACGTATTTTTAGTGATCAAAGTCATAAGAAGTCAGCGGGCGCGGGGAGCCCCCCCGCAGTTCGCTGACTTTGTGTCCGCGGCCTTAGGGATGTCTGCTATGGATAATTTGGCCTTACATATATAAATGGCCATAAAATAGAGCGCATCATCTATTCTATATTTTAGAGATGAGAATATCACAAGTACGTACGACGGCTGATCAAGCTGTACAAAACCAGTTATGCGGAACTCTTATTGTACAGAAAATATATACAATGCGAGGCCACGTTATACTCGAAATGTAAAGTTTGATGTGCCGCTGTGTTTTTTTTTCAGCAGCCTGTACTGTCCCACAGCTGGGCAAAGGCCTCCCTCAATTCCTATACATATTTGTGTACATATTTATAATAATAAATTATAATTGGGCCGAAACTCAGCACAACGCCAACTATTGACATTATTAAAACTTCTCTACATCTACACTAACTATTGAATCTTTAAGGTGGTTGTTTCAGGTTAGCCCGCGAAATTCATTAAATAATTTGAATTTCGCGGGCTACCCTGACGGCAACCACCTTAAATATTATTTTCTCGAAAGTGCAGGCAATTTCCAGCTCGAAACTTGAGATTAGACTTTCTTTTGTGCAGTATTATCTGTGATGATTTTTTTACAGTGGTTAAATTATCTCAGAATAAAGTACCAAAAAATCATGTACTTTATGTTTAATAAATAATAAATAAGTAATAAATATATTTCATAATTCATCCTGCGTTGTTACAAGGTTACGTCAAATGTTTATTTTTTTAGTGATGTGCCAAAAACAACTAGGCAGTTGAAACGTTATCTGTCGTTAAACTACATAATAATACGTTTTTCATTATAATTATAAAATGCATGAATAATTCGCCATTCGGCACGAAGATGATGTTGAATCTATTAAAAGAAAGTTGCGGGAAAGTCACAAATGATGACTGGGCAAAGATCGTCGAAAAAAACGAAAAAAATAATTTTCGAAAACTTTGACCGAATGAATTAACACTTTGATTGATAATTATATAATAATACGCGTTGGCGAAGCTGACTAAGACGGCACCTCCTCAAGCGAATCGGATTCACATGAAATTAGTTAAATTTGAACCCAGTCGTCTACTCAAAATATTATTTATTTATTTATTTACAACTATAAAGTATTATTGTTTTATTTTTTAATAAATATTTTAGAATATTACTATTGCATTTTTATTTTCTTCACGCTAGTTAAATTCAGAAATTAGAAACCAGACAAACAATTATTAAAGCTAATATTATTCTTTTTATGGGTCGGTTGAATAACATATCTATTAATAGTGTTACTTATTGCCCATCACTAGTCATGACCAACTGATAGACTTCAGGAACGCATTCTCTCAGCGGCCAAACTGTAGTTGAATTAACCCCCCCACATCAGTAGGGTAAAAATTAAAAAAATTAACTCATAGTTAACCCCTAACTCTTGACGGAGAAATAGAATTTAACTCCAAATTTTCATTTAGCTCTGACTTAACCGTGATAACCTAGCCTGGCGCAAGTGGGCCTAAGAGGAATAAATTACAAAGGTATTCTGCGGTTACCGCCTCGTCTTAAAAGGTAAGGGTTACTTTTTAAGTTGAAAACGATTACTCACCTAATTCTATCAATTACATGATTGACATCTTCTTGATGAGTAGGAACCGGTTCAACGTAAACATTCCCTTCTTCATCACTAATTTCTATCACTTCATCTACAATTGGTACATTCACAACATCAGGAGAATCCTCATCATCGCTTTTAATTTCTCTTCTAGTAGTGTCATCAGTCTTTATTCCAGCTATACCTAAGTAATAAATGGTCTCAGGTTATATTTAGGTAGGTACGTACTTACAGTTCCAGTAATAGAGTAACGACAAGTGAGTGTACCATAAGGGTTATAAGGTACACCCCTGTCTTACCATTAGAGAGTTACCGGCGTTTTCATGTCTCTGTACCTAGCGATGGACCATGCCCTGCGGTTTAACGAATACATTAAATAATTAGATCTATATTTGTTTTATAGAAATATGCATAACAAGCAATTTGTTCCGTTTTAGTTTTAAAAAAGAATTACTTCTTCTTTAACAGTTAGCCGGCGATGTAGGTACTTTTAAATTACGCATTTTAAAAAAACACAATAGATAGGCGATTAGTTCTACATTAACTCTAATTACTTATCTACTTTATACTTATAAAAATTATTACATTAAGTTAAAAAAGACAACAAAGAAGTAAACCTAGCGATGTATTTCTAAGTAAATGAATTTCTTTCGCTTATAATGTGACAGTATAGTGTGATGTGTGATTCTTGATTGATTGTATTGTTTCGTTATGTTTATATCTATTCTCAAACACAAAATTTCATTTAGTGTTTTATTATGAATTTTGAAATACCTAACTGCTTAGATTAGATTTTTTTTGTAATAAACTTTTAGTTTCATTTACTTCTAGAAATTACCTTGCAATTTAAAAACACATAAAATGGGATGATATAATTAAAATTAAAAACGTAGAGACAATTTTGATCATTAACATTATCATAAAAAAAATATTTTACAATAGATCGCTAGGTTTACTTGTTTGTGTTGTCTTTTTTAACTTAGAGTAATGAATTTTGAAAGTATAAAATAGATAAGTAATTAGAGTTAATGTAGAACAAATCGCCTATCTAGATTTTGTTCTTTTAAAGTGCGTAATTGAAAAGTACATCGACGGCTAACTGTTATATCTATATATATCTCGATCTAGAAGAAGTCATTTTATTTTAAACTAAAACGGAACAAGTTGCGTATTATGCATATTTCGATAAAACAAGTATAGATCTAATTATTTAATGGATTCGTTAAAACGCAGGGCATGGTCAATCGCTAGGTACATAGACATGGCGTTTTCTTACCCATATTTTCGACAGTTATGTGTTAGTCCAGGGGTTTACAAAGTGTGCACAGCGGGCGGTGGCGCCCTGGCGCGACGTAGAGAGTAAAGAGGAGCGCCGTGAGGTGCTCCTGTTTGCCATTTTCCTTCGAAAGACTTGCGTGGATCCAGGATCCTTTTCATGCTTAAGATCCAACAGAATGCACTTCGCAAGAAGAAGATAGTCTTTTTTTCACTCTTTGTCGACAACAGCTTTAAAACAGGGTTCACGTGTTCGGATGTGTTTTGGATATCGATCCAAAATGTATCCATATTATCCAACATTATTTATGTGAAGATGGATTTTCAGCTGTAGTTGATGTTTTAATTTTTATGCCTATCTATCTGGATCATAATAGGGCACCGAGACAAAATACTAAACCATAAGGTCGCCGCGAACTGAATAAGTTTGGGAACCCCTGTGTTAGTCTATTGCCATTGTTTCTTTTTCTGAAGCCTCTCCAATTACTGAAGGTAAGCCATCAACTCGGAACACTGTCCTTGTTTTTGTAAGGTGAAACAGCTCAGCAACTGACTATAGCCGTTAACCGCGTACAGATTCAGACTTCAAGCTGCTACTTATGGAAAAACCCAATAACGCTTTACCTGGTCAAAGATTCGAACCTAAGACCTCATGTTTATCAGTAGCAGTTCGTGAAAAATCGATCCATGAGGCAATTAAGTACTTAAATTTTATTTACATATTGATTACCTAATGTGAAGCAAGGTCTCACATACATTACGTGTTTTTATTTATTAAACCTTTTACTAGAAATTTTGGTCTATTGCTGATTTGCAATAGTTGCCTTTAGTTGGGAAAAATTGGCAGAAAGGTACCCTGGGTCCTAGATTCGATACGCGATATTTAGATATCTAGCAAAATGGGTATACCTTTGGACGGGAACATTGGTGTATCTCGTCGCACTCGACGGCGCCTAGTTTGGTCACTTCTCCTGACCTGTGTCATGCTTTGAAAATCTATGTTGTATAAAGTTCCAGCAAGCAGCAGTGTGCAATCAGGTTCTCCAGCATTGAAAGCACTTTCTAATTCAAAGTTACTACGTTCATCATATTTCCACCATCCTAAAAAAAAAGGAAGATACTACCATCAAAACGAGTGCTGTGATTGATATGGCTCTTAAACCCTCAGTTTCGCACACCGCGGATGTGTGAGCATTGGTCATCACGAGCATTCTGCGAGGAGCAGTGTTTCAAACCTACGACGAACTACCGAACTTCGTGATTGCTTTCACCTTTCGACACAGGAATTTTCATGAGCATATATGAAAAGCAAAGGCTTGCAACAGTACAGTTTAGTCAGTTTTATACAGAAATCTCGCTTAGGGTTGCCCACAAAGTTACTATGGATAGACTAGTTCATATACCTTCAAAGTTAAAATTTTAAGAACCATGTTGAGGTACTTCTTCAATATGTCAAAACGATACAGTAATGGTGATGACCAACAAGAAATGAGAAGTACGAAAAAGAAGGCGAGCTGCGACTGACCTCAACTAAAAAAAGCAAGAGTGTTGAAATCAGTAATATACATACCATTTCTACCCTCATAGAACCACTGGTATACTTCTTGGGTGGGATTAATGTTGACGTGTTCAACAGACAACGTGCCTAGTAATATTGGATTATCCAGGTAAGTAGATGGTATATCTGCTCGACACATTGCACACTTTTTACTTTGGAATGCAATACCCTGAAATATGAAAGTATGTAACTGTAATGATATGGTACTGTATTACCCGGTGACTGGGTTATGCTGGTCAGGTAAACAGGGATTCTATACATGATGATGGTGTATTTCAACTAGGCCAGTTACAGGCACTTTTGTATTGTCGACAAGATAAAAATGTAATGAAGCTACAGTCCCAGTCACAAGGCATAAAAACTGTGAAAGTACTGTAGTTGCTCATTCCCTAGCGTAGATCTCTATGGAGAAGAACGGGCAAGAAACTCCATGGACACTCTTTTAAATCGGTATTTTTTTACAAAATCTTGGTTACATCATTCATGTTGAGGTGGTACATTATGCGAGAACGATGTAGCAAGATGTGCACGTTATAAGTGTCCATAGTAAAAACAAAAAAAATAAACAATTCAAAAATAAAACAATTAATTCATTTATGCCGTGGCAACCAAGAGATGACTAGTCACACACAACTGACAGCGCCCGTTCACAAACATGACGCATGTATCAGCACCATTCAGCTCAACCATTTTGAAGGAAACTAAATGATCCGGCACACGCGCTTCGACACACCCGCCACCATCAGCGAGACATTTTAATGAGCATGACATTCTCTCACCCACCAGAGTAAATTCAAGTCAATGAAAGATAACCAAATGTAAAAGGTAGCTTTACAGTACATAGTACTCACACATGTGCTATGCAATTATATAATACTAAGATATTGAGTCTATACAATGCAAAGATATTATTACAATCTTCTGCAGCTTCCACAATAACTTCACATGGTAATCAATTAGTTTGCCCCTATGGTTGTGGAGCAGGACCAGCATTGAGCCAAGCATTTTTATCATCAATGTAATCCCCCAACTTATAATATGCTTGCCTACATAGTGTGTGTTTTATACAAGATTTAAATTTCGTCTCATTTATTTTTAGAATGTGGGGAGGTATTTTATTGTAACATTTTAAACAGTACCCCATAAAAGATGAGTCTACTTTAGCTAGCCTAAAACCTGGCTGTACTAGTTGGTCCCTGTTTCTAGTACTATAGTGGTGCCTGTCACCTCTTTTACTAAATAAATGCAGATTTTTCCTAACGTACATGATGTTTTCATAGATGTATTGACAAGGTACAGTTCTCTTAGAGAATCACGCCTACGTAGATGATATAATGGTTTTGATAGCTCTTTTCTGCAGAATAAATATAGACTCGATGTCTGCAGCCCGTCCCCATAGTAAAATACCGTATGACATAATACTATGAAAATAACTAAAATAGACTAGCCTCGCGGTATCTACATCAGTAAATTGACGGATTTTTCTAACAGCATATGCTGCTTAACTCAGCCGTCCTGCAAGAGATGTTATATGCGGACCCCATTGTAGCCTTGAGTCGAGCGTGATCCCCAGAAAAACAGTATCTTCGACGAATTCTAGTTTCTCTTAATTCAATACTATGACACTAATAATACTTTTGACATTCGGTAGAGCAAATCTTATTCATTTCGTTTTTTCCCATTTAATACTAAATTATTCGCGGTGAACCAATCATGGACCTGCAGTAAGGCGTTATTTACGTCGTCAAGATTTGTGGCACGTCTGTTTATCTTAATTAAAGAGGTATCGTCGGCAAACAACACCATTTGTGGTTGGTTTTGAAATAAATGGGGTAGATCATTTATATAAACTAAAAAGAGGAAAGGACCTAATATTGAACCATGCGGTACACCCATACTTACTTTTAAACCCATTGAATTGACACCATTTATGTGTACTTGCTGATGTCTATCGTTCAAATACGATTTCACTAACCTAATCGCAAGTTTCCCTAAACCGTAATTTTCGAGTTTAAAGAGTAGGGTTTCCTGGTTTACGCAATCAAATGCTTTCGAGAGGTCACAAAAGATTCCTATGGCATCTTGTGCCTCTTCCCACGCAGTAAATATGTGTTTTAATAAGGTAACACCGGCGTCAGTCGTACAACGTCCTTTGGTGAAACCATACTGCTTCTCATGTAAGATTTTATTGGTGTTAAAGTGGTTGAGCATTTGATTAAGCATAACCTTTTCAAAGACCTTGCTGAAAACCGGCAACACGGATACGGGTCTATAGTTATTGGTGTCTTTTCTGTCCCCGGATTTGAAAAGTGGTATTACTTTACTGTATTTCATAAGGTCCGGGAAGACTCCTTGGTCCACACACAAATTAAATATTAAGGCTAAGTACGGTGCAATAGTCTCAATAATAGCTTGACAAACTTTAACCGACATTCCCCATAGATCCTCGGTTAATTTGATTTTGATTTCCTTAAAAGCTTTAATGACTGCTATGGGGTTTACATGCTTAAATTGAAACTCAACCGGACAGGCCGGTACTCACACAATATAGGCTATGCGGCTATATAATACTAAAGAGATTGATTTGTACAATGCAAAGATAGTTGTAAAATCTTCAGTATTTGATCCTTATCATCAACGCTATCAGTTAGTGCAATAAAAAATGTGTTCTCGTTGTCCTACTCAGGCGAAAGCTTTTTTACAAAAAAAAACCTGCCAAGTGGATTTGGATTCGCCCACAAAGGGTTCCGTAGCACCAAACAATGTAATAACAATATTTTTATCCCTCATTCATTACACATGAAATTACGGACGGACAGACAGTAAGACAGACGGACAGGACCAATCTATAAGGGTTCCGTTTTTGGCATTTGGCAGCACAACTGAAGCCAGTTAGTCACTGGCAATGAAAAAGATAGCCATTAGCCCTGCTGGTATGACCACAATACATGTTTTATGTGAAGATTCTGGGTTCGATTACCGAATATTGTTATAATTATTCTTTGACGTCATTACTATTTATGAAATAGTAACAACGTCAAAGAAAGAAAATCGTATTTTTAACTTTTCGTTTACGCAGCAACCTTAGTCGCAGGCCACGCTGGCGTTACGCGTCTTGCGTCTGCGATGAGCAGGAAAAATTATAATACGGGTCGAACGGGGGGCGCCATGTTGGCGCGACTGGCGTGCGCGTCAGGCGACCGCAGTATTTTGTTTATTTAATACTTGTTTCTGCAGGTATGGTGGGCTGCATCAATTGGGTACCCCAGTTGGCAATGTAGCTCGTAGGTACTTTAAGAGGGGTATACATCGTGAAGCTGTGTGTACACAAGAGGTAACAAATCTACTTACATAGTGCACTTAGCTTCATATATTGGTTAGCAGTACACCCCGGGTCTGACATCAGGATGGCGGGTGTACCTAATTTTTAAAATATGATTGTACGGGTGTAGGTAAACAGATTTTCAGGAGAGGTACGTAAAGATACCAAATAACTGCAATAAATTTAGGCAAATCTGACAAGTATACCCGCCATTCTGATGTACAGTCAACAAAACAGATAGGTATGCAGGGTCGAAAGACATAATTGATTTTTTCTTAAAAACTGATCGATGTTTTCGAATGAAATTAAAATTAAATGAAGAAAAATAATCAATTGGTTAAATTAATTCAATTTCATTTGAAGATGTGCAACAGTTTCTAAAAAAACGAAAACTATATCTTTCGACCCTGCATACCTATCTGTTTTGTTGACTGTACAATCGAGGACACTCCCGCCTCATCACCACTAAGCTCAGTTTTGCTTGCACTCACGCACGGGGCGGGCCGCCTCCACATGATTTAAGCGAAATTTTTTATAACTGATCAGGCGGAAAAGGCCGCGACTGTACATAAACAAATACAGAGGAACAGAAACACAAAAAATCTAAATACCATTCCTAAAAGACATTGGTGCCGATTCCCTTTTTTACAACTAAACCAAATTTAAGTTCAGTGCATCTTTTTCTTTCTATTTCATTAAGAAAAGGACAGAAGATAAATTTTAGTTTAATCCTGTCAAATTAACCAGCACCTGACACAAGTTTAGACGTGATTAAAAAGTTGACTACTAAAATTACATTAAATTAAGTCAGGTGCTGACTAATTTGACAGGACTAAACTAATATTTATCTTGTCCTTTTCATAATGAAATACAAAGAAAAAATGCACTCAACTTAAATTTAGTTTAGTTTGTGACCAAGGGAATCGGCGCCATTGCCCAATTCTGGCCCACCACAAACACATTTTGAAACATAATCAAAAAAAATAAGTTTCTATAGAAAATATCCGTTTAAGATCTATCCCTAAATAACAGGCCGTGATCATATCAAATGAATAAGTAATTTTACTTATTATCAATACAAGTTTTGTTTCAGGCGAAGTTTAGGGTTGCTATTATGAGTTCAATTTAATTTAAATTCATATTTTTAATCGATCGATCGATTGAAATCTATCCGATTACGGATTAATCTAATTGATTAATTAATTAATATGGATAAGTTATAAAAATCAACATGTGTGCTCAGTGGTGTGCAAACGAAGGACGAGACTAATATCCAGTAGTGGAGTAATATAGGTTGATGATGATGACCCAGTGACCCAGAGGAGCTCGTGGCTAAATAATAACAGCCGCTCGGGTCGATCTTTAGGTTAAGCCGTGCTCGCCTAGGTTGGTCTGTGGATGGCCTATCGCGTCCGGCCCTGGTCCAAGCCATGGACCAGAGCGAGAGGGAATGGGACGCCGTCACCTCCTTCTGCGAAGCAGTCATGCTAGCGAAGGAGGTGGCGGAGCGTGAGAGCGAGAGAACCTCTCATCCCAGCCGCCGCGGGAGACGCCTCGGGCGTCGGGGGTCACGTGGCGGCTTCCGGCCACCGTAGACGCGGACCTGTGGACGGTGAGTAATGGGCTAGCTCGCCGTCCGTCCGTCTTTTGACGACCGGCCGTGTAGACGGCGCGTTCGTGTTCCACGCGCGCCTCAAAGAGATGTCAGTAAACGGGGAGGAGCCCGCAAGGGCCGATGCCTGCCAGGGCTGCGGGCTGTTCGAAAGAGATACCGCGGCTCTGGGCACAAAGGGCAAGGAAGAAACATGGATGGGTTTTAGTCAGTACAAGTCTGACACTCCCTTCCGCTCTGCCCAGAGCGGGAGAAGTCATTTGATGATTTCCCATCCGTAAAAAAAAAAAATGCTACCTAGTGGCGATCGTGAAAGTATAGGTGTAGAGGTGAGAGAAAAAGATAGAATGGGTAAGAGTAAGTACATAGGTTATGTTGCTGATGTTAATTAAAACTTGAGTGTTTTATATGCTTTAACTTTGGGAAGCGCCATTAATATTGCTCAATACGTTACGTATATACATTATACGTGTCAGATTTTAAATATTTCTATGGTTATAACGAAAAGTTTTTCATATAATATCACGAGCATTTTAGTTTCGTTGAACGAAACCTACTTGCCCTTAAGACAAAATCACCGATACATAAACATATGAATGGTAAAATCACTGTATTCTTTATATACTGCGTAGTTAGATAAAAATTAAATTGATCAAGACCAACAATCGATGCAACTAATCGATTATTTTTAAAAATATGGCAACATCATCCTTTGACATAAGATCATCAGTCAAATCCATCTTCTGACATAGTCATGTCTGGATTTGACAGTAAACTGTAATCTATTTTCTCATTAGCACGCTCACAACCGTAGCTTTTGTTGCCGTGGTTTGTGCCCTTTTGTAACCCTTTTTATGACAATGGACGCCGAAAACTTCACCTGAATGATTACCCTCGTGCATACTTGGACCCTGGCTCCCCTTGATGTGAATATGGAAACTGTTGACCCCGTACCTAATGACGACTCTGGCGATAATTAAAACTGTTTAATTTCCAAATGGCGACTTATTTTCTAAACTGATAAGTACTAGAAGGTGTTCATAACAACTTAAACTATAATTCCATAAACTATGTATCAGTGTTTACTGTGGGCCACGGTTGTTCTAATGGGTGGGCATTGACCTTTTTTGACGGAGTCATAGAAACTCGCAAAACCCAAACCCTCAGTTTCAGTTAGGGTTTTGGGTTTGGGTGTTGTTGTTGCTAACTTACCCTGACATCCGAAAAAAAGGAGTACTTAGGTCATTTATTTGGTACTTACGTGTATATAAAAACTAAATTAAAAAAAAAGTTTATCAGTCTAAGTAGGTAAATAAATGGTAACTATATTTACCTTAACACAGAGGAAACAAAAGACATGTCCACATGGTAACTGAGTTGGATGATTACATTTTTGTAAGCAAACTGCACAATCCAATTCTGTAAAATAAAATATGAATAAGTTAGTCTTACTAATATTATAAATGCGGAAGTTTGGATGGATGGATGATTATTACACAATCATGCCAAAACGGCTGAACATATCTGGATGAAATTTGGCACAGAGATAGATTATAGTCTGGAATAGCACATAGGCTACATTCAATATCCACCTGAACGAAGTCACAGGCATCCGCTAGAATTATCTGTATATGTATACCATAAATACATAATCCGTTCAATTCTGCATCAAACTCTTATCTTAAAGAATGATATAATAGATGTCGGAATAACGATCATCAGAAAACTTGAGACTAGTGATAAGACTAAAGATTTATATGACAAATCTTACACAGTTGAAGCTTTAGTGTTGGGTTACTAACTGGACGACTAAATGAAACGAACAGTATGAAGGTCTGGTAAACTCTGCATTTTATTGCTAAAAACACCCTACTTTTCTACATAAATCATTCACAATAATCTCAATACAAAAAGTTTAAATCCACCAATTGCGACGCGCGTAGGGAAAGACGCGCGCGGGGCGCTGTTTTGCACACGACACTATTCTGTCGCGAACTCGCGAATCTATAAATACGAGTAGCGCGCTGAGCGCGGTCCTCCCCACCCGATACGCGCCGGATTCCCCCAAGGCTCGGTGATATCCCCTCTCGCCTTCACGCTGTATACTAGCGACATCCCCTCGAGCAGGCTAGCCCAGTTAGCACTTTTTGCTGACGACACGGCTATTTACTACTCGGGACGGAGCCCATCCAACATTGTCCGTATTCTCCAAACCTCCGCAAAAGCCCTTGGCGATTGGTTCCGGAGATGGAGAATTGAAGTCAACCCCAATAAGAGCCAGGCTGTCCTTTTCTCCAGCCCACGTCGAGCCCTCCCGGACACCCCCAGACCGATCACCATGTTTGGCAAGCCAATCCCTTGGGAGAAGCAAGCCAAATACTTGGGGGACATCCTCGACCGACGCCTTACTTTCAGAGAGCACATAAAGACGGTCCGCTCGCGCGCCGCATTCGCTCTCGGTAGGCTTCACTCCGTGCTGAATGCACGCAGCAAGTTGTCACTTAAGTGCAAGTTGCGTATTTACATCGCGTGCATTCGGCCCATCATGACATAAGCTTGCCCCGTGTTAGCACATGTCAAGCCCCACCTTATCCATAGGATGCAAACCCTCCAAAACCGTTTTCTCCGAAAGGCCACGGGTGCACCCTGGTTCATTAGGAATGAACGACTTCATGTCGATCTGAAAATCCCAACCATCAAGCAGTGCATGAAACGTCTTACAAAGCGTTTCCTTGACTCAGCCGAGAAACATCCCAACCCCCTTATTTCATCGGCCGCCCGATACGCCCCCTCCAAAATCTCCAAAATTCGCCGACCTAGGCTCACCCTCGTCGAACCCGACGACCCCATCACCCTCCTTCAGGAAAGCAGTAGGGAAACCAGTACAATTCGCAAAAGCAAATACGGACGCGACTCCGACCCCGGCCCCGCCGACGAGGCCCACCGCGACCCCCTTGTAACAGTCCGACCCTTGCTCGACAAGCCAGCCCGCGACGCTGAGCAAGTAGCTTTAAATTCCCCTATAAATAATATAGACCCAGCCAACCCTTGCTGCCCTCCCCTCAATGACGCACTGAGCCTAGGTCCGAACCCCACAGGGGGTGCCCTCAGTGATCGCTCATTTAACTTATATCCTTAGTTTGTAAGCCCTGGCTGGGGGCCTTAAAGTAATTTTTGGCCACCACAGGATTGTCCGGTTAAGCAGATGACAGCCTCTCTAGGCTGAACTGCGAGTGGTCATATAAAAAAAAAAAAAGAGCGCGGTCCTTTTCGCCGGGACGCCGTCGTCGAGTGAAGTTCTCTGCGTGAGCCAACGTGTTCCATCTGCGCGGTTCTGAAGCTTGAAGTGAAGATCACGGAGGGTGCTGGGGCTTGCTCTGCTTGTGCTTACAAGCTTATCTTATTTCTTGAGTCGTCTAAAACGTACTGTTTCTGAACAGAATGGTCAAAACTTACTGCTTCACTGTTTCTTTATCAGGATGGTCAAAACGTACTGCTTCAGTTTCTTATCAGGATCGTCAAAACGTTAATTGCTAAAATGTGGTAATTGGTTCTGAGGTGTTAGTAACTGGTGGCGGTAAGGTAATAAGGTACGGAGGTTTGTGGTCCACTGGTAACTGTGACAGGTAATGTGTCACTACAAAGCATTACTGCATTATGTAATTGGTACACCACAGACTACCTGGGGGTTGTCTCTCCCTCTCTCTGTAATCCTGCCAATGGTTGTCTTGAAAAGATCGCATTTAGCAATAAGTCCGTCCATTGTGTAAATTGTCTACTTTTCGTGCTTTTTATTTGTATGAATATACATAAGAAAGAGTATTCTCTCTTTATACATAATTATATACAGCCTATTTGCAGTTGAAAGACATATGTATAGCCTGACAAGACCTGAACATAATCATTTATTAATACACTAGCTGTTCCCAGCAACTTTCATTCGCATGAAATTAGTTAACAAAATATTACTTGCCTTTTTTAAGCGGATTTTGTCAACAATTTCAAGAGTTTTAATTTTTGCACTGAACCCTGAACATTTTTCTAAAATAAAAGTAGCCTAAGTTAGACCCTATAACATCAGCTATCTGCCAGTTAAAGTCCCGTCAAAATCGGTACAGCCGTTTCGGAGATTAGCTGGAATAAACAGACAAAAATTAAAGAACATGTCTTTTTGTTATAGGGGCCATATATATTTTCATATGTACTCAGTAAAAAGCTGTTATTTTGATATTACAAACAGACACTTCAATTTTATTTACATCAGAATCCGTTTATTGTGACTCCACCTATATTGACCAACCGCTAATAATACGTAATTACACAAGGAAGTTTGGTTTTCATATAAAATTCTTTGTAACAAATTCGATATAGTGACTTCGCACAGTGTGTGTTGTGAATTATCTTTGTCTTTAGATCCTATCTCTTTAATATTACCTGGATAAAAATATCGTAAGCATCCGGATATGAGAAAGTGACAACCCTAATCAAAATGAAAAATTACTAATAACTTCTAAATAATGCGAAAAAAATAAAGATTTTTTTTCCACAAAAACTAAAGGTCGTATCGATGGTGGAATTTTAATGTAGTGCTTGGATAGACATAAACTAATGATTTTTGCAATAAAAAAGGCATGTAACAAAATTAGGGTTTCTAAAACACCGTGCTTCGCTTACAGTGACATGTCGCTTATTATGACCCATTTATAATAAATTTTGTCTGTTTATAGTGACCGACATGATTCTTTACACCTTCGGCAATGTTCGTTGATTCCCAATGACGTTCGGCACGTGGCTTGCTTTAAATCTCAATGCTGTTTTGAATCTCAGTGAGTAACTGACAGTTGAACATCCCTTATTGTCTTTAGTGATATCCTATGTAAAAAAAATGTCATCTCAACGTCATAAAGTATAAAATTTACAATTGGGAGAAAGGTGCAATAATATGCAGATACACAATTATTAGAGACTGTTATTACAATAAAATGAAAAAACAAAAGCAGACAAAAATTACATATTTCTTAAGTAAAAATGAACAAGAAGGTTGTTTTTTTTTTCACAAAAATGCTTTGTATGACATCCACTTAGTATAACGTGTTTGTCAATTCCCTTCGATGTCATTATAAAAGGATTCCTCTGTATTTGTATAGAATAAAGATAACCATTATGCCTTACAAGTCATTTGTAGGACAAGAACCTCTAGCCCCAACTGCCAACATTGTTAGGAAGAACAATATTAATACATTGTTAATACAATTGTATCATTAACAATAACAACATTTAAGAATCACTATATTATCTATACACATAAATAAAATTGGAGTGCCTGTTTGTAATATTAAAATAACCGCTTTTTACTAAGTGCATATGGATGTATACACGGTACATATACCAAAACAACATTTTTTACAATTTTTGTCTGTCTGTTTGTTCCGGCTAATCTCTGAAATGGCTGGACCGATTTTGACAGGACTTTCACTGGCAGATAACTGATGTAACAGGGAGTAACTTAGGCTACTTTTATTTTAGATAAGTAATTAGGGTTCCTTGCAAAAAAAAAAACCCTTGAAATTAGTAACAAACAATTCGATTCAAACAGGGAAGTGCTTATAATAATATGGATTATTTAATAATAATTTCACACGAACGAAGGTCGCGGGCAACAGCTAGTTAGCAATAAAAAGTGTTGTGTTTTTAAAGATAGGAAGTAAATGGGTAATGGGTGGGGAGGGCTTTCCTTGGGAGTGGGACAATAACGGCAAACTAGAAAAAGATGGGATGTTATCTTACACTTAGAGGGGTAGACAACATTTTTCTTATTATTTTAGGCAATTTCTTTCTTTTTCTTACAGTTGGCTTAAACCCACTATACCTTGAATATACTATTTAGACCTGATTTTATATCTAACCTGATTTTATATCTTTTTTATATCTAAGCATGTGTGGTGTAACTCTGAATGATAAAGTGAGGAATGAGGTTATACGGAAACGTTGCGGCTTAAAAGAAGATGTAGTAACAAAAATTGAAAAAAGTATGCTAAGATGGTTTGGTCATGTGGAGAGGATGAGTGAAAGGCAACTAAAAAAAGGTATTTAGAAGGCATATGTGAGTGGCAACGCCGGGAGGTGACGCCCTAGAAGAACATACGCTGACCTCATTGGTGAGGTTCTTCAGAAAGGTCAGGTGCGTAGTACTCGCAACCGGCGTGCGTGTATGACCAGATGTATGAATGTGGACGAGGCAAAAGGAGTATGTAAGGATCGTAGCAGGTGGCGTTCTGTGTTTTCTGCCTACCCCCATGGGAAAAGGGCGTGAGTTTATGTATGTATGTTTATATCTAACCTTGAAGGTTGGCATCCTTATGTATTAAAGACACAAAATACTCCTGACCATGCCCAGATGGTATGGTGGGTATTAAACAAGTCAATCAAATTACACCACAAATAATAGTATTGTCATTTAATATCTAAATTAATTAATATTGTCAAGTCCCCATCTCTTTTCTTGTCCGTAAAGAAAACTTGAATAATGTATCAAGTAAAATGATTAAATTGTGAAAGAAAATAACTCTTGGCTAGAAACTAGGTAGTAAGTGTGTTCATTCGTTTTTTCGAATGGGAGATGATTTATTCCAAATATATAATTATATACTATATGCTGCAACACAGCTATTTGAAATTACTTACCAGATTTAGGGCTGTTATTATCGTCGTCTTCATTCATATTGTTATTTACTTGTAGAGACACTGAAGGTTTGAACTTGATTATTTAACAACACACCGCTGAGGTACTTTCTATTGCTGTCGTAAAGTAATCATTACAGATAAACCATAACACTATCAATAAACACTATTATATTATGTTACAGTAACTACTTCCTTCTACTGCGTTAAATCTTTACTACCTACTTTCGTACAATTTCGATCAATTCACTAATTCAGAAAAATTGTATTTGACTACTTGTGTCATTCAAAAACAAATGAAAACCTCCTATTTAGTGTTACCATTTGACTACGATTATTTCGATTCGATTTTACTTTTTTTGTGATTTAGGGCGAGGACCAATGGGCGTAAATAAATTAATTCTCACCCCTTTTTTTATGACTCTCAAAGGTTTTAAAATAAAAAGTCAAACTCAACAAACTTATACATTGTTGGTGTGATTGATATGTATGTATAACCGCCAGCGTCGCACCTGTTTGTCACGTGAAAAAAAACATCCATGGTGATCCATTAAACACAGTCCACGGTGAATCAACCATGAAAGAAGCCTACCCGAGCGACGTACTTTAATACCTTCTGATATGGACGACGCATTCTGGCCAATCGAAGCCAGCTGTCTATTAGCTAATCCTTTCACCTCGATGGCAAGTTAAGGGACTCTTAATGAAGCCGAAAGGCACTTGTTCTCCCCGTCATAGCGATCATTTTTTTGTTCTAGATCATACCTGGGAACCTTCTAGTTACGGAGATATTGGGGGTCAAAGTTCCAACTTTTTCACCAATTTTTTTTAGATACATGTTTTTAATGTAACAATTTTACTTTAAACACCTCCACGGGGGGTGTCTTTGCTCGCATCCGTAGGAGTTACCATCTTTTCCTAGATCCACCCTACACGTGCCCCCCGGGTGGTGCCAAACGAACAATAACGCCGAGTCACAGGCGGCGGTCAAGTAACCTGTTCCTGTGCTCCCACTAGCCAAGAGGGACTAAATCCCCTCTGAAATTGTGGTCATAATGCCTTGGGAAAGCATTATGCTCATACTCCCAACCCCTTTTAATATGAAAATGTCTAATAATGAGAATACGATGTCATGCGATCCGGCTAACCCCCGGCGCTCGCAGGTACCCGGGCCTGCGAGTGTGAAATTTACTACCGAAGGCCGCACAGGGGTGGGCGACCAGGCCCCTGTGTTGGTGAATGCCCCTGGCAGCACTAGTAGCAGCAGCAGCAGCAAAAGGCTTGTCCAGCAAGCTTTCCATCCAGGTTTGTTTATAAGACCAAGATCCTCTTCCCTGGGAAGTACTCAACAAACTACAACTCATTCTACCTCTGAAGATCAGCTTATGATTTCTGACACTGAGACTGAGACAACACCCGTTGGTCCTCCACCTTGGCAAAGAGTTCCTGTGAGCAGAAATCCTAAGAGACAGAAAATGTCCAACAGCCCCTCTCCAGAAGCATTAAGAACTTCAAATAGATTTGCAGGCTTAACAATTGATCTCACTGAAACAAATGCTGAACCTAAAGAAAAACGACCCACTAAACCACCACCTATAGTATTATATGGTGTAGAAGACGTCAATAAGCTCACCGAACTTCTGAAAACTGTTGTAGAAAAAGACCAGTTCACCTTGATAATTGTTAACCGAAATCAGTTAAGGATTAGTAGCTTAGACATTGAAAGCTACAAGCTAATCATAAAAGTGGTTCGAGAACATGGATTGATCGGTCATACCTTTAATCGTAAAGACCAGAGGTGTTTCAGAGTAGTAATACGAAACCTTCACCCAACGACACCAATGTCCGCGATAAAAGATGACATTGAAGCCACAGGAAACACAGTCACAGGAGAAATCATAAACGCTAAGTTTGGGCCCGACAAAAAACCTACATCCACCTTTTTTGTAAATCTCGCACCTGGACCAAACAATAAATCTGTTAAAGAACTCAGATACATCCACCATCAGTCGGTTATCATAGAGGACCCAAGGAAGCGAGAATCAATAGTCCAGTGCCAAAGATGCCAGCAATATGGGCACTCGAAAAATTATTGTATGCGTCCATACCGCTGTGTAAAATGCGGACAGTCACATAAAACCTCAGAGTGTCATAAACGCGACCGATCAACGCCCGCTCAATGTGCATTGTGCAATGGTCCACATCCTGCAAACTACAAAGGGTGCGAAGTATACAGGGAAATCTTGCTAAGACGTTCTAAGCCAAAGTATCAACCCGCAACAAGCTATCAAGTGCAAATACCCTTAACTGAAAAAACTAGAGATAGACCTGTTCCAAACTTAGCTGCTAAGACCACTGAAAATCCTGAAGTCAAACCTAAAACGTACTCTGAGATCACACAAAACAAAAAAGATACAACTCAAGATATAACAGATACACAGCCTCCTCTGAACCTGGAACAGATATTAAGTAAACAGTCTGACAAATTTGACTTAATCCTCCAACAAATGAGTACCCTAATGATGCTCATAACACGACTCGTAGATAAATTGTCTAAATGACTGCGATTCGAATGGCAACATGGAACATAAATGGACTAATTCCAAACAAAAATGACACAGAAATACTCATGATTCAACAAAATTTGGATGTGTTATTGATATCTGAGGCTCATTGTACTTCTGCGTCAAGCCTCAAGTTCAGGAACTATGAATGCTATATCACCCTACACCCGGATGGGACTGGACATGCTGGCACTGCAATTATTGTAAGGAAGTCTCTAAAACATCATATAATGCCTGAATATAAAACCTGTCACATTCAGGCCACTACAATAGCAGTTGAAGACAAAAATGGGTACTTCAATATCTCTTCAGTGTACTGCCCGCCTAGACATAAGATATCCGAAGAGATGTATACAGTATTCTTCAAGACACTTGGCAATAGATTCGTAGCAGGTGGAGACTGGAACTCCAAAAATACACACTGGGGATCTAGATTAACCAGCACCAGAGGAAGGCAACTGAAACTTAGTATAGATGGTAATACACTTACTACAGCTTCCACATGTGAACCCACACATTGGCCGACAGACACGTCTAAAATACCAGACCTTCTCGATTTCTTCGTCATGAAAGGTTTCTCTAGCCACTATATTAGGTGCGACTCTTGTTACGACAGTTCTTCAGACCACACTCCCGTACTGCTCACACTTAGCACAAAGATAATAGAACGGGAAACTCCAGAGAGACTGTATAACAAGAACACAGATTGGAGCTCATTCAGAGAATACATCGACGACAACATCAACTTAAAAGTTGCTCTTAAAACGCCTGAAGACATTTGGCTTTAGACAGCAACACTCTACTATTGAACAAGTACATAGAGTAATCGAGAAAATAAGAAAGTCTCTGGAGGAAAAAGAGTATTGTTCATCTGCATTCTTGGACATCCAACAGGCTTTTGATAGGGTATGGCATGAGGGTCTTCTCTGTAAGATAAGGGCAAGTCTTCCACATAGCTACTACATTCTATTGAGATCATATCTCACAGAGAGAATCTTCCAAGTGAAGGAATCTGACTCAACTCCCAGATTCTACGAAATAAGAGCAGGTGTGCTACAAGGGTCGGTGTTGGGACCAATATTGTATACATTATACACATCAGACCTACCGCAAGTGGAGGGTGTTATGGCTGCTACATATGCCGACGACACAGCTATAATGGCGAGAAGTAAGAACCCTGCTATAGCCTCAGAGAGACTCCAACAAGGACTTAATGCTATTACAATGTGGCTTCAAAAATGGAGGATTAAAGCTAGCGCCACAAAGTCAGTACATGCCACTTTCACACTCAGGAGAGAAAACTGTCCTCCTGTACACCTTGAAAACTCCATTTTACCACACCAAGATAGTGTAAAGTACTTGGGCTTACACTTGGATCGTCGTTTGACCTGGAACCAGCACATTAGAAGCAAGAGACAAGAGCTTAACATAAAACAAAGAAATCTCTACTGGATACTGGGTCGAAACAGCATGTTGTCTATTGACAACAAACTCTTAATATATAATTCTATATTAAAACCAACTTGGATGTATGGGATTCAGCTTTGGGGTAGTGCCAGTAATACAAACATCGCAATACTGCAAAGAATGCAAAATGCAATTTTAAAAACAATAGCGCATGTCCCATGGTTTATTACTACAGCTGAAATCCATGCTCATCTTAATGTGACCACTGTGAGAGAGGAAATCCAGGCCTCCACAGAAAAATATAAACACCGGCTGGAAAAACACCCGAACAAACTCGCCGCAAGTCTCATCACGCGCAGCTACCAAAAACGTCTTAAGAGAAAAGACATTCTATAAAAGATATCAAGTAATATGACTTTGTGAATAAGAGTAGCTGTTCTCGCTGGAGAGGGCACTCGACCTGCCAAGAAGCCCACAAACCATCTGCTTATAGTTGGAAAAAAAAACACCTCCAGGACCCCCCCCTACTCAGTGGCGTAGCTACCGGAGGGCTAGACGGGGCCCCCAAACTCAGGGCGCCCCTCTGACTCCGACTTACAAACTACAAATTGCACTTTTTTTTTTTTTTTTGATATGACCACTCGCAGTTCAGCCTAGAGAGGCTGTCATCTGCTTAACCGGACAATCCAGCCAGGGCTTACAAACTAAGGATTATTTATACAGGGTGTAAACAGACTCTTCACGAAGCCGTCAACCAAGCATTATGTACATCAAACTAAGTAACTTTACGCAAAAATTAGTGCTGGGAAACCACTTTTTTTTTTGGGCTGAAAGATCTCGTTTTACAGTAGGACTCGATGTAACGCACCCAAAACATTGTGCTGATGGATGGATTGAATAGTACGGGGGTCGTGAAGTTGCTTAAAGTAAACATTTTACATTAAAAACAGGTATTTCAAAAAAACGTCGCGGGCTGGCTTGTCGAGCAAGGGACGGATGTTACAAGAGGGTCGCGGTGGGCCTCGGCAGCGAGGCCGGGTACGGAATCGCAGTTTGTATTTGTTCTTTCGCAATGTACTGGTTTCCCTACTGGCTTCTTGAAAGAGAGTGATAGGGTCGTCAGGTTCGTCAAGTGTCTGTCTAGGTCGTCTGATTCTAGAGATCTGAGAGGGGACGTATCGGGCGGCCGATGAGATGAGGGGGTTGGGGTGCTTCTCGGGCGAGTCCATGTAGCGCTGGGCGAGGCGCTTCATGCACTGCTTGATGGTGGGGATTTTGAAGTCTAGGTGGAGGCGTTCGTTCCTAACAAACCAAGGAGCACCCGAGGCGTTACGGAGAAATCGGTTCTGGAGGGTCTGCATCCTATGGATAAGGTGGGGTTTGACGTGCGCGAACACGGGACAAGCGTAAGTCATGATTGGCCGAATGCACGCTGTGAAAATACGCAACTTGCACTTGAGTGACAACTTGCTGCGCGCATTCAGCACGGAGTGGAGCCTACCGAGAGCGAAAGCGGCCCGCGAACGGACCGTCTTAATGTGCTCACTGAAGGAGAGACGTCGGTCGAGGATGACTCCCAGATATTTAGCTTGCTTCTCCCAAGGGATCGGCTTGCCAAACATGGTGATCGGTCTAGGGGTGTCCGGAAAAGATTGACGCGGGCTCGAGAAAAGAACAGCCAGGCTCTTTTCTGGGTTCACCTCGATCCTCCATTACGGAACCAAGCCCCGAGGGCGTTTGCGGATTTTTGGAGAATGCGAGTGATGTTGTTAGGGCTCCTACCCGAGTAGTAAATGGCCGTGTCATCAGCGAAAAGAGCTAACTCGGCCAGACCGCTCGTGGGGATGTCGCTGGTATAAAGCGTGAAGGCGAGTGGTGAAATAACTGAGCCTTGAGGGACTCCGGCACGAATCGGACGGCGAGAGGAAAGCTTCAATGCGGTACTGGAAGGAGTGGTTTGACAAGAAATCACGTAAGATGAGCACGAGTCTATCTGGCACACCGAGCTGATATAGCTTGTATATCGGCTCGTTGTGCCAGACCTTGTCAAAAGCTTTCGCAATGTCGAAGAACAGAGCACCAGTCATCATGCCTCGCTGGTAGCGGGCGCTGATATGTTCGACTATGCGATGCACCTGTTGGACACAAGAGTGTTTAGCTCTAAAGCCAAACTGCTCTTTCGGAATTAGACTCTTTGCCTCGGCGTAATCTTTGAGTCGCTTATAAATAAGCCTCTCGTAGATTTTACTGAGGACATTGAGTAGACTAATGGGACGGTAACTACTGGGGGAAGACTTTGGCTTGCCCGGTTTGGGGATACCGATTACTGTGGCTTGTTTCCACTGTTGTGGGAACATGTTGTTAGCCAGAGCGCTATTGAAGATGGCGGTTAATAGCACTATGAACGCAGGAGGGAAGAGTTTGCACACCTTATTGGTGATTCCATCGGAGCCAGGGGCCTTCCGATGTTTGAGTTCCTTGATAATCCCGTCCACCTCGTCTGGAGTGACGGGGGGGAGAGGATTATCCGGGTCCTCTACGGGGGGCAGTGAAACCCGGCGTTCGACTTCAGCATCCACCTCAGCGAGGTGAGCTATGTCTACTGGCTGGGTGCTGGGGGAACATTGTGACTCTAAACTGTCGGCCAGGCATTTGGCTTTGTCATCGTCGTCGAATGCGACCCTGTTAACCGGGCGGATGAGGGGAGGCATGGAGGTGATTCCAGGGGAGCGTAATCTCCTCTGAAGATCCCAGAAGGCCTTGTGGGTGGGTTCCAGCTCATCGAGCATCTTGTCCCATTGCTCATCACGCAGCTCTTTAATGCGATTGCCTACTTTACGTTGTAGGTGACGCATAAAAGCTTTGTTGCTGGCGCAAGGGAAAGATCTGTAAGCACGGATAGCCGCGTTCTTCTCGGTCACGAGATCACGCACATCGTCAGAAAGCTTCCAGCGGTTTTCCGTTGGGGCTTCCTTTGAACAAATGTTCAGGACGGATTGCACGTGTTCTGTGACCGGGACCGGTACCGAGGACTAGTTCCAGGATGACTGGTCTGTGGTCAGAGTTGAGTTCGTCGATCGCTTCTATAGAATGTAATCGTAACTTTACATTCTGTAGAAGCGCGACGTCTAGCACACCAGGGCGCTGATTAGGGTCGTGGGGAAAGTGAGTGGGATGCATCGGTGCGACGACATCAAGATTGAGGGAGCTACATAGGTCAAACAGTACCCTGCCTTTTGAGTTTGTCATGTGACAATTCCAAGAGGGGTGTTTAGCGTTAAGATCCCCCGCCACGAGGACGGAGTCACTTAAGCTGAGTAAAACGGAGAGGTCGTTTCCTAAGGTGGCGTTGGAATCGCCGGGGTTGGTAGGGGGGAGATATGCGGAAACTAACGTGATGGGCTGATGACCCGTTAAGCCTAGCCGACAGACGGAAACTTCTAGGTTTCTGAGTGACGGGGGGTCCATAGGGATGCAGTACAGGGCAGATCTATAGCAAATAAGAGTACCTCCCTTGTGGCATCGCGTCCTATCATTGCGAACTAACCGGTAGTTGGCAATATTAGGATCGCGATTATGTGGCTTCAAGAAGGTCTCTTGGACTAAGAGAATGTCTAGGTGATGGTCGCGGAGGAAAGTGGCGATCTCATCACGTTGGCCATTCAGACCATCGGCGTTGAAGGTTCCTACTCTCAAGGATTTCGGTTTTAACCTACATGGGGGGGCTCTATCCATGGTGTTGGAAGTGGGGGAGGTTTTGAATGGCCTGTGCGACATCTGCGTACGCTGCGATGACCAGGGAAATTTGCGTCAGATCGCCGCCGGTGGCGATTAGGTCATTCCATAACGCTCTGCCCCTAGTGGAGTAAAATACTCCGAAGGTGCTAGAGATAAATCTGGCGGGGTCATAAATATTTATGACCGGCTGCTGTGGGATTTGGGGGCCGGTTGCTACGGGCTGCGGGCGGGCCTGGTACAGGAGGGTTTGTGGCGTCTTGGCCACTTGGGGTTGGTGTTGGGGAAGCGGCACTGAGGGAGCTTGGGGGGGAAGAGGCGCTGAAGGTGCGGCCGCTTTAGGGGTTGGCCTATTTAGCCTGGGATCCGTGGGGGTGGGGGGAAATGGGTCTATCCATCAGAGGGGGGATGGATGGGGCGGTCTCCTGTGACCGCGAGGGTTTGGCACCTAAAGCCGGGAAATGGGCCTGGTGGTTGAGCGCATTCCAAGGACTGGGGCGCTGCGGACTGAGAGACGTGGGGAGTTTTTCGGAGAGGGTTGGGCACTCTCTCAGCTGTCTCTCGGCGTTCCTTTTGGCCAACTTGGGGGCCGAGGATTTGGGGGCTTTAGGGCACCCGCGGTAGTTTGCGGAGTGTCCAGCCTCGCCGCACAGCACGCAGCTGGGAGGCTCCGTGCATTGAGTGCGGTCTTTGGGGCGAGGGCAGTCCGTAGTGCCGTGGTCGCCTAGACACTTTACGCATCTGGGCTTACCGAAGCAGTTCTTCTGGGCATGCCGTACAACTGGCAACGGTGCCACTGTGAGACGCTGCCGCTCACGTGGGGTTTTTCGATGCGGATGCCAGAGAGGCCGCAGATCCTCTTGACACCGAAAACGTGGTGGTATCCTTCCCTGTGGTCACAGACCACGAGGACCATGTTATAGGATTCCCCACCGTTTTTGCGGTGCATTCTATGCACCTCGGCAACGGGAATCTGTTGAGATTCGAGATCGCTGAGGATCTCAGCGGTGGTGATCTCAACGGGGACGTTTTTGATAACAACCCTAGTGGGTTTGTCCTCCTCTAGAGAGTAGGTATGGAACGGGATGTTCCTAGATCTGAGGAGCTTGTTGAGCTCCCGGTAGTCGTTGGCCGTGGGGACCGTGACTTTAATGCCCAGCTAGACAGCTCGGGCATTGGTATAATTGATGCATGCCTCATTGCACGCTTTGGAGATATCGGTCCACTTCCCCTTGTCATGGATAAACAAGGGAGGTGGGCGAAGTTTCTTGGGCAGGGGGGCCTGTTCGCCGTTAGCCGGGGTGGCTGGGCGAGGGGAAGATTGTGAGGCGTCAGCCGGGGTGGCTAAGTCCATAGGACTTGAAGGGCGGCTCAATTGAGAGCGGGGGCGCGGGTCCGAGGTGGACGTTGAGGGGGTGGGGGAGGCTCTTGCCTTTACGGGCTTTTTGGCCTTGGTGGCGGAAGAAGAGGACTTGCCCTTCTTCCGTTTCCCTTTTCCTACAACTTGGTAGTCGTCTTCGGAGTGGGGTGTGTTTTCAGAGGCAGAGGATGTTTCTGACTCTGCTTCCGAGTTGGAGGTATCCATCTCGGTAATCGGAGCTGGGGCTGAGGGGACTGGGGTCGGGGGGATTGGGGATTCTAGTGCATCGCTGAAGTCAGCGATGCTCTGTGACGCGCTTACAGCGGCCACTCTAGGAGCCCTAATCTCATCTAGGGCGACTCCGTAAGTCTCCCTAAGGTAGGGGTGGTCATCCTGCACTAACTTCTCCAGGAGTTGGAGAATGTGCTTGGAGAACTGGGGAGGGGTGGCCATTATAGGTCCAGGGTTCAAACGGGGGGCGGGGGGGGGGGAAATAGCTCCTATCCCTAAGTCCCGAGGAGACACGAGAACGTGAAACCCCAGGCAGACAGCACCCACAAAGAGCCCAACCCCGTGAACTTTCCTAGTGTTACACTGGCAAGAAGAAAGTTCCAAACAAACTCACCAGCTACACAGCTGTCTGTTTGGCCAGAAGGGCCGCTAAATCCTAGCCCCCCGGGTGGACAGGCCCGGGGGTGAGTAGCCTCGCTGTCGGGTGTAGACAGGGAGGTGAGTACCTATGGTGTGCCCTAAGCTTGTAAACCTGTCGCCAGTCTTATTGTGCGACAAGGCCCTACGCCCGTGAAAGGGCTTCTAGTGCGAAGGGGTAGACACACCCAACCGACACTAGGTGCAAGCTGAAAGGGAAACCAGAGACTAGGTTTGACTAGGGAAGCCCCCAAGGCCAAGGTCCTAGCTCCCGACTCCAATGGGTTGCCTCACCCTGAAGGGGCTTGGCGGGCGGATTGGGTCACCACCCTCATGGCTTCGTTAGCACCGTTAGGTATCCAACAAGAACCACGAAACTGTGGCTTTTACTACTAAGGAGTCAAAAGCGCGACGCGAACCGCGGGCGTAGCAAATCAGCTGTGATCGCGTACGCAATACACAACCGACCTGCTACGACGTAGCACTACACTGACACAGTACTGACGGAGGCGGCGCGCGGCGGCCGGCGGGCGGAGCATACACCGTGTGCTACGACGTAACACAGTGATAATGGAGGGGCGCGGGGTGCGCAGGGAGCGATCGGAAGCAGCGGAACGCACGTGTGCACTCTGCGGCGGCCGAGAGCGGAATGATTGACAAATTGTACAAGTGAATTTTCGTTTAAATAAACCGAACTCAGTACGGATAAGGTAGTACTTTCTATTTCAATGCATTTAGTTTAGTACATTACTCAATACCGCATTTATTTTGGTGTACAACAACACTATAAGAAGCTCCCCTATTATTATTATACTCTTTGACTAGAAGTGTATAGTCTATGACTTAAAAATCAAATATTTCCTGTTAATAGGTTCAACAAAATTAAATATTTTTGGTACACATTTTATTAAAACCGACGCAACACATTTTATTGAACCCTGCGTTTTTCTGCCTCTGAATTGGCACTCCTGCTGCATTTTTGAATGATCGACTGGTATAGACAGAGACTGAAATAAATTAGAAGCCCCTTGCCTAGAGGTCTTAATAGGCAAGGTTGCAAAAAATGGAGAATGTGGATATTTTGATCTCAAATTACATAATTATCTAAATTTATTCGAGTCAATGGTGTAAAAATTTTCAAGCTCGCTCATGCAGCTTAGTCTCTTTTGAATCTTAACTTTGTCTATAAGTCGCCCAGATAACTCCAGTAGGTCGAAACAATTCTAACCTGTCCAAGATATGGTCTTCAAATTTTTGAGCTCACTTCGCTCACTCTTGACGCCTTGATTCATTTCGTTCTTAAAGTTGTCGCCCTAACGCAATAAAGTATCATCTATTTCTGAATAAAAGGGCTAAAGAAAAGTTAACTTGTCTGGAGAGGAGAGCTTACATTTCTTATAGTCGATTATATATAGATAGACTTTTCAAGTAATATACACTCGCGAGCAGAAGTATGGAATCACATTAGTCGGAATTGATTCCGCGCGATCTTGAGTACTTAATAACTAGTTAAGAATAACAAAAATGGTACCATTTTAAAGGTTAAATTGTTAACTTTAAATTGATACCAAATTCATTTAAAGCACGCCAGGATTTAAAGAGCTATCCCGGTTAGAGCGAAGAAGTTAGGAAAACATAAGGATAATGGAAAAATAATAAATGAAGAAAACAACAAAAATTAAGTGATAAAAAATTTAATTGGCCTTAAAATTAATTTTCAATATTTTGTGTTCCCTCCCCTCGCCCTAATTACTGCTCGAAGACGGTTCTTCATTGACCTAATCAGCTTCTGAACCGATTTTTGCGGGATACCTTCCCACTCTTCTATCAAAGCCAATTTCAGCTCATTTACACTTGAAGGAGCAGGATTTCTGGAACGAACCCTCCTCTTCAGTTCATCCCACACGTGCTCAATGAGATTCAAGTCCGGGCTGAGCGCTGGCCAGTCCAATGTGGCGATACCGACTTCTCCGAGGTATTCAGTTGTGGCACGGGAAGTGTGACAACGAGCGTTATCGTGCATAAGGAGGAAGTCATCACCGATATATCCCGCATAAGGAACGACATGTTCCAGCAGAATATCGGAAATGTAGCGGTCTGAAGTTAGACCGCCTCCACGGCCCCCGCCAGGCACGAAAACAAGCTCCGTTTTACCGTCGAAGGAAATTTCGGGCCTGTGGCAGGCCTTTTTGGAGTCAAATTAGCTTGCTTAAGTCTTCGACGAACTGTCCACTCGCTGCAGCTACCCCATGAACATTTCGGAGCTCCTGTTGGACGTCGACACCAGTCATATGTCGATTTCGGAGAGAGGTTGACACGATAAAACGGTCATCCCTCTCCGATGTGCACCGGCGCCGTCCAGATCTTGGTCTCGGGATAAAGCCACCAGTCTCCCGAAAGCGTTTATAAACTTTCGAAACACAGGACTGGCTTATGTGGAGCTGACGTGCGACAGCCCGCTGGCTGAGCCCTTCTGGGCTCAGGGCGACGATTTGTGCTGCTTCTGTAGGTGAAGTATCCATTCTCTTCCAAGTTCAAGGGTCAGAAGTAGCGGAGATGTGTACCGGTCAACGTGTGAAAGCCGACTGATAAAAAAATCCGAAAACACGTGCTTTTATAGGGGGTCAATAGGGTGCAACTCACGGCGTATCAAACAATTGAAACATATCTTTTTCCTTACTTCTTCACGTATTCCGGGATAGCTTCTTAAATAATGGCGTGATGTGGATGAATTTGGTATTAATTTAAAGTTAACAGTTAAACCTTTAAAATGGTATAATTTTTATTATTCTTCGACATATGACTGGTGTCGACGTCCAACAGGAGCTCCGAAATGTTCATGGGGTAGCTGCCAGCGAGTGGACAGTTCGTCGAAGACTTAAGCAAGCTAATTTGACTCCAAAAAGGCCTGCCACAGGCCCGAAATTTCCTTCGACGGTAAAACGGAGCTTGTTTTCGTGCCTGGCGGGGGCCGTGGAGGCGGTCTAACTTCAGACCGCTACATTTCCGATATTCTGCTGGAACATGTCGTTCCTTATGCGGGATATATCGGTGATGACTTCCTCCTTATGCACGATAACGCTCGTTGTCACACTTCCCGTGCCACAACTGAATACCTCGGAGAAGTCGGTATCGCCACATTGGACTGGCCAGCGCTCAGCCCGGACTTGAATCTCATTGAGCACGTGTGGGATGAACTGAAGAGGAGGGTTCGTTCCAGAAATCCTGCTCCTTCAAGTGTAAATGAGCTGAAATTGGCTTTGATAGAAGAGTGGGAAGGCATCCCGCAAAAATCGGTTCAGAAGCTGATTAGGTCAATGAAGAACCGTCTTCGAGCAGTAATTAGGGCGAGGGGAGGGAACACAAAATATTGAAAATTAATTTTAAGGCCAATTAAATTTTTTATCACTTAATTTTTGTTGTTTTCTTCATTTATTATTTTTCCATTATCCTTATGTTTTCCTAACTTCTTCGCTCTAACCGGGATAGCTCTTTAAATCCTGGCGTGCTTTAAATGAATTTGGTATCAATTTAAAGTTAACAATTTAACCTTTAAAATGGTACCATTTTTGTTATTCTTAACTAGTTATTAAGTACTCAAGATCGCGCGGAATCAATTCCGACTAATGTGATTCCATACTTTTGCTCGCGAGTGTATCTCTCCAACCATCTAAATTGACCCCGACACGAACTGTTCACCAATTATGTAAGGAAATTATAAGTAAAATGTGCATTGGTAGAATGCGACATAACGAAAATGTTAACTGCAATTTTATTAATCTATGATGATGAAGTAATTTTGCATCTTTAAAATATTTAAGTAGTTTAGTTTAAATAGGGCCCCAATTTCATTTTGCCCCGGGGCCCTTGGTTACCTGGCTACACCACTGCAGTTACTATTCAATCCATCCATCAATACAATGTTTTGAGTACGTTACATTGAGTCCTACTGTAAAACGTGATTTTTCAGCCCAAAAAAAAAGTCGTTTCCCAGCACAAATTTTTGCGTAAAGTTACTTAGTTTGCTGTACATAATGCTTGGTTGACGGCTTCATGAAGAGTCTGTTTACACCCTGTATATATATTATATGTGTGTAATCTCCATCAACATCGAAAAGTTCTCTCAGGAAATGGCAGACTTTTTTAAGTTAAATCTTCTTTTGGCGCACCGCACACACATTTTTTCGTAGGCACAGTGTGGTATTTTGCCTTAGTTGCGGACATGCTCGTTTTATGTGTATGTAACTCCGCCGGCTCTAACTACTATAGTTTAAGATAAATAAATAAAATCGAGAAAAATCCTTAAAAACCATAGAAACACCATATATATCTCGTTTTTTCATTTGATTTTTACACGAAATGTTTTAAGGTGTTATAGAAATTCACTACCGGAACCATTTTTTTCTTGAAAACTTTAAAAATCTTGCTTACACAAGTGGGAATAGGTATATTTTTTTCTATGATTTTGAAAAACATTTTTTTCCGGCGATTCTCTTCACGGTCGCATTTTTTTAAGCCTGTATTTTGACCACTATAAAAACTATCACCACAAAAAAAATCAGTTTCAACAAGCCCAGGATTTCAGAAATATTGAATTTTTAAATTTCCGGTTAGGGTTACCAACTGTCGCAATTACGCTTGTTGTGGAGTGATAGCAACAGATTTTAATAAGTTGGATGTTGTCATGAACAAACCCGTAAATCCAGAAACCTTACGTCATGGATTAAGTCCCTTACATGTCTGGATAAGATGTTTTTAGTGCACTTGGGATACAAAAATGATCCAGTAGTTATGAAGTGGAGATTAAGTAAAAAGTGACCGGCAGCCACAATTGTAGAGGAGCGGAAAAAAATATACAGGCGGCTCTTGTCACAAATGCCTCTAAACTAGACTAAAAATCACCAAAATTTAGTTTATTTCTGTCAAATGACGATTTCCCATTCTGAAATTGACTTATATGACACAACTTAACTAAATTTTAGTTTGACGCCACTAAGATGGCACGGAGATAATAATATATTGAAAATAGCAAATTATGCCATTCTGAATTTGACGTTTTTCACCCAAAATTTTGATTATATTACTAAATTTGACTAATTTTAATCGCGATTAAAAAGGTATGGAATATAATTAGTTGTCATGGACTAAAATTCACACCAACACCTCGAGTTCAGGTGCAAAAACAGTACCTACTGTCTTTTTTTCTTTTGCTTATATCTGGAAAATGGTGTGTCCTATCGCAAAAATAATGAAAATTTCGACCCCCTTAATGAGACCCAATAACCCCTAAACTTAACCTATAGGTAATTATTTTTCATATTTTCCATACAAAAAGTAAAAATTTAATATAAAACACGTCGAGGCTGCCCCCGCGCTGCCCTTGTGCGCCTCCAACTCGACAAAACATTCACGCACAGGGTAGGGCAAATATGTAGAGACGCCAGCAGGTCAAACTACCCGAAACTGTCAGATTTTCCCAATCAACCATGAACCCAATGACGTATTATAAATAGACGCGTCATGCATGAACATCACGGCACTCGAAAACAGCGTAAAACTTATCGGTAGAGAGAGAAAGAGAAAGAACATTAAATGTCATCTACGGAATTCCTGTTGTTAGAGAGAGATAAATATATTTCTTTAGTTACGTTGCCATTGTGTGGTGCATGCATGCTCAGCCGGCACCTGAAGTAGGCGCCGGCTTGGCGCCAGCCGCCATTAAAAGGTATCGAAAAAAATGAAATAAAATACATTTTTCTTGATAATTACAAATGATACTTGATACTTACAAATGATACTTCTTTATCTATATTTGTTGCAGAATATTTTTTACATTTCCTGAAAACATGGGATGGCATTTTGTTTTTGGTTTTGAAGAAGTTATTCACACAAGTTAATTTAGTATTTCGTGCAGCTGCGGCACTGGTTGGTACGCGACTAAAGGGACTCAGTTTTTCTTTTTTTTTTTATATGACCACTCTCAGTTCAGCCTAGAGAGGCTGTCATCTGCTTAACCGGACAATCCTGTGGTGGCCAAAAATTACTTTAAGGCCCCCAGGCAGGGCTTACAAACTAAGGATTATTTATATTAAATGACCGGTCACTGAGGGCATCCCCTGTGGGGTTCGGACCTAGGCTCAGTGAGGGGAGGGCAGCAAGGGTTGGCTGGGTCTATATTATTTAAAGCTACTTGCTCAGCGTCGCGGGCTGGCTTGTCGAGCAAGGGACGGACGTTACAAGAGGGTCGCGGTGGGCCTCGGCGGCGAGGCCGGGTACGGAATCGCGGTTTGTATTTGTTCTTTCGCAATGTACTGGTTTCCCTACTGGCGTCCTGAAGGAGAGTGATAGGGTCGTCAGGTTCTAGAGATCTGAGAGGGAACGTATCGGGCGGCCGATGAGATGAGAGGGTTGGGGTGCTTCTCGGCCGAGTCCATGTAGCACTTGCTGAGGCGCTTCATGCACTGCTTGATGGTGGGGATTTTGAAGTCTAGGTGGAGGCGTTCGTTCCTAACAAACCAAGGAGCACCCGAGGCGTTACGGAGAAATCGGTTCTGTAAAGGGACTCAGGACAATTGTCCGGTATTTATGTTGCCACTACAGAGCGCGGGTAACGTATCTATAGTTAATACAAGATGTTGATTTGCATCCTCGTCAACCTGCATTATTGTCATAAATTTCGCTTGATAATAAACTAATTTTTGAGTATAATTAGAATACGGAAATCTTACGAATGACAGTAATACTAGTGCGCCAAAGAAAAGTTCACTGACCTGTTATCAGATGATTAATAAAATGTTAGTTTTTGCTTTATCCTTCAACCTAAAGTTTTCGTAGTGATTTTGTTTTTATTTGTGGATTTAATTGGTTGATTTGAAATTTTCCTTCCTACTTAACGGGCTTAGGACCGGCAATAATACCTACCTTAGTTGGTGTACCGATCTACTAAGTCTAAACATATTTTCTACGTTTGATGGAGATGGAAAGACGTGCTAGTTAAGTGTAAGTACGTGGTGATACTTTCGACTCTTAGTCTTAGGTATTATTGGCGTAGTTAAAAATTTGAAATCAACTTATTTACACTAATAAAATTGATTAAGCTAACAACGTATTTACAAAATGTACAAATAATGTTACACGGAGGTATTGTTCAAAGTTGCCACCATCACACTCTTCGCACAATCGAGCACGACGTACCTATGTACCTGGTTTTCCTTCAGCTTACGCATTCGTTTTTAAAGTGTCGAAAGCACTAATGACCCTTGCACGTAATTCTGTTACACTTGTCACTTCCTCCGTGTAAACTAACCTTTTAACTAGAGATGCAACGGATAGTTGTTTGGCCGGATACCGGATACCGGATATTCGGCCTGATCACCGGCCGAATATCCGGTATCCGGCCGCCGAATATTCGGCTGGCCAAACGATACCTACATTTTAGTTTGGCGGCGGGCGCGTCGTGCAGGTTTCAACCTGTTACGTATTGTAGGTTCGCGCGGAGCGTTTTCTAGGCAAGAAACGAATTTTATTAGGTCAGTGTACGGAACTATTTCATATGCAGTACACGTGCGCCCGCCTATTTTGCTGAATAGATAAGTTTTTTTTCTGTTTAATGTGTACAGTAGTGTATACGTAATTGTGAACTCGTACTTAATTCTGTGTTTATTTTATTTGTCTAAAATAATGGCAAATAAACGATCTCCGTTGTGGAACTATTTTGAAATAGAAAAGGACGATCACTATACGGTATCCGGCCGGATAGTGCGCAACTATCCGGAATTCGGCCGGATAGTAAAATAATGGCCGGATAGGCCGGATACCGGATAGCAACCGGATATCCGTTGCATCTCTACTTTTAAAGTCTCCCCACAAATAAAAGTCTAGTGGCGTTAGGTCCGGAGAACGCGGAGGCCAGGCCACAGGTCCTCCGCGACAGATCCAGTGGTGAACCGGTGAATGTCTTGTGCCTTGCGGTAGTGGAACGGGTGTTGCAGTTCACGCTTTGTTGTTGGCATACAGGCGGACCATCACCACCAACTCGACATTTGAGTAATTGTCCGTCATCTTGCACTTTGTACCTACGTCTCAACGATGTACCGAGAAGCGGAATTCGCAAAGCGCACGCACGCTTCGGCGACATCAAACACACTGTTAGTTCCGGGGCCGCGGGGGCGTGGCTAAGAGCTTGCGCTGGAGAGTACCCGCACTGTGATTGGGGTGGGATTGATTACCTACGAATTTATCGAATGATCGTTGCGTATGTGTTGTGTATGTTTTGTTTGCGTTTGTTTGTGTGTGATAGCGGGGTTATAAGGCTAGTAATACACGGGTCGCGTTTAAATACGGCTGGTTCATACTTACGGATTTCCGTAAATAAGAAAAAAAAAAAATATTGTTGATTTTGGTCGAGAATCATTAGCATAATTACGTCCTTGAATTTGACTAGGATGCAAATCAACACCTTGTATATCATTGCATGAACCTAATGCTTGAGCAATAAAGTCGAAAATTTATTAAAGAAATCTGACAGATTGTAGTAGCTTGATGTGCTGGCGTCTGTACCACGTGGATTCGCGATTGTCAAAATCGATTTTAGTTGTGTCAAAATATATTTTTTAATTTAGAGATTTTTTGTTGCATAGCTTTATGATTCTCATAGCCAAAAGTAAGAATTTTTTAGTGATAGTTTAGTTAGTTTAGTTCGGTGTACAAGAGAATCGGCACTATTATCGAAATCAGTGCTTCAACTCCTATGCGTCACAACAGCTATCATATTCACTATAATCATTTAGAATCCGAAGAAAATAATATTACACTGACGACTGACGAAATCATTTTTCAATCCGGTAGCGAGGATATATCATAATAATTGAAAATTGATTGTCACTGTTTTATTTGGGATTGATATACCTAGATGTCGATTTGTCATCGCAGTATCTGGCTGGTGCTCAGGAAAAGGCACTGATTCCTTTGATGTAGAAGGGCGTGGCGACAATGGTATGGGCGAATTATCTGCAGCTCTTAATTTAATATTTTCTACAATGCGGGTGCTGATTTTTTCCTTATTTTCGATGGAATCTTCGATGTAACTTTCTGCTACAGAACTGGATTTCCACCCTCCGTGCCGCTTCAAAACAAAGGTCTAAGGTAAGCTAAGTAAGGTCCGCTCCAGAATCTGCCAAAAGAGTAGCGGACGTACGGCGAAAACAATGTCCTGTGTACAGTTTGCTATCAGGCTACTTCAAGTATGCAGCGATTTCAAGGGGCATTGAAGATATTTAATTTTTTCCTATAACCTGTTTAAAGCACTTTTCATTTTGATACCTAATGAAAAATCTATTAGATTTTATATCAGAAGGACGCAGGCTCTGGTATTTTTCCACAATTCGTTTGTACTCTCCACGAATGATGAACTATCGATAAATTTTAGTTTTTGTGTCAGTTAATTTTACTAAAAGTAACAAATCTGAGTGATTTTCGATATCGTCGACCGTTATTTTTATAAGTTCGTTACCACGATAAGCTCCATGTATCCCGAATATTAAAGCCACCTGTAACAAAACAGAAAGGGAATCAGACGAGTAGGGACAGTACGTATACGTTATAAAACACTCTGTTTATAGTTTATAATGGAATAACTAAAAGATACTCACTTTTATTATTACACTTTTTTTTTTATCTTTGTGCGATGAGTACGATTATTTGTTCTGTATCTGGGTGTATAATTTATCTATAATATGTATGTATTTAGAAATATATAAGTATGTTTATCAGCTGTCTGGTTGCCATAGTACAGGCTCGGCCTAGTTTGGGATCAGATGGCGGTGTGTTGGTTGTCCCAAGATATTATTATTCCGTTTATTCATATATATACATATTTTTTAACATTTTTAAATATTTCTTAAAAAATCCATATAAAAACATTTAAAAATATAAAAAAATAGCGGTCCGCCGGTGCCGGGAACAGGGTCTCCAAGCTACCGGTGGTTAGGGCTCCAGAGACAGGAACCTCCTCACAATGCGAGCCGTATCGAGGAGTACTGCCTTCTGAATCAGGCCCTTGATCCAACCGCCTAAGGCGAGCTTCGAGAGATGGTCGTCGAGGCTCTTAGCCATAAGACCATTGGCCGTCACGACAATCGGCACAATGATAGCCGAGTTCACATTCCACATGTCGACCACCTCGTGTGCCAAGTCGAGATATTTTATTTGTTTCTCTTTCTCAGCTTTCACGAGGTTCTCGTCATGCGGGATGGTGACATCGATTATCATTACGCGGCGCGCTGATCGGTCTATTACCACTATGTCAGGCTTATTGGCTACAATAGTCCTGTCAGTAATGATAGACCGATCCCAGTACAGCGTGACATGGTCTTTCTCGAGAACTGGGTCGGGCACTTACTTGTAGTACGGTACCTCAGATTCCACAAGTTTATATTATTATTCCGTTTATTCATATATATACATATTTTTTAACATTTTTAAATATTTCTTAAAACAAACCATATAAAAACATTTAAAAATATAAAAAAAAAAAATAGCGGTCCGCCGGTGTCGGGAACAGGGTCCAAGCTACCGGTGGTTAGGGCTCCAGAGACAGGAACCTCCTCACAATGCGAGCCGTATCGAGGAGTACTGCCTTCTGAATCAGGCCCTTGATCCAACCGCCTAAGGCGAGCTTCGAGAGATGGTCGTCGAGGCTCTTAGCCATAAGGCCATTGGCCGTCACGACAATCGGCACAATGATAGCCGAGTTCACATTCCACATTATTATTATTATTATGGCGAGAAACTCTTTCAATTTTAATATCTTTATTGATATTAACTGTAGATTTAAGCATTGAGTATACACTCCAAAGAGTAGAAGGTTGTTTCGTTTTGCCTAATTCTTGCCAAAAATACACTTTCCGAAAATGTCTTCGCTCCTTTTCTATTTTTCCATTGTAGGTATGAAATTGTCATAGGCCTTTAAATATTTCTCCCGGGATTTCGTAGGTATTAAGTTTTGTATGACGTTATTAGCTTCTATTTTTATTGTTTCAGGAGTTAATGCACTATCACTTTCAGAACTCGACGTAGAACTCAATTTTTTGCAAAAATACAATAAAGTCCGTACCGATTCCAAGAACAGGGAAGTAAATCGCGCGCTTTTGTTTTTTTTTTTAGTTACCCCGCCTCCCCGCTCCGTACAGCCAACAATTACAGCCAGTGATTTATACAATTTGCATTGGATTTCAATGAACAATTCATGTTCGAAATTCAAATCTCATTACTGCCCGCTAAAAAGTCTAGTGGAGAAAAGAGCTACTTTGCTTCCGCTTATAGAGGAACAAAACGACACTTTTCGAATAGACGGGATGAAAAAATATTTGCTATATGTAGCTTTAATATCCATTATCATAAAAAAATATTTCATGCGTAAAAAAATTCTGGTATGCCAAATAAATTTGAAAAAAATACTTGTTGAGGTACTAGGTAGTAAATATTTACAAACACAAAAATAGTTATGTTGTCTCAAACTATGAAAAAAAAAGTGCGAGAGCGTCTATCGCTACCCCGTGCAGGGCACGCCACAATAGTGGCGATAAGTCCCCTCTTTGAGGAGTGGCAAGAGAGGCGCCACGGCACCCTCACCTTCCGCAGGTCCTCACCGGACATGGTCGTTTCGGGAAGTTCCTGCACCGAATCGGGCGGGAGGAAACGCCTCGGTGTTATCACTGTGAGGATCGCCCAGAGGATAAGGTGGAGCACACTGTGGAGGTCTGGCCCCCTTGGGCGGAGCACCACCGTGTCCTCGTAGCGGCGATCGGTGGCGGCGACCTATCGCGTCCGGCCCTGGTTCAATCCATGGTCCGGAGCGAGAGGGAATGGGACGCCGTCACCTCTTTCTGCGAAGCACTCATGCTAGTGAAGGAGGTGGCGGAGCGTGAGAGGGAGAGAACCTCTCGTCCCAGCCGCCGCGGGAGACGCTCCGGGCGTCGGGGGTTACATGGTGGCTTCCGGCCACCGTAGACGCGGACCTGTGGACGGTGAGTAATGGGCTAGCTCGCCGTCCGTCCGTCTTTTGACGACAGGCCGTGTAGACGGCGCGTTCGTGGTCCACGCGCGCCTCAAAGAGATGTCAGCAAACAGGGAGGGGCCTGCAAGGGCCGATACCTGCCAGGGCTCCGGAATTGTTCGAAAGAGATACCGCGGCCCTGGAACACAAAGGGCAAGGAAGGAACATGGGTGGGTTTTCTTCAGTACAAGTCTGACACTCCCTTTCGCTCTGCCCAGAGCGGGAGAAGTCAATCCCATCCGAAAAAAACATAAAAAATAAAGGTTCCTAAGATGTACGCTAAATGCAATGTTCGTGTTCGCGAACTTATACGCGAACATGTCCTAAGGTATTATTACTATGTTCCTACGATGATGATGTTCGTGATGCACTGTGGACCAATCTTTACCCATTGTAGGTCGTAGGTTCGAACCCGTGTAGTGTCTTTACTGTAGTAGTGTGTCTGTTACTGCAATTTCTTTCATCACCGCTCTCAAAACGGCGAAGAAAAACCATCTAGAACCAAAAACTCGCATTACTGCCCTCTGGAGGAGGGACGTGTCCCAACGGAGGGAACGTTATAGGCTAAATAGGCTTTAAAGTATTGTCAAGGATTTTCTCCCATTCTAGACATTTTTAGATCATCATTTTAGAGCTTTTTACACATATTTCCAGTAGTACGCAGAGTTATTCCATTTTTTTTCATTCATGGATGGCCTCCACCCTGGGGTGAGCGTAAGGATCTGTCAGTCTCCTACCTGATTAAAACCAAAGTGTTCTTCTAATACTTTCAAATCAAATCAAACCACACCACACCACTCTCTACTTTCTTTTTGGCAGGAGTGCTGGAGCACACTTAAAAGAGTGATCCGACCAAAAGGCTCGCTGCCTCAAAGGAGACCCGTACGGTATTCTCTTATTACCCTGACGGCCATCGCTCTCTGTGGTCTTTGCAGAATTGCGGGCCGTCAGGTTGGTCGCCTACACACTGCGACGCAGTGTTATTCCATAGGCGATAAAGCCAGAGCGGAGAAAAGCTAGGGTGTCCATCCACCGAAGCCGTGCGGCGATGCGTACTGGCTAGATCGAAGCAAAGACGCATGAACAGGATATTACTCCCAGTTAAACGACTAACGCACACCGCTGACGTCTTCTTTCGTCTCCGCTGCTGCCGAGTGCAGATGTTGGCCTTAACAAATATGAGACATCTCCTCACCTTTCTGCTCATTCGTTTATCACAATTTTTCTAGGATCGGCGCAGCATGTCTTTTTCCATACTTCCCTATTACTCATCTCAGCAGCACCTCCTTTCTAGCCCCATTTCATCCTTCACACAGTCAAAACTGTGCTCACATTTCCCTCATTCCTCCGCATTACATGGCCATACCACAGCCGATTACGACACAACTCTTCAGTCACTGGCGCCACTTTCAGACTTTCTCGTATGTACTCATTTCTTATTTTATCCACATCATTATACCACTCATCCCCTTAGCATTATCATCTTAGCCACATTCATCCATCTAGTGGACTTACAATGTGATCGGAGACGGAGTGGGAAAGTATGAATAACGAAATTCTCTTGATGGTTTGCAACACATCTCCTCTCTTGTCTCCGCTTCAGTAGAGTCTGGGCGTGGTTGACCACCTCTTGTTCGGTATGTCACGCCAATGCAGATAGTCCATTGAAATGTTACATTTTTTTGGGCAAAGCGTGCATTTGTCAGTGGAGTCAGTTTTATTTTTTAGATACCAAGGGGGTCTAAAGTTAAATCCAAGTTTGTGGGGTTGCAACCCTTGTCCCACGGCCGCCATCTTGGAAAAAAGGGGTTGAAATGGTTTATCTGACGAACTTACAAAAATCTTAGTTAACATTTTTTGTTGCTAATAAGATTATCTACAACTTTTGCCTGTAACTTTTCGTAGAGCCAAAAATAAAAAAGTTATAAGTGAAAATCCAAGAAAATTTGAGATAAAAAATTCTATTGGTCGATATAACTTTTTTTCTAATCATTTTACAAAAAAAATGACATCAGACCATTTTTATAGATGGTGCTTTAAGGAATCATTTTCATTATGAACTTTTTAAATTATACTCATAAGTTAAGGTTTTACAGCGCTGCGAAACGAATAGGTACTATTTTTCAGTATTCATAGCTATTCATAAATATTCATGATTTACCATAATTTCTAATCATCTTTTCATTTTTAGGGTTCCGTATCTCAAAAGGGAACCCTTATAAGATCGCTCTCTTGTCCGTCTGTCTGTCTGTCCGTGTGTAACCAGCGATTTTCTCAGAAACGGGTGGACCTAGCAAGTTGAAATTTATACCAGATACTGAGGTCTATAGTCCCTGTTTGGTGTATAAAAATCAAGGTCCTGAGTCAACAGGATTAAGAGATATGGGCAAATTTAAATTTTAACGAAAACTTGCCAGAAAATACCTTAATATTGAACTTTTTTTATTTTTTGGAATTTTCCCTTTAACCAAAATTGACAATTCTAGGTCAACCGGAAGTACCCTATAGATTTTGTGTCGAAAACCGTTGACCTAGAATCACGAAATTTGGCAAGAAACAATGTCTTACAGCACATGTAAAGGAAACAATCTGAAAGTGCAAATATGTAGTTTAATAACAAAATAGGTACAAGTTTATACGGAAACCTCGGTGCGCGAGTCCAACTCGCACTTGGCTGGTTTTTTTATGATAATCTTTTTAAGTATTGATAATGCAATATTGTTATTGGCTCTTTTCCACACTACCTACGAGGTAGAGTCTGGAGGCGTGTGTTTTTTACATGGTATCCCCAGTGGGCATAATTCACGGTGATTTTCTAAATCACAACAACTTCGCCTCCTATGGACTAAATATAATAATGGTAATAGCAAGTAGATGTTCTTTTATCCCAAAACAGTCACTTGGGCCTTTTCTACCTGCGCAGTATTCTCGGTAATGTACACTCAGATTTGTTTTTTTTTTTAAATCAATAATGTCAAGGTTTTGTGATGGAGTGTCAAATCAATAATTAATTAAGAACAATATTGCATTATCAATAGCATACGTTTCGGTGCGCTGTAAAACCTTAACTAATGAATATTATTTAAAAAGTTACTATTGAAAATTATTCCATAAAACACCATCTATAAAAATGGTCTGATGTAATTTTTTTGTAAAATGATTAAAAAAAAAGTTATATCGACCAATAGAATTTTTATCTCAAAATTTCATGGATTTTCGCTTATAACTTTTTTATTTTTGGTTCTATGACTAAAAGTTATAGCCAAAAGTTGTAGATAATCTTATTAGCAACAAAAAATGTTAACTAATATTTTTGTAAGTTCGTAAGATAAACCTTAAAAACCGTTTCAACCCCTTTTTCCAAGATGGCGGCCGTGGGACAAGGGTTGCAACCCCACAAACTTGGATTTAACTTTAAACTGACCCCCCCTTGCTATCTATAACATAAAATTGACTCCTCTGACAAATGCAACCCCAAATGTAACTTTTCAATGGGCTAAGAGAATTTCGCCACTCGCCAGTGCCTTGGGAAATCTGAATAGATTATTACGAAGCTGCTAGGAATGTTTCTTCTATTTAAATTTTTACCATGGTGCTTTGCTTCTTTTTCTTCTTTCGTGTGGTTAGTGCTTCTGACTTGGCTTTTCATACCTAGACACTATATTTTCTTAAATTACAGAATCTTGTATTATCAATGTTGGCACTATTTCAGATTTAGTGAGAGGTTTTTATTAAATCATCGCAATTAAAAAAAGTATTAAACTATGCTTCCATTCATGTATGTTATAACATCAAAGAAACAACAAAATTAAAAAATTGGGATAAGGACAGAACTTGGATTGTGCAAAAATGAAACCAACTATAAATCTATTGTAGAATTGAATATTTAATCCCCAGCTTATAAAATATTACAAAGTAATCTGGAATGAAGTTGAATTACGCAAGTAATCAGGAATTAAAGAATTATTAATTTACTTTCTCTTATCTAATTGAATTAAGTAAAAAATACCATGGATTTACTTGTCCCTTACTTTGATAAGATCATTTAGATCTAGAGCTACACAGATTTCCTTGGAGTCGGTGCGTGGATTCCGGTCCAATATTTCAGTGATAGGGTAATAATTATCTCTGTTGTCAACATTCCAGCCAGAGTACTGTAAATCAAGATAATAATTTTATTTAAACAAAAGCAATAATTACATTACCTATATTGTAGAATATGAAATAATTTGTCATAACACACATCTTTTTTTTACATTCTAAAGTAACATTTGAGTGATCAAATGTTACTTCAGAATGTAAAAAAAAGATGTGTGTGCTCTAGATCACAGGCTTACGATGCCTGCAATCCAACTCTTTTTGTGAAAAAAGAGTTGGGTTGCAGGCATCGTAAGCCTGTGCATTGGCCTCAAAGTTCGAATAGCTCTGCGCCTCCAAAGAATAGGCTTTCGAGGCGCAGCTTTCTTCAACTCATAAAAAAATATGTAAATTTTCATTTAAGGCATGGTGTAAATTTTTCTTTTGTTGTGAGACTGTTTCTTGCAAGTCAACAGGGAGTACCTTATAGAGTTATAGCATAGATTTTGAAGAGAGACAGTCATTAATATATGTGACAGGTACTTTAGTAAGTATGTGTTGCAGGTAATATCAAGAATTGATTTTTCCTGTTATCTTCGGTAAAGGTAAATTGTAACAACATTGATGAATAAGAACCCTTGATTTCCTGATATGAATGTTATGTGGTAGTCATACTGATTTACTGATTGGTCATCAGCTACGTTGGGCTGGTGTCTGCAACACCACATCCAAAGTAAATATAGCATCATATCATATCAGCTAAATTTGTGCAAAATTCTGACCAGAATGCTGATTAGCATTCAAGATTCCAACTGTCCCAAACTGTTTTGTGAAAATCCTTATAATAACTTGTATTATAATCTGGTTCTTGTACGATTTTACCAATAAGTCTGTGACATCTACACAATTAACTTACTCTTTTCTGTGTCAGGGATAAAAAATTAATCACTATCAGCAGAATGGATGCTCAAATAACTAAAGTCAGTTTTTATGATACTCACCACACATGTGCATTTGTGCAATATTTTACCATTTGATTCCATTGGAATAAATTTTTGCAGCAGGGCTTTTCCATCTATTTTCCACAAATTAAGTTCATCCAGTTTAGAGGTTACAGTGTCTCCATTCCATTTGACATCTGATTTTAACAATACAAAGTTTCCAGACTGTAAATATATTAAAATATAATTGATTATGTTACCATAGTTTAGTGCATAAAATAATGTAGTATTATTAAAGGGTAGTATTCAAACAAGCGAAAATAAGCTTGTTTTAGTTTTTTTTTCTTCTGAGTCCTTGAATTATCACACTGATAGTATTGAACAACTACTAACTCAAATTAGTTTTTTCGATTCACGGTTTTAAAAATTTGTATAAGAACTGTTTGTCGCCCACTTAGTATTTCAGTAGCCTATATTCAGTATTTTTGACAGCTAACCACTTGATAAGGTAGTCGATGTAGCCTATTTAAGTTCGCAGGGTTTAAAGTAACCTAACATGAAGGGGATCTTAGTTCACTCACTAGACCCGCCATCCTCTTCGAACCTAACCTGCCCCAGTTAGTGGCACAAGACCCGAGCTTGCTCTTATTGTCCTTGCCGCAATAACTGTATAAATAGTTACTCACTTGGTATGATAGTCGCCCAATACATAATTTCCCTAGTTAAAATAGCACTTACATGGAAATGTTTAGGTATATCTTTTGACTGACTTGAATCAGACTTGTTTCCATCAGACCCATTTTTCTCATCATCAGAGCCCTCTTCTTCATCCAGTTCTCCCTCTTCGTCCTCAGCTTCTTCATCTTCCTCTCCTTCACCCTCACTTTCTTCAGATGAAGAATTTTTGCGTTTCTTTTTGGTATTATTCACAGGCACCTTCGACGTCCGTTTCCGTGTTCCACGTGCAGGTTGTTCATTCTGGAGAAAATTAGAAAAATTGGTAACTGTTAGCCTGCATTATCACTTCCTGCCTGCCCTATAACTTCCATGTCTCCTAATCCAGGGCCAATGCAAACCACGGGTCGATGATTTTATCTAGTTCCTCCCGCCATTTTCTACGAGGTCTGCTGCGCCGCTGTCAGGTTGTATCAGGGCTACACAGTGGCTATTTACGAATTTATGATAACTAACCTAACCTAACATTGCAATTGATATTTCATTGAGACTACACAAAAAAAAACCTTTATTAAAACTTGTGAAACGATATTTTAAGACATGGACTTCAGTAAAACCTAAAACATTTTATTTGCGAAGTGGAGTGCACTTACAGAATCGGCATCCGGCGTCCAATCTTCACCCGAGTCTTGAAATTCTTCAGGTTCCGCTGCCGGTTCGGAACCATCAGAATCATCGTCAGTCTTCTTTACTGATTTTCGTTTACGCATAATGTTGAAAATAACACAAATGGACAGGAAACAGAAATTCACAACCCACGCCAAGGCCTCAAAAAGGCAAGCAACAAGCAACTTTGGTTGAAAAACGAAACTGATGCGCTGACTGAGGCGCTAGTATCGGGCAAGCAAGCAACAAAAAGCAAGCTACCAAAAGATTAATCTCTATGGATGGACTTTGTCATAGATAACATACAATGTTGTCGATTGCTTAATGAACTAGGCGAATGATTATAATTTATTTCCATTTTATTATTGTATTCCACATTTCCACTATTGATTGGCCTGTTGGTCTAGTGGTTTGTGACCCTGACTGCTAGGACGGAGGTCGAGGGTTCGATTCCCACACAGGACAAATCTTTGTGCGATGAGTACGATTATTTGTTCTGTATCTGGGTGTAAATTTATCTATAATATGTATGTATTTAGAAATATATAAATATGTTTATCAGTTGTCTGGTTGCCATAGTACAGGCTCTGCCTAGTTTGGGATCAAATGGCGGTGTGTTGGTTGTCCCAAGATATTATTATATTATATATTATATCATGAATGCTCTATGTAATAAATCGAGATCTTTCGGATGGTTTCTGGTGCATTAACTGTTCTTTATTTATTTTTTCAGTCGGCGTAAAACAATAGAAAGCAAATGAAAACTAGAAATCGAAAAAATCCCGTGCTTAATTAATCTTAATATATCGAGCCTTTTCAGTAAGAAGATCGTAACCGCCATTTTGTATATTTTACAGGAGAACGTTTTTTTTAAATACATATTTCTCAAAATATTTACAGCATCAATTTGAAATCTTTACTTGGTGTTATATGGGCACCTCCCTATTAATTCAAATTTGACTTAGTACTATAAAATCACATACATTAGTCGCTTACGTTAAAACTGATATGAGTATGTCGATTACGATAATTCTTAAATATCATAAAATAGTAGAAATATTTGTTGTGTTTTTTTTTACGAGATAGGCAGAGAAGGACAAAGAGTCAGAACTACAAAAAAGTAAAAAAAAAAAAGTCGTATTTAAGATGGAACTTGTCGCCTTTTTCAAATCTAAAGTTACGCAGCTTGCTTGTTTGTATTTTAATTTTGTTTGGTAAGAAGGCTGTTGCATAGGAATTCCAATCTTTAATTTCATTATTTTTTAAAAGAATTGTTTCATATTTTTTGGGATTTGTCCGAGCATTTCCAATCAAAGTTGGCCATTCAGATGGTGCGTAAATCGTTCTTTTCTATATAAATCCTTCTATTGTTGCATGCACAGAGTCTACTGGCATCATGGTATATCCAGTATGTCCAGTCAAAGTAAGTTTTCTACTATAGTAACCAAAGTTAATGGCATTCATATTTTAATTTATTACACTATTATAATGTTACAGTTCACGAACAACTAAACGCAAAACGCATTTTATTTGTATCGCAAGCGACAAGTAGGATGTTTGCAATAAAATTATTAACTTAAGATTATATCGTAAGCGGCAGGTGCTGTACTAACGATCTGTCAGTCGGTGGAGGTTAACGTTAAAAAAACCGAATGGGTTGTAACTTACGATGAAAATTTCGTCATTAAAAAAAGTTAATTACCATTTCTACTATGAACTCGACTAAGTGACAAAAGATTCAAAATCAGTTGATCTGGCGGTTAATAATTAAAACCATTTTTTGGGAATTTTGGCGCTTACGATGTTCTTCCTGAAAAGGCTCGATATTTTTTAGAAACCACCTCGTTTAGTAAAATAGTTTTTGAAAAGTGAGCACAGCATTGGGTGGTTTAAGTCTGTATTTGGCTTTAGAAATATCGGTTGCCAACATATAAAAGAGAAAAATGCTTTGTATTGCTTGTCATATCAGCTGATTGCGTCATTGCTTCGAATTCCTATAACGCAAAAACAAAAAACAAGTCGCAGTAGTTATCAGATCCGACTTAATTCGTGATAATTTTGAAAATTGTGGAGTGCGCAACATCTCAACATGAAATTCCAATATAAAGAAGAACATTCTTTTGAAAAGAGAAAGACTGAAGGCGAAAAAATTCGCAGGAAGTATCCTGACCGTGTTCCGGTAATTGTTGAGAAAGCCCCGAAGGCTAGACTTGGAGACCTCGACAAAAAGAAATACTTGGTACCATCCGATCTAACGGTGGGACAATTCTATTTCCTGATCAGAAAACGTATTCATCTACGACCAGAGGATGCGCTGTTCTTCTTTGTCAACAATGTAATTCCTCCGACATCAGCCACAATGGGATCTCTTTATCAAGAGCATCATGATGAAGACTTCTTTCTCTATATAGCATTTTCCGATGAAAATGTTTATGGAAACTAACTTTCTAACATGATATTTTCATTATTTTAATTGTACTGTGTTGATTTATCTGACCATATGGTGAAACTTATTTTTAAGGTTTAGCTTAATGATGATGTATTATGTTAAAATGGTGATTATTATAATTATTGGCACTTTCACACTGTGTTATGATAATATTACATACCACTTTAAGAAGAAAATATTGCAATGTTTCTAATTCTTTGTTTGGTTTAGGGCATGTACCTAATTATTCCTGTATCAAAACAATAAACCTAAATAAATAGAAATTGTTTTCTTTTTAGTAATTGAAGTATATTACCTACCTACCTACCGACAATATTATGATTCAATATTTTAAAGTTTGTGTTTTTCCCAACATACCATGAACCTGAAAATTTAGTTAAGTAATGCTAGTTTAAATATCACACATAGGTACTCTAACATTTCACTTAGTCCATTTACCACGGTAAAAACAATTTCTCTATACAGATAGTAAACATCGTCTTGAACTACCTACATCATACAATTACTACAATTCGATATCGCCCACCAACAACTCCTTTGTTACTATTTCTCAAATATGTTGTGCAACAACAACATTCGCAGTTGAGATTAGGTAGTTGCAGGCTGTTGTTTCTTGGCCTAATCATATAATATCATGAAACGTATTTTGTTAGGGCTCCTACAATATTGTGAGTCTGTAGTTTGAATGAAATTTTAATAGGATAATATATGGTAGGTAGTAATAGTCGTCGACGTCATACGCATTTTGTATAAGGGGAATTAAGTAGGTACTACTAGTAATAACTCTCATCATCAAAAATTATATTGCCTGAAAAACATACCTACTACTAGGTCGATATTTTTCGTTCGTCATATTATTATCTGCCTACAAGTAGACTATGACGCTATAATCTTCTAGCTAGCTAGGCGACAGGCATAGGTAGAGATATGGTCCTGGTAGCTTGCGTGGTATATCTTGGATTACCTACTTACTTTCTTAATTTGGTGATTAATACATAGGTACTGCTGTACTGTACAAAAAAAACTTAAAAAACAATGAGTAAATTCACGACGACGTCATAGTAAATACCTATATGATAGAGGTAGGTATCTACAAAAACATTTTGTTCGTCACTTGTTCTAAATAATATTTTATTTTATTGATTTTTCTGAGAGAGCGTTCGACGATGACTCACCACGTTCTGGCAGGCTTTTGAGATAAATTGTTTACCACACAAGCTAGATTATAATATGCGTAGCTATCTACAGTGCTCTCAGACTACGATACTACTGTGCCAGTACTCCGTAATCAATCCAACAACCTGCGCCGGGTTAGTGGCGGAATAAGGTCTTTTGTTTTATGGATGCTGGATAGCCTTGAAATTCAGACAGTGAAAATGTGTGAGCTCGTATAAATTCTAGCACCCTGCGTCGGATAGGCTATTTGTCTTTGACCATTCTTACCAGAAATAAGAGTTTCTTATAGAAAAGTGTAACAGCAGGCCTCGGATAGATTTACATGCTCTCATATTATTTAGTGCACCTATTCCAATTTCCTGTCAAATAACCTGGCTAGGCGCTCCAAAACTTTCCGGAATGAGTTAAATCGGAAACGTTATCCTGGAAATCGGGAAGGTTATCCTGGGTGACTTTTACGTTGCCTTGATGTTGTAGGAGAATAGAACCGCAGTCTTGTATAGAAAATTCTACCGTATCGTAGGTACCTGCATAATGTAAAGCTCATATTTAAATGCTTTATAGTGAGTCGAGTCTGCGTAGTATGAGTAATGTGCAAAAGCCTTAACCCAGGGGAGGAACAAGGCACCAATGTGGTAAAGTTTGAATAAAATAATTCTACTGCACTAGTTTACACGGTTTACTTATATGATTTCTTCCAGAAATTAAATTTCTTTTAGAATTAGTGGCGTTCGTTCATTCAGATATGTAATACTACAACTTAAAAATGAATGAAGTAGAAAAGTCTTTTTAAGAGCCCTAAGGGATGAGTTGCATAAAGAAAACAAAAAAAGATGATACAAGTTATTTTTACTACTAACAGAGGTTTGTGCACTTCACTTTGTGTAAATTATTCATCACCACTGCTCTCAAAACGACGAGGGAAAATATTTGGCAGGTACTCGGGCAATTAATTTCAAAGGATGTGAGAGAAACTTCATACTAAAAATTCTGTTACATGTAGCCTTGTAGCCATAATCCCTACCCAATAAAGAACTATTACAGCGTTTTATAAACGGGCAGAAAAAACGTCAGTCTAAAACCGTTTTCAGACAAAGTCCAGCTCTGTCTGGTCAGTGTTGCGACGGAATGGGAAATAATTGCTTGCATACGTTTTGCAAAAACTTCTTGTTAGGAGCATCCAAGCAGTCAGTCTCCCTAAGCATGCTCAGACGTACGTCCATTTTTTCAGTTTAACCTAAGTTGAGTAATACGTATAGCAAAGTACATTTGAAAAACAGGTCTTCACTTCTTTTCTTCACTCGCAATTAAAAATAATACTAACAGGTCTTCATTAACTTATGCATTTAATTACAGTATAATAAATTTTACAAATGGAAATAATTGCTTAACCACTAGAAATCATCACTTCAAATTAGTTAATGACTTATTTATCCTTTCAGATCAACCCAAGGCCAAGGAGAAGATCGGCTTAATATCGGGTTTTATAATGATAAAAAAAAACACAAAATTATATCTGAGAATACTGCTCTGGCGGCAGCTTAGTTAATAGATACATATTAGGTGCCAAATTTAACAGTAATTTTAGAGTTTTTTACCAAAATATGATTTCGATTTCAGCGTTTTATCGTTTATATTTATAAGGATTATTAATCAATGTAAAAAAAAAAACATTGCTAGCACACTTAGTAACATCGGAATCGTTCTATGCTTTTTTTAATAATTAATAATATCCATATTGAGATACTAATTTGAGGACTTTAAGAAATACATAACACAGTAAAATGTAACAATGACATTGCAAAAAATATGTTTCGATCAAAACACCTTATTCAAAATGTAAATTATAAGTAAGCTACCAACTGTCCAAATATTAGTTGTAATTAAAACTTTTCAATACATTCATTTAACGCTGACAAATCATTATCTAATTATCTAGTTAAACATTCATATAATTTTCAAGTATATAAGGTCCCATTAAAATAGATGGACAACTTTTAGAAATCATTCAGACCATCAAAATAAGGACAATGGTAAAAAAAATAAGAAAAACGCATTTATACACCTTACAAGAAAAAAAAAAATCTTCTAACGAAAATACATGCCGGCAATTTATTATTTTAGGTCAAAATAAAATCACTTTAATCTGTTTTTTTTTGCTTGGATATCTTTGGTTAGACGTACGGAACACTGTGTTAAAATTTGTCTATTTTAATGGGACCTTATATTCATAGTCATATGATGGAAATTAATTATGCAATTTAAATAAGGTTGGAATATTATGTAGTTTTAGTTATTTTAAATGATTGTTGAATTGGGCACAGTTTTTGCCAGGTCTACAATACCATTAGAGCCCCTATACAGTTTCATGTGATTTTGCATATATTCTAATTGATTTAAAGTTGCTGTCACAGGTAAAATAAATGCTCGACTGGAAGCATTTATTCACTGATATTTTGCTTTACTTTGAACTGTTAAGGTGGGTTCTAACCAACACAAACATAACAGCCAGAGGACAAGATCATAATTGTCTTGATATACTTAACATAGTATTGATATACGAACGAAATAATGCTCTGTCCCAATTTCCACAAAGATAATGGGATAGAATGTGCAACGTGTTGGTCTCTATCTTAAATCGACCTTTATCTTAAACGATTGTCCCGGTTAAAACTCACCTTAATATTTCTTGTAGACTTGATACTAAAGCAAAACCGTGAAGACAGACCATATTTCACTGTCGTGTGGATTTCGTTACGCACGCAGAATAGCCCTGCTCTCGTCTAGTTCTTACTATTGAAAATTCAACACTACAGAGAAATATATCCTGTATGCGGTGCAACCTCGCGTGTATGGGGATATCCATATTGCAGTAGAACGCCCTACACCCATACCCACACTTAGACACGTTCCGATGCATGTTTCAAGACGATTGACGACAGATTTATATAATGAATTTAAAAAAAAGGAAAATTAAAGTTGATGTCAAAGTTTTATTTAATTATGAAAGTCACTACCTAGATAATAATAATAAGTAAGTAATTAACATAAGAAGACATTTTTGATGTAATAGGATTTTTCGTCTTACAACTACGCTTAAAAATTTAGAACCTCATATAATTGTGGGATCTTCTGGAAGGTCGACCACGGGATCGCATGCCACGGCCACGTGCTCCGCTCTCGCTGTCTGTGAAATTTAAATTTATTATATTTTAACAGCTGCAAGGTATTAAATACACATTAAAATGTTTCATTGTCATCATTTCTCAGCACATTTATTTCGTATAGTAACTTTTTATGTAACCAATTTACTTAACATTGGTTCTATAAGAAGACGGTCCATTATGTTTGGACTAAACACACCCAGTAATCAATACGAACAAGCTTTAAGTAAATCAGTTGTTTTCTTATAATGTAGTCTAAGTTTTTCCACTCGGTTTCTGCCGGCTTCCCTTCGAAGGTTTGAAACAGCAACTTTATCGTTCAATGGTGGCTATCATTGCCGAATAATATAATTTCACTACGGATATTTACAAACGCGATTTGGACGTTGAGTTGCGGACACCAGCTCGTTATACAATACAATACTCTCTATGAGCATTTTGCCGCCCTCAATGTTATTATTTTCTAAACTATGCAGTTGTCCAGGTTTTCCTGCCTCGTATTCTGTCACTTGCCTTTCTTACAAGTTTTAAGTGCAATCAGTGCGAAGACTACCGCGTAAGAAAAGGATTTCTACCTTCAGGTTCCGTGCGGCGGCACATTGATCACTGCGCGACTACTCCTGCAAGTATACTTTTGATTGAATTTATGGGATTTCCCTGCTACACCACATTTTCCGAAAATATGTTATCGGGAAGCGTTGCTTCGACTACTGAGGTATCAAACCGCTCGATTTGTACCAAAAGGAATCCAGAAACTATCTTCAGAAAGAGATATCCCATATACGGGCGATATGTCAATCATAAAAGGAACAGAGGATTCAAAAAATAAACAAAAACTTTTTTGGTGGTATCAATACATCAGTGATACGATTTAGATTATATTTTAAAATTTACTAAATTATTTTTTGGATATATTTTTTTTTTTTTTTTTCAATTCTAACTAACACTTATGATTGTTTTACTTTGTTAGAAACCATTTGATTCAAACAACTTAGGTAAACAAAGATATTATGCCGTCTACCTTGGTGTTATTTTAAAAACTTTGAATGCACAGTACTTCTTGAAAAAAATGACAACTTGGACGAAATAAAGTCACACAATAAATTGTGGTTAAAGGTTTCAAGCACAAATGCTGAATCTAGATAGATACGGTGTTGAATCTAGATATATCGGTGGGTCTCTTGGACGCAAAGAAAGACGCAGGAGTTTTGCGGTAGACATCGAAAATAATTTCAAATTTTTCTTGTGTTCTATATTGACCGAGACTATGCAAAAAGCCGGTGTTATAAATGGACTTTGGATTGCCATCGTGCTCGTGGCTCGCTGACTGCCCAGGGTGCGTCGGACGTATAGTGACTTACTATGTTCATTAAATGAAGCTAAGCTTGTAGTCTTATCTTGCATACGAACCATCTTATCAAATGAGCCTGTATTAAATTCAAGTAAAACCATTCACTCATTCTAAATTTGACAAAGGACTCAGTACCTGCGGCGCGCATCCATCGCTGATTCTGCGAGTGTGGTGAATGAGGAGAGTGCGCATGCTGTTGCGCGTGAGCACGACGCGCCACCGCGGTCGGCGCACTCGCTTCGGCTTCTCGACCTTCTTCTGCCACCTGCTTTTTAACGATCATAATCACATTAGTATTATTGTAGTATCTAAAGATATAACAAGAGAACCTATCCCGTTGCGTTCCTGATTTACTACAATACATACTTGAAGTGATAGGACTTTAAAGAATCATGTTAGTTATAATTTATTAGAATTGGTGCAGCTAGACATTGTTGAAATATATAGATTTTCATCAAGCATTATGAATCACGTCGAGAGAGAGGAGAGGAGCATCGTTCTAAACTAAACCGTCAAAATGCTTGACGAACGTGATTCGGTAAATATAAGGTGTGATAGAAAACGAAACTTCTTTTATAATTGTTCTTATCAATTGGTTAAACAACCATCGTTATTGTAACAGAAATCCAGGCTTTAATTTGGACTTAGGCAACTTCGGTCGATTGGTCTATGGAATCGTACGAATTAAATACGTAGAGAGAAGTAACTTTTTATTTATTTATTTTGTAACCACTATACCAACAAAATTTACTCTTTCACAAAACAAAACACATCATCGTCATCATTCTCTTGCCTGTTCCAATCCTAATTTATTTGGGGTGGGCGAAGCACATACAAGTTACTTTATTTGTTGCACCTAATAGACCATATAGATCTATGTTTTAATTCTCAGATTTCTTAAATAAAAAAGAGTCAGCAAATTGATTGATTGAGATAGACATACATATGATTTCAAAACTACTGCATGGAGTACGAAATAGCACATTCTGCTATAATTTAAAATGCAAAAATATTTAAATACCTATGAATGTTAATTAGGCAAACTGGTTAGCTATCGGCCATGTGCTGCTTGTTATTTAATGTAAGTAAGTAACAATGTTTCGAAATTACACTTTGTCAGGGTTAACCATGTTTTATCTCGAGCACTATATAAATGACTTTCACTTTAAAATGACTCTTGACAGCTGATTTAATTAAAATTTAACTCTCGATATTCTTGAGGATTATAAATACATTATTTACGTACGACCCAAAACGAAAAAATCTCCTTCAGTTGTTAGAATCATCAATATCAATTTAAATAATAAAAATCTGTTTTGCCTCATAAAGTATCTAAAACCTTAACTTAACGTATTTCCTTCGTGCTTCCCCTTTATGGAAGCACACTCCCCTTTGGATGAAATGGATGAAATTATCAGACATACTCTAACGTCAATTTTAAATGTGGCTTTGGACGACCGGGCTTGGGCACAAGCTACTCTTCCTATTCGCATGGGAGGACTCGGCGTCCGCAAAATTTCCAGTATTAGTTTACCGGCTTTTATATCCTCGGTCCACGGCACTAAGAAATTAATCAGGAATATCCTGTCTTCCACACTGATTGATTTTGATGTGCCGTGCATGTCCGAGGCTATCGATGCTTGGAAACTCGCTTGCCCGAATACTGAAGAACCCGATCATCCATTTTCCCAGAGACGGTGGGACGAGCCGCTCTGCAGAGTAGTTCAGAGCAATCTGCTGAACATGTCTGCTACTACTGCTGAGCGTGCGCGCCTACTGGCTGTGGGTGAGTGGGAGTCGGGTCTTTGGCTTCACGCACTGCCGTCGTCGAGCAATAGGCACATTGTTCGACGACACAACCTTCCGCCTCGCTGTTGCTTTAAGCCTTGGTGCCGCCTGCTGTTCTCCTCATCGCTGTCGCTGCGGTGAAGCTGTCAACAACCTCGGCAACCACGGCCTGTCATGCAGCCGAGATGCGGGCCATTTTGCACGGCACGCAAATATAAACGACCTCATCCTACGAGCTCTTGTTACCGTCGTCGTCCCTGCTGTTTTAGAACCCAATGGCTTGGCACGCGACGATGGCAAGAGACCGGACGGCATGTCTTTGTTTCCTTGGAAGATGGGTAGGCCTTTAGTGTGGGACGCAACATGCGTCGATACTCTTGCGCCATCCACTCTTCCAAGCTCATCGTGCTGTGCTGGTGCTGCCGCTGCGGCTGCAGATAACCTCAAGCGGCGTAAATATAGAAACCTTTGTGGTAACTATATTTTCCGAGCCGTTTGGGGTTGAAACTCTGGGGCCGTGGGGTCCGAGTGCTCATAGCCTATTTAAGGAAATTTCGAAAGGCCTAGTTGACGCTTCCCGTGACCCAAGGGCTGGCTTTTACCTTGGCCAGAGGCTAAGTGTTGCCATACAACGTGGCAACGCCGCCTTTCTCTTGGGCACATTACCAGCTGACAGCGTTGAGGAGGAGTTTTTCGATGCCCCTTTATAGTTTGTTGTTAGTTTATTTATTTTAGTTTAATAGTTTTTAATTATTAATGTATATAGTTAGTTTATCCTAATAAAGCAAAACCTTAAAAAATGATTATTTTGCCTACACTAACAAAAACATTATGAAATTTGAACTAAAATATAATAAATTAATATAACATTATAAAATCTTATCATTCAAAAAATCTTGTAAAGAATAGGAACATTTATCTATTAGTAATGATGTTAACCTCTTTTTAAATAAAGGGTGTAAACAGACTCTTAACAAAAACGAAAACCACATATTCTGCCCATCATTTGGATCATTTTTTCCTTCTAGACAATACCTGGGAAACCACAGGTTCTGGAGATATTGAAGGTCAAAACGTAATTTTTTTTTCTACTTTTTTGCATCATCGAATTCTAAGCGTTATCACAAATTTTTCTTCCAAACAAACATTATCAAAATTTTTATTTTATTTAAACAAATTACGCGTTTGAAGTTACAAAAATCAATGCACACCCAAGCGCTTACTCACATTTACAAAGCCGTCGCACGCACACAAGCGCGCGGTATCAGCTGTTCCCGCTGTGCGCGTGACCTCGAGTCATTTGAGTTCAACGGCCGTGTAGGTACCTACCCGCGCACTCAGCTGATCGATTAAAGGACAGTTTATTTGTTTGCATGAAACAGTTTTTGATTTCAGATGTCTTTTAAAAACGTTGATTATGGTTAAGTCTGCGGATTGTTGTGATACCGCAAGTTTAATTCATTCATTTAATAACTAAAGTCCTAACTTCTTGCAGATTCAAGTAAAAATGTTTGGCACATTATTTTTGTTATCATTGGGACTTAAACATAACTTGCGAAATATCACACCTCTGCCTAAACCTTTGGGGATTACAGGCGTGTTGTTATGTTATCATTGAATCCTGCCAAAAGAATAATTTGTAATTAAAAATCATACCCCAACCCAAAGATAAGTCTTGAATTTCCTTGAAAAATGTGGAAGTAATCTGTCGCTTATAAAAACATGTGCGATACGTGTTTGCACAGGCGCTTAGTAATCAGGAAATAAATGCCTCATTCGATCAAACTTCACAATTAGCTGAGAATTTATCTTTTCCGTAATCAGTTAATACCAATAACACTCATGCTTTTTATCTTACTTCAAATTAAATCATTTTTAAAGCAGGATTTTAAACAAACTGAACTTTATTTTACCAAACAACAAACGCCTTAGTGAAAATGGTTAGCAATTTAACACTCGGAAAGTATGAGATTAAACGACTTCTTTTTTTAGGTAAAAGATTGTGCTTGCATCAAAGAAGCCTTTACAATACTTTTACTAGTTACCCCAAAGAAAAGCTACGAACTCAAAAAAAATCACCTGATTTTAGAATCGCTTGTCATTTTGCGTCAATCAATAAAATTGCAAGGAAATACGGAATTTTAGCTACACTAACATACCTACGGGTACGTAACGTTTGTAAATAGCACGTAAATTTACTTCGTATTTAGTACAGTGCCCCGAATACCACAGTGCTATCACAATCATGAGGACGGTGATGATAGCCAGAGGACTAGGTTTTGCATAGAAATTTCCTCTGAAATTCTCGGAAATTTCTTTAGTTAGATTTTCAACTTTATCGCTAGAGCATTAGGTTCAAGGTTGATTGGGAAAATTTTCCAATTTCTCCAAATCATTTTAAACCATAAAGTGTTGATGGTTAAGTTCAAAATTGAATGAGAATTCGGAATCAATAATAAATTTAAGTTTTTATTAACAAAATTGCAATGATATTGAACTCTAACGACAGTCACATCTTATCCCATCTACAACCAATTATTGACCCTTATGCCTTTAGAGTTAAGGTTTTAAAAGTGGTCAATTGCTAAAAAATAGCACATTCAAATGGACTCGGAGTACATCAAAGCCGCCCGCCGGCGCTGCCGAACTTATGCCTAAAACTATCTCACAAAGAAATTTAAAGATTATTAGTCCCGTTTCATGCGCCATCGAGAGTGCATGTGTATTTTTATTGCGCAACTTTTATTATTTTCATCTCAGTAGATAATCGTGCGTGTTTCGTGTTGTGTGATAGTGATTACGTTAGAGAAGTGATAGGTAGACGAGTGTTGCTATTGTGAGTGGATTGTGTTTGTGAGCGAGTGTGTTTGAGCTGATTGGTCTCGTTCCCAAACGATGCCGGTTATCAGTAATCAGTATTCATCGCCGGAATACGTAAGTACATGTTTAACTGTTGCGGTATGGCCTATGGAAATACGATCGAAGCCATTCAAGGCCCTACGCTGGCTAGAGTAGAGCGTGCGTCTGTTTTCACGTGCAGTGGCTACCGATGCTAGATCAGCTAGGTGACAACAATAGTAGGGGAGCCCACGATGCTAAATGGGGATTTACTCGAGCGTCGTAGAGACCTATTGGGATGTAAAGCTTAGATGATAAGAAGAAAAAAATGTTATTTGATATATACCTTTACATCGGTGGGGGAATCGGCTATAGATTTTTATATATGTAAAAAAAAACTGTTGCATGGACATCCTCGAGCGCGTCAGATATTGATAGCATCAATGCCCTACGTATTTTTAATAATGTACGTATGTTAATCTGATCGTTTGCATGATGCGGGTGGTTGTATTTAAGGGTTGAAAATGAAAAAAAAATATCGAGCGCGTCAGATTTTGTAAGGGAGTGTTAAGTGCACCAAAAAAAAGCTCTCATTCACTAATCTGACGATTTCGATGGGACGCAAATTCGCGGCCATTTTCATAATGTGCAAAAAAAATTCGCCATTTTGAAATACTCAAGCCCGTCAGATTAAGATATATATGGTTCATCTTTATGTTCTAAATGTACTGTCTCATAATCTGACGATTATCTAGAGGGATTCGCCTGATCTTACAAAAAAAAATTAGAAAAACGGTTCACCTTAAAGGCCATCCCTGCAACTTCCCGCAAATTCCATTCCTGGGCGCTTAAAATTGTACTTATGACATTTTTGAGCTCAAAATATAATTTATGTGATATTTTGAGCTCGCTGAGTTCAAAAAAATAATATTTCTATGCATTTGAGCTCTCCCAGCTCGAAAGTCTGATAGAAGTTTCATAGAACTCTATTTTTGGAATTTTCAAACCGCAATAACTTTTGAATGGATCAAGCAATTTTCACGCGGTTGGTGGCATTCGACGCAGTTTTATCATCCTCATAAGTAATTTTGCAATTTTAATTGATCAAACCACAAATTTCGGAGTAATCCCGAAAAAACACTTTTTCGGGTTTCTTTCGTTCACGATATCTCTTGAACGAATCAACCGATTTTGACTAGCTTGGTGGCGATCGACGTGGTTTTTCAAGCTCAAAGGTGGATTCGTTTTTGAAGTTAATCGATAAAGCCGGTTAAAAGTTAATCCAAAAAAACCACTTTCAAAATTTTCAAAATTTCACAAAATCTATCGGTCCGAATCGGTTCAAATTCACAGGAAATTAATTTTGAGGGAAATCTTTAGAACCCCGTTTAGTAGATTCCGATCGGTTTAGTCGTTCAAAAGTTATAAGCGAGTCACACACACACACACACACACACACACACACACACACACACACACACACACACACACTCACATACATACAGACATAGTGACAACATCACGGGGGTAGTAGTAGGGGAGCCGATGATGCTAAATGTGTAGTTACTCGAGCGCCGCGGAAACATATTAGAAATGGTAGATTAGATGATAGGAAAAAAAATGGTCCTATAATGTTTCCAATTTTAGCGGTGGGGGAAGCGTCTACAGATTTTCAAAATTGTAAAAAAAAAAACAATGACACCGAAATACTTAAGCGCGTCAGATATTGATATTTTTCATCGCCCAACATGTCTCTGATATGAAATATATAATAATCTGACGATTTGCGTGGTGGGGTGGCCATGCATCTCGCATGGCCACCCCCTATGCGAGATGGGGAAAAGCCCGAAAAAAAAAATTTACTCGAGCGCGTCTGATTTTCATAGGCGTTATTCAGTGAACCCTACAGATACTCCAATTCCTCAATCTGACGATATCGAATTGACCTAAGTACGCAGCGAATTTTTGAAAATGTAAAAAAAGTCGTCATCTTGATCTACTCGAGCGCATCAGATTAGCATACTGAAGGTTCATCATGATGTCCCAGGCACACTGACTACAAATCTAACGATTATTTTGAGGGGTATCGTTAATCTGCCGATTAAAAAAATAAATAAAAAAAATTACTGTAAAGGACTAATAAAAGTGTGAGAAATTATAATCATATTTAAAAATATTATTTATTATGGATTTGATATCAAAAAAAATATAATTCGATGAATTTTCGTAAGGTAAGTGTAGTACTTATAGTTCTGATCTTAAGTAACGTTTTTTATAGATTTCGGCTTGCGGAAATCGTCAGATTATATTTTTTCTGTTATTCTGGTATGATTACCTCTAAAATAAAATAAAAACGACCGCGCTCGATTAAATCCAGACATCGATTTTTTTTCGCAACTTTGCAACGCTCTCACGCCCTTAGGTTTCGCTCAAATCGTCAGATTAGCAAAATTGACACTTGTTAGTTAGTAATTAACCCCCCTTATCTTAATCTGACGCGCTCGTGTAAATCCGATGATCGTTTTTTTTTACTAATCTGACGGGTCCCTCCTGAGCGCACCCCTCTGTATTAAGGGCTCATATTGGCTGGAAGTACTTGTCAATATGTAATGTATCCTCCCTTATATTAATCTGACGCGCTCGAGTAACTCCCAAAATTCCTTCTATGGCTCCCCTACTACAAAGCGATACGAAAAGTTACTTGTTTGAAAGTAGGTACGTACCTACTTTCAAACAAGTATCTTTTCGTGTAAGTAGTTGAATCGAATTTAATTTACCTAATACTTTTTGCTTAACGGATTGGTCGGAGAGGGCTAAATGTAAACAGGGTTGGAAAGCTATGGGGGAGGCCTTTACCCAGCAGTGGGTCAGAGTAGGCTAACTGAAAATAAAAGTACTTTTTGCTAGATAAGTACGCTGAGTGGCGTTGGTACTTGACGTGACTATCTACCTACAGGCCGGAGCGGTGGCGCGCCGCCGCACCGCTGTGTGTGTGCCGTGTCCGTGTACCCGTGTAGGCACAACGCACACATTGGACAGTCGCTTGCGCGCAAACCATTGCGCGCTTCAAAAATCAGATTATTTTCTAGGTCCAAAAAAAAATTCGTTTCCCAGCAATTATTTTTGCGCAGTGCTACTTAGTTTCATGTACAGAATGCTTGGTTAACGGCTTCGTGAAGAGTCTGTTTACACCCCGTATACATACTTAGTGATTCTGTAGACATGAGGTATTATGCTACTTGATAGCAAGCTTTTTCTTAATAATGCTGTTTTGTACCTTCCCGTAAACATTAGATTTTTGTATTGCGATCTAACAGATCCCGGACGTGTTCTAATATCGTCCATTAGGGTAAAAAAGTGTGTTTGTTCTAACAAATAATAAAACTTCAAGTATATACAAAGACGGAGAGGTGGGTAATTTAGAGACTAGAAACACAGGCTTGTCATTGATCTTAAACAACGTTTTTGGGCCTTGAATATCCTCTCCCTCTCAATACAGTTGCTCCAGAATATTAGTCCGAATCATAAAACTGACGCAACTAGACCGTGATAAGCTTCCAGCACGGTGCGAATGCTTTCTTTTTTTGCCAGGTTATAAAGTACGTACGCTGACTTGCTTAACCTCTTACATACATCCTCTGCGTGTGGTTTCCAGGTTAGTTTATTATCAATTAGAATACCAAGGAATTTTGTCTATGTTACTGTTCAGTCAGTTTGCGAAGTGATTGAGTGATTTTTTACTGGGACCTTGTGGGGAATTCCGTATCTATTAAATAGGCTGTAGTTGTGTATTAAAATTTTTTAAACTACTGAACCGATCATCCTGAAATTTTGCATAGACGGACATAGGATACCTTTCATCCCGAAAAAAGTACTGTTCCTGAGGAAAACAACAATTACGTTCTTATGATAATAGATGGCGCCTAGTGTCTTTCAAATCATGATTGAATTAGAACAACCCGAATTGATTGTTAAATTTTAAATTAACGCGAGCGAATCTGCGGGCAAAAGCTAGTAAGTTTATAATCGCAAAAAAGTAATTATTGTGTGATGTAACTACAAATTTATGGTTTTTGGGTTTTTTCCTTTGTCAAATTTAATTATTCCATTAATTATTGTTCATAATCATATAATAAAGGATTGGGCTGAAATAGCTCTAGACAGAGAAAAATGGAAAAGAGGAAGGCAGGCCTTTGCCATGCAGTGGGACACGACAGGCTCATAATAATAATAATAAACATATCATATCAATATATCATATATAATAAACAGATAATTCCATTAAAATTGTATTATTGAATTAAATAAATGTCAATATAATACTTTTTAGCAAAAAAAAACTCACTGATGGCAAACGAAGCACTAGCACTACCTTCAATATGGAGAGACAAAGAAATAGTACACGTAAAGGGCCGCTTCGCGGGCGTGAGCGCCGGGGCACGTCTGGAGCTGACGCTGGACATGACAGCATACGGACCGTCAGCGACTCTCTGCTGAGCAGGCGGGCGAGAGTCGGGGAACCCGAAGATACTACAGCCGAACAACGGGGTGGGGTAGACACAGATGATGCTTTGCGGAGTAGGGCTAACATGCCCATTTACCACTCCGCCGGCTCATCTAGGGAGACCATTCAAGAGTTAAATGAAGATAGAAGGAAAAAATGGTCGACTGAGGAATTGAAGGAGTTAATGTACTGTTTTTTTAAAGCACAATCTCAGGGACCTAATAATAGGCTATTTACATTATTTAGAGTCAAAAATCCTAGTAATCCAAAAATCCACAAATTTAATGGCAATACACTCTCAAACCAGGCGAGTAGAATTATTAAACAAAATGTATTATCACAAGAAATCTTAAGCCGCATAAGGGGTGAAGCCGAGGGGAGAGTAACAGAAAACACACAGAAACAAATTCAGTAACGCACACATCCAACACACAACATCACGCTCACACACTCACACAAACACACAACCTTCATTGGAGCAGACGGAGTTACTAGATCAACTAACTACAAATGTAACAGTTACTGAAGATCAAGATCCGTTAATATTTAACTTTTTACAAGTATTGGCTGAAACTAAGGAAACACCAATAAAAGACAGACACTTATTACCCAAAGCAAAAACAAACAGACATTTTTTACAAAACCTGCATACACTCAATAGTTATTTACCGAACCTATTAATTACTACAGACACAGTTAGAGAATTAAACAATATTATTTATATGCTACAGCCAAAACACTTATACTTAATAATAAACAAATACCATTTATACCTAAAAATGTAATTAAAACAAGAACAGATCCACCCTGGAAGAAAAGAATAAAAACTAGAATAGAAAAAAATAGAAAAGAGTTTGGACAACTTGTAGAAATAGGCAGAGGCGTAAATACCCGTAGAATGAATAATATAAAAACTAAGCTTTACAATAAATACAACATACAAAGTGAAATTGAAAGGAATAATACAGAAGAGATACTGAAGCAAAAGATCAAAGCACTAGCTGGTAGATTAAAAAGGTATGAAGAAATCAGCAATAGAAAAGAACAAAACAGGCTATTTAAAGAAAATGACCATAGGTTATACAGTGTGTCAGGTTAAACGAGGGATACTTTAAGGGAGTGTAGTACTCATGAAAATGAACAACTTTTAAGGCGCGGATGCAAAAATATGAAACAATAAAAAACTGCTCTTCCCTACATTTTGTCCAGTTATGCGAACATAAATGTATAGGTCTTTTAGTAAAAGTTGTTCATTTTCATGTGTACTACACTCCCTTAAAGTATGTCCCTCGTTTAACCTGACATATTGTATAGAAGCTTAGGGAACAATAGTACCACTAATGATATAAAACTACCCAGTAAAGAGAACGTAGAAGAATTTTGGAAATCAATACTGTCTAAACCTATACAATACAATAAAGAAGCCCGGTGGATAAACGAACTAGAAATTTCATCAGACAGAATAGGCACAGTAGAATCACATGAAATCACAGAAGAACAAGTTAAAATAGCCATTAGGAAACTGCACAATTGGAAGACTCCGGGAATTGACAAAATACAGAACTATTATTTAAAATATCTTACTAGTACCCATAAATATTTTGCTACAGTTTTCACAAATATTATAGGGAGTAGGGAGCAATTAGAAGAATGGTTTACTACAGGACAGGTTATTTTAATTCCAAAGAACGAAAACACAGAAGATCCTAAAAACTGGAGACCAATTGCTTGTTTGCCTAGCAGTTATAAATTACTCACATAATTATATACTAGCCAACGAATTGTACAATCATTGTCAGGAGAACAACATCATGGCGATAGAACAAAGAGGGTGCCGTCGCGCCATCTACATCAAGCATGGCATATTTCAGGGAGACTCTCTGTCACCTTTGTTGTTTTGCCTGGCAATTAATCCGATTTCATTAATCTTCAACAAATATGAAATGAAAGGGTACAAATTTGCCTGCCAGGGCTGCGGGCTGTTCGAACGAGATACCGCGGCCCTGGAACACAAAGGGCAAGGAAGGAACATGGATGGGTTTTAGTCAGTACAAGTCTGACACTCCCTTCCGCTCTGCCCAGAGCGGGAGAAGTAATTTGATGATTTCCCGTCCGTAAAAAAAAAAGGGTACAAACTTAAAGATAGCTTCAAAAATAATTTAAAAGTTTTGTTAGACAGTGTTGAAATATTCACAAATGACTTTCGGTTTAAATAAATGCAATACAATACACATTAGATCAGGACACAGGAATACTATTATAGGTGAGGGACATATACTACTAAGCGGAGATACATTTGAACAGCTGGGAATAGATGGGACATATAAATATTTAGGAATACACGAATCAGGGAACATAGAACATAGTCAGATTAGGGAACAGGTTACAAAAGAATATTTTAAGAGAACTAAAAAGCTACTGGACACGTTTAAACGCGCGAAATATCATAAAAGGGATAAATACCTATGCAATACCAGTCCTACTGTACTCATTTGGAATTATGAATTATAAGATAGTGATTTAAAAGCAATACATATAAAACTAGGAAATGATTAGCAATTAAAAAAGCACAACAACAAAAAGCAGATGTGGGAAGATTGTACTTACCAATTAATTAATAATTCATATAGAAAATATGTATAAAACACAGATACTTAAATATAAACATTATTTCGAAAGAGAGAATGACGATTTAATAAAAGTGATACTTCAACATGATAAAAGTAGGGATAAATATTCAATTATAAAAGAAGCACAAGAAATAGAAAGAAAACTACAACCACCACAAAATAATACACATACAGACAAACAAGCAATAGTCAAGAAGCAGAATGATAAATGGAGAAATAAGCAATTACATGGACAGTTTCCTAAAGCAGTTTTGGACCAAGCTAATATAGACAAAGAAAATTCATTCAAATGGTTAAACAAATATCACCTTCCATAGAATCAGCAATATTCGCCATACAGGACCAGGCTGTTATGATGCACCAGCATCAACGCGACATTTTAAAGTTAGATATAGACGGTAAATGTCACTTATGTGCCAGCAAAGACGAAACGACGCATCACATTATAGAGATGGGTCGTACTAGGCAAATCTTGGACTAGGTGCACCTAGTCCAAGTCCGTACAAATACTCGATCCAAATACCTGTTCCACCTAGTCCACCTAGTCCATGAAATACGCATACTTTATAGTGATTCTTAGTCTTTGCGTAACAACGATACGTGTAGTACGTACGTACGCAGTAATGAATTGTTATCTTCCCTTCATACTTTACACAGGCTTAGGACTGTGAACGTATAGATTTATCTACATTGAAGATTGTTAGCGTATTTAAAAGATTTCAATTCATTTTTCAGAGTACTTAATATGTTTTGTTTTCCTTTTTTTTTTTGTTTTTTTTTTTTGAATCATGTAATTTACAATAATTTCTTTTTGTTTTGTTTTTTTTTTTAAATCACGTAACTATATACAATCATTGCTTTTGTTTTTTTTTTTAAATCACATAATTATTTACAATCATTGTTATACACTATGTTCGAGTTTAAACCGAACACTCAGCGAAAATGCATAATTGCATCCAACGCAAGTATGCACATTCGCTCGTTCACAATGTGGGCCAGTTCGTATTCAGATCTCATTAGAGACACCGCGTACTCAAAACCATTATACCATTACCATTACCATTGTCTTGTAACTAAGTGTTATAGTGATTTAATATATAGCTATTTCCACTACAATTCAAGACTTTAACTTCTACCATAAACCATATCCTATCAATACGGAAAAGGAGTGTTAGGTCACCATAGCGCCGGCACTACTTTTTACATGGTCCTTCGAGCATTTATTTACCAGTGACTACCAAGTGAAACAGTGGCACGCGAACCAGAAGATCGCCGCAATTTGAAGAACTTCGGATTGCAGAGACGGTCGTTTGGAGCATATAAGGTCAGATCAAACCATTTATCCATACTAACCATTTCCAAATATTTACAAATCAACTTTAAATATGGATTCCGATTCTTTGTTCATCAACCAAACGGAACTCTACGAAATCCTGAACAAGTTTTTAATCAACATAAAGAAAGATGGATCCGAGAGGAAGACCATCGATAATTACAAGCGCAAGGCAAGTATGTTGGAAGCATACTGGCGCGATTATCAAGAAAACCATAGAAAAATGAACGAGTTATCAAATTTCGACCACATTTACTTCAAAAAGGGTTGTTTCGAAACAGCCCAGGAGGTTTATTTGAAAATTAAGGACATTATTGACAAAACCATGAGGCAGTTAGGCGCGAAGCAGCTGGATGATGAAGGCACCTGTAGAACCAAAGCGGACGAGGTACAACCATTACCGGGTAACCGGGCAAGCCAACAGCTAGGTGCGGGCCACCGTCGACAGGAGGATGAGGCGGCGCAGCCACAACCAGGTACGTCGTCGGCTCTTTATGAGGAGTTCTCGCAGCGAGAGACTTTATCATACAAAGATAGAGGCTCCAGCAAGCTGAACGGGTTAATAAAGAAGCAGAATATTAATTTCAAAGCGTTTATGAGAACCGTGAGTAATATACAAGTTGATAATTTCGAGAACCAATGGCAATTCGAGAACGCCCTAAAATCACTGGATAGCCGATGGGGTGAGATCGACAAGCTTCATTGGGAAATTGAAGGTGAGGATGGAGGCGACAATATTACGTACCAAATAGAATTCTGCAAGCACGAAGAGAGGTACAGTGAGCTGACAAACGACATTAACAAAAAGATGTGGGCAGTGAAGCACCGCGAAAAGTCAGCTCCAAAGATGGACATCCCCGTGTTCAATGGGACTTATAACCAATGGGTTCCGTTCAAAGACTTGTTTAGCGAAGCGGTCGACAAAAACCCGTCGATGTCTAATGCGCAAAAAATGCAGTTTTTGAAGAGTAAGGTGACTGGAGAAGCAGAGCGTCTGATTCACCATTTACAGATTAGCTCTGACAATTATCATGTATGTTGGAAGATTTTAAGCCACAGGTATGGTAACAAAAAATTAATTTTCACGTCCCATATTAATATATTGCTCGGACTTCCCAACATACAACAGCAGTCGCTAGCCACGATAAAGAAGCTGCACGACGTAACCAAGGAGACATTACACGCTATACAAAATCTGGGAGTCGATATAACAACTTGGGATCCACTTTTAGTACACCTACTAGCGCAAAAGCTTGATGACGATACTTTCACCGAATACATAGAATCGGTCAAGAATCCTAGAGAGCTACCCGATTTACAGGAGTTCCTGGAATTTTTAGAAACGAAGTTTACAGCGCTAGAAGCGTCTCGCTGCAAGCAGGAACCAGTAAACCAAAAAACCACGCCGCATCAATCAGGCAAGAACCAATACCAGAAGAAAAGTTTTCACCGCAATAATCATCAATCAGGCAACAAAGACAATTCAAAATCTAACATGAACGCGTTACATGTGTCGCAATCGATAATCTGTGCATTGTGCAATTCAGAACATGGATTGTGGCGTTGCCCTAATTTTTTGCAAATGACGCACGAGCAAAAGGCAAACAAAATTGAGCAATTAAATTACTGCCAAAACTGTCTATGCAGTCATAACAATAAACCATGTCAATCGAGCAAACGATGTCGTAAATGCTTAGGTACACACAACACTCTACTTCACGAAGCATTAACAAAACAAACTCCAACTGCGTCAGCAGAAGAAACCTCCAACAAGAGTGTCGCAACCAATAGACGCACATCTAGGTCATCTCATGTGTCTTGGGATGATATATCTGAAGTACTTTTAGCCACGGCAATTATAAAAGTAAAGGGAGCTGACGGATCACAGCGCAAGATGAGAGCTTTAGTTGACCAGGGTTCACAACTGTCGTTAATCACCGAACACGCAGCGCAGGTATTGGGATTAAAAAGGGATCATTTCAAAGGTCAAATCTACGGTGTCGGTGAAAAAGAAAACAACGCAAAGGGAATGTTGCAGGTAACAATACAATCTGCAAATAGTGAATTTACTTGTGGCACAAACGTTATTGTTATGAACAATTTGATCAAACGATTGCCAAATAACACGTTTACTAAACCAAGAACGTGGAACCATATCCAAGGGATACAATTGGCCGATCCGGAGTTCCATATAAGCAGACCCGTAGACATGCTTCTAGGTGCAGAAGTTTATAGCAAGATAATGTTAGGAGGAATCTTAAGAGGAGACAAGGACAAGCAACCAATCGCTCAACAGACGCAACTTGGATGGCTACTCTGTGGATCCATGAAACCACAATACCAATGCAACGTGATTCTCAACAACACAGAAGACCTTCTAAAATATTGGGAGAACGAAGACATAAATCAGAAGATAGAGATGTCCAACGATGATCACGAGTGTTTACAGTTCTTCATTAAAACTACAAAGAGACTTGAAGACGGAAGGTATGAAGTTCGACTACCGCTTAAGCCGGAACACAAAGACAAGTTAGGTCAAACAAAACCACAAGCATTAGCACAATTTAGGAACTTAGAGAAGAAGTTTGAGAAGAACAGCGAGTTGAAAACAGATTATAAAAAATTCATAGACGAATATTTAGCATTAAACCACATGACACCATGCAGCATTAACCAGACGCCAAAATGCTACTTACCACACCACGCAGTGATTCGAAATGAATCTACCACTACCAAACTGAGAGTAGTTTTCAACGCCTCGGCTAAGTCATCATCAGGATACAGTCTAAACGACGTCATGTACAGGGGTCCAAATATACAAAAGGATCTTCAAGAGCTCATCCTGAAATGGAGACAATTTGAATTTGTATATACTTCCGATATCGAGAAGATGTACAGAATGATCCGAGTGCACCAAGAAGATCAAGCTTACCAAAAGATACTATGGCGAGAATCAAACAACCAACCTATACAATCGTTTCAACTCGTCACCTTAACATACGGAACCAAACCAGCGGGCTTCTTAGCAATGATGTGCTTAAAGCAACTAGCATCTGATGAAAGACAAAAATTTCCTGACGCAGCAAAAGAATTGGAAGAAAGTTTCTATATGGATGATTTTTGCGGAGGGCGTCATTCAATGGAAGCAGCGAATAAACTGAAATCCGATCTCATAAAATTATGCCAATTGGGAGGATTTAATCTTAGAAAATGGACCTCGAACAAACCAGAGCTGTTAACCGATTTAGAAAAAGAGCAACGCGACCAGTCAACATACGAGTTCAAGCAGAATGATTCTACCAAAACATTGGGTCTCCGTTGGAACCCACAGAAAGATAATTTTACCTTCAACTCGAAAATAGAACCCGAATCACCTGCAACTATCACCAAAAGAGCTCTACTTTCAGACATATCCAAGTTGTTCGATCCATTAGGGTGGTTAACCCCCTTGAGCACTACCATGAAAATCCTGTTTCAAAAAGTCTGGTTGTCTAACATAAAATGGGACGACGCGTTACCAGAGGCAATGAACTCAGAATGGACTAAATTGAAGCAAGAATTTCCGGCCATAAACCATATAGAAGTCAACAGATGGTTAGGAATGGGAGAAAACCAAAATATAGAATTGCACGGATTCTGCGACGCCTCTAGCAAGGCATACGCGTGTGTAATCTATTGCAAAGTTATTACCAAAACAAGGACAACTATCACATTAGTTGCGGGGAAGGCCAGGTTGGCACCCATAAGCAAAGTCTTATCCATACCGAGACTAGAGTTAATGGGCGCTCATCTGCTAGCTCAGCTAATGCAAAAAGTCCGTAGCTGCTTATCAGATTACCCCACGGCTGTCTACTGCTGGACTGATTCAACTGCAGTACTAGGATGGATACAAGGAGATCCAGCCCGATGGAAACCATTCGTATCAAATCGGGTAACAACCATCATCAAAACCATACCATCAAAACATTGGCAATATGTGAAAACAACAGATAATCCAGCGGACTGTGCAAGTCGTGGTTTGACTGTCAAGCAACTCAAACACCACAATTTATGGTGGCAAGGGCCGTCATGGCTGCCATCATACACCAACCAAGAAAACCACCAAACCACTTACGAGACGAACTTAGAATTAAAGCCGTCTATTTTAACACAAACCAACGCGGTAGTCATTGAACAACAGAAAGAATCGCTAACTACCGCAATAATTAAGCATTTGATAAACAAACACAGCTCCATTACGAAAATCATACGTATTTTTGCGTGGATACTTCGATTGCCAACTTTGAATAAACAAGTTCACCGACCCTACCTCGAATTACACGAGCTTCGTCGCGCTAAACAGCTGATAATCAAAAACGTTCAGCAGGCAGAATTTGCAAACGACCTAGATTCATTAAACAAACACGGAAGAGTGCACTCCAAAAGCAAGATTTTGAGCTTGAACCCAACCATTGATGAACATGGAATGTTACGTGTGGGTGGGAGATTGGAAAATGCCCACATGAGTCCGGAGATGAAACATCCCATCATCTTACCACACGATCATCAGCTAACCACACTACTCATCGATCAAGCTCATAAACTGACTTTCCATGGCGGAGCACGTTTAACATTAGCAAATCTACGACAACAGTACTGGATTATTGGCGGATATATGGCAACAAAAAAGTTTATAAGAAAATGTGTCATATGCAGAAAACAAAATCCCATACGGCAGCACCAGCTCATGGGAGATTTACCAGAACCAAGAATGAATCCAGAACATGCATTTTATCACTGCGGCGTAGATTACACGGGCTTCGTAGAGGTTAAAGCAAATAAAGGGCTAGGAATCAAAACCACAAAGGGGTATATTGCAGTTTTTGTATGTATGGTCACGAAAGCGGTTCACCTAGAACTCGTGTCAGACCTGAGCAGCTCCGCCTTTTTGGCCGCTCTAACCAGAATGGCAGCCAGAAAAGGGGCGCCACGACACATGTATAGTGACAACGGCACTAACTTTGTGGGAGCCAACAGGATGATACAGGAAGAATTTAACCAGCTTCACAAAGTAGTCAGTGAAAATTTTATGGCCGAGATAACAGAGATGGGCATAGAATGGCACTTTAATGTACCCAGCTGGCCTAATGCTGGCGGACTATGGGAGCGAGCAGTACGCAGCCTAAAACATCATCTTAAGAGGGTTATCGGTCAACAAAGACTAACTTTCGAGGAGTACACCACATTGTTAGCTAGACTAGAAGCGTGCCTCAATTCACGACCTCTTTGCGCGATATCCGAAGATCCTGACGATGTCAACTTCCTTACACCAGCTCATTTCTTATCAGGAAGACCAGGAACAACTGCAATAGAAACAGAGCAAGATGCTAGAACCAGATGGCATCTAACTAGCAAATTATTCCAAGACCTTTGGAAACGTTGGAAGACTGAATATTTGATACAACTCTCATCAAGAAGCAAATGGATGGAACCACAGAAAAACATCAGAATTGGAGATCTAGTGGTGATTCATGAAGAAAATCTGCCTCCAGGAAAATGGGCTCTTGGACGTGTGGTCGACACACACCCAGGAAATGATGGCCTTACCAGAGCGGTTTCATTAAAACTAAAAATGGAGTCATGAAACGTCCGATTGTGAAACTCTCCGTTTTGCCCGTTAACGAAAAAAACGTAACGACACCAAAACCAGATATAAAACCAACAACCAAATTGACAGAAAGGAAAAGAAAACCGAGATCAAAAATTGCAACTGTAACAACTGTATTACTGAGTTTGTTCATGATGATTTTACCATCTTACGGTTTACACGATGTAAAACCACTTCCAAACAACCAGACACTTTACTTTGACTCCATATCAAAGGTACAATTAATCAGGGATAAATGGACATTAGTCATGTACTACGACATGGGACCCTACTGGACAGGCCTAGCCGCTTATAATAAAATAACAAATTATCAAGAACAATTGTGCGCAACCATTGAAACACAAAGCCATTGTAATACGATCGTACAGCAAGCCCGGCACGATTATCAGGAACTCGAATACTACAACGAACTTTTGCTAACACAGCATTTTGATGTCCACGCCAGACAGCGGCGCGCCGCAGGGAAGACGGGTAGACGCCGACGAGGCCTAATCAACGGTGTCGGGTATTTAGCGAATGACTTATTCGGTGTGTTGGACTCACGTTTCGCTGACCAGTATGAAAAGGACATTGAAACCATACATCGCAATGAGAAACACCTTTCTAATTTATGGAAAAACCAAACTTCCATAATCGAAGCAGAGTTCAACCTCATGAAAAAGATGGAGATCACTGTAAATAAACAGCACAAATTAATAACCAAGAAGCTTTTGAATTTGCAAGAAAACGCGAGCATTCTCCAACACGAAATACAAAATATATCATACGTCAATGACTTCACTTTGACAGCGATGTCTGGAAACAGCTTGCTGCTAGGATTAAGACGACTCCAAGACACGTTGCTCGATGCGCTAACAGACATCTATCACGGTCAAATTAGCATACATTTACTACCACCAACGCAACTTAAACGTGAGCTCCAAACCATATACGGCCAGATGCCAAGCGAACTTACACTACCAATCGCCAATTTAGACACTGATCTTCAGTATCTTTACAAACTACTGAAAGTCAAAGCCAGAGCAACTCAAAAATTCGTCATAATTGAAGTTACCTTCCCACTAGTATCCAGAGAAAGTTTCAAATTGTACAAGATAATACCAGTACCGCACCAAACAAACACCATTATGACCGCAATTATACCAGTTGCCGAATATGTAGCCGTCAACCTGAAAAAGGATTCCTTCTTTAGCATGTCCACACAGGAACTAACGGCATGTCTACACCATGGAACTTCTTACATGTGTCAGCTGCTAAAACCAATAACAGACCTGCAAAATGACGAAAGTTTTTGCGACAAGAACTCGGTTACCAATAAATGTAAACTAGAAAAAACCAACTGCACCAACGTATGGCTTGAATTACATTTGACTTCTCAGCACTTTTACTTTTGTTGTGACACCTACACAATAAAAATAATATGCGGCGATCACGTAACAGTTCGTCAGCTGAGCCAAGCCGGAGTCATTAGCATAGGTCAAGAGTGCGTCATCAAAGGAAAGGACTTCTCATTATATTCAGTACGTCATCAGTCCAACCAAATGAACATTTCACCAACCATTAATGTTCCTGAGTTTGATCAAATCAATCACTTGATAAACATCAAAATCCCTGACGAAAGTCAGACTGATAATGGAAACCTAACCATATCCATGAACAGTCTGGGGGAGGCGATAGAGAAACTAAAGAATAGCGACTCAGAAATGGATGACATATCACCGCACGATATCCACCAATACGTAATATGTTACGTGTTGATGTCGATCGCTCTATGCGTAGCAGCAGTCTGGCTGTGGCGGACCGGGCGATGCCGCCTGTGCCGAAAGGCCGCAGCCGTACACCGTGGCGGAGGATCCCACCGACAGCAGACCACGGTGACCCCACCGCCTCCGAGACCTCGACGCCGCAGCGAGAGTCGCTGCCAACAGGAGTTTGCAGCGACTCCGCTGACACCGAAACCAACCAAAAGACACGAATATAGTGAAGTGCTCAGTGCCAGTGATCTAAAAGATAATAGTGAAGTCGGTTTCCGTTTACACAATTATGCCAAACGCTGGCCTAGCGCGAACTATAGTGTGATCAAACGGGACAAAAATAATATGAACACAGGCAATCAAAATATTGCTTTTTCTGTGGAAGACTCAATTGTATAACTTCAAATCGGTGTGATGTATTTAATAATTTATAATTATTTAAGTAGACCAATAAGCCTTTATGTTTTTGTTTTACTTTGTTTGATCATTATTTTTATACTTACCAGTTAAGATTACTAGATAGTTACAAATGTGTTTAAGTATTGTATTTGTACGCACCATAAGTATCATAATCTAGTTTTTAGCTATCATCCCGCATTTCTCTCGCTCTCGGGAATATGTTCGAGTTTAAACCGAACACTCAGCGAAAATGCATAATTGCATCCAACGCAAGTATGCACATTCGCTCGTTCACAATGTGGGCCAGTTCGTATTCAGATCTCATTAGAGACACCGCGTACTCAAAACCATTATACCATTACCATTGTCTTGTAACTAAGTGTTATAGTGATTTAATATATAGCTATTTCCACTACAATTCAAGACATTAACTTCTACCATAAACCATATCCTATCAATACGGAAAAGGAGTGTTAGGTCACCATAGCGCCGGCACTACTTTTTACACACTATATACAATAATTGCTTTTTGTTGTTTTTTTTTTAAATGACGATACTATATACAATCATTGCTTTTGTTTTTGTTTAAATCGCATACCTATTTACAATCATTAAAAATAGATCTAAGTTCTTTAACAATAATTATATTAAAACTTCGTTACGAAAACCGATCACTAAATAAGTCCGTTAGCGACGTCGAGTAGGTATCATACGTCAATCGAGATCACATTCGCACGAGTCCGTACTTGATACTCGACTGCATCATATAGTCTTCATTCGCATCGAGTATTGTCAAAGTATCTATTCTACTTATTCTATAAAGTCTGCCTAGTGCCTAGTCCCGACTAGTCTCGATCTCGAGTATTGACAAACAAGGATGGAAAGACTGCGGAATAGTGTAGTTAAAAAAGGACAGAATATATTCTTCCACAACACGGTGCGCGTCGCGTAACTTTTATGCCATTGAGATATGGTTCAAATTCATACGACTGGCACACGTATGATCTATGTAAATACGAGTGTGCATCGCGTTACTTTTATGCCTTTTGAATTAAGGTTCAAATTCAAGTGACTGACTCACGAATGATTTTGGCAAACATGGATGAGCTAGGACTATGCTACTATCTCGCTTCACCGCGCCCCGACGCCACGGTGAAGCGAGATAGCAGCATAGTCTAGTACAGTCGGTACTTCGATTCGCGCGGGCCGCGGGTGCCGTGCACTGCGTAGGCACAGTGAGACTAGGTGGATCAAGTATTTTAAAAGTTAGAATAGGTGCAGCCTAGTCTTGTTAAATACCTAATCCCTGGATCTGTTCTAGTATATACGCTTCATCTCTATCACATTATCTCAGGGTGCGAAAAAGTAGCGGGCACGTATTATGTCAAGAGGCATAATAACTTGGTTCAGTATGTACACTGGTGTCTGGCAATAAAACACAGTATCGAGGTGTCGAGTCTTTGGTCGAAATAATCACTAACACAGCCGCAAGAAAATGAACAGGCTAAAATCATGTGGGAAATACCGATACAGACTGACGTTACCGTAACGCATAATAGACCAGATTTAATATATGTAGACAAGACCAACAATAGCACCTTTTTATAGACATAGCAGTACCTTCAGACTACAACATAGGAGCCAAAGAAATGGAAAAATTGAGCAAATACCACCTTTTGAAGACAGAAATTCGGCGCCTATAATACGCAAACCACAGTGATCCCAATAGTAGAAGAATATTTCAGGGCGATAGTTTGAGTCCACTTTGGTTCTGCTTAGCTTTGAATCCTCTTAGCACGCTGCTGGAGGATGCAGGGCTAGGCTATCGGTTGAAGATAGGTCGTCAAGTTATATCTCACCTCCTTTACATGGATGACCTGAATCTCTTTGCCCGATTTGCAACTGATGGAGCTACTGAATGTAACTGAAACTTTCAGTAGTGTCATCAGGATGGAATTTGGTGTGGACAAAAGTGCGGTCATGCATGTAAAGCGAGGGGAGATTGTGGAATCTGTGGGAACCCAGCTCACGGATTCCATAAATCTTAGATCCCTCTCAGCAACCGAAACCTATAAGTATTTGGGTATGTCGGAAGCGCTGGGCATCAATGTTGCTGAAATGAAGAAATCGTTGAAGGAGCGCTTTTTTAACCGCTTGAAATTTTTGTTTTCTTTGCCCCCTTTTTTCAGGCGGCCAAAACAATTTCTTGACAAACAACGTGATTTTTTTGTCCAATGTTAATTAATATCTGTAATAGATGCAAAAACAGCAGTAATAAGATATTACTTAGCATTAAAAAATAATCATAAATAATAGAGATGAGTTATGGGAGTTAGGACTTTTTTTGGAAATTTCCTCCCATTTCAGGATCTTTTTTCAAAATTCCTTAGATATCACTATTTTAGAAGTTATTAACGAAAAACTAAATACCTTGTTTTTTTTTAAATCTTATTTTGTTAATAAAAATCGCAATTTTTTATGTGCTAATAAACCTTAAAAACATTTTTCTAGACGTCATTCCGAATCGAATGAGCTATCGCACATATTTTTAGGAGCTTTATTTCTATATAACACGTTTTTGAACTTGTTGACTAGACTATAGACGTCTTGGATGTTAAGGTCCGTAAATTGTTGATGACTCGATGATCTCGAATGCATCACCCACGTTCTTCGGTTATGACTTATGAGACTGTATATCCCGCGGAAGTGTGGGGGTCGAGGCTTTTTAAACGCTAAGACTCTTCACAATCGCGAGATATGCAGTCTCAGGGAATATTTCCTAGAAACTAACGTGGGGATGCATCGAGATGTGGTCGCGGTGGACAAGGGCTTCACCCCGCTCTCCTTGGCTAAAGAGAACTGGCGCAAACCTGTAGTGCTTGACACTAACGACCGCAGGGAGGTATGGCAGAGTAAGGAGCTTCACGGACGCTTTTTCCGGGCCCTGCATGGGCCCAATGTAGACCTATCAGCGTCCGTAGCCTGGCTACGTTCCGGGGACCTCTTTGGAGAAACCGAAGGTTTTGTCTGTGCAATTATGGATGAAGTTATGATGACGAATAATTATTGTGAAGGACGGCACGGTTGGCATACGAGGTGTGATCCAAAAGTAATGATAATGAATATTAAACACGGTGAATATTGTTAAAAAAATATTTTATTTTTCTACATTGTCCCCTAATAAGTCAATGCATTTAGTCCGTCTTTTTTCTAAACCCAGAATTTCCTTAGAAAAAAAAATCTTTATCTTGACCCTCTAAAAAAGCTTCAACAGCGTCCATCACTTCGCTATCGTCTTCAAATTTCTTGCCTCGAAGGTGTTCCTTGAGCCGAGGAAACAGATAGAAATCACTGGGAGCTACATCTGGCGAATAGGGTGGGTGTTCAACCAGTTCGAATCCGGATTCTTGAATGGCAGCCATCGCAACTGCGGCTTTGTGAGCCGGAGCGTTGTCTTGGTGAAACAAAACTCCAGCTCGCAGTTTGCCGCGTCTTTTTTCCTTAATAGCCTCCCGCAATCTTCTTATTTGGCCTGCGTAGTAAGAGCCCAAAATAGTGGCTCCCTTTTCTAAATATTCAACCATAATTATTCCTTCAGCGTCCCAAAAAACAGACGCCATAACCTTACCCAACGAACTTGACACTTTGAATTTGCAGGCGCGTTTCCAAACCATTGATTGTTTTTTGGTTTCAGGATCAAAACCTTTCGAGATTCACCCTCGAAATGTCGACTCGTTTTTTTCTTTTGCTCGTCGGTTAACATTCTCGGTACCCAACGCGCAGAGTCATTTTTCATATGCAATTCGTTGGTAAGGATTCTTTGAACACTGCCATATGAGATCCCTGTGACCTCAGCTATATGTCTGATGGTCACTCTTCGATCTGCCAATACGACATCTTCGACTTTTTTTATTTTTTCTACAGCGAGGGTTGTGGATGGGCGTCCTTCGCGATCTTCATCTTCCGTGGATGTTCTTCCCAGCTTAAACTCCTTGGCCCAGCGTGCAACTGTGGAATGTGGAGGAATCCCTCAATGTTTCCACCGGGTCGTTGTGTATGTCTTTGGTAGACATTTTTTTCAAACAGAGGTACTTGATGACAGCTCTAATTTCGTTTTTCTCCATTTTGATGTTATCTCTTCGACGCTTCGTATTCAAATGAATGTAGTCGTAGCCTATTTATATGATTTTTTTTATGCTGATGTAGTGGGTACATAACCAAGCTAAAAAAATATTTTTTAGATTTTTATGTGCACTGGAAATAACAGATTATCATTACTTTTGGATCACCCCTCGTATGTGAGGCATGCCACCGTCCAGGCGAATCAATCCGTCACAACATCTCAGCATAGACACAACCTTGTAGCCAGGATTATCCAACAGCAACTTGCTCTAAAATACACATACAGCCTTGTGGAATCGGAAGTGCCGTACTATAGGTATGTGCCCGATCCAGTTCTCGATAATGGCAATATCACACTGTACTGGGATCAATCCATCATCACTGACAGGACTATTGTAGCCAATAAGCCTGATATAGTGATGGTGGATCGATCAGAGCGGCGCGCAATGATTATTGACATTACGGTCCCGCATGACGAGAACTTCGTGAAAGCCGAGAAAGATAAACAAATCAAGTATCTTGACTTAGCTCGCGAGGTTGTCGACATGTGGGATGTGGACTCAGCGACCATTGTAGTCATATCAGCCCATGGCTTAATTGCCAAGAACCTCGACCAACACTTGAGGAGGCTCTCGTTAGGCAGCTGGATCAAGGGCTTCATTCAGAAAGCGGTACTCCAGGACACGGCTCGTATTGTTAGGAGGTTCCTCTCTCTGGAGTACTGACCGCCGGTAGCTTGGACCCTGTTCCCGATACCGGTGGGCTACTATTTTTTATATTCTTAAATGTTTTTTATATAATTTTTGTAAGTAAAATATAAAAATGTAAATGATAACGTATGAAAAATGAATAAAGGAATAACAATATCATAATAAATAATAAGCTGGCAACACTAATGTCAACCACATCGTTAAATTTTTATCTTTTTTTTATCTTTATCATTTTGGTTTTGCAATTTTTATATTTAAATATAAATTTTAACAGTCTGGCACCTCCTCTCCCTTTTTTAAACACACTAGTTTTTAAATTTCTCCAAAAACAGCAAGATAAACCCAGTTTATAACAATTTAATTTAATTTTTAACAAGAAAAAAGTGGATACCAAATGACATAATTATGTCAAAGTGAAAATCATGAAATAAATAACGAACAGAAAGATGAAAATGAGATAATAATATAATGTTGATGAGATCAGCTGCTCGACGTGCACGCCTACCAACTCCGGACCCGTCGCTCAGCTCCGCCTCGCCGCCGCCGGAACCCACCCCCATCGTGAGCGGTGTGACACCGGCCGTGGCAGTTGCGTCGAGCTCGAGCGACGAGTATTTCTCTCTGCCTACGACACCACCACCTGTTCGTCGACGGGGAGGACGCCGGCCGCCGGACGGCTTACGACCTCGAAGCCCAGCGGCTTCTGATAGGGTCCCAGCTCCCGGCGGTAGTGTGTCCAGTTACATCAGGAGTCCCTCAAGGATCGATTTTAGGACCTTTATTATTTATACTGTTCATTAATGATAATGACATAAAAGATTGCTTTCAAAATTCAAAATTTCTCTTACACAATGACGATTTAAAAGTTTTTAAACAAATTTCAAATGAACAAGACTGTTGAGTTCCAACGTGACCTTGATCGTTTCTCAGACTATTGCTCTTATAATAAACTGTACATTAGCTTGCCAAACTTTCATAGTATAACGTTCATTTAAAAGAAAAATATCATATTCTTGAATTATCGACTTGCTGATAGTGTTATTAACAAGGTCAGCCATCTTCGTGATCTTGGTTTGCAGCTGGACTCGAAAGTTCATCTTGACATTCATGTTGAAACCATTGTCAATAAGGCATACCAGATGTTTAGGTTTGTGATGAGAGCATCTAGAGATTTCCATCGTCCCTCCACCTATTTGCACCTGTACAAATCCATAGTTAAGCCGCAATTAGAATACGCAGCATCTGGAATCCTTACTATGCGAGATATGTGGAAAATCTTGAATTAGTCCAACGTAAGTACCTTCGTGCTATGTAATTTAGATGTTTTCGGAACAAAACGTCATATCAATCGCTTCTTAAAGAATAGGATCTGCTTACATTACAGTCAAGACGCGTCTTCCTTGATACAATTACGTTATTCAGTGTATGCCGAAACAAGTTTGATTGCCCTGACTTGGTAACTGGTTTGTGTTACCTGGTTCCTCGAACAGTACATGGTAGGGAGGTACGCACTAGGCGACTGTTTGCTACCAGCTTTTGTAGATCCAATGCTGGTGTGCGCTCTCCGCTATACCGCTTCCTATTGCACCAAAATGCGTATTGTATGTGTCGACTACACATACAATACGCGTTTTGGTGCAATAGACATATTATTCCTAAGCAGATATAAATTTAAAAATTAAATAATTAAAATTTTAAATGATCGGCAGTAGGCTATAGGTTTTACACAATTTAGGTATCATTCTTAATAGGTTAGTGACTTGTATGCATCACGTATTAATTTTACGTTAATCTTAAAAAAAAAAAAAACTTTGTTTGTTACATCTCATAAAGAATATAGTTTATCATTTTTTTTTTCATTAAGTTAGCCCTGCTACAGTTAACGTTTGCTAACAGTTTGTTTATATAATAAAGTAATCTGTGGAAAATGTTGTGGTTAGTATATTTGTTAAATTTAATTTTAAGCCATTACTTACAGTGTATTTGTACATTACGTACTTGATCGCTTGTGAACTGAAATGCGATATAGCAATGCCAGTGCCACGCCGTCGCAGACTGTGGTTCCACCACAGTCCACCATAATGCCAAATCGCGATAACGACGTGAATAATGACATGGTTATTAATGTATGTATCCAGTGCAGTGAGGATATGAGGAATGCATTAAAGGGTGCGATTCGAGAATAACGGTTCCTGACACCCGAACTTAAACCACGCCTACCTCGTTTGCCCATGCAAATTACCGATGCTCATTCAATCGCTCATCGGCAAACTAATCTGCTTCAAGTAAACTCTCGCCCTCGAGTGATGCGCTTTGTGAGGCGGGCATTTGCGGGGACTGATATCAGTCCTCGAGACTACATGACCCGTATCACAGAGCGCATCGACTTCCTGAATGTGAATGGACTCGGGAGGTCGAACGAGCGTGCCAGCCAATACCAGATATGGGGGCAATCTCTATCAGCCCCCAAGATGTAGCTCGTGCAGTCCGTCCGTTACCTAATTGAAAATCTCCAGGGCCGGACGGGTCGGTATGGAGGAGGTCGCACGCTCGCTTGGCGGCCCAATTCCAGTCAGCCTTAGAGTCAGGGTCGCTTCCCGAGTTCCTAACGACTAGAATAACCCACCTCCTCCATAAATCGGGTAGTACTGCGGAACCCAAAAATTATAGACCTATTACGTGTCTCCCGACGGTCTATAAAGTTCTTACCTGCCCGTAGCCTGTATGGATTAAACGGAGAATATTCCAAGACGACAGTCTGAGTCCACTTTGGTTCTGCTTAGCTTTGAATCCCCTTAGCACGCTGCTGGAGGATTCGGGTCTATCGGTTGAAGAGAGTTGGTCAAGTTATATCTCACCTCCTTTACATAGATGACCTGAAACTATTTGCCCCCAAAGATTTGCAACTGATGGAGCTACTGAAGGTAACTGAAACTTTCAGTAGTGACATCAGGATGGAATTTGGTGTGGACAAATGAGCGGTCATGCATGTAAAGCGAGGGAGATTGTGGAATCTGTGGGAACCCAGCTCACGGATTCCATAAATCTTAGATTCCTTTCAGCTGCTTTTTTTTAAAGAAATATTTAAAAATGTAAATAAATGTTTAGATACAATGAATAAACGGAACAATAATATCAGTGGCTCGGATGTCAAATTGTCGTGACATAAAAAAAATATCAAACCGATTTAATTCAATATTTTAACAAATTACCACAAATTAATTTGAATATAATATAACGAAATAATGACAAGAAAAAAAAAACAAATAACGATTTAAATGAAAGACCGGAATGTACCAAAAAGGAAAATAGAAGAAAAACAATGTGCCGTGTTGTTCGTGCATGACGTGTCTCGGACATAATACGTCATTGGATGAATTCAGTGTTTACGATGCTTGCAGAAAGAGATTCACCGCTCCATATAAGGCTGACGCATGTGCTCGTCGTGGATGCGATCAAATCCCATCATCGACCTCAAGAACATCGGGCCCTAGAGTAAAAAGTGAAAAAAGTCCCAAAAATTTCGCAGTTTATCGCGTGGGGCGCAGCGAGCATACGTTTTTCGAAGTTGCAAATTTAGATTCGAAATCACCATTTCTGATCTTTACGGCATAATTCAAAAATGCAGAATTACATCATGTTTTGATTTTAGTCTTTTTTAGCGTCGATTTATACTGGGGTAATTAGTAAAGTATTTCAATGTTTTTTATGTCGTATTGGGTACCGGTGGAAAGGCAGTTAACAGAACTTTTTAAAAGTGTTCGAAGATCACGATTTTTTTTTGCAATATTTTTACTTTTTTTAAATCATTGCGAGTTAAAAAAACTAGATGTTATCGGCGGCCAAGTTTGAATTCGGTAGAAACAGAAAACAGTAGACTTTAACTATTAACATTTTATTTAAAGTACCTGGATGACCGAGGTTAGCTCGGTAACTCGGATAAAACGACGTTTTGTAAAAATGAAACCGATATCGATAATAGCTAGATCGAATTATCGTTCCCGAAATCCCCTGTATACTAAATTTCATGAAAATCTTTGGATAATATTTCGAGATTCAGATAATATATATACAAGATTGCTTGTTTAAAGAGATTAGATCGATAGATAGATTAGATTTGGCGGTTACATTAATGCCTTCAAAAAAAAAAGCATAATGTCGATTTTGCGATTTTTCAAAATAAAATTAAAAATCCGTGGGAGTATTATATACTAAGGATGAGTTATTGGGGCTGAAGAGACAGCAAATGACCCCTCTTATTGGCCCGTTCAATTTGGCAAACGACCAAACACCCTGACGCGAAACCTAGCAACCAATAACGCGAACGCGCTGGTTCCTTGACTTGAGGCAGATCAATGGGAACACTCGATGCGTCGACCGTTATTGTGACGTATGTGAGAATGGCAGTTCCATTTAATAAAAAAAAATGCTCAGGTTTATCACGGCGTTAATCAATACAAATGTGAAATGTTTCATGTCGCGGGGAATGTGGCAGGAATAAAAGTATTTAAATGAGATATGTATAGGTATTATGTTTTCTACTTGAAATGGCTTTTTAAGGGTACATACTTGTTGATGTGGGGATGAAGGTTCACTGCCCTGTGAACTGACAGCAGTCGCTTCTTCTTCAACTCGTGACTCCTCCCAGTCTCTTGTCTCACCTCCTTCTGCACCTAAATTTGTACAATGCAACAGACATTTAAGTTGTTTATTTCGACAAGCACTCCTTTTAATACTACACAGATAGCACACAGATACTACACAGAGAGCATATACGACAGAAACATTTCACTTATTCTTACGTTTATGTTTTTGGCCCATCACTATTTTATTTGAACATCACGAACTTATCGTGAGCATAGGCATCTAGCTTTAAGGATTTGAATGAACAACAGCAGCGGTGATGAAATAATTTATACAAAGTAATGCGCGTCTGGGTCCGAGCCTCGTCTACTCGTAAGTGGGGCCGTTACCGCAGGACCACCAACGTACTGCACAAAAATCACATGCAATGAAAATTAAAGTATAATGTGTACTGACGTTCGTTCGGGCTGGCACGCGGCTGCGGCGCGGGCGGCAGCGCGGCGGCCAGGTCGGCGTGCGTGTCCAGGTGCGTGTCCGCGAACGTGAAGCGCGCGCCGCCCGCGCCCGCCCCGCCGCCCACCGGCGACACCACCGCCTCGCCGAACCTGCGGTGCCGACCATATCTAACATAGCTAAATGCAAATAACACATACAACATTTATTGTCGTAATAGTTATTTAAGAGTCTGTTTCATATTAGAAGTTTACAAAACAAGTGTGTTTTGTGCAATTTTCACCGATATAGTGCCAATAGTTTCGAAATGATATTTGTGTGGTTTCGTTTTTGCCACTTGGCTACGTATCCCTAAATTTCAGTATTGCTAAGAATATAATAAGAATTAATGTAAATATGATGTTTGGAGTAAGCACCTAGGCTTACTCCAAACATCATATTTACATAGTCTATAGCAGGGGTTCCCAAACTTTTCAGTTCGCGGCGCACTTCTGAGTTTTTATAATACATTTGAAAATCCGGCTTCACATAAATACGATGTTGCAAAGCACGTGAACCTTATTTTAAGGCTGTTGTCGCAAGATTTCATTGAGACTCTTCTTGCGAAGTGTATTCTGGTGGATCTTGTGCATGGAAAGAATCTTGGATTAGCGAAATTTTTCGACATCATCTGCGGTAAAGTATTTCAAAAATGATTAAGTGAGCTTCGAAAGGTGTTCCGTGAAAATGGAAAATTAAGTCTCGTGAGGCGAACAAGCTCATTAGATTTTTATCTAATAACTAAGTTTAGTTTCCAGAAAATAGTAAACATAAGCGCTTCACGGCGCCCATCTTTACTCTCTACGGTGCACTAGAGCGCCGCGGCGCACACTTTGGGAACCTTGATCTATAGGTATTTTATCCTTACCCGTCATTGCGTCTCGGGACATAAAGTGTAGGTGTAGATGGCACTATACTGTCGTCGCCGTCGTCACCGTTGTTACCACCCAGAGATAACGCTCCACTTTCTAAAAACAAACAAATCACAAAACAATGTTTAATGACGTATGCTTAAACAGTTTAAATTTAAAAATAAATAATGGGAGACGGTTGGTATATTCTAGACACATACATTCGTCTAAAAAATATTTAAAGACAATTGGTCTACATAGGTTTTAATATTTAGAAGACAATTACAGTCATAAATATTTGTAGTCTGGGGAAGGCCAATTACATAGACGTTTTCCTGAGACCCAACTCCCTTTATTTACTAACGGATCAGTGGTCTGTCGATTGTCTTTTTGTATTGCAAAACTGTCAAAAACACAATTGAAGACCACTGAAATTGGTATTTGCGAACTGCCCCGTTGCTCCCGTGGTCGCAAGCGTGACTGCTGAGCGTAGGGTCCTGGTTTCAATTGCCACGTCGTTCAAAATATTTCTCAGTAGCAGCCCGAAGTTAGAAAGTTGGTGGTGTGTATCTCTCGCACCTCAGAAAGCACGGACCCTAGTCCTGCGCCCCACGAGTGCCCCATCTCTCCGCATGAGTGTCAGATTGCCATGTCATCGGACAAGAGAAGTGCACGTGTGTTTGTGCACACACTTAAACATATAATATCTTCTGCTTACTTGGCTAGTCTTAATTATGACCGGCCGCCGTGACCGAAATTCGATCGGGAAGATATGAATTCAATACATTCAACAGCTCGGGTTTCTTTCTATATCTAGTAATCGGCGAAAAAGTGGCAGCTATCCAAGGCAAAAAAAACCATTGAACTAGGCTCAAAAGCTCGGAAGGGAAATGATTGAGCACTAACGTTCAGTGCCGCTGCTAATGGCTTCAATCTGCTGGATGGGCGCGGCGGGCTCGCTGTCGGCCTCAGCCCGCGCGGCCGTGGCGCCCTCCTCCGCCTCCTCGCCGGCCGACGGGGACTGCACCGGGGACTCCTGCGACGCATAAACATACAATCATTTTTCACAATAGCACTGGATCAATGGATATCTAAACTTGAATACAGAACCATAGACCCGCAGGACCATAAGGACAATGTCATAGTGCAAGTTCAAATTCCATTGCAACTATCGCAGGATAGTTGGGCATGCGAGGACTCATACTAAAACGTTCCTTTACCCTGTTTTTCGCAATTATTGAAGAATATGTAGTTAATAGTTTCTGCCATCACTTTTTCATGCAACAATCTGCAGCATGAAAAAGTGTAGGTACTGGACTGGTCGTTTTGTTTTTTGCTGAATGTTTATAGGACATATCCTTTTCTAAACGTGTATTTTCAGTTTTTATTTCGCAAAACATGTTGTGTAACTTGTCTGTACTAAAAAAAATATTTTACTTGTTGTTCAGTAACACATTTACATCTTAAGTAAAGGGGAGTGTCGGAACTAAGAAACTAACTGTAGATACTGCCTTGGATCTTCAAATCAATAAAAAACAACAAGAACTTATCTTAAAAGATAAGTAAGAAAAGAAAAGAAGTAAGAAATAAATAAATGAGAGTAGAGTGAGTGAGTGTAGTGTGAGTAGTAAGAAATAAATTTCTTGATTTTTTAACTACATAGTTTGGTATTCTAAGACTTAAGTTTCATGTTGTCAGTTATAACTCATATAATTATATTGTTCACGTGGATATCAACCATGATTATAGATGGGTGATTTAGATAAACCGATTTTTAATTGTAAATATTCATCGATTAATCGTTATTGCAAAATGTCATTTATGTACTTGTCGGGCGGCGTTCTCTGCGTCGTCTCCTTCCACCTCCTCCTCTTCCTCACCGGCCTCAACTTCTTGTTCCTCTTCCATATCTTCCTCTTCTTCCTCGCCCTCCTACGAATGTTGAAAAGTGAGAATTAATTTTTGTATTTGCACGATGTGATAAAACTAATCGATGCTTAGCTAAAACCATACCCTGTACATAGTGCCAGTGCATCGCTCGTCGTCTTCTTCTGAGTCTACGACGATGACGCCCTCGTCGTCTTGATCGCAGCGGGACGAAGTCGGTACTTGGTATTCTACTTCCACTGAACGTTCAAATCCCTGAACCATACAAAAATCATCTCTCAATCAGGAGAAAAAGAAATGGAGTTTTATCACAAGCCTTTTAGTTATTTCACGTTACACTGTCTTAAAAATACCAACACCTCTTACTTGTAAATATTAATTGATCCTCTAATAACCTGTTGATCTTCTCATAATTATGATCGCCTCTTTTTAAATAAGGAATATCTAGCTAGGGCACCCCACCTAAATAAATGGGTTAGGCCCTCTACCAAGGGCAACGGCACTTAGAGCTGTGACCGTAGCGAGCGATGCTGAGGCCGTAGCTGGCGAGCGCGTAAATACCGCCAGCGATCAGCGAGAGAGCAGAAGCGAGTAGCTAGCAACTAAAACCGGTTGTTTTGTGGTCTCGTGTAAGTAAAAGAATTAAATAAAAGGTTATTTTTTGAGTGCGGAAACTGAACTCTGACATAGAACATGTCATGGTTATGGTTATTCGTTTTGGGTGTTTATTGGCTTATCCCCAATAAAATTGTTTATTAAACTTAACATACTAATAACTATACACATCTGCGTACCCTTTTAGAGCATACAGGCTATATCTTATATTGTGATTGCAGCAGACAAGACAGATTTGTTGTCTATTATTAAAAAGTAGCCCTGATTTCTCCAAGATCCAATCATCAGATCCTGACCTGATGACCATGGAACCACCTGGGAAGGTGGCTAGCTATACCCTTTCAAAACAAAAATAATAATTTTACAAATCGGTCCAGGCGCCTCCGACTAATCGGGGAACATACATAAAAAATAAAAGATTCCGACGAATTGAGGACTTCCTCCTTTTTTGAGGTCGGTTAAAACAAATAGTAGGGAACTGCCATGTGATTCCAAAATTACACTGTAAAATATCAAAAGGATCACTGCGTGCGTAACTGCGTACAGGGTGATCACGTCGCCTAAAACCGGCAAATGGATTCATATGGTTCAAACGACGTTTAAAGGCAATCGCCTACTAAGGCGCAACCGAGCACCATTAAGCCACACACAGTTAAAAAGAATTTAAGTCCAGTCCTAACCTAACTTTCAGATATGAAGAAAGAAGTGGTCGCCGTTACGCTATCCGAATAAATAAATCCGTGAGAAGAGCAAGAAACTATAAAACTAGATAGTTTCTTGCTCTCCTCACTAGTAGCTAACCAGGCAACATCATAAAAAGACGATCTGTAGCAGTACAGTACTAACAAAAATGAGAATCATTTGGCGTCGGTTTAATCTCGATCGAACTTAATGACATGACAAGTACCTGTACCCTTGTTCTTTTAGCAGCGAGCGGTCGTTGTTGCAGGCGACGTTTGGCCGGGCGCGCGTCTGGCGGCGCGTGAGACGTACTGACTCCGGGCGGAGCGTGCGACGTGCTGACACCGGGCGGCGCGTGCGATGTGCTGACGCCGACGGGCGCGTGCGAGGTGCTTACGCCGGCCACCGGCTGCGAGGTGCTAACGCCGGGAGGAGCGTGGGATGTGCTCACGCTAGCGGATGCTTGCGACACCGGCCCGGAAGTTGACGGTGCTGCTGTTGCTCCTATTTAATCGAATTTTAATGTTTTAAAGAATATTTTTTTTATTAATAATCTGTTCTAAATAGGTACCAATAGTTATAAAACCGAAATGAAAAAAAAGCTGCATAAAACGGCACGATATTTTTCGCTGATGATGATGAATTGATTTAAACATACTATCATGTTACTCCAGCTAGGTACCTGGTATCGGAGGTGCGGATGCGGCAGGCGTTGGCACGCTGGACGCCGCTGCCGAGCTCGCCGTGGACACGCCCGTCACGCTGCCGGACGCCGCCCCGCTTGGCTGCTCGATACGAGGCATCACCATCGCCACGGCCTACGAAAAGATAACATTATGAGCGGTCTTAATAATCTCCTTTCTTTGTATAGTAATTTATTTTAGTTGTAACTGTACAACAAGGTAATAGAGGGGAAAAAAAAAATATTTATATTTTTTATTGAACTTTCAATTTTCTGTTAACTTTAATTTCAATTTTATTTTTTTTTTCAAAAAATAATACATGGTTGTTTTTGTTATTGTAAGTAGAAAAAGATAAAAATACAAAGAAATAATTAATTTGTTTATAACAAATTGTTTATTAAATAAACAATGAAAATTTAAATAATAATCGATTCTTTTTTTAATATCAAAGATCAAGATAAATAATGATTTAAAAAAAAAATGGTTCCTTAATTTTCATAATAAGTGGTAAAAAATTGTTATTTAACAAATGTGTTTTTAAGCAATTTTTTTTTTTTTAAGAAACGATTTTTTAAAAAAAAATCATAATTATCATCAAAGATTATGTTATCAAAAAAAAAAAATTAATTATCTCATAAACAACGCATTTGTTTATAACAATTTTATAAACAATAAGAGATAAAAATTATTAAAAATCATTTTTAAGTAGCTTCTGATCAAAAGAAAATGGACCAATAATATTACAAAAAAAAAATTTTTTTCAATGTTTAATTAAGCTTTATAATTTTTTCCTTCAGTAAATTGTTAATAACAAAACGAAAATTAACAATTTCTTGAATGTTTCCAACGGGAATCTATTTTAAGACCTTTGAAAAATAGCTCCACGAAAGGAAAAAAATCTCAGATTAATAGTTTAACAATTATCGCACTTGCAATATTAATGTTGATGCTACAAAAAATTGTTAGTTAATTATTGGATAACTTTTTAAAAAATCGCGATAAAATTTTTTTGATCACGGATTATTGTTTATTGATCTATCCTACAGGCGCCTGATTTTTTTCAATTTTTAATTTTCATATTTAATAAGTTAAAATAATATTTATTCATTAAAGGTCCGATGGGGCCGTGGCTTGCGCAAGCCGGAGTACCCGTTTTCGAGCGTATTTTCAACCCTCTGGGAAAATTATAAACATTAGTCCGACGATTTCGGGAGTCGAGACTTTTTTTAGGAAATTTCTTCCTCTTTTTGAATCTTTTTTCAAATTTAAATTTTCTCAAATAGTTTTTGAGATATTAACGAAAAACCAAACCCCCTTTTTTTCACTTAATTGTTTATAACTAAAGCAATTTTTGCGAGCGGGCTTAGCATTTTTTCAAAAACTACAGTAGGACCTCTATAAGTCGAACATCAAGGGAGACGCCAAAAAATTCGAGTTATAGAGTTTTCGACTTACGGAGGATTTCGACTTGGGCGGATTTTGATTCGACATAAAGAGGTTGAGAAAAAAGAAACATCTGACACCAAGCAAATGAACACATGTTAACGTTAGTCATAAATTCGTGGTAATCCTATTTATTTTATACTCCTAAATTGTTTTCTAAGAAACAATGGTGTACTTTAATTGTCGGCAAATTCTTAAAGTTTGTCCTTCTTCGAACTATAGTGGTAATAAGTTTCAAATAATCGAGTTGTAAAGGTTGTAAAATAAAATATTGCTATATTCGAGATACAGAGGTCCAATTTATTTTTTCGAGTTATGGAGGGAAAATATGTACCAAAATGGCTTGGAGGGACTCACTGATTATTTCGACTAATAGAGGGTTAAATTTTTAGGGGGTTAGATTTCGAGTAATGGAGGTTTTGGTGTTTGAAGGGAAGGGAACAAAACATTTTTTCGAGATTTGGAGGTTTTCGACCTATCGAGGTTCGACTTAACGAGGTTCTACTGTATCTACATGCCATTCCGAATCGAATGACACCTCAATCATAATTTTCGAAGAAGGCGCAAAAATTTTGGCCTAAAAGGCACTTGTAGACTAGACTATTAGTCACCAATTTTAATTTACCTATCCTAGATCTATGGTAATTTCCTTGTGAATATTATTATTATTTTCATTCCTCATTACCATGCAGTAACCTATATAACAACTAAATTCACCCAATAATAGAACAATTTTATATCATTAATAAAGCATGCTCTATTGCTCATGTTGTTTAGATTTGATCAACCAAACCTGTTGAGGAGCTTGAGAATGTGTTGAAGGTTGTGCTGTACTGTCACTAGAACCGGAACTGCCCATTCCTGCCTCACTGGTATCCATGTCCTGAAATGTATTTAAAACAGACGAAAATTTAAAATCATGCCATCAGTTTCACTTGTAAGGCTTTTACCACCAAAATAGTTGCTTCTACACATTTTATTTCAAAGATATTTTGATGAAACAGTTGTTTTTTTGTTATGTTCACATAATAATGTAAGAATAACATTCATAAATTGTACTGGAACTGGAAAACTACCCGACTACTGAAAAATCACGCTGTAAAAAGTATGAAACAAGAAAATATTCTCGTCAGAAGTTGTTATGTGCCTACAAACTAATCAATATTATCGTCTATTAAATAAACAATTTACACGTTATATATTTTAATGTATGAAATAAATTAAGCAACGGTGAAGTGCCAATACCTCCTAACTGAAATTTTTCGAGAAATTCACTTTTTTATCGTTTTGAATTTAAGCTCGTGCTCGTGGCTAAACAATAACAGCCGCTCGGGTCGATCTTTAGGTTAAGCCGTGCTTGCCTAGGTTGGTCTGTGGATGGGTGACCACCCATTACATACCGAGTTTCCTCCGTGCCTCGGAAAGCACGTTAAGCCGTTGGTCCCGGCTGTCATTTGAAGATCTTTGACAGTCGTTAAAGTAGTCAGTGGCCCAAAAAGTCTGACAACCAGTCTTACCAAGGGGTATCGTATTTCCCAGTAGTAACTGGGTTGTGGAGGTCAGATAGGCAGTCGCTCCATGTAAAATACTGGTATTCAGCTGCATCCGGTTAGACTGGAAGCCGACCCCAACATAGTTGGGAAAAGGCTAGGCAGATGATGATGATCGTTTTGAATTTAAAGGTGTTATTCGCATGTTGTAGTGAAATCTCCTAGGTGTAGCAATAGTATTCAATTAAAATGTGGAAATATGTACCTCCCAACTATACTAACGTGTCTCTTTTATGGCATTACCTCCTAACTTTTACGGGACACGTATAAACGTATTCGTTGGTTGTTTTCGACTGAGTCAGTGGTGTGGTGCCTTCAAACTGAATTCTGTCACTTACTCAGCTTTGTGTGTTGGACCAACGGGGGATATCGCGCATGAATTCGCCGCCAGAGGCGTTCGTGTAGAGAAAGGTCTTCCGAAATGTCAGATGTCATAGAGTTCTCGCGCATTGCGTGCTTTTTTATCACGTATTTTAATTAATATTCATGATTCTGGTCTAGATTGAGCCATTCCTGATTAATTACGACTTGAAAGATTTTAAGTAGCAACTTAGGATCATATTTGTTAGTAATTGGAGGTAGAATGATTTTTAAATGTTCCATGCTTATTAATGTTAGGGAGAATAGTTGTAAATATGTAATCTGAAGTTTACACTATGTTGATATACGAAATAAATAAACTTTTTATGAAGTTATTTGTACTTTAAAGTATAAAATAGAAATAATGACAGGACCTGACTCGACAGTGGCGCCATCTGGTGAGCTTAAAAACGATAGCCCCCATTCCCATAGCTTCTACCAAATTAAATCACCTTCAACAATAAAAAGAAGTCTTGCCAAGAGATTGTCACTCATTTTATGACAATTTACCTCACGAATAATCTATTCATCATAATCTGTTCATAATTTAGTTAATTTTTGATGACTTTGTTTCTTTTTTTTTATTACTGAACTAAGCAGCTACATTTGTTGAATAGTTTTTTGTAGGCAAAAACAATGCTTTCTTACATTGTCTTTGTTTATTTTCTATTTATTCACAAATTAAAGATTCTAATAAAAAATATCAGTGTTTTGTTGATTCCATTACCTTCTAATTATCTTATCATTATCACATACAAAGAGTAAGTACAAAGTTAATATGTACAGTCAGCGTCACGATGTGGGTACCCCTCTTGAAAGCACCTACGTTCCCAACTACGGGCGTACGGTGGGCTGCATCAATAGGGTCAGGGGCGTGCCGTCCATAGAGGCAATTAGGCCTAGCCTACCCTACCAACAACGCCAAATGCATTTATGATAACTATGTAATAAAATAACACAAAATATTAAAAAAGAAAGTTAAAACTCCTGAGCAACACTTATAGCAACTTGTCGCGCCCGTGTGACGTATTTCACAGTACTACGATTATAAGGCAAGAAGTCGTACGGCCTACCTGTGCATTCATAAATTTACGCATACTGATGCATATTTTCGCGTGTATGAACGGCACACATGTATAGATATGGGAGTCACCTCCTTGGACTGTAGACGGCCATCGTGTGTTGTGATTGGACGAATGGCTGCCCCACAAAAGTCAAGACGTAAGGTCACGGTAGACCGCGAAATTCAAATTGTCTTACTTTTTTTGTGATTTGTATCGCAATCTTGAATGTTTTGCTTTTTCTAACTTACTAAGTTATAAATAATTAGTTTCAAAACGTACAGTTACTGTAAATATTATTTTTTGTGTTTATTATTTGTTTATTTACATAAAAATGGTGATCTGTGAACTTTGCGCTGATAATGGTGCCGATTCTCTTGTCACAAATACCTCTAAATTAGACTAAAAAACACCAAAAAATAGTTTATTCCTGTCAAACGACAATTTACCATTCTGAAATTGACTTAAGTGACACAAATTAATATTTTAGTGTGACAGCACTAAGATGGCACGGAGATATTAATTTATTGAAAATGGCAAATTTTGCTATTCTGAATTTGACGTTTTTCACCCAAAATTTTGCGATTAAAAAGGTGTGGAATAAAATTAGTTGTCATGGACTAAAATTCATACCAACACCTCGAGTTCAGGTGCAAAACCAGTACTGTCTTTTTTTTTTCTTTTCTTTTGCTTATATCTCGAAAATAGTGTGTCCTATCGCAAAAATAATGAAAATTTCGACCCCCTTTATAAGACCCAATAAATTTCAAATATTATAAATCAATAAAGGTGACTACTTTGAAGGTCATCTTAAGTAGAACGACACTGTAATGTTGCGCGTTTTTTTTTTTTTCGAAATTCAGTGTACGTGGCCTACCCTCCGTGGAGAACCACTGCACGCCACTGATAGGGTACCCAATTGATGCAGCCCACCGAACACCTACTACACTATCATAAGCTATAATTATGAATTTAGCATAGTATATAAAGCATAAATTATTATTTTTTTCTTCTTTATAAGAAAACAAACGTTTTTTTCAGTGTGTAAATTTTTTACTTAGTCAGTTAGGTGTTATTGGCACGTCGCCGTCGATAGGTACAGTCAGCTTCAGAGAAAAGGAACCCCCTTTGGTAATGACATCAAACCATTTTAAGTTTTGGTAATATAACGTGTTGGTTTATTGGTTAAGACTACTTCTCAGCAATGCAATGGTCACGAGTTCAATTCCTAGGATGATTCGATTTTCTATTTTTTTAGTTTCATTAATAGATGATTAGGTGATTTTCGTTAATTATTATTTATCATACTATCGGTTAATATAATCAACTGTTCAAAAACTTAGTAAATTAAATAATGTTACGACGGAGATATTACACACAAGCGGATCGGCACGAAAACGAAACGGTAATTATAAATACCCTCAATCACAGTTTAGTAAATAAGGCAAAGAAGTATTTTAGATGCAACCTCAACTTGCAGTTCATAAAGCAGTTAAGTTTCTGAAGTAAAATTACGGCAGTGCAACAATCGGAATCGAGCACATTCTATTCAACCAAACAAGAAATCTATGCTAATTTCAACCTTATCTTTTAGTTAACTGAGGAGTTACGTATTGCACTTTGTAAAACAAGACGGTAAGCGTCTTGTTTTACAAAGTGCAATACGTGCTAATATTATCACAAGTGGTGGAAGTTGAAATTTAAACCTTAATATCTAGGAGATTAGACCGTTATCAATCTTGTTCGATAAAAGGAGTAATGCTATTCGAATTTTCGTTGAGATTGCTAATTGAGCCAATAGCCTAGTGGTATAAGGCACGGTCTAAGTAATCCACTGGCGCCTAGTGATGCGGGTTCGTATCCTTAACTCCACGTATAGTGTATTTTGTAAGTTATCTTTGTTCGGCCAGAATCCGAAAATACCATAATTATTAAAACATGCAAATAATATTTGAATAGACTCGGCGGATGCTCGGGCAGAGATCGGTGCGGCGGCGGGGGAGGGAGCTGCTCGGGGCCAGAGTCACGTGACGCGCCCGCCGTCGCTCGGGCGATATTCTTTAAAGACTTGGGGGGTTCCGTTTCTCTGTCGCTGACTGTACATACATACCCATAAAAGTCAGTCAAAATCATAACCCACCTTTTTGCTTCGCCACAGTCGGGTATAAAACTGATATTTCGTCCGAGGATCATAATCAAGTTCTTAACTTTGAATAGGAATAATAGTTTTGTCACCCTCAATTGACTAAAAACATTGGACATAGCACTAACCTGTGTAGACTCTGGTGGTGCTGTAGATGCAGCTAGGGCAGCTCGAGGGAGAGGTCGAGACGACGAGGCCGGCATGTACTCCGTCGTGTGAGCATCGTGAGGCGCCGTCGGTCCCACTTGAGCCATCGGACGAATTGATGCCAAAGGTGTCTCACCCCCGCGCCGACTCGCAGTCACACTTTGCTGAGCTACACCTAATCGTGTTTTGAACTATTTACTTATTTTTTGCGCTCATTACAGGACAGGAAAAAGTTGTATTATAAGTGGTCTATGAAACAATCGAAATGTTGCGCCAGAGTAACCCTAGAAATTAAAAATTTCTTAAATTTTTTGCAATAAGAGTGACAGATTATGTTGCCGATTGATTGATTAGCAACCGCATTTACAATCGGTTTTTATTTTTTTTATTTATGATTTATAATTATAAGAATCATAAATACAATTGTCTAAGTTAGTGATGACCTAAAACGGTCATGATTTCATGAAATTAAAGACTTCGAGAAAATTATTGATGATTTTTCTGATTATAATTCTGTAAACACACATTTTTGACGGTCTTAAATCAATCAATCATTCATCATTACAGAAATAACCAACCGAACCCTGAAAATATAAAAAAACGTAAGAAAATTGAATTTCGCGTGCTGCCCGGCCACTCATACATTTAACACGTTATCTTGTTTTATAACGTCATCCAAATTTCACAAGGTTGAACGCTGCCCGACCTGGGAGTCAAACCCAAGATCTCATGCTCAGTAGCAGCTCAGTAGTGCTTGCAACCGAGGCAGTTTTTTCGTATAAACGTATTTCCAAAGATGTTTAAATAGAGCTTTTGGCTTTATCAAAAGTCAGCCAGCATTTTGATGAAATAAAGAAATGTAATAATTTTACTCACCTGCCATAGGTTTTATATTAGCGGTGGGTGGATCTGTATTCGTTTTCTCAGTGGTTGCTTGTTGTTTTGAAGCTGAAGCTTGACTTACGAGTTGCCGCTGAAGTATAGTTACTTTTTGGTGCAGTGCTTCCACCTCTCTGGCTTTTTCAGCTTGCGCTTCACTTCGCTCTTTCTCTAATCGTGAGAGACGACCCTCGTATTGAGATTTTATAAGAGCCAGCCTCACATCTTGTTCATCGCGTGTACTTTGCTCAATTGCGCCTATTTTATTACGAGACTCCTCTAAGTCTCTGCTTAACGTATTTTTGAGTTCAGTTAGTTGAACAATTTTACTTTTAGCTTGCTTCAAAACTTGTTTAGATTTTTCTTCTTTTTCCATATTTGCCGTCCTAAGGGTTTCTAGTTCTTGTTTTAATTTGTCTGTATTCGCCTTTTCAGTTTCGAGTTTTGCTTGAAGCTCAGCTATCTGTTCCTCGAATTTCTTATTAGTTTCCATTAAAACGGCATCAGCAGCGGCAATGTCACCTTCATTCTTTTTCTTATCTTCCTCTACTATTTTGACCAGTTCTTCATATTGGGCTTTGTATTTTTTAGCAATTTTTCTTATCTGATTTTCTTTATTTCTGATGTCAGTTAACGATGCATCCTTATTGGACAGTTCATCTGTTAATTTTGAGTTTGAGGTGATCATCGCGGAATTTTCAGCTCTAAGTTTTGTAACTTCTTCAGTAATACGAGCCATATCTTCCCTAAGAATCTGTAATTCTTCATTAAGTTTCTTGTTTTCTTCTGCCAAAGTATTTTGCTGTCTTGATAGCATCGAATACTGTTCCTCTATTTTCATCTTTTCTACTTTAATACCACTGAGTTCCTCATTTAGCTTCCTAACGTTTTCTTTTTCATTTGTCAACATTTTTGCTAGGGTCTCCCTTTCATTTTGAAGTCGTTTCCAATCTTCAGGACTAGTTTTGTTAGCACGTTCAACTAAAGCATTTACTCTAGTTCTCCATCTTGCACAATCTGCTTTCAAAGCATTATTTTCTGATTGTAAAGTTTCATTTTTCGATGAAAGATCAGAAATTTTATCTTGCAATGGTGCTAGCTGAGATTCCATTTCTTTTGCTGTGGCTGAAAGTTCTTCGACCCGAGACGATAATAAGTCACGCTCTTCTCTAAGGATTCTGTTACTATCTGTCAAGGCATTTAATGTTTCAACTTTTCTCAAAATATCTGATTGCCTATTTACAGTTACCATGCTCACTTCTGTCTTTTCTCGCTCTGCGGCTAGAGTCAATTTAGTGTTATCAAGCTGTTTCTCAGTTATTTCTAACTGTGATTTAAGTCTCATAGTTTCAGCTTGTAGTATATCAAATTTGGCCATAGCAATATCTTTTTCTTTCCTTAAAAACTTGACAATTTGGAACAATTGTTCTGATGATTTGCCATCTTCTTCATTGACTGAGATGTTAATGTTAGAATCATTTCCAGATTCGTTAAAGCTCTCTGATCGCGATTGGGATGCATGTGTAACAGACAGCTGTGTGCCTAATGCTTGTATTTGGTCATGTAGTAGAGCATTTTGATCATTCAAGTCTTTCAAGCGCTCAGTTAGCTGGGCATTTTCACTGACAAGTATTTTTTGCCTATCTAGCCAAGACTTCTTTTCGGTTTCCAAATCTTCTATGGCGCGCTGTTTTAAGGCAGTTAATTCATTTATTTGATTTTGGGCTATTAGTAATTCTTCTTTTACATGAGATAAAACTTGTATATCACTGGAATGTAGAATCATTTCATGTGTATATTTATCTTCAGCATTTTGTACTGCTTCTGACAACTTAGTAATTTCGGTACGTGCGGCTTCAAGATCTGTACGATAACCGTTTGCCTGGAGTAAAGAATTGTTTAATTCTTCTTTGAGATTAGATAGTTCATTTTTCAGTGCACTGTTACTGTTAGAATGCTCTCCATTGGCATGCAGTGATAATTCAGCTTCTAGCTCTGAACATTTTTCTTCTAAATTCTGTAGTTTACTGGCATAGTCAGTCAATTTTGCTTCAGTCTCCGTTTTATAAGCTTCATATTCACTGTGCAGAGCTTTCAATTCTTTTTCGGCACCCTCTGATATATCGCAATATTGTTTTATATGTTCTTTTGCTACATTTAGTTGCTCCTGGAGAGATTGAAGTTCTGCGTGTTTTTCTGACAATTTATTCTCAAGATCCCTTATTTTTTTAACAGTATCATATGACCCATCTGTGTTAGGAGAAAGGGCCATTTTGAGTTTCTTACTAAGTTCTTCATTTGCCTTGCTTTTCTCTAATAGGTCTTGTCTCATTTCTGTCATTTCTTTTCTTAAGGTATCTGCCGCATCCTTTTCCTCTTGCATTCTTTCTTTTGCAGTATCCTTCTGCCGTTTGAGATGATCTGCTAACTCTCTAAAACGGTCTTGTTCTTCTTGGAGTCTTCTCCGTAAAGCTGAACATTCTCTTGTAGCCTCGTCTAACCTTGTTTCGATTTTGGCGCGATTTTCCACTTCTACACGCTCTAAACTAGCCTTTATTAATTCCAAATTCTTTAGCAGTATAGATTGGCCCTGCCTTTCTCTGTTTAACATTTCCTTCTCGGTCTGAATACGTAATTCAGCATCTTTAAGCAACTTGAGTTCGAGTTTTAAATTTTCTAGTTGAATTTCAGCTGTAGCAAGTTTACTCTGAGCATTTAAAGCTTCGTCTCTTAAATGTTGCAAAGAGACTTCATGCTTGGCAATGGTTGCGTTATATGCTTTATTCTTTTCTTCTAAGGAAGAAATTTGTTTCTTGTAAGTTGTGATATTCGTTTGCAAAATTTTAAGTCTTTCATTATTATACTCTGAAGTGGAAGCACATTTACTGTTTGCAGCCGTGAGTTTTCCTATCTCTTGTCTCATATTATCAATTTGTTCAAACAACATTCTTTCATTTGTAACTTTTTCCTCTTTATAAGTTTTATATTCTTCCTTCAACATTTCAAATTGCTTCACGGTTTCTTTGTATTTTATTTCAAACGAAGGTACATCTGGAATCGGTTGCTTAGTGACATTTTCAGGTGTAGTGTCCATTGAATATATTCCGCTCTTTTCCAACTCCGAGATTTCCGATGCCGACAATTCATGACGTTTACCCTTCATATGATCATGGTAAAGCTTCTTAAACATGTCTCTTTGTCTGATAAGACCATTAACCATTTTAGTTTGACGTTCTTGAGCTTCAGTTAACTCAGCTACTCTATTTTTCAATGATTCTATTTTATTCTGCATTTCACCACTTTCAAATTGTTCTTTATTCCGTTCATACTCTTCTTGCTTGTCTGTCATTTCACGAATCATTCGCAACAGTTTCTGATTATTTGACTGTAGTTCTTGAATATCACTAAATGTTACTAAAGTTTTAGAAATAATTCTTGATGAGCTTAAATCTGATGTGTTAGAAGCAGTTTGAGAGGAATCATGATCACCGTTCGGTAATAGCCCTCCGCGACTATGCTCTATTTCCTTCAACAAGAAACAAACTTGTCTTCCTAAATCAGCCAATTCACCTTTAAGTTTAGTATTTTCACGACTATAGTGATTAGCAATTTTAGATGACTCACTGTAATCGTCTCGAAGTCTATTACATTCAATCACTAGAGACTCTATTTGCTGGGACAAAGCTGTATTACTTTCTAAAGCTTCCTCAAATTCCAGTTTTTGTTTCTGTAGCAGAGGGGCCTTTTCTTCTAACTCTTGAACAATTGTGTTGATGGTGGTGTTAAGTCGCCTATTATCTTCTTTCTCCTGAGACAGTTCATCAGTAACTTTAACCAGCTGAGAGTATATCTGAGTGAGAGACATACCTGATTTCAAAAGTTTACTGGCTGTTGCTGCCGAAGGAGCTAAATCGCTCAAAGCCATATCAAGATTTTGAGCATTAGCAGCTTTTAATAAGTCATTTGCATGTTCTAATTCATTCTTTAAAGAACTTATAATTTCGTTTTTCTTTTCCATTAATTCTTCATGGTCCGAATCAGCTTGTTTGTATTTTGTCTCTAGTTCACCATACCTTTCAGTAGCTTCATTCAACAATTTTTGTAATTCTGCAATTCCTTCAGTCAACTCTAATGTTTTAGCTTCAGCATCATCATGCATTGTTTTGAATAAGTCTGCTAGTTTAGTTTGAGCCTCCAATTCTTTTTTGTAATTATCTGTCATTTTATTTTCTATTTCCCTTTGTTCCATCAAACGTTGGGTAAGACTTTCAGCTCTATTATTAAGGCTTTTCTTAACATCATTTAATTGAGTAATAGTTTCATTTGCAGCATTCAACTCTTCAATTTTTATGGTTAACTGAGTTTCTAAGTTCACTGAACGGCTGGTATTGTTTAATCTTACTGTTTGCAGTTCAGAAGTTAGTCGATTTACTTCCTCAGTCAAGCCGGCAATTTGTGAATTAAGTAAAGTTCTTTCCTGTTCAATGCGTTTTTCGCGATATTGCAGGGAAAACTCTTTGCTCTTTATTTCATCATTCAACGCAAGGGCTTCACATTTAGCATCTATTGCTGCACGTAATTGTTGGGATAGGGCAGCTTCACTTGAAATTAATCTTTCGATTTCTGCATCTCGTCTTTGTAATATTCTTGTCAGGTCATTTCTTTCATCAACAGCAGCATCTCTTGAACTTTTGAGTGAAATAACATCATTTTCCAGGCGGGTTATTTTATCTCGAGCCTTTTCTAATTCTGTGTTCAAAGATTCAACTTGATGTGTCAGTTCAGTAATGGTTTCGTCAGAAGTTGTCAACTTTTTTACTGCATCGTCATATTTTGCCGTGACTTCAAGAATTTGAGCTTCTAACGTTGATACCTTATCACCTTAAACAGTAATATAAGTAAGCATTTAAAAATTTGTAATAAAATACAGCATGTATCAGAAAGGTGTTGTCATCTTTCAATGTATGGTTAAGACCATCAAACTGAACAACTTTCGCCATTGGACCAACATCGTAAGGGCGAATAAAATAAACTATTATTTTTATAATAACAAGGTTTTTTTAAAATGAAAATAAGTAAATTAAGTTTATCTATAATTTTAAAGAAAGTTCATGTAATTTGTTGTAAAACTTTTTTATATCCAAACTCTGACTTATATAGTTTAGGAAAAATTTCAATTTTAAAAGAGTGGTACTAAGTTTTGAAAGCCTGTGTATATTTATTTTAAAGTGATAAAGTTTACAGTAGTATACATACACATTTTTGATATTTTGTGTCATAAAAAACTTGTTTCTATTGGTACCATCTAGTAATGGTTAATACAGGTTTCATGATTGGTTGCTATTATGGCAGAAGTTGGGAAGGCGCACACTTCATACAAAAATCTACCAACCCCTTTTAAGAATGAGTATGGTTAGTTCCGAAAAGTAGGTTAGTTATGGACATAAGTGGTACTATTGTTTGTAAATTGCACCCGTGCGACGCCGGGGTGGCTGGCTAGTTAAATTAAGTAATATTCTTTTATCAAAAGAGTCCCCTTAATGCAACATCCGATTCAATAACAAGTTTGATTTGAAAAATGTCCGATTAGCAAGTTTTGGTAACTAAAAATGGAACCTAGCTATATCGATTTATCGCCCCCGAAACCCCCTGCATACTAAACTTCATGAAAATCGTTGGAGTCGTTTCCGAGATTTAGATTATATATACAAGAATAGCTCGTTTTAAGGATTATTACAAAATAATTCGCGGTTTTCAAATAAATCAATACAGGACTCACTACAAAAATCTATGGGATAGGTGTGTGTACCAACAGATTCATCTGCATCTTGTACAATACCTACATTATATGCGAATAAATGCATTATATGCGAATTTGCAGAAGTCATCTTCTAACGCGTCCGCCGACGTATAGATGGGGTAATGGTAGGGTGGTGGGTAGTGTTGTAGATATTTAACTTCCGCAGATGCGTCCGCCTCGAATCCTCATCCCTAACAAGCAATTCGGCTTCAGGACCGAACACTCGTACATCCAACAGGTTCACCGCATCGTCGAACATTTGAGCGCTGGCTCCAGCGCAGAGCGATGACAGGTGTGTACTTCGACATAGTGAAAGCCTTCGACAAAGTCTGGCACAACGGCTTGTTGTACAAGCTGTACCAACTGGGTGTTGGCCCATTGTGCCGGACCATCTCGTGCCCATGTTACGAAACTTTCTGTCGGATCACACCTTCCGCTATCGCATCGCAGACGCTCTCTCCTCCCCCAACCCCATTCGTGCAGGAGTCCCGCAAGGCTCCGTTCTCTCTCCGCTCATTTTCACTCTATTCACGAATGACATCCCAAAGAGCAAAAAGGCTCAGTTGGCCCTGTTTGCAGACGACACGGCCATCTACTATACGGGTCGCTGTAAGAACGCTATCGCCAAAACCTTCCAAACCTCAGCCAATGTCCTAGGCGCTTGGTTCAGGAAATGGAGAATCGAGGTTAACCCCGATACGAGTCAGGCGGTTCTTTACTCAAAACCGTCACGCGGTAACAATCGCACCTCCCCCAGCCCGATCACTATGTACGGTAAGCCTACCCCTTGGGAGAAGCAAGCCAAGTATCAAGAAGTAGTTCTCGACCAACATCTGTCCTTCAGACACCACATCACGGAAGCTCGTAACCGCGCTTCCTTCGCGATGGCTAGACTCAACTTTTTGCTGATGGGCCATGGCAAAAAGTAAACTATCTCTTAGGTGTAAATTGCGCCTATATACCGCGGTGATCCGTCCCATCATGACGTACGCGTGTGTCGTATTCGCTCACGCCAGTCCAAAGTACCTTTATAAGATGCAAGTTCTCCAAAACCGATGCCCGAGGCACACTCTCGTAGACCCCGACGACGACATCACCCTCCTCCAGGAAAGCAGTAGAGAATCCAGCACGCTCAGGAAACACAGACGCCGTTATCCGTCATTCCGTCCTCGCCGACGAGGCCCGTCGCGAAACCCCGGTCCATGCCCTACCCGACCCTTGCTCGAGCCAGCCCGTGCAGCTGAGCCTGTAGTTTTAAATCAGCCCCTAAATAATCACTCAGATCCAGCCTGTCCCTTTCCTGTCCTCTCCCAGCGACGCCCTAAGCCGAGGCCCGTACCCCACAGGGGGTGCCCTTAGCGCGTAGTCGCTTATTTTGTAAGTTGCTCTGGCTGGACACAGAAAAACCCGGTTTAGCAGTCGACAACCTCCCTAGGTTGAAATGAGAGATGCCCGTCAAAAAAAAATCTATCTGTTATCGTCCGCGGACGCATCTGTAGACGTGTAGAGAAGGCATTAGATTTATTAACTCTAAGGTTCCTAGAACGTCGCGAACGTTTTGAATTCTTATAGCGGTAGCGTCGTGACCTTTTTCGTTTACTGCCTACCGATTTCCTTGAACTACTTGAGCTCGAAGATGTGCTACTAGAGCTACTCGAGGAACTGCTGCTCGATCCGCGGTGCGATGGGCCCGGAGTAACTGACACAACATCAGGATTTGTTTTAGAAAGTATTATATAGCCTTGCCTTCCATCCTAATAAAACGAAATAACACTCTTGTGTTTTAACTACTTACTGGAATTAACAAAAATAAAGCAATATAAATATAGCAATTCTTACTAAATAAAATCTATAGCAGAAAAATTTTAATTTATCCACATAAAGACTATGCAATCTATTTATGTGGGTATAAATAAATCGAATACGGTAGTACAGTAAGCACTGTTATGGAGTCAAAATATTTTTTGTGCAAACACGTGCAAAATCTGTGCTTGGTGTAAAACACCACATTACTAAAACTGTGCTATTAGCACAGTAAATTTAAATTGATGGTTCGCCTTCGAACCGAATATGATGGGAAACTAAACACAAATGAAATTAAATAAAGATACACAGGCGCATCCGGCCGCTGTCGATCAATTAAGCTGCGAATTTACAGACAAGTTATTTCATATTCTGCTTTTTTTTAATTGAAAAATATTATCGAGACAAGCTCGCAGGCCGCATCAGGAAGCTGTTCTTAAAATTGGAATAGGACGTAGGCCAACAAACTCAGGGCGGATATAGCCCTTTCTAATTTTAAGAATAGCCTTTCTTAAAATTAGAAAGGGCTATACATATAATATATATTATCATTTATTTTTATTTAACACACCAATACATCCTTTTCTCTATGAAACACCATAACCTTCATGTCGTTTACAATTACATTAATTTAATCTTAAATGCATAATTCATGACAGCAATCAAGTCGTGCAACTGTTCCGCTAATTATGTAAGAAGAACTTGATCATCTGCATTGACGAGGCATTTGAAAAGCAACTGATTCATCCTTAATCCACACTCACTCTCTTTCAAATCTCTCAGGCAACTATTCTAGGTTGAACAGCCAAGTTGATGCTGCACATCCCTGCACCTCCTTAGATGCAAAAACAGTCTGTCTATGCCCCATTTAACCTAACACTAACAATCCTCATCATCATCATCATTTATACATAGACATAGGCCTCCCCCAAGTGTTGCCACATTGACTTGCTTCCAATGGATTCCCGCAACCTTCACCAAGTACCTAGTGGGAGGACTTCCAACATAAACAATGGAATTATACTTATAAAGATTTTAGTGCTTGTATCATGAAAAGGTAACAGAGGTTGTTTTTTTAGCCTATATTTATCCAACTGCTGGGTAAAGGCCTCCTCTTTCTCGGCCAGATATTGGACAAAACAGAGAAGTTTGGAAACCTCTCTGTTTTGTCCAATATCTGGCCACGCTTGCCCTGTGAAAACATGACCAGATCGTTACACCACCTTTGCTGCGGTCAACCTCGTCGGAGATGTTTCACCAAAAGACACGCATTGGCGCATTTTATCTAAAGCTAGCTACTATTGGTTATTCAATCAGACAAAGTCAGGCACTATTCACATGAGGGTAGATAGTAACTACAGAACGCCATCTGCTCCCATTTTTAGTTGTCATTACACATACTAAAAACAAATGATTAATAAGCAGGTACGTATGAATTAAGTGAAATGGAATGTTGTTGATGACTTAAATGCTTAACATCACCAATTGCTTGAACCGTATGTTCAGATACTAGACTAACCAAAGTTAAAAACCACTACTTAAAAAGAAGTCAGATATAAAAAAAAAGATCTACAAACATTGAAAAATTAGGGTTACTAAAAAAACTATAAACAATGAAAACAGTTATTATGAACGATGTGGCCTGAAACGCAAAACAAAATTAAACTTGCTTAATGATCAATCAAGAAAACAAATAGATCAAAAGGTAAAAAAATAATAAGATTTCAAGATTTTCGTTAGCTGGAAAATAAAGCATTGAATGAAAGCGTCAGGAAACACCGGTTTACTTACCTATCTGGGACTTATTAGTTTCATGGAGCGCTTTGGATGTTAAGTAATGTTCAAATGTGGAGTCAATATATGCGTTGATCTTCCCCGCAATGACCGTAGGTAAGTTAGCGATTTCCTCGTCTGATAAAACATTATTCAAATGAGTTTTAACACCGGCTTCAGATTCAGCGGCCTCCATCTTCGACCGATATTCACAAATCACACCACAGAGAATCAGAGAAGAGACAGAACAGAATAAGCGCAGAGTTGCCAACTTAATATTTTAAAAGATGGGCCCGCGCGCCCGTCCGCATCGTCGTGGTAGAAAATACCAAAGACTAAAAGTGCTAAACCTGAAGTCGGCATTGCCTCAATGGCAATGAATTCATGTGAATCTTAGAGCATTTATTTATGTATGGAGTTAGATCGGCTTATCCCTTTTTTTATCAGATGGGAAATCATCAAAAGAATTCTCCCGCTTATCCCTCTGCCAAAGTAAATTCGCCATGTGAATATGAACATCAAACAAAACTAGTTCAATCGCCATTATGTATCGTTTTGTGTTGCAAAAAAGTGCTCTCTAAATATGGTTAGTTATGCAGGAAACTCCCTGTTGTAAAAAACGATCTCCCACTTCTTTGCAAAACCATGGTGTCATAATCATGGAGATTTTGTGTCGTTACGATACAAATCATAAAACTCCTTGCTAAACGATTTGTGTGGGTATTAAAAATACACCGTGTTCATACATCCCTAACGTTAGACCACTATTTACGCCATACCTTGACACCTGTAAATAACGTGCAAGGAAGGGCCGGATTAACCCAGTAGCAGGAGTAGCAATTGCTACAGGCCCCACGCTATCGGGGGCCCCGCGTATTCAAACTCGCCCACCGCGTATGAGGGTTAAAACCTCCCCGAAATCACGGACAACTATAGAGAAACCAACCTATCCCAGGCGAAACACTACGATTTTCGAGCTCGATTCGCTCGCTAATACATCCTATACTTAGGTCCTGAATTCAATATATGTTCACAGATTTACTTCAATACACATTTTTGAATAAATGAGCAAAAAGAACCTAATTTATCCAAGGCCCTCCTTGGATAAAATAATTAAGATAATATCAAAATCTTTGAGCTCACTTCGCTCGCTCTTGCATTCTCTTGTTTCTAGAATCTTCGCTGCATTAGTCGACAAAGTATCTGCATAAATATGAATGGTCTAAAGAAAATATAACCTACCCAGGTGGAGTGCAAAACACAAACAAAACACGTACAAATCGTACGTTCTTTGCTTTCACGAGATTTTTTTTATAAATTGGCAGAATTCGTTGTATTTATATATTATCAGACAAAAGAAAACTCATCAAATTCGAGGTGAATGCTAAAATTTTCGAGCTCACTACGCTCGTTCTTCAATGCTACTTTTTCTTAATTGGTAAGCTTTTCTGTATAAGTCGACAAAGTTAGTCCTTGCATAAATGGTTTAACGACAATTTTCTTTAAGGTGGAAGCGCCAGGGTAGCCCGGGCAATTCAAATTTACTTACGTTCTTTTTAAATTTACAGGTCAGTGTCATGTTGAAAGTTAATGAAAATATGGACACGTATGTAGTTACAGAATTATAATCATTAAAATCATCAAACAACTCTCTAAGTCCATTTTACCCCATTGAATGACTTTTTACGGCCCTACCCACTACCTGTACCTACAATGGACAGCTGCCCAATGGATAGTTTGTGGTATCAAAAGCTACTACCATAAAAATACATTTTTAAATATTTCCAAAAGTTAACTCCCGACACACCGCAAATTATTTGTGAACGAAGTTAGCAAACATTTTTTTGGATTGTACCCTCTGGCAGATCGAGGGCTCCTCGATCCACCGTAGACGCGGACCTGTGGACGGTGAGTAATGGGCTAGCTCGCCGTCCGTCCGTTTTTTGACGACAGGCAGTGTAGACGGCGCGTTCGTGTTCCACGCGCGCCTCAAAGAGATGTCAGCAAACAGGGAGGCGCCCGCAAGGGCCGATGCCTGCCAGGGCTGCGGGCTGTTCGAAAGAGATACCGCGGCCCTGGAACACAAAGGGCAAGGAAGGAACATGGATGGGTTTTAGTCAGTACAAGTCTGACCCTCCCTTCCGTTCTGCCCAGAGCGGGAGAAGTAATTTGATGATATCCCATCCGAAAAAAAAAAATGCTCCTCAATAGATATAAATATCGAATTTGCTACGGGCCCCGCGCTTGCTTAATCCGGCATTGGTGCAAGGCCATTGTATTTCGGTAGAGGGGTGAGCCCAGCTATGCCAGCAACTCCAGAAATTATAAATAGTATAAGCTTTTAACATTATTCGAGCGCCAAATATAAACTGTTGTAATAGCACTGTACATACATGTATCTCATGTATCACTGCACATCAAAAGTGTCTAGGGATCATGCACATTTAATAGCATAACTTTAAAAGTAATGGACGTTTTTAAAAGATTTAAACGTGAATTTGTTCGTGGTACATTTATTTCCATATAAAAACAAAATATTAAAGAAATAATTCAGATGTGGCAAAATTCAGTATACTTCTTAACAATCATATCGTGTGTTAGAGATTTAAAAACAAAGATTACATTTTTGACTTAAATCAATACTGCTGAGTTTATCTACCATGGAACATCTAAATTATACTAGGTAAGAGATGTTGAGAGCAATAGGCTTGATAGAACCAGGCACGCGCCACTGCAATATTGCCGATACCATTGGCACCAGTTAAAGGGTTATATCCAGTTTGTGTTCTCGCTATCGGGATACTGATGAGTCGGCTGAGCGGAAACCTGGCAATATTCGGTAAGCTACCTCCAGACAAGACCGATTTTTAGAAATTACGGTGAGAAGACAACCGTACGCTACGACTTGGCAATTGGTTTTAAAGGTACAGTCAGAACACCTGTAGGGCTATTACGTATCTCTGTTAACAGTTCAAGTGATAATCACTTTGGCTCAGTGTCCATCAATTAACTGTCAAAAGCTTAGTTTGGCATCGGCTATGACCAGTGACTATCAAATATTACGTCATTGGCGCTCATCGTCGCTGATAGTTACCGTAACTCATTTTGACAGTTGCTTTCGTATCGATATTTGCATTATTGCGATTGTGTAGGCATAGTAGATATCAAATTGATGTTCACTGAGGTTGAAGTTGCTTTCGTGAAAGACGCTACTCATAGGTAGTGTTTTACAAATTCAGTAATGAACACCGAAGCCGGTATTAAATGTTAACATTAAGTTTCTTGTTGTTTTATTGTTATGTGTGTTTGTGGTGAAGTATGGCACGTATAATAATTCTGGAATTTGCTGAAGAAGAGCGAAAACGAAGTCGTCTATGACACCGCGCCGCCTACGCGGTTATGGAATGCTAGAGATAATTTATAATATTCTACTGTGTGTTTATATAGCTTGTGATGTTCTAAAATATTCATTTTCTTGCATTCATATTAGTTATTTTATGTGAATAAAATCGGAAGTAATGGAATGGTATCGTTAGTTCTGATTTTAGCCACGCGCCAAAGGATCCTTGTAAATGAAAAAGTTTGATTTATTAAAGATGGTAGTTTTATAAATAGCTCGTTATTACTCTAACTTCACTTTTCTACATAATGTAAGTATATTTGTGTTTAAATATGTTGAGAAAAAGTCAATTACTAATAATCCGGTACCTACAAATATTTTATTGGTTGGATTATTTTATTGTAAGTATTATACTTGTTTATACAAATTAGTTTACTTTTGGCCCACAGTAGGAACCTGTATTATACTAGGTTAGTCCTCTTCTTCGTGTAGGCATCTTAAGGTGGTTGTACCCTGTAAGTTCATTTAACCCTATTGAATGACTTTTTCATGAAATATTCATTGAATAGGGTTAAATGCCCTTCAGAAGCTGTTCGATTCCGTCATACTCGAGGGGAAAACGCCACAGGCATGGTGCAGAGGTGTGGTGGTACTCTTCTTCAAAAAGGGCGACAATGCCCGGCTGAAGAACTATAGGCCCATCTCACTTCTGAGCCATGTCTACAAGTTGTTTTCAAGAGTCATCACGAATCGTCTCGCGCGCAGGTTTGACGATTTCCAGCCTCCCGAACAAGCTGGTTTCCGAAAAGGCTTTAGCACCGTAGACCACATACATACGCTGCGGCAGGTTATACAGAAGACCGAAGAGTATAACCTGCCTCTCTGTTTAGCGTTTGTGGACTACGAGAAAGCCTTTGATTCGATCGAGACTTGGGCTGTACTGCAGTCTCTCCAACGGTGCCAAATCGATTATCGGTACATCGAGGTGTTGAAGTGTTTATACAAAAACGCCACCATGTCAGTCCGACTTCAGGACCGGACCTCGGAACCTATCTTTCTGCAGCGAGGTGTGAGACAGGGAGACGTCATATCTCCGAAACTGTTCACCGCTGCACTGGAGGATGTCTTCAAGGTTCTGGACTGGCGAGGGCTAGGCATCAATGTCAATGGCGAGTACATCTCTCACCTTCGGTTTGCCGACGATATTGTGGTTATGGCTGAGACCATGGAGGACCTCAGTACAATGCTCGATGACCTCAGTAGAGCTTCCGGAAGAGTGAGTCTTAAAATGAACATGGACAAAACCAAGGTCATGTTGAATGCCCATGTAACACCCACTCCTATCAAGATCGGAGACTCTACAATCGAAGTTGTAGACGATTATGTCTACCTGGGACAAACGGTTCAGTTAGGTAGGTCTAACTTCGAGAAAGAGGTCAATCGTCGAATCCGACTCGGCTGGGCAGCGTTCGGGAAGTTGCGTGGTATCTTCTCGTCCAACTTACCGCAGTGTCTCAAGACGAAAGTCTATGACCAGTGTGTGTTGCCAGTGATTACATACGGGACCGAAACGTGGTCGCTCACAATGGGCCTAATTAGAAAGCTTAAAGTCACCCAAAGGGCAATGGAGAGGGCTATGCTCGGAGTTTCCTTGCGTGATCGAATCAGAAATGAGGAAATCCGCAAGAGAACCAAGGTTACCGACGTAGCCCGAAGAATTGCCAAACTTAAGTGGCAGTGGGCAGGGCACATTGCTCGCAGAACGGATGGCCGATGGGGCCGTAAAGTTCTGGAGTGGCGACCGCGAACCGGAAGACGTTGCGTTGGAAGGCCTCCCACTAGGTGGACCGGTGACCTGATGAAGGTTGCAGGGATCCGCTGGATGCGAGTCGCACGGGACCGGTCAATGTGGCGACACTTGGGGGAGGCCTATGTCCAGCAGTGGACGTCTATTGGCTGAAATGATGATGATGATGATGAGGGTTAAATGAACTTTGAGGGTTGTATTGATGATTTTCATGATCATTTCTGTAACTACAGACTTGTTACTGGCGCGACTCATTTTTCATCAACGTACAACCTGAAACTGACTTACAAATTACAAAAAACGTAAGAAAATTTGAATTTCGCGGGCTACCCTGACGCAACCAACTTAAGTTGTAGACGTTACTAAATATATTATGTTTGCATATATTAAGTGGTTTTACTAACATAAATAAAGGTATTATTTAAAGAACTTATTCAGAAGTTAAGACTGACAACACAAAATAATTAACAATAACCATTTCACGTGTCATATAAACCGCTAAAAATACAATGTTCTCTTAAATCAAGTATTGTAACGCTCAAAGGGTGCTACTCAACTTAGCCGCATAATAGTCGATAAAAATTAGAGGAGTCAAGTACTGAGACGAAGAGCACCGTACCCGGTCTGTTAGCCACCGTAACGCTCAGACTAAGGATAAAAGCCGTAACGTGATGTCCACTCAATGAGATACGCAATAGCAATAATATGACATTCTCGGTTGCCATCAAAGTTCGGTGTAAAACTTACTGAAGCTTGATATTCACCGCCTATCACAAAGACAGCCAATAGCCCTGCTGGAAACGAAACGTAACTTACGACTAGGTAAGGGCCCTGGCAACACTGCTGAAAAGGAGTTGCATCATTGCAAGAAAATTAGTAAAATAGTTTTTTTGTAAAAATTCTATCTTACAATACCTGTATAAGAAGATTGAAAACTAGCATTAAGAATTATGTTGTGCTCTTAAGCAACCAGCACGTAGCTGTTTTATTGCAAACATTCTGATAGTATTGTATTATCACAAACATTCTTGCTAACTTCTGGTGGGTTCGCCAAAACACTGATTCTTCAAACTATTATAACCTGCGAAATGTGTAAAAACTCTCTCTGTTTCTGGCCTCTGCCAAACTGACATGTATCATGCCATTGAGAGTTCAAAGCAAGATTATTTTGCGTTTATATGTATTTCCTTATCACTGGATGTTATAGTTACGAATCGTAAACAACAACAGAAGTTGTAATCGTGTAGTGGAGTCTGAGGGTACACTATTGTTTCCAGAGTGTAGTATAAAAAATGGAAGAAGAACAATGTTTACATGAGTGTGAAAATTACATTCAGAGTCATAATATATCGTTCTTATTAAAAGAATGTATAGTGCAGTTATGTGTAAACAAGCCTGAAAATCCTGTGGCTTTTTTAAGACAGTATTTTCAAAAATTAGAACGGGTGAGTCAAGTTTTAAATCTATAGTAAATATAGATATTGAGATCTTGTACTACTAATGGAACTTAGGTCATCTTAGGGCTCACTTTAAGTATCTTATTTAATACCTAGCCTTCTAATAAACATGCATTCATCTGATGAAACTCTAAATAATTGTGAATAATTTTTACTTGATTTTTACTTTAACTGTTTTATGTTTGGTAATGGTGCATGTAGGGTTTCTGAATGACAAATGGGGTTCCAGGGGTTCTAGATTTGTTACATAGGTACTAACCTAAAATTCAATTACTTTAAAGTTATGCTCATTTTGACACCTCCAGCCAAAGCACTAGTTTTTCAATAGGCTTCTGATAGTTGTCAGATTAGATTTAAACTTTAGTTCTACTATTGTACTACCTACTTGTTTTAATGTATTGTACTCAAATGGAAAGAGAAGTTAGTCAAAAATAATGAAATGATCCTTACATTGCAATTTACTCATTTTATGGACCACTCTCACTTGACTAGTAAATTTAGATTCTCAAAATTGTTTTCATGCTAAAAGAACAACCGCAACTGGCGTGCGTGTATGACCAGATGTATGAACGTGGATGAGGCGAAAGGAGTATGTGAGGATCGTTGCAAGTGGCATTCTCTGGTCTCTGCCTCCCCCATGGGAAAAAGGCGTGAGTTTATGTATGTATGTATATCAGAACTAAAGTTGCCTAGTCTCATGGATTGGGATTTCCCCATAATGGTCCCACTAAAAATAATCCCATTGTATAGATGCTATAGTGTTGTAATTATTATTATTTACCTATAACATTAAGGACAATATTCACTTCTATTTATACTTAAATGTATATTTTCCTCAAATACACATTACTCATGTTTGTTAAATGATCTTTTAAAAAGTAATGCAGTCATAATTAAATTTAACAGCAGCCATATAATAATCCTGGCTATATACCATTGCCTAGGCTTTTGAAAGTGCTATTTATTTTCATAATAACAAAGTGGATCACTATTTAAATACTCACAATACCGTAGCTCATGCACATAATTATGTCAAAACCCAACCTGTGTTTGAAGGCAAGTAGATATATTTTCCACAATCCATGTTATGTTGGTCTTTTTCTTTATTCATTTATTCAAACATTGATTAAGTAGTCTCCTAAACAAAATAAAAAATAAAATTAAATGATGTTGTAACTTGTGATACATTTGCTTATACATGTTTGCCTATTGCCTACAATAAAGAAATATGTTTGGATCATAATATCACATTACTCATCAATTACATATTACTAAATCAAGGACTATGTTGAAGATAAAGAAGTTTGGCTGTAGTTCCTTGTGTGCATGCGGCTTCCTTGGTAGCTCTTCTATCTCATTTTTTTTCTTTTCTTTCTAGATTTTATAGGACAGTTTTCAGATCATTTATACATCTTTTACTCAGAATAGTCACAGCACTGATGACAATATGGATTTGTGTCACATGTTTAATTTAGTATTTTTATATTTTCTTACCTTTGTATACATTCTTTTTTATTGATTATTTGTGAATTTGTGAACATTGTAGGCTTTTAAGATTCCCAGATTCTTATTATCTTTTATCACGTTTTTTGTGTAGTACGCTATGACTTATTGTCGGGCCTACATTGTCCCTCCATTCTTAAGTACTAATGCCGTAACATGATAATATTGTAATACCAAATTATATGAAAAGAGTGACCATGGAGTTTCTTGCCGGTTCTTCTCCATAAGAAACGACCAACCCGAACCATGCACTTTTTGTTTTTTGATGGTTTGTAAGTGCCCTTGCCTATGTGAAATAAAATATTTTGATTTTGAAATAATATTTCTATTGATTTTCAGACAAATTCGCTTAGTCTTGTGACTTTTTATACTACCTACACAATTTGATTTTAGGATGAAGTGAAGGCTGCTCAAGCCGCAGCAGCTGCATCAGAAGGTGAGGCCGATGGAGAACTTTCACCGCTGCCCGTACCAGGCGGGCAGCCTCCTCGTAGGCGTGGCGGCATCAGTGCTGAACCAGTTACAGAGGAAGATGCTACCAGCTACGTCAAGAAGGCAAGTTCCACCTGAATTATAAGGAACATAGATTAAAATATTGAGAATTTACGCAACACTGGACTGACTTTGCATGCACTGGATCAACTACTACAATTTTATCTATAAATAAGTAGACGTGGCGTTTGTGAAGATTGTAGATATTTAGATAAAGTAACAAGTCAGTTCATTGTCTCACAATTTATTAAAAATTATAAATTTCAATGATGTTTCGGAAAAATTTTCACCATATTAACATGCTTTCGGCCATCACCATAATTTGTTACTGCTGTTTCGGCCGTAAATTAATATATTTCCTTTGTGCTTCCCCTTTATGCAAAATTTCGAATTACGAACAAGTGACGTGTGCAACTAACGTTAGAACGTTCAATAATCAATTTTCACGTCACTTGAATAAAAACTGGCCAAGTGCGAGTCGAGAGAAGCGGTGGCCCAGTGGTAGCGACCCCGACTTACGAACAGTAAGTCATGGGTTCGAACCCAGGCAGGCGCATTACTTTGTGTAATTTATTTCGCCACCACTGCTCTCAAAAACGGTGAAGGAAAACATCCTGAAGAAACCGGCATGTCCTAGAGCCAAAAAATCGAAGACATGTGACATCTACTAATCCGCACTGGGCCCGCGTGGTGTATTATAGCCCAATCCCTCTCATAGAGAGTATTAGAGAGGAGGCCTGTGTCCCAGCAGTGGGAACATTATAGGCTGATGATGATGATGATTATCTATACAACATTAGACAAAAACGGCAAAAATCACGTTTGTTGTATGGGAGCTGGGAGCCCCCCCCTTTTTTTTTCGGATGGGAAATCATCAGGGGAGTGTCAGACTTGTACTGACTAAAACCCATCCATGTTCCTTCCTTGCCCTTTGTGTTCCAGGGCCGCGGTATCTCTTTCGAACAGTCCCGCAGCCCCCGAACAGTCCCGCAGTCCTTTGGGAGCCCCCCTTAAATATTTATTTTATTCTGTTTTTAGTATTTGTTGTTATAGCGGCAACAGAAATACATCATCTGTGAAAATTTCAGCGGTCTAGCTATCATGGTTAATGAGATACAGCCTGGTGACAGACAGACAGACAGACAGACAGACAGACGGACGGACATTGGAGTCTTAGTAATAGGGTCCCGTTTTACCCTTTGGGTACGAAACCGTAAAAATGTATAAGTTCAAACTACCTACGTCATACAAGTGTAGTTTGTATGCAGGTTTGTTCAAGTGGTATGCAATTTGCAACTTGTATACCAGTAAATTACCCAATAGAATCGCGCCTTAAGGTAAAAGCGTACGGCCCCGAAATTAAAATTTTCTTAAGTTTTTTTTGCAATTTTAAGGTCTGTGTCAGGTTGTATGATGATGAAAAATGAGTCGCGCCAGTAACACGTGTTTAGTTACAGAATTACAATCATGAAAATCATCAATGCAACCCTCAAAGTTCATTTAACCCCAATGAATGACTTTTTCATGAAATATTCATTGAATACATGAAAAACAAAAAACATAAGAAAATGTATTCTTCGTTCGGCCCACTGAGTTTTGTCCCACATATCAAAATCCTGGCTCGTCCCAAACAGTATTCTGCCTTCGTCCCAAAAAATATTTCAATTATTTTATTCCCGCTTCGTCCTATTTTATATTCCTTCTACAGCCCATAACGTTTTTGTATGTGCCAAACTTACTTTTTTGTACAATCGGCACCATCTGTATCCGTCTATTTCCAGTCTTCTCCACCGGCTTTGTCACTATTAGCGACAAATGGGAAAAGAGTCCCGATTGTAGCCACTGGCGACAAACCCCATGTAGAGATATATGCACAAATTACGTACCCCAAAAAGTACTAGGCTGGCATGAGTTTAAGGTGGAATGTATTCTAAGAATAAGTCTGTCTACTAATGATGAATCTATTTTAGTTTAATAGTTTTTAATTATCAATGTATATAGTTAGTTTAACCTAATAAAGTTTAGGTTCATAATGAATTCTATCATTTAAAATACCATCTTCGACTCATGCTAGCCTAGTACTTTTTGAGAAGTTACTGCCCACAATCAAAAACTACTAAATAATGAATACTATCATTTAAAATACCATCTTGGACTCATACTAGCCTAGTACTTTTCGAGAGGTAGGGATATATCGAACAATTAGGTACCCCAAAAAGTACTACCTACCTGCCTAATTAATTACCTTCCTATCTAATCCTATTATTTACCTAGTACTTTTGGTCGCCAAAAAGACGATTAAATAAGTACATAGGTTTATTCAATAGGATAAACTAACTACAGGGTGTAAACAGACTCTTCACGAAGCCGTCAACCAAGCATTATGTACATCAAACTAAGTAACTATACGCAAAAATTAGTGCTGGGAAACGACTTTTTTTTTTGGGCTGAAAAATCACGTTTTTCAGTAGGACTCAATGTAACGCAATCAAAACATTGTGCTGATGGATGGATTGTATAGAAAGGGGATCCTGGAGCTGTTTAAAATAAAAATCTTACATTAAAAACATGTATTTAAAAAAAAACTTGAAAAAGTTGGAACTTTGACCCCCAATATCTCCGTAACTAGAAGGTCCCAGGTATGGTCTAGAACAAAAAAATGATCGCAATGACGGGGAGAACAAGTGCCTTTCGGCTTCGTTAAGAGTCTGTTTACACCCTTTATATACATAAGGGCTGGCTTTTACCTTGGCCAGAGGCTAAGTGTTGCTATACAACATGGCAACGCCGCCAGTCTCTTGGGCACATTACCAGCTGACAGCCTTGAGGAGGAGTTTTTCGATGCCCTTTTATAGTTTGTTGTTAGTTTATTTATTTTAGTTTAATAGTTTTTAATTATTAATGTATTAGCTTGTAGACTGACTCATAAACCAAATTTTAAGATTAAAGTTTATTTAAATAGTTTTTACTATATATATATTAATAATACATACATACACATACATAAACTCACGCCCTTTTCCCATGGTGGGTAGGCAGAAACCACAGAATCGTCTTTTTGGCGACCAAAAGTACTAGGTCAGCATAAATTCAAGGTGTTATTTATTCAAACGAGGTAGGTAGGTACGGTAGGTAAGTAGGCAGGTAGGGCCAGTGGCGTGCAGTGGTCCTCCACGGAGGGTAGGCCACGCATACTGACACCCCAAAAAAAAAACAAAAAAAAAGAAAATCGCGCATCATCACAGTGTCGCTGGTCGCTCTACTCTACTTTAGAATTATGCCTTTCTATATCTAATCTTAACTGGCTGTTAATACTAGTTTCAATACGTGATTTACCAAATGTATTTAACTTTAAGCAAGCCTCTAAATGTTTTTCTGATAGGTCATGCTTTTTTGCCGAGGAATGAAAATTATGTAAATCAATGAATCCCTCACTCCACTTACTGGAAGTATTAAACAAAATGCACGGAAAACAAAACAATTTATTCGTGTGTACACAGCCACACAGCCAGCTAAATGTTGCATAATTTTGAGGATTGAAATGACGAGTACGAGATGAATTATTATATTTTTGAGTTAAATCTCGTAATTCGGGTACACATCTACCTTTAGGTACAACTAGAACTTTATCATTATAATGTAATTGCCCAAACTTACTGCTTTTAACTTCTAACAAACACACATTATCAGCGCAAACTTCACAACAGAACACCATTTTTACGTAAATAAACAAATAATAAACACAACAACTAATATTTACAGCACCTATACGTTTCAAAACGAATTACTTATAACTTATTAAGTTAGAAAAAGCAAAACATTCAAGATTGCGATATAAACTGCTTGTCACATGAAACAATATGGCTTCTTTAGCAAAAATAATGTCTAATTTCGATATAAACAACACTACCAAATTAAATTGCATCATTTTCATACCGTGATCTTTTACAAAAGCGGTTAATAAAATTTTGCCGGATAATACTGAGAGTTTCATTCATTAAGCTGGTTGCGTTAGGGTAGTCCGCGAAATTCAAATTTTCTCACGTTTTTTGTAATTTACAGGTCAGTTTCAGGTTGTACGTTGATGAAAAACAAGTCGCGCCAGTAAAACGTATGTAGTTACAGAAATACAATAATGAAAATCATCAATGACCTGAAAATTACAAAAAACGTAAGAAAATTTGAATTTCGCGGGCTACCTTGACCTTACGTCTTGACTTTTGTGGGGCAGCCATTCGGCCAATCACAAGCCGTCTCCAGTCGCAGGAGACGACGGCCATTATCTATGCATGTGTGCCGTTTATACACACGAAAACATGCATCAGTGTGCGTAAACTTATGAATGACTACTAGGCCCTCAATCTTCGAGCCTAAAAATACAAACGGAGCGGTGTAGTAACGTATATTACGTAGGTACGGTGCGTTCACACGGGCGCGACAAGTTGCTATAGGTATTTAACAGGAGTTTTAACTTATTTTTTAATATTTTGTGTTATTTTATTACGTAGTTGTAATAAATGCATTTGGCGTTATTGGTAGGGTAGGCTAGGCCTAATTGCCTTTATGGACGGCACGCCCCTGGGTAGGGCAGGTAATTAATTAGGCAGGTAGGTAGTACTTTTTGTAGTACCTAATTGTTCGATATATCCCTACCTCTCGAAAAGTACTAGGCTAGTATGAGTCCAAGATGGTATTTTAAATGATAGTATTCATTATTTAGTAGGTTTTGATTGTGGGCAGTAACTTCTCGAAGAGTACATTAATAATTAAAAACTATTAAACTAAAATAATTATACTAACAACAAACTATATGTACATTCGTTTTTTTTATTGACTGTACCTTAATAGAACTTGTAATTTGGGACGAAGCAGGACTTCAATAGTGATATGGGACGTACTAAGAATTTTTCAGAATGTGGGACAAAACTTTAGGACGAACGAAGAATAAATCGATAATTCGATTCGATCTGACGATCTGATGCGAGTTTAACAGTTTTTACCCATCCCAAAAAGTGCAGAACACCGTTAAAGAAGTTTTCACTTCAAAAATACAGAATTCATGAAAGCTTTAATTTTTAGGTGGTGCCAAAAGATTATAAGACAATGGGTGCTCTATCGCGTGCTATAGCTTCTAATGTTCTCTTTACGCATCTGGATGAATCTGAACGAGCGGACATGTTCGACGCTATGTTCCCAGTCCAGTGTCTACCTGGCGAAACGGTCATCAGACAGGGAGACGAAGGAGACAACTTTTACATTATTGATTCTGGAGAAGTTGAAGTGAGTATGGTATATTAAGGTTCATAATAACCAGTACGGTCAGTGCCCTGCATTACTTGTCCCCTCTTACTAAGAAGAATCGGGAAAGAGCGGGTCAGGTAAAGCAGGACACTGACTGTGTACCTACAGAATGAATAAAGAAATAATTTTAAATACATTTAATAATAATGGATCTTTAGGTCCTAGTGAATGGGGAACCTGTTACAACTATTGGGGAAGGAGGCAGTTTTGGCGAACTGGCTCTGATATACGGTACACCGAGAGCAGCCACTGTGCGCGCACGCACTTCTCTGAAGCTGTGGGGCTTGGATCGTGACTCTTACCGTCGTATATTAATGGGTTCTACTATTAGAAAGAGACGCATGTACGACGAATTCTTGTCGCGTGTCTCAATATTAGGTAAGCGATATAAATTATTTATTTCTTAGCTAGGTGTCATACTCAGCAAACTTACACAAATTTAAAAAACACAAAGGAAATTAAGTCGCTAGTTGAGATACCACTGTAGTAATTCTGATTGGAAATAGTCTGACCATACCCAAAAAAGGACATAAGTTATTTTATTGACAGCCTACTTAAGTTAAAATTAGGCAAATTAATATTATGTTCATTGCCATGTTCCGACAATTTACCTTATCAAGAAAATTATTACGGGGTGGAAGGCACACCGGCGCGCGGCGACGCGAAATCTATTACCGCGTATTCAGTACATCATTCTGAGCTATATAAATTAGACATAGAAATTTTTCATAGGTTTTCAAAAAAAAATCAGCTCTTTCCTACAAAAGTGCAATACCTACACGGTCAAAATGTATGGAACAAACAGCAGATTTTTATAGATAGTATAAGTTTAGTTCTAAACCGTGAAAGCCATAAATTTCTTCCCAAAAAATTCAACATTTATTAGCTTGACCCGCTGAGCTGACCCGCGCCACTTCGTCTGCGTCACATAATACAATTAAATAATATTGCGACTATAAATTGAGATGTGAGCTATTCTATCTTTCAAGTTGGATCAAACTCCACACGGTGTGCAAAGGAGATGGCTAAACGACTGCCCCCAACATGACTAGCACAAATAGGAACCTTACACTAACCAGTAATATTTAAATATTAATTCATGAATTATTTAGTGTTTAATAATTTCTTATAACTTTCGTGAACTAATAAAGATAAAAAAGTTTCTTAATTGTATTTATGCTTTGTTTTGGTTTGACATGACAAGGTCAAGGAATACTGACAGCTAGGGAAGAGACATATTGCATTACCAAAATGCCAAATCGAATAAGTTGAACTTCAATCGATATTTAATAACAGTTATCAAAACGATTTATTTTCTGAAACTACTTAATTGATTAATTGTATCTGGATAAGCATATTACTAACACTTCAGGTGCACAATCTTAATACATATTTTCTGTCCGTCGAGGTCGACAAAAACAATTTCTTTTTCTTTCAGTCCATTCGATTATTTTATCGATTTAAATCAGATTCCATCTCTATGAAAAAAAAAACGTCAGACGTCGTTTGAACGCTCTGCCGTTTACTTATTCGTTGTGCTTTTTATTTTGGATTTTCATTGACCCTCGCTTGTTTATTGGACTTATTGTTTGCTCGCCTACCTACTGACCTCTGTGAATACTGTCTTTATTTCAACTCATTTGGATAAGTAGTTTAGGTTTTACAACAGAATACTTATATTATTTTGATTTTTGCTGGAGAGCTGGGGATTATATACCGAAAGTTCATTGTATCAAGTTTTTTTTGCTGCAATTACCCCTATGTAGATATTTACTTCAAGTACCTTAGTGCAAAATCGCCAGTCAAAAACACAATTATCAATAAAAATCGTCGTAGACACATTAAAACGCCTAGATAAAAGTTTATAGCAATGTCATTGTTTGAAGTTTTTGTACCTTTGTCGTAGGCGATTTGCGATTTTGTTTTTAGGATTGTGCAAATATTAAAAGTTCCTGAACCTTTTTAAATTACAATATACTAATTTCAGCTATTTAGCATTACATATTGCTAGGTACCATGTTTATACATGCGTTTTCATTGCGGGGGCAGTCGTCCATACTTCAATTTAGCCATGTCCTTTGATTAAAATCGGTTAAATAGTTTAGGAGTCCATCGCGGACAAACAACGTGACGCGTAATTTATATATACAGGGTGTTTGGCGCATGGACCGACACAATTTTTCCAGCGATTTGGGAGGTCATTAGCTAGGTTCTACCCATACACAAAAACAAAAAAAAAAGTTACAAAAAAAAAACAAACAAACAAAAAAGTTATTTCGAATTAAATGAAACATTTTGGGCATTTTTTTTATTTTTTGTTTTTAAATCATATGTAACCAACCGTGACATTTGGGACAAAGGGTGTATGGGTAAAACCTAGCTAATTACCTCCCAAATCCCTGGAAAAATTGTGTCTGTCCATGCGCCAAACATCCTGTATTCAGAAGAAGAAGATAAGATTTGTTACATTATACACGCAGTTACTGATAATTTCACTAAAACTAGGTTAAGCGATGAAACAGTATTATCTAGTATCTCTCGTATTACTGTAAGAGATTCTTTTTAGAGATGTTAGTAGATAAATAATACCACATGGATATTTTATGTTTTTGTGAAACTTGATAAAACCAGATAGGATATTATTTAACGTGAATAGTTTTTCAGTTGCCAGTACGTAAAAAAGATCCACCCTGATTCTTTGTAATAGCTGTCTCAGATATAAGAAAAGAAAGGATATCACTGCTTGCTCTGTTTATAGTTTAAGTGAGGTAGCATGTGCAGAGGTTGAAGGTCATATTTTCTTATGTACTACTAGCTGTTACTCGTGACTTTCATCCGAGTAAAATTAATGGAAAATATTACTTCCGTACTTGAATCCGATTTTGTTAACAATTTGAAGGGTTTTATTTTTTTTTGCCCAGAATCCTAATTATTTTTCTGACATAAATCTAGCTGTGAAAATAATATATTAGTTTATGTCCCACTGTTGGGCAAAGGCCTCCCACATATCTTGCTAGGTACTGTTTTGTGCGTCACCTCTATTTCTCACTATTTCGCCCGCTATAGCCATAGGGCCAGAATTACGCACTTTGAAAAAGAGAGGTCGTGCGTTCAAAGGACGATGCGTCAAAACGTCCCCCCAACCCTTACATCGGCCAACAGATTTAAAATGTATCTCATTCAAAACATCTTTGTAAGGTGATAATTTTTTATTATGGCAACAACTCTCAAAAGTGTGGGATTTCCGAGAAAAATCATGTTTTAATACTGACATTTGGGCACAAATAACTATTTATAAGCCATACTTTTTGATTTTCAAAGTATTTTAATTATTTTCTACATTTATTTCTGTGCACATAAATTATATTTTGAAATACCTATTTAAATAAAAAAAAAATACAAAATTAAAATTATTACCGAAAATCGAACTGTAGGAAGCTGCGCACATACAGGTTGATTGGTAATTGAGTGCAGGCCTTAAAATGGGTGATACTAGAGCTCATTTGCAACCAATTTTGACCCGATAACTAGGGGTCCTATCTGAGTGGTTTCGGAGTAATGGAACTTTTACGATTTTTTGGAAATTTTCCTCCGCTCGACCAAAATTTCATAATTGTGACAAATTTACGTCGCTCAGAGCGTTGATATGATATTTTTCAGAGGGCGCATAAACGAATAAATATTTTGAAAACCAATTTATTAAAAAATAACTCAAACCTTTGGTTTAACAGTGTCATAAAGTTCATAGTATGTAAAAAATTGCAACTACCCTTGCTTTCCAAGGCAGATTACTCAAAATAAATGTATGACACTTAACGTGCATATTACAGGAACGACATCCTTGTCTTATTAGCTTTCAAAATTGGTATCACAGTACCCACTTCAAGTAGCGTATGGATCCAACAAACAAACAAAATAAACATGAGACATCAGCAACAAAACAAGCAAGCCATCTTCCAAAAATGTGCAATAACCAGTATGGTCAAAATACTACCTTGTCTGGAACAACTATTGTTAGTATCCATACTCTATCTTGAAGAGGGTATTGTGATACCAATTATAAAAGCTAATAAGACAAGAAATTCGTTTCTGTAATTTGCACGTTAAGTGTCATACATTTATTTTGAGTAATCTGCCTCGAAAAGCAAGGATAGGTTCAAATTTTTACATTATTATTACTGTATGACGCTGTTAATCCTAAGGTTTGGGTTATTTTTTGATAAATTGGTTTTCGACATATTCATTCGTTTATGCGCTCTCTGAAAAGTATCATATCAACGTTCTGAACGACGTAGATTTGTCACAAGCACAACTATTAATTTTTGGTCGAGAGATCGCGCCGGAAGTCTGACCGCTGTGCGACGATTTGCCGTGGCACCGGAGTTTCCCCCCGGCGTAGTGCCTCCGCGCGCTACTCGTGTAGGCGCGCGAGGACTATCGCCTCCAGATCCCATGGCGGCAGTCCGGCAAGGAGGCTCGCCGCCTCGCCGGAGATCGTGCGGTACTCCCGGACTAACCTTACGGCTACCACCTTATGGGGCGCGTTCAGGTAGTGGGCGGCTCGCCGCCTCGAGGAACGCGCCCACACCGTGGCCCCGTAAAGGGCCATGGACCGCACGACACCCGTGTAAAGCCTCCGGCAGGAGGCGTTTGGACCCCCCAGGGTAGGCAGGAGTCGTCAAATATTTTTGTGAATGTTTCCGCGAAAAAGACGCTTACTTACTTGTTTTGTTTATTTATTTTTGTGTAGTTAGGATAATAATTAGATTATGGTACTGCGATAAAGACGCTTTGCTGTGTTTTCGTGTTCTAATCTAGTAGGTACATTTACATCTCTTGCGATACAGACGCTTTTATTTGTGATAATAGTGCTTGTGTAAACTTGTGATCGTGATGCCAACTACACATCCGAACTACACAGTAGCTGAATATGCTGACATGATTCTAATTTACGGAGAATGTCGTCAAAATGCCGCTCTTGCGATAAGGACATATCGCGAGAGATATGACGAGTCAAGACAATGCCCTACTAATCCTCGCACTATTGTAGGAGCTCTTCAGCGCGTCCGCGAAAACCCGCCAGTGGATCCTAGGTCTCAACGCCCAGATCGACCGCCTACACGACAAAACTCAATCCAGTTAACAGAAAATGTGCTACAATATTTCGAAGACCATCCCAAAACAAGCCTCCGCCAGTGCGCTAGGCATTTTCAAGTCCATCACAGAACCATCCATAGGATATTAAAGCGCGAAAAGTGGCATCCATTCAAATTTAGAAAAGTACATACTCTGTTAGCGCGCGATAAATTTTATAAGAGTGCATTATTGTCAGTGGTTATTGAGTAAAATTGAAGAGGAGAGTGATTTTCTTTCCCAAATTTGTTGGACTGACGAAAGCACGTTCACCAGAAACGGCATGTGGAACCAGCACAATCGGCACCATTGGGCACCCAAAAACCAAAATCCGCGCGTTTGGTGGGAATCAGCCCATCAGTACAGATTTTCGGTAAATGTTTGGGCAGCTATTCACGGTGACAACATCATCGGACCCGTATTCATTGATGGGGCTTTGAACGGAGAAAGGTTTGTTAACCTACTAAATGATACGGTGTCAGAATACAACCTAGACGTCCACCGGTATCAACGAATGTGGTACCAATTAGATGTCGCGCCAGCACACTATGTAACAACAGCCAGGCAGTGGCTAAATGACACGTTTGGTGCACAATGGATTGGCAGATTTGGACCTCGTAGGTGGCCAGCAAGATCGCCAGACCTCACGCCACTCGATTTTTTTCTCTGGGGATGCATCAAAGAGGATGTGTACGCGGAGAACGTGGATTCGGTTTACGCCATCGAATCATAAATACGAGAAATTGAGGGAAATGGCTATAAGTGACAATTTATTTTCAAATGTGCGGGAAAACATGAAACGCCGTTTAGCTCTTTGTATCCGCCAACATGGTGGTCTCATTGAAAATAAGAAAATTTAAAATAAAGACAAATAAAAGCAGTGATTAGTGATGACAGTTATAAATAATAGTAACAAGAGAGGGTGATATGATAAGTGTTTGACTAAGCAACTTCGCTGTAGGTACCACTTGCGCCGCTCGGTTTCTTTGATAAATGCCGTCAAAGAAACGGACCGATCACGAGTAGGTACAAGACGCGTTGCCGCTCCGAGTTAACGTAAACACAACGCAAGCCAGCTAGGTAAGTAAGTTCATGAATGAATTTTTGCAAGGGTGATCCCAATTTAAGTTACTTTTAAATTATTTAGTTTGTTTGATTTTTTTTTTTTACAATTTTCGAGTTATTTTAACTTATCAAAATTAATATGATTAATGGGATTGGGGGGACACGTTGTATAATAGGATGGTCGTAAGTTTTACCGACTCTGTCGTACAAACGCAAACAACAGGCGATTCAGTGGACGACTCTTTCAACTCAGCTCGTGGATCGTCATCCGAAGGCGAGTTGGCCTCGGCTCGCAAGATCTCCACCAGCAAGCGTGGTGGGATCCGAGGCAAGGGGAGGTGGCTCTCCGCGGCCGATAGATCGGCGCGGCTTGCTTGCTGGGGTGGCCCGTTCGGGCTCCTCTAGTGGCGAGGCGGACGTAGCTGGCGGCTCCGATGCGGAGCGTAAGGCCTTGAAAAAGCTTACATCGTCTAAGCTCAGGGCCACACCTGCGGCTTTACCAATGTTTTTTTAGTTTTTTCTTCTTAATAATGCTCAGCAATCTAGCTAGGAGAGTAGCGATTCACTCAGCAATTGGTTGTACTTAAAACATGTAATTATTATTAATGCATACTTTGTAAATCCCTCATGTATGTACTTCAAAACTTTTATATACCTTAATAAATTATTTCAGTTTCATTTATTTATCATTTTTCTTACATTTAATACTTTTTAAATATTTATACATTTTTAAATATTTTTAAAAAACAAAACTATACAAAATAATAATTAGTATTCCTTTATTCATTTTTCAAACCTACTTATTACATTTTCAAAATATTTAAATATAAAAAAAAAAAACATTAAAAAATATAAAAAATAGTAACGCACCAGCGGCATTGGGAACAGGGCCCGAGCTACCGGTGGTCAGGGCTCTTGAGAGAGGAACCTCCTAACAATACGCGCCGTGTCCAGGAGTACTGCTTTCTTTGATTATTATTATTTTTTAATGGGCGCAGTATTTTATATATTTTTCACGTCAATCAATTTTACCAACGTTATTATTTCATAATTTTTACATTTTATTGTTTCTGTAAGTAACAATTTAATTTAATGGGTATTTGTGCAAAAAAAATAGGCTTTAAATATGTGTTTGTTTATGTTTTCGCGCGTATGGCCTCGTGGGCTGCTGCTGAAAATCAACATCAGGCGGTACACTTGTGTTGCCATCTGGCATTATGCTGAGCTGAGGCCTTTTTGGCATTATTAATTTTTTTTCTTTATTTATTCTGTATATTTTTTAAGGTGTTATTAATGCCAAATAAAAACAATTTTCTTTCTTTCTTTCTCTGCCGAGCAGATTAAGGATGATTAAGGATTCGCATGCCCGTGAGGTCCGGAAGATGCCTCTTACGTCCGGACCTCACGGGCATGCGAACCGCCACGATAAGCTGCCCTGTTACGCCGGCCCGAAGGATTGTGGAGGGCCGAGGCGCAGGTGAAGCTGCTGGAGCCCAGACCTTTGAGGTGCTTCCGCTGCCACGTGGGGCACCACGTGTCAGTGAAATGCACCTCAGAGGCGGACCGCAGCGGCCTCCGCTTCCGCTGCGGTCAGCCCGCTCACATGTCCGCGGCTTGCTTCTGCTCTCGTCTTTTACACACATTACCGGCTGTGCATTCGGTATTGTATAGAATACCTAGGCAAAGTATAAAAAAATAATATTTCATACATTACCTACACGTTTTAGGTATTCTATACATACAAAAATGAATCCCTATTTCCCTTGGTCCTTGGTATATATTTATTTTTTATATATATGTTACCGGCAATCTGTATAATCCGGCATTCTATACAATGCCTAGGCAATGTAATACCTAAAACGTGTAGGTAATGTATGAAATATTATTTATTTTATACTTTGCCTAGGTATTCTATACAATACCGAATGCGCAGCCGGTAATGTGTGTAAAAGACGAGAGCAGGGAAGCGGGTCACGGGCAGATAGGCAATAAATAAATAAATAAATAATAGTTCCTCATGTAAGAATATATTTTTTTTTTACTTACTTAAGTTTGCTTAGGCAGTAGACCTACTCATTATTTTTACAGAATTGTTTTGTTGCTTAAGTTTTTATTACGTACCTGAGTACTTGTAAGCAAATTACATTATGTTACTTATACCCAGAAGAATTTATAGTTTCACGTTAATTTTATTGTGATTTTACTGTAGTAACAGAAAGGTACTACTTAGGTGCTTATTTGAAGATTATTTTAGTTATAGAATAATTTAATGATTTATTCTGACTAAAAGTTTTTATGTCTTAAATGTTTAATATTTCCTTAAATAGGACCTAGTAACATAAGATTAAAGAAATCTTTTTGAGTGCAGTTATTCTTAATGGCTTATGTTTAACCAACCACCAGATTTAGTAAAATGTAACGGCAAAAAAAAACACTTTTGATTGCCAAAAATAGGAAATGATCACTAAATTAGATCCCCATTTTAGCGTGAAATTAGAACCAAAAATAGTTAATGAACACCAGTATTGAACTGTTATGCTCTTGCATCCGAGTCGAGGGAGACTCGGTTGACGGAGCCCCGCTTTGCGGGGCTCCTACTTCTGAATGGTTTATAAACAAATAACCACGAAGGGTATGACGGGGCCTATTCGCTCGCTTCGCTCGCCCATACCCTTACCTAATCTATCCGTGTCGGGGTGCCCTAAGTCGGCCTAGCCAAAACTAGTTTGTCATTAACCACCGCATTAAAATTTGGTGCTCATTTACTAAATTGAGTGATCAATTGATATTTTAAGTGATAGATTTAGTGGCCACAAAGTTTTTTTTGGTGGCCAATATATTTTCCCCATTACTAATTCTTCTGAAAAAAATGCCCACCCTTTTTATAAAAGATTATTTTTAAGGAGCACTAATGGTTCATTTTAATAAAGTTGATTTATAAGAAAGGTCATTTTATAGATAGGCCGGTTAACATTGATAAATACAGAGCAAAATCTATTTATTTTACACATTGCCGGTGGCCCAGCAGGTACTTTATACAATCCCTAGGAATTGTATACATTACCTAGGTAAAGTATGTAATGGACAATAATGTTCATAATATTTCATACATTGCCTGGACGCCCCAGGTATTCTATAAATTGCCTAGGTATTATATAGAATACCTGAATTATACAGATTGCCGGTAACATATATAGATAAAAACAAACTTACATTTGCAATTGAAAAACCTGTGTAATGTATGGGACATTATGCTTAGAAAAATATGTTATACAAGTACGTTTTACAAGTTAGTCGACTATTGCTCGTAAACTTGTAAAGCCTACTTAGCCGTGATAGATTTCCTTTTAATTTCGTTATATAGATTCTCTTCAGATTGGACCGGACACGTTGGAAATCTATTGGGGAGGCCTATGTTCAGCTGTGGACAGCAACGGGCTGAAGTGATGATGATGATGATATAGATTCTTTTATACCGATTGATTGTGAATGTATAAACATTGTAGGTCTTGTAGATTTCTAGAAGCTTGTTAACTTATCTATGATGCTTTATGTTTTTGTAAAGTTAGGAACGACTTACTGTCGGGTACGCTGCTAGTGGTAACAAATTCCCTCCGCGGTATTGAACGTTGGAATCTGAATCTTGTTATGACTAGCTACGTATGAATTTCCGTTTGGTAAAGATAGAATGCCCTGCCGTGCCGTGCCCGGTTTGCCCTGGTTGTAGTTTTCACATCAAGGCAGAGCTAAATTGTACATACATCCTTGAACCTATTGCTGCAAAGAATAATTATGCCACTAATTTATCATGAACAGACGCACGGATTGAAGGCTTCGACGTAAACCAACTTCCTTATGCGACCCTTCGACGGGGTTGTCCATAGTAAAACTGACTAACATAGAGGCTAAGTCTCAATATCAATGTTTTTTTCCAGAAAGTTTGGAGAAATGGGAACGTCTGACAGTAGCAGACGCCTTAGAACCTGTGTCTTTCACTGACGGCGAGATCATTGTGAGACAAGGTGAACCTGGAAACGACTTTTACATAATAGTGGAAGGTAATATTCTTTTTTGAATTAAACGTGTTTTAATGTTATTCCTTTTCATAAAGTCATAATTTTTTTAAATAAATACCTACAGTATAAAACAAAGTCGCTTCCCGCTGTCTGTCTCTATACATAGGGACAGACAGCGGGATCTTTAAAACTACGCTAACTACTAGGATTTTGATGCGGGTTTTTAATAGATTAAATGCGGGTTTTTAGAGATAGGTTTTTGTAACCATTGGCTAAAATATAATGATATTTGTTGGAGGTGTCGGAAAAAAATAAGCCGTCTGGGAGCTTTCAACAAAAACGCTGCCTAAACCCTTTGAGATATAACAAAATTATGTATGGTGGAATTGTGTATCTTATATAGCTCTACAGAAAAGTCCGTGATGGCATATGTCTATCTCTTAAAGATAACATACTATATCTATTTTAATACTTTAACAAATGGGCAATTATAAAGCGGTAATTGAAAAGTTATTTACACAAATATAGTATTAATCTTTATCATTTGAAATAAGTTAGAGGCTTCAAGCATTTCATGCACATTATTTTACTCTTTTACACCATATAATTTAAACGAATACCTTAGGAGTAATCGCAAAAAAAAATACGGACGCGAGAATAAAATCAAGCGCCTCACTGTGCTTAATGCAATCGCCGACCCTTGGATAATATATTGATAATAATCAATCAGGCTCAAAAGAAAGAACGGATCTAGCTGAAATTTGGTACAGCCTGGAATTTAACATATTTTTCATCCCTGGAATAGGTTCCCATGGGTTGCGGGAACGGGATCAAAATTTTATGATTACTTTTGGTTGTGATAGCCAACATCCACTCGGGCGAAGCCGCAGGCATAAGCTAAAATGAATGAGCATGAATTATAAAAAAAAAAAAAACATTTAAAAATATAAAAAATTGTAACCCACGGGTATCGGGAACAGGGTCCAACCTACCGGCAGTCAGGGCTTCAGAGAGAGGAACCTCCTAACAATATGAGCTGTGCCAGAAGAACCGCTTTGTGAATCAAGCCCTTGATCCAGCTGCCTAACGAGAGCCTCCTCAGGTGTTGGCAATTAAACCATGGGCTGATACGACTATCGGCACAATGATCGCTAATCTACATCCCACATGTCGACAACCTCGCGAGCCAAGTCAAGATACTTGATTTGCTTATCTTTCTAGACTTTCACGAGGTTCTCGTCATGCGGGACCGTTATGACAACAATCATTGCGCGCCGCTCTGATCTATCCACCACCACTATATTAGGCTTATTGGCTACTATAGTCCTGTCAGTGATGATGGATTTATCCCAGTACACTGATATTGCCATTCTTGAGAACTGGGTCGGGCACCTACCTATAGTACGGCACTTCCGATTCCACAAGGTTGTATTTTAGAGCAAGTTGCTCTCCTTTAGCTAGACGAGAACAGCCGGAGATAATGTGACGAATTGATTCGCCTGGACGGTGGCATGCCCGACTTATGTCAACCGTGCCGTCCTTCACAATAAATCTCCGGTAGTTATTCGCCATCATAACTTAATCCATAATTGCATAGACATAGCCTTCAGTTTCTCCAAAGAAGTCCCCGAAACGTAGCCAGGCTACGGACGCTGATAGGTCTACATCGGGATCGGGCTCATGCAGGGCCCGGAAGTCCGTGAAGCTCCTTACTCTGCCATACCTCCCTGCGGTCGTTAGTGTCAAGCACAGGTTTGCGCCAGTTCTCTTTAACCAAGGAGAGCAGGGTGAGGACCTTGTCCACCACGACCACATCTCGATGCATCCCCACGTCGGTTTCTTGGAAATATTCGTGTTCAATGAAAGATACAATCGGCTTATGGTAACTAATATATCTTAATATCTTAATATATATAAATCTCGTGTCACAATGTTTGTCCTCAATGGACTCCTAAACCACTTAACCGATTATAATAAAATTCGCACACCATGTGCAGTTCGATCCAACTTGAGAGATAGGATAGTTTAAATCTCAAATTATAGTCGCAATTTTAATTTATTGCTAATTATTTGTCTGTTATTATTTGACAGTCAGAATTATCTGTTAACTCCAAATGATTCTAACAGATGTTATATTTAAAAATGGAACGATCTTATACTCAAAAGCATGGCAACCAAGGAGCCAACTTATCAAAGGTTTTATTTAAATATCGAATTGGCTTGCAAATAGAAAGCAGTTTATTGAAAAAAAACAAATGAACTCATCAACGCGAGAAAAATTATTGTTGTTTGTGTGCATCATTGATTTTGAAAATTTTAATTCATTTCCTCGCATTATTTGCATGCCGTTTTTAGTAGGCGAAAGAACTATGTTTGTGTTATAAAATCTGTAAAACACCATATTTCAGGCAAATAAAGTCAAAGTCAAAGTTTTTGAAGTAAAACTTGTTTAGGCGCGACTAGGGAGTAACTCAGATTTTTTTGAAAATCTCTAAATATACTTAATATAATAAAGGGTAGGTAGGGTAGGTAGGGTAGGTAGGGTAGGTAGGGTAAGTAGGGTAGGTAGGGTAGGTAGAGTAGGTTGAGTAGGTAGGGTAGTTGGGGTAGGTAGGGTAGGTAGGGTAGGGTAGGGTAGTCGAAATATTATTTAGTTGCATTATGTGACGCAAACGAAGTTGCGCGGGTCAGCTAGTATGTATATATAAATTAAGTGTCACGTTGTTTGTCCGCGATGGACTCTTAAACTACTTAACCGATTTTAATTAAATTTGCACATCGTGTGTAGTTTGATCCAATTTGAAAGATAGGATAGCTTACATCTCAACTTATAGTCGCAATATTATTTAATTGCATTATGTGACGCAGACGAAGTTGCGGTCAGCTAGTATGATATAAAAACTTGAGATTCCAATCTATTAATAAATCTTGCAAAAACGGCATCGAGGGTTGTCCCATGTCGAGTCGTTAAAAAAATCTATACATATAATAAGACAGTAAAAAAACTGTGTCAGTACATTGAATATATTAAAAAAAAATAATTGGGTGGTGTTTAGAAAAGAGGAAGAATCAAAAAAAAAATTCTGTATGTTTGTCTGTACACGCTAATCTTCGGTACTACTCGACGGATTTTTTTTTGTTGTATAGGTATTAAGTCTGGGCAACATATAGGCTATAATTTATCTTGGAAACTTGAACACCTGATGCAGAACCGCAACAGACCAGCTAAACTATAAGAGATACAAAAATGGTACCGTAGCAAAAATTGTTCCACGTAATGAGCATTGAGAATACTGCTAAGAGAATAAATTTGAAGATCTGAAACAGCTGATGTGGAACTCCAAGAGCCCAGCCACGCTATAACATGTATAGGAATGACGTCTTAGCAAGAGTTGTTTAGACTGATAAGCACTCTCTGTTGACGTATAAAAATTGAAGATGTGGAACACCTGTCGTGGATCTCCAAGAGCCCAGTTACACTATAATATATATAGGAATGACGTCTTAGCAAAAGTTGTTCAGCCTGATGGGCACTCTCTGTTGACGAATAAAAATTGAAGATCTGGAACACCAGATGTGGAAATTAAAGCTATCACTAATTTCACTGTATTTCTACCAAAGGGTATCGTATTACCCATAACTAACTGGGTTGTGGAGGGCAGATAGACAGTCGTTCCATGTTAAATACTGGTATTCAGCTGCATCCGGATGTACTGGAAGCCGAACCCAATAGCACTACATATTATAACACAATGTTCTCCGCCGCGTCTATCTGTCTGTTCGCGATAAACTCAAAAATTCCTGCACTGATTTTCATGTTGTTTTCTTAAATAGATAGAGTGGTTCTCGAGGAATTTTTTAGTATATAATTCGTCAAGTTTTTGTACAGATTGGCTAAAATATAATGATATTTGTTGGAGGTGTTGGAAAAAAATAAGCCGTCTGGGGGAGCTTTCAACGAAAACGCTGCCCTTTAAGATATAACAAAATAATGAATGTTAGAATTGTATATCTTATATAGGTCTACAGAAAAATCCGCTATGGCTTATGTCTATCTCTTAAGGATAATATACTATATCCATTTTAATACTTTGAAAATGGGCAAACTAGGTTCCCATGAGTTGAGGGAATGGGATCATCATGATTACTTTTGGTCGCGATAACCGATATCCACGCAGGCGAAGCCGCGGGCATCAGCTAGTCGTTAAATAAAAAATATTTCCAAAAAAAATATTTCAATATTATTATGTTAACAAAAAATATATCATTAAAAATATTTTAAAATCTATTGTATACAGAAGCTGTTGGTATAACTTTATTTAAAATAAAGAGAGAGAGAGAGAAAAATATAAAACCGACTTTTAAGATTTTCCTTTTACCTACGTATTAAAGAGACAATTTGTGCTGCAGGAACTGCAGTGGTGCTTCAACAAAGAAGTGGCCAGGGGGAAGGTTCTGCGGTAGAAGTTGGTCGCTTGGGGCCATCGGACTACTTCGGAGAGATCGCCTTGTTACTAGACAGACCACGAGCGGCAACCGTACGCGCTGATGGCTCACTTAAATGCGTCAAGCTTGATCGTGCCAGGTGAATATTAAACAAACCACATCATGCTTTACCAGTAAACTTTTGCGCAAGTCTAACATGCGACATAAGTTCTGCATCATACAATATTATTTTTTGTGTGTCCCAAAATAATGGGACAGTCAGAGTAAAAAATAATAAAGGGTGTAAACAGACTCTTAACGAAGCCGAGAGGCACTTGTTCTTCCCGTCATTGCGATCATTTTTTTGTTCAAGACCATACCTGGGAACCTTCTAGTTACGGAGATATTGGGGGTCAAAGTTCCAACTTTTTCACACGTTTTTTTTTAAATACATTTTCTTAATGTAAGATTTTTACTTTAAACACCTCCAAGACCTTCTTGCTATTCAATCCATCCATCAGCACAATATTTTGAGTGCGTTACATTGAGTCATACTGTAAAACGTGATATTTCAGCCCAAAAAAAAAACTTTTTTCCCAGCACTAATTTTTGCGTAAAGTTACTTAGTTTGATCAGATGTACATAATGCTTGGTTGACGGCTTCGTGAAGAGTCTGTTTACACCCTGTATAGTGCCTTATTATGGAATATCACATGGTTACAGATTAGCGCTTAGCCGTACCGGCGCCGCAACGTAGTCACCATTAATCAATATTACCTACTACCCACTTCACCATGTCGTCTTAGGTATATTTTATAAAAGATACTTATGAACTTGTGCTGTGTTTCGAGTGACTGATTATAACATTTTCTATGTTACATTCAGCGGGCCTCCACGACACATCAAACCACAAACCGCGAGGGGTTGTTTTATCTTAACAAGATAAAACAAAAAAAATAAGTACTTAAAGACGAGTTGGTGCTAAAAGACACTTTTAAAAGAGAAATATGAACAACTAATTTTTTTTCGGATGATAAAATCAATACTGTGGAGATATGAGTAAATATTCATCCCGACTAAGGAACCCTTTAATGTGCGTGGTCCGACACGCCCTTACACGGTTTTCTTTGGCACGTACCTGTTGTCAAGAAGTTTGTTTATTCAACCATGTAATCAGATTATTTCTGTTTCATTTTCAGATTTGAAAGAGTGCTGGGATTATGTGCTGACATCTTGAAACGAAATATTGCTCAGTATAACAGTTTTGTGTCGCTGTCCGTATAACATGTTCAATTGTTCATGGTCATAAAGATATTAGATGATTAAAAAGCAGAATAGATATTAGTTACGCGAGAAGTGATTATGTCAGTACTTAAGTACTTTTTAATGAATATATTCAAGAACAATTACTTGGTTACCACCTTTGTAAATTCGATTAATTTTTTAATAATATATACCTACTGCCAATGTTGAAATATTGTTTTATTAAATTGACTAATATATTAAATCAATCGTGTGTTACGGTAACGTCACTCTGTATACGTATTTCCCACATGAATTTAAGCCGTTCATTTTCTTTAACCTGCGCCTGTGTTAGTGTTTCTTTTCACCAAAGACTCGACACCTTTTTTTTTTTACGGATGGGATTTTAGAAATTGACTTCTCCCGCTCTGGGCAGAGCGGAAGGGAGTGTCAGACTTGTACTGACTAAAACCCATCCATGTTCCTTCCTTGCCCTTTGTGTTCCAGGGCCGCGGTATCTCTTTCGAACAGCCCGCAGCCCTGGCAGGCATCGGCCCTTGCGGGCCCCTCCTTGTTTGCTGACACCTCTTTGAGGCGCGCGTGGAACACGAACACGCCGTCTACACTGCCTGTCGTCAAAAGACGGACGGACGGCGAGCTAGCCCATTACTCTCCGTCCACGGGTACGCGTCGACGGTGGTCGGAAGCCACCACGTGACCCCCGACGCCCGAGGCGTCTCCCGCGGCGGCTGGGACGAGAGGTTCTCTCCCTCTCACGCTCCGCCACCTCCTTCGCTAGCATGACTGCTTCGCAGAAGGAGGTGACGGCGTCCCATTCCCTCTCGCTCCGGACCATGGCTTGGACCAGGGCCGGACGCGATAGGTCGCCGCCGCCGATTGCCGCCACGAGGACACGGCGGTGCTCCACCCAAGCGGGGCAGACCTCCACCGTGTCCTCCGGGCGATCCACGCAGTGGTAACACCCGGGCGTTTCCTCCCGCCCGATTCGGTGCAGGAACCTCTCGAAACAACCGTGTCCGGTGAGGACCTGCGTCAGGCGGAAGGTGAGGGTGCAGTGGTGCCTCTCCAGCCACTCTTCAAAGAGGGGACTTATCGCCACAAATTATGCTATTTACAAACATTTACTACGCAACAGAAGCTATCTATTCATGTATTTGGTTCCGGTCTGAACGATTTTTTGAAAATCGGTTTTGCCATGATAACGTTTTAAACGTTACTCCAGCAAAAAGTGTTTTTCTCAAATAACTTTACTCAAAGATATAACAAAAAAATTACATAAACAAACCTTTATTTTCCATTACCCTTAAAATAACGGTACATATGTATATCTTGTTTCTTTGTTAGTAGTTTTGGTAAAACTACAATTAACACAACTTTGCTATTAGTAAACAAATTGCTATGGTCTATTATATGTTATGGTCTCACTTCTCAAATGCACAACATTTTGCCAGGATAACGCACACAACCGTGGACGTTAGTAGAGCCACTTCGAACGCCTAGTTCCCCGAGTCGGGAATGCAGTGGCATTCATTCCCAGTCGCCCCCGCGGGGATTGCCACCGGAGGCAAATGGGAATGGGTTTTTTAACATTGTTGTGGTCGGGTGATAGCGCAGGACTCACTCCAGATATTAATATTAATATTAATTTAAACTAGGAAGTGAGACAACAGAAGGTACCATTAACAATATTGTTAAACCTACCAACAGCAAGGTATCTTCTTGCACTCAATAATTAGTTCGTAGGAAAGGGCCTCAGCAGACCACATTAAAATTATTCCACCAAAATATCCAAGGCATTTCTTCCAAATTATCAGAAATTGAATTGTTTTTAGAAAAGAAAATGTTTGACATTATTTGTTTTACTGAACATTGGCTTTTTCATTGAATGCACCTTGTAATAAGCATTACCAAATGCTTATTACGAGGTGCATTCAATAAGTACCTAGCCTCATCGCCAGAGGGCGCTGTAGTTTCAAAAGAGTTTTACCACAGTGTAGCATATTCTTTTTTAATTCTTTTTTCAAATTTTCACTCCAATCCCTTCATTAGTTATAATTTGACAACTTATGGAAGCGAACGTGTCGATCGGTTTTACAAAAATGGAAAAAGAGCAATATCGTTCGGTGATTCGATTCCTATTTTTGGAAGGGAAAACGCGCATCGAAATCAAAGAGCGCTTGGATGCTGTGTACGGTGACTCTTCTCCATCGATGGCCACCGTCAAGAATTGGTTTAACGAGTTTGCACGTGGCCGTACGTCGGTTTTTGATGAACCACGTCCAGGTGCACCGATAACAGCTGCTACGGAGGAAAACATTAAAAAAATCCATGATCTCGTATTGGCAGATCGCCGATTGAAGTTTCGGGAGCTAGCTGAGACTGTAGGCATTTCAGAAGGAACAGTGCATCATATTCTTCACGAGGAACTCGGCATGAGAAAGCTGTCGGCGCGATGGGTGCCGCGTTTACTCACAACGGAAAACAAGCGCATCCGTGAGACCACATCGGAGACGTGTTTGGCGCTGTTTAAGCGGAATCCAGCAGAGTTTTTGCGTCGTTTTGTGACCGTCGATGAAACCTGGATCTACTGGTACACACCAGAGACCAAGGAGCAATCAAAACAATGGATCCAGACCGGGGAACGTGCTCCAAAGAAGGCGAAAACTGTAAAATCGGCCGGAAAAGTTATGGCCACCATTTTCTGGGATTCACAAGGTGTGATCTACATCGATTACCTCGAGAAGGGTAAAACAATTACAGGGCTTTACTATGGCGAGTTATTGGGCCGATTCGACGCCGAATTAAAGAAAAAACGACCCCATCTGGCGAAGAAAAAAGTTCTGTTTCACCACGACAACGCACCGGTTCACACGTCTGCCGTTGCCATGGCCAAATTGGTCGAATTACGCTACGAATTGCTGCCCCATCCACCGTATTCTCCAGATTTGGCCCCTTGTGACTTCTTTCTGTTTCCTAATCTGAAAAAATCCCTCGCCGGGAATAGATATGGATCAAATGAGGAGGTCATCGCCGCCACGGAGGCCTATTTTGCAGAGTTTGACAAAAACTATTTTTCGGACGGGTTAAAAAAGTTGGAGCATCGCTGGGCTAAGTGTATCGAACTAAAAGGAGACTATGTTGAAAAATAAAATTTTCTAAAATTTTCGTTTACTTTTTGTAGGCTAAGTATTTATTGAATGACCCTCGTAATTATGAGAACTATACGGTGGGTAGCTGCTTTAACCGTAAATCTATGCTGCGCGGAGGTTCCTTAATATTATTGAAAATGTTTGTTAAATATAAACAACGTAATGACATAGTAGGTCTCCCGGTTGAACACTGCGTGGAACTGTCCTGTGTTGAGCTAGATAAGCATGTAACTGTGTGTGTGTACAGACCCCCAAACTATCATAACTTTTCTTTATTTGAATCAATAATGGAAGATGTTCTGGCAAAACTTGTAGCCAGTAATAAACCTACAATTATTTGTGGTGATTTCAATATCAATATTTTAGAAGAAAATTCAAATAGCAGTCGGTTATTAAATCTTTTTAAGTCATTTAACTTGACCAACATTTTTATAGAACCTACTAGAGTCACGCCATCTTCCGCTACTTGTATAGATAATGTTTTCTGCGATTGTGATTACTTAGATAAAGCCATAGTAAATAGTTTGCCGTCCGACCATAGCAGACAAACTGTAACTTTCAGGTGTAACACACCATTGCAAAAAGTTCAAATTAAATTTAGACCTATAACTACTAGCAAATTAAATATGTATAATATTTCCCTACACAACAAGTTAAGTGTTATGAGCCATCATATGGACGATATTAATATAAATCAATTGTATGGTCATTTCTTTTCAATAGTTCACACTGAATTCAACAAAACTTTTGAAACGAAGACAAAAAGTATTTGCCCTAAATTTATTTTTAGTGATTGGGCAACTAGAGGTATCAGAAAAAGTAGGGAAAGACTATTTGAGCTTTATGGCCTTAAGCCTTATATAAACACTGAAACTTTTAACAAGTATGTTGCTAAGTGTTCAAAAATATTTAGAAATACATGCAAGGTTGCCAAAGCCCTGCACATTAGCAACAAGATCAAAACAGCAGAAAATAAAATAAATACAGTTTGGAAAGTCATAAATAACGAGACTAACAGGAAGAAAATACTTAACACTAGCAACTTAATTAGAGCTTTTAGGACCACAAGCTGTATCTAATGATAGATACAGCTTGTGGTCCTAAAAGCTCTAATCAAGAAGTAGCTCAAGAATTTGTAAATTTCTTTACCGATATACCATGAAAAACTACGGAGGCTCTTAATTCTTCTCCTGAAGACTCAATTGGTTTATTGAAGGCGAATGTGTCTGGCTGCTCGGCTGAATTTAAATTTAAACACATACCCTATGATAGTTATTAAAGCTTTTCGGCAAATAAAAGTCAAACTGACCGAAGATTTATGGGGAATGTCTATCAAAGTTTATACATCCATAGTTGAGACTATAGCACCATACTTAGCTTTAATTTTTAATTTGTGTATAGACCAAGGAGTTTTCCCTGATTTAATGAAATACAGTAAAGTCATACCTCTTTTCAAATCCGGGGATAGTAAAGATACTAAAATTATAGACCTGTATCCGTGTTGCCAGTTTTTAGCAAGGTGTTTGAAAAAGTAATGCTTAATCAAATGCTCAATCATTTTAACACCAACAGAATCTTACACGATCAACAGTATGGTTTCACCAAGGGACGTTGTACAACCGACGCCGGTTTAACTTTATTAAAGAACATATTTACTGCGTAGGAAGAGTCCCAAGACGCTATTGGAATATTTTGTGACCTCTCCAAAGCATTCGATTGCGTAAATCACGACACATTACTTTTGAAACTTGAGCATTATGGACTAGGTAAACTTGCAGTTAGTTTGGAAAAATCTAATTTGACTGATAGACAGCAACATGTTCAAATAAATGGTGTTAATTCACAGGATTTAAAAGTAAAAATGGGGGTTCCGCAAGGCTCAATATTGGGTCCTTTCCTCTTTCTTGTATATATTAATCTGCCTTATTTATTGAAAAACCAGCCTCAAAATATGGTGCTATTTGCTGATGATACTTCTCTAATTTTTAAGATAAATAGAAGGGCCCAAAATCTAGATGACGTGAATAATGCCCTAATTCAAGTCCATAATTGGTTCACAGCAAACAATTTAGTATTCAGTGAAAAAAAAACGAAATGCATAAGATTTGCTTTAAATGTTAAACATAGCGATTGTGATATCGTTTTGAGTAAAGAGAAACTTGAATTCGTAGATAAAACGGTTTTCCTGGGATTACGCTTGATTCAAGGCGACAATGGGGTTCTCATTTAAGTACTCTTGCAGGGCGGCTAAGTTCAGCAGCATACCTACGCTATTAGAAAAATCCGTCAATTTACTGATGTCGATACCGCTAGACTGGTCTATTTTAGTTACTTTCATAGCATAATGTCTTATGGCATTTGGTTATGGGGACGGGCTGCAGCCATTGAGTCTATATTTATTCTGCAAAAAAGAGCCATCAGAGCCATACATAATATTCGTAGGCGCGATTCTCTAAGGGAACTGTTTAAGGAAATTAACATCATGACGGTACATTGTCAATACATCTATGAAAACATAATGTACGTAAGAAAAAATCTACATCTTTTTAATAAAAGAGGTGACAGACATAATTACAGTACTAGAAATAGGGACCAATTAGTTCAGCCAGGCTTCAGACTCGCTAAAGTAGACTCATCTTTCATGGGGTACTGTTTGAGATGCTACAATAAAATTCCACAAAGTATTCTTGAACTGAATGAGACGAAAGGGCATTGTCTAAACTTGGCCATTTTTAAACACAATACTATACAAGAAACTAATTTACCAATATTTTAAATTCTATTTTAGTATATATCTGATGCAAATAACTTTGTATCAATTTGCACTGTAAAATAACATAATTTTTTAGTATTTGATTTGATGCTGCACATGAATCGGCTTTGGATTTGGTTTCAGTGTTGCCAAACCAAAACTCAATAAAACAACAAATTCAAATCGATTTAAAATACAGTGCAATCTCTTCACTGTATTTGATAGAGTCGTCGTTAAATCACGTAATTAAAAATATTAATAAACGATCTAAATGATTTAGGACATAAACAACCGATGCGCGACGTTTTATACATTATTTCTGGAGAAATTGAAACATTTTGATCGATTTCAAATGGATCGATATATAATTGTTTTTTTTCTATATGGCAGCACGATGCTTAAAAAATGTTGTCAATTTGTCAAAATGACAGATGTCATTCGCTTTGTTTGCATCGTGAATGTTGTTTTTGTGAGTTTTTTTTAAATATATTCCGATTCGTCCCTTCTTGACGACCCTGGCACTTCTATGGACCCCGAACCTTGTATTTACGTTGGACCTGTGGCACACTTACGGTCACTGTACCTCGCCCTAACGATAACACCGCACAGTGTGGTATTTTCATGATCTAGACGGACAATATTATTTAACTCAATATATGTGTATGGAATACCCTAACAATTAATCAAGTACGTATTAAATAAAATTTAAACACATTGGGAAGGTTTTAGATATTATATTTCAACATAATAATACAAAAAAAAAAACAAACAAATAAAATAAAAAATAAAATAAAAATAATGATTTATTTCTCTCAAAAAGGTACAGACTTTGGTTCATGTCATATTATGTCAAATCAGACAGAATTACATAAATTAGATAGGTACCTATCAGTCAGAATCTTCATCAAATTCTTCGGAATCTGATAGATATCGTCCTAATTCACCGTGGTCAGATGACAAAAGCTAGGTTCACTGACAATATTTGGAAGCGAAATATTCTCTTCTAACCACGAAGAGTTCGCTTTAAAGAAGCGTTCTCGGTGCCTTCCCGACTTCGACCATTTTGCATCGATTTTTGTGCAATTATTTCTTATTATTGTTCTAATTCTCTTTAAATTGTCATCACTGAGGGGTGGGTCACCAAGTTCTTGTAGAATATGATGTAATAAGGCATCCATTCTCGTTTGTTTTGCGTTTGCAAACCAAACATCGAAAAACGAACGTCGCGATATTTGCGGAGTCATTCTGAAAATAAGAAATAATTGTATGAGTGTCGCAAACTTTCGCCAACTAATAAACTTGTTACGTATAGCTTAAAGATGGTTCTTTCATTAGAATATAATACGTGATCGGAATAATGCGGAATAATAAACTAAAACTCAAGTACAAACTAAAAAAACTTTTTTTTTTACCATAAATACCTTGATCTATTCTTTTGAACCTAACGATAAAATTTATACACGAATTAAAGAAAATATGTATGCAAACTTACCTTGAGATTCACGTGGAAACAATAACAACAAAAAATCACTATTAACGTACACAAACACAGCGTATTCATCGAGCAAACTCAGACGAATGACACGAGCGTCGAGCGCGAGGCGTACGTGTCTGTGAAGCGCAGGTAGGCGGCCGTTCCGACCCTTGTATCTATTGTTCGGCACGACTTCTGGGTAAATAAACCTTTGTCCATTGTAGTATAACTTGTCTTCAGTCAATACACACTAGTGTTAAGCCTGTGCAGACAAGTACCAATAATTTATAATGTCCGTCTAGATCATGAAAATACCATACTGTGCACCGGCTTGAATGTGGACTTGGATCCAGTGTTACCTCACGGTGATCTGATGACCAATGAAGTGACAACGCAGCGATGTGTGAATTGTGGAAGTGATTTATTTCAAAGAATGAGACACAATCTCATTTTAATGGATGTGCGGTTAATTGTACAACATTGGAGTGCTCCTCGTTTGGTAAGTTTTTATTACCGTTAAATGTTAATGATTTTGAATAAAGATCAAACGCTAATAACACTAACAATATCTATTTTTCGGTTTGTTTAGGTTGAAGATGATAGTTTAGTTTGTCATCCTTGCTGGACTATGGCTCTCCATCATTCGAGGACGCAAATAATAAATGAACCAACAACTAGCTGTGGTCATCGTCGAAGTATCTGTGTTTACTGTGGATGCTCTTTGTTACGGACAAGATCTCATAGGCTGCATACTGAGACAGAAAGAGAATCTTGTATTAGGAATATGGTGATGGAACAGATTGCTCCATGTCAAGTAAGTATTTTAAATAATTATTGAGTGTATTTGTAAAATGCAATATTATAATGTAAATTATTTCTCACCACATTTCTGTTGAAATATAATATTTACAATAAAGCAAGAAACTGGAACAAACTATACAAGCTAATATATGTATATTGACACTCCGGGCTGTCCCCACAGCAGTAATAGAACATAGTTTGGCATAATATGTGTGTTGCGTCCCTTGGATTTGTGTACATATATAAATATGGAATCGAAGCGCGTCTTTTAATTAGTTTATTTTTTATTACTTCAGATATTTATTTATTTTGTTATAGATACATGGATCCGATCAACTCTGTCATACCTGCTGACAAAAAGTAGATCGAGCTGCTGTCCGTCTCACTATGGAGAACACATAAGAGGTGATGGTTCCTTTACTATTGAGCTGTGCAGAAATACAGCCAGCAACCAACTGGAAGGTTTCCCCGCTCCCTTCGGTCAACTGCAGTTTATTGTGTGGGAAAATACAGAGCAGACACATCAGCAGAAAAACATATTTCGTTTTTAAATTATATTAAAATAACACTGAATATTGTTGCAACTGTATGGTGGGCCGTAGGACAGTAGGTTGCTGTGTACATATTATGACCATTATTTGGTTAAAAACCAAATAATGGTCATAATATGTACACGTTGGGCAAGGTATCAGGAACATATTAATCCACCTGCCCAGTTCCTTGATCATATTCTTATAACATATGAATCTGATTTATAAAAATAATTTTATAAAAAAAGAAACAAGTTTTATTTCATACATAACCTTATTTTAGAAATGAAAAAAAAAGTATCTAAATATAAATCTTGATACAAAACTAGGTTTATATCTTCATTCTTACTGATATGAGATATTAAATCAATCACATATTATTAGCTGAACTGTTTGTTTATGAGTGGCCAAAGTCCTATAGAAATTGGACAATCCCCTTTAAAACATGCATTAAACGCACACTATGTAAGCAAGCATATTACAAGTTGGACGATTATATTGCTGATAAAAATGCTTGGCTCAATGCCGGTCCTGCTCCACAAAGACAGGGACGCATAAATGGATAGCATTAAACTGTATTGTTGGAGCTGCTGAAGATTGTACAACTATCTTTGCATTGTATATATTCAATCTCTTTAGTATTATATAGTGGCATAGCCCATATTGTGTGAGTACTTTGTACTAGATAGCTATCGTTCACTGGTAACCTACTCTTTTCTAGACTTGAATGTGCCCTGGCGGTTAGGAGTATGTCATGCTCACTCAAAGGTCTCGCTGATGGTGGCGCATGGACGGATCATTTAGTTCCCTCCAAAATGGTTGAGTTGAATGGTGCTGATACATGCGTCATGTTCGTGATTGGGCGCTGTCAGTTGTGACTGGTCATCTCTTGGTTGCCACGGCTGATTTGAATTAATTATTTTATTTTTGAATTGTTTATTTTTGAAGTGAAACTTCTTTATCGGGGTTGGAAAAAAATTTAGTGTAACATTTTTTCGTTACGCGTCACATTTTTCCGTTACGCGCCATCTTTTTCTTATCCCTACCACGCGTGATTCGAAGTGGGCGTGATCATGTTATTTATTTTTCAAGTTTTCAAGTTATTTAAGCTTAACCTTTGTCATATATATAAATACATATATATATATATATATGTATATATATATTTTTTGTAAATTGATAAATTAATTTTTTGAAGTGAAACTTCTTTATCGACGTATGGGAGAAATTTTGTAGCAGTGTAAAAAAAATCGTCACGTTTTTCGGTTACGCGCCATGTTGCTTTTTTATCAAAGTTTAGTATAGTGACGTAAAGAATATAATGTATCATTATTGATGAAATACAACAATAGCAATGATATTATAATAAGAACAATGATAAAATAAATTACTCATTAATTGTATGCATGTCTATAATAATAAAATAGCTTTAATTTAATACGGAAAAAATTGTTTTTCTTAAGGCTTAAGCCTTATCTACCCCATTTTCGTGAAGTTGCAAATAGTAGAAAAATGATAATATCATTTTTCTACTATATATATACTATTAACGTGCACACTGCACATCTTGCTACATCGTTCTCACATAATGTACCATCTCAACATGAATGATGTAACCAAGGTTTTTGTAAAAATATACCAAACTAGCTGACCCGACAGACGTTGTCCTGTCAACTATGAATATTGAATTCGAATTTACCTACCTACTACCTACAAACCTCACGGAGCCCGAGACCTTTCCAACGAATGCAAAACCGTGGAAATCGGTTCGTGCGTTCTGAGTGCCTAGTGTGAGTTTGTTTTACGCTAACGCGATCGACACGTTTATGACGTTCGAGCCTCCGATTGGCCCGCTCCAAGCTCTTAACCAATCAGAGAGCCAAACGCGGCAAACTTTTCGATCGCGTTAACGTAAAAACAACTCACACTCAACGCACTGGAGTTATAGCGTCAGGAAGGAAAACCCGACTTATTTTTATATAGTAAGAAGATTAACCAGCGCCTGACACAAGTTTAGACGTGATTAAAAAGTTGACTACTAAAATTACATCAAATTACGTCGGTGCTGACTAATTTATCCCGACAAGGGGGACTTTTTGGCGGGAAGTCAAACAAGGCGGTAATTTTAATTAGCTTAAATTTTCAAATAATTAAAGTTTTGCTTTATTTAGAGGTTCGCTCAGTGAAAATTTCAAAAGATGAGTCCTCCTAGTCGGGTTGAGGACCCCGGGGGGGACAAAAAAGAAGAAGATAAGATGCCAATAAAGATGTGAATACAGACCCAAATAATTTTAAAATATACACAAAACCGAATTATCAGCGGCTATTCCCAGAAAACGGGAATTCAGAATTTACTGTCTATGTAGAATCTACTGAACAGGAGAAACTAGGAAATAAGAACCCCGTAACGCTCACTAACTTGTACACGTAAAGGGAGTTATTGGTGTTTACCGAATAAATGCATACAAAATGGGCATTACGATCAGAAAAGCAACAGCTGCTAACAATTTTCTTAAAATGGAATACTTTTTATGGAACAAGATGAAAGCTTTTATCCCATCATATCTCACGGAAAAAATTGGCGTCTTAAAGTTTGTACCGAAAGACTTATCGAACGAAGAGATTTATAAAAACAGTATGAGACGCCGAAATAATATCGATTAGAAGATTTATGAGAAAAGTTGAAGGAAAGTTAGTTCCTCTCAACACTATTGCAGTAACTTTTACCTCTACAGCTCTCCCACAATATGCCTACATAAAACTATTCAGATAGGTACGAAGTCAAAGCATATATATATACCACCACTATTACAATGTTACAAATGCTTGAAATTCAATCATTCTGCCAAGGTTTGCAGAGGTGAACAAAACTGCTCTTCTTGTGCTGGAAAACACTCATATAAGGAATGTGATGTTGACGAGATTGTGTGTATCTACTGTGCAGGTAACCACCTTGCCATTTCACGAGATTGTCCTATTAAAAAACAGAAAATAGAAGAAAAGAAGGCCAAATTTCGTCAACACACCCTTTACTCATAAACAACAACCCACAACCTTTACACATAGATCTTTTCCCTCTCTACCGAAACATTCAGAAAAAGTTAAAAACAATGATCACAGAGTACTATAATAATAATAAATAATAATAATAATATCTTGGGACAACCAACACAACGCCATCTGATCCCAAACTAGGCAGAGCCTGTACTATGGCAACCAGACAACTGATAAACATACTTATATATTTCTAAATACATACATATTATAGATAAATTATACATCCAGATACAGAACAAATAATCGTACTCATCGCACAAAGATTTGTCCTGTGTGGGAATCGAACCCACGCACAGTGGAACGAATGTATGGGAGCGGTTGGACGTAGACATGTCCGAAAAATAAGAGTAAAATTATGACAAACTAATGATGCCATCTTATTCGATTACTTAATGCCTTCATAAATTGTGGTGATGAATTTCTTCATAACTCCCATATTTCGGGAGTAATTTGAGAAAATGTGAAATTTTACTATGAAAATGAGTGTATCGAGCTCTCTCCCTCCTGATTCCGGGCTTGTTTCAAGTACCGGTCTCTAATATCGTAATGCTATTACTAAGAGCTATATTTAATACTAAGACACATAGTGCGCCAAATGTGCACTTTCTGGGATAAAAGGAAATGAAAATTTAAAAAAAAAAAACGTTTTTTCCCCATTTGTATTTACTTTAAACCGCAGACAGACTTATTAAGAGGTCTATAAATATATTATATATATACAGAAATATATATTAACAAAAATATTCACAAGAACTGATGAGAGTATGACTTTTAAGTAAGTTGATAATAAATTACCTAGTTTCATTAAAAGTACAATAAATAATTAAGATGTAAGCTCTAATTTACTAAGTTACACATTTTAAAACAATAACATCATTTAATTATCTTCGTCATCATCATCATCATCAATTAATTCAAATTCAGAATCGATGTCCGCTAAATCATTTATGTTAACAAATTCGATATCACTTTTCTCAGAATCCGTAAGCTCATAAAATTCCTTAAAAGAAGATTTTTTTACAAACGTATTTCCTTTTGGACGGATACTTGTAACAAGTGGATCAGAAGACAGTAAAAGATTGTGCATAATATCTTCATTGCATGAGATACTGCTATGCTTTCGAGAATGCCCCTCTCTATATTTTCTAAAATCTTTATTTCTAGCCTCAGATGCCTCTTCGGATAGAAAACCAATGGGCACAATTGACATGTTCTGAACTATGTCTGGCCCATGCATTAAAATTTTATGAAGTGAAGAAGGCATATAATACCATGGGTATAACTCCACGTAAAGCTTAGCAGTATCAAAGCAGAACTCTCGGAATTTAGTTACGTTGATCTTCTCTCCTGATGAAATACACTGCAAGATCACACAGATTTTTCTTAAAAGCATAGCATCTATTCCGGTCAGTTCAGCAGATTTAGTGTAGTTTTCAAAAAATCTCCTTGCCGAGTTGCCATTGTTGGTGGATCCACTGCCTTGTTTCACAACATCGAGAAGTAAGCCCGTTTCTCTTCTTACAGCCTCTTGAACTCTTTTCTTCCTGTCATCAACTTGCCTTTTTGCTATATCACCCCTTACTTGCCATGATTTTATGTCTAATTTGTAGGAAATGTGTAATAAGCATTCCATTGAGCGAATCCAAGCGTGAAGGGTGCTTAAGCTATATTTATACATGTCCTCGTTTGCGTGTTTATCTTTGATTAACTCTAAATTATTCATTTCTTTAGGACAAGCCTTGCATATGTCACACACTGAAGCTGCTGTATCGGATATAATGGAATGAATTTTACCATCAATCATTGTCAACAGCAGTTGGTGTTTGACACTAATTCCATCAGTGATGGTGGATGGAGTTAAGGCTTCAATCTCTGCTTCGATTTCAGCCATCTCTCTCTGCACATTTTCTTTGGTTTCCTTTATAAACTTAAACAATATTGGCCGGCAAAATGAAGTGGAAGATGGTCGCTCGTTTTCCCAAATTGTTACACCTTTTGAGACGAGCCGCAGTGGTACAAGACTAATCATAAAATTACTAGCAAGATCGATTTGCTCATCTTCACTCGTCCTTTGATGATAAATGCTTTGGCTAGATGATCCGTCAAAACCCCATTTGCTGGTCAATACGAGCTGTTGATTGGGATCAACAGGGGTTTCTAACGACCTAATAAGTCTTCTTGAGGTTAAATCCATCAAGGCTTGTAATTTGATTTTTGCAGAGCTCTCTGTAACTGTGAGATCTTCTTTGGCCGGATAGCACTTAATTTTTTCTTTAACCAACATGTAGTAACTCGGGTATTGAAGAGCTCCTTCTTGAGTGTTGAAATCCCGAAGAGTGTTATAGCGCCATTTCGATAAGTTCATCGATACATAAAGAGCCAATGCCTTCAAAGGGGATATTTCCCGTACCTGAATTGATTTACCTTCAATGAAGGCTTTGATTTTTGAGGCCTCTTCTGGATTCTCCGTCAAGTATTTCATAACATAAGCTGTATCGCTTTGTCCTGCCTTTTGAAGCGCCCTTTCGGCCGAAAACATAATTTCAGCGCTGCTACTGCTGCATGAAAGACTATCTTCAGTGCGTCTTCTTTTTTGCCGGTTACTAAGGTCCTCAAAAGATTTACGAGGACTAGGATGTGTACAAGTTGAAGCATCAGATTTAGCAGGAGAAATTATGGGCTCGATGACGTCACTTATATTTTCTGTAGAAGGTTCCATATTTTCATTCTGTAATTCCGGCCATTGAATTGCAGCCTGTAGCCAAATCTCATGTTTCTTCCGAAACTTATCTGTGCTTCTTCCAGACTGTGTCCATTTTGCATAAATGCGGTAGCAAAATCGACGACACCAGTCTTTTAAACTTGTTTCAGCACTTTCACATAACTGAACACAACTGTTATCTTTTAAAACACTGAACAAATAGTTAAAGTCGCGTAAATCTTTATGTGCGCGTGCGCATAAAGCAACGTGAATATCAAGATTTGTATTAAAATTTGGAAAATACATTGCGAGATTAGCTTGGATACAACGAGGTGTAAATCAACACTGATTTTAAAGTTACTAATAGTGACCTATTTATATAAAATCCAGGTATCCCAGGTATCCTTTGTTAAATATTGCAAGGTAATTAGTTATTGTGATAATTAGTAAATGATGCATGCTAAATTAGTGTATTAAGAGCCATTTAGTAATTAAATAATAGCAATGTTCTTATCAGTAATCATTAGTGCATCAGTTTTATATGTAAACCTTAAGTCCCTAATTATATATCCTAATTAGCTTATATCTTCTCTAATTGGCTGCTCAGAAATGTTATTGTAATAAGGTAAACCTTTAGAAAAACGGTTTTAATCAACAAAATAAACAAAAAATAAAAAAATTGTGTTATAAAATAAACATCACTCTTTATCCCAGAAAGTGCACATTTGGCGCACTATGTGTCTTAGTATTAAATATAGCTCTTAGTATTAGCATTATGATATTAGAGACCGCTACTTGAAACAAGCCCGGAATCAGGAGGGAGAGAGCTCGATACACTCATTTTCATAGTAAAATTTCACATTTTCTCAAATTACTCCCGAAATATGGGAGTTATGAAGAAATTCATCACCACAAGTTATGAAGGCATTAAGTAATCGAATAAGATGGCATCATTAGTTTGGCATAATTTTACTCTTTTTTTTCGGACATGTCTACGTCCAACCGCTCCCATACATTCGTTCCACTGTGCCACGACCTCCGTCCTAGCAGTCAGGGTCACTAACCACTAGACCAACAGGCCAATCGAGAAGCCTTGTATTTCCCAGTACCGAACTATTTTGTTCTTATTTTCTTGCAGAACATTACCCAATATTTAGGAAATCAAATATTCACATCAAGAAACTAAGAACTAAGTTCGGTACGGGGAAATACTGGCTAAATGCAAAAATTGGGTTTTAATAAAACAACTAAGTACTTTAGGTTCATTTTCTATTTTTATAATTTTTGTGCTTATAATTAACAGCAGCTAATTGTATTTCATCATCGCCTTCATATTTTATTTTACCAGACAAAATCCGATTGACAGACCGACACCAACTGTAAATAATTATATTTAATGTTGTGTCGGTAAACATTTTATATAGGTCGTCTTTGTGACTGGGACATTTAAATAAATTTGTGATTAACAAGTCTGTTATCGAAATTATATTTGATTTTAAAAACAATTTGGGCACATTTCTTTTCTGAAAAGAAATGGCCATGCTTTGTATTTCTTTAAAGAAGTGTTCGGTTTTCTCACTGGGATAGCAAAGCCATTTCTTTTTTTGGTACTCTTTGGCTGTAATAAAAGAATTGTTTTTATTTGAAGTGTTATCTAATAATTCACTCCTACAATTTTTGCAACCTTTTACAACTTTTTTTAGACATTTAGTCAAGACCCAACCACAGACATAGTTGCTATGACCAGCATAATTTTCATGTTGCTGATCAAAGCAAACTTCATTGTTGAAATGAATTGTATTTTTTTTCTTCGGAAACATTAGGAGTAACATTTTTTTCTTTAAAAAAAATATCTAAATTTTGCAGGCATTCGTTGAAATCCTCCTCGCAATTACCTCTCCCCGAATGAGGAGAGCTATAATTATTTTTAAAAGAAGCGCCTTAAACGCCCCCTCAAAACTTATTGTATTAGGCGCTATATTTCTCACTCCATAACTCCAAATATTTCCAAAGAAATTTTCTAAAGGGTCTTGATTAAAGTTCCTGGTCATCATAGCATCGAGTCTATAATTACAAGACAACACTTGCCAAAGGAGTTCCATACCCTCTATCGTTTTAATCAAATTCGTAACAGACGGCACCACTTTCTCAACCAATCGGACTTTGTTTCCAACAGTATTTTTTTTGACAAATTTGATGGTCCTTAGAACTATTTTGGCTTTTTTCCACAGCTCATGATGAGGCGTGTTACGTTTTATAGGTCCTTTAAAAACTTTGCCATTCGGTATGGAGAAACTGTTAACATTCAAAGAATCGAACAAATCGTCGATTAGAAGGGTCAAGTCAACTAGTTGTCGGCATTCTATAGGCAGATCGCCTCTTGCTGTCAAATGTTCAGTCACGACAGCAACACTGTGACTGAACAATTGTGTTGCCGACATGACCCTCATTTTTTTTTTTCGACTTTAATTTCGTTTCGTTTTAACCGATTTTAATTTCGTTTTTTATTGGGATTTACTTAGGCAATTCGTAAAATAATACGCAATTGGCTGCTTATAATTATTTTTCACTCCCTTCACCATGAAACGTACGTGGTCAGCAAATACTTCCTTCGAGTCCGAAGTAAAACCTTCCAATTTGTCTTTTTGAGCTGAATAAAAAACTTGCGGCGTGATTGACATTTCATCAAAAATGAGGCTACACAGCCTATCTGGGATCTGTTTTTTGAGCAAAGCTTTATTTATTTTTTCAAAAATTATATTATTAATGCCAGGTGCTAATTTTATTTGGCTCAGTAATCGTTTCATAGCTTTGCATGAAGGGAGAGCAAAATATTTATATAATAGCCTGTAGCACTTAGGGCTTTTTTTGTACAAAGACTAACTTAGGATTTTCTCCTCAATTGTAAACCGTCTTCCTTTTGGTTTATTTTTGGCTTGTTGCTGCATATGTACAAACAATTGAGCTGGTTTAGTCAAAAGTTGTATGACTTGCTTAAATATGACATTTTGTGACAACTTCTGTGCATTACTCAGTCGTTCCTTATACAGTTGGCCCCTTTTGCGCAAAACACTTATCTCCGTTTGCAGATACTTAATTTTCTTCTGGAATGGTCGTACAACATTCGATCTGGTGTGGAAGGATATTCCAGAAGCAACTGAAAATAGAGAAATGAATACAATTACCTATATGATTATCATTATTATACACCAAAGTTTTATTATAATTAAGATTGGTGTAAAAGTGATTTCTAGGAACAATAGTAATAAGTAGAGAGTTTGTACATTTTGAACCGCATTGAAAGGAATGAGCAATCTGCAATTTTTTTATTAAATCATATATTTGGACTCTCTCTAAACAATAATAAAATTTAGACATTTTCGATTACCAAAATAGAGCAAGATAATTAAAAAAATCATAGCAACACTTTATTCATTAACCTTTTACTAAAAAACAAATTGCATGAATGTAGTTGTTATTTAAACCAAAGCCAATGAACAAATTAACTTGTATTCAATAAGTATCATATACATATAAATTAAAAGCTTACCATTAGCAGCTCTTTTTGACTTGTCTTCACTTATTGCACAGTAGTTATGTTCTGCTAACACTTGACATATAGCAACACTGTTAATTTCACCTGAAAAATATAAAAATTGCACAATGTTAATTAATACATTTGTTCCTACAACCAAGCCAACAATCTATCCGTCTGTTACAAAACAGTTCATCTATAACTGTTGTAATAAAATTACATACCTAATACTGTTGAAGGAGGTTTTTCTCTCAATCTTTGCTTTTTATAATATTTTGTTTTTACCCTGTCATTCCTGTTATGTCAATATGAATGTTTCCAACATGTAATACGTTTTATCATTTCGATCCATAAAAATACCTCTCAACATGGTAGCAGAGCGTTTAATTATATTGCAAACGATCGATTAACGAATCAAGTAAGGGTTTTTAACATAATTTGCAAAAATAATTCTAACAAATAATTCTAACGAAGGCCTGTCAAAATGTCGACTTCGTCTACAAGTTGCAAAATTGATATCGGTCGTTTAGAAGGTGAAGAAAATTGGTCAACATGGCGCTGTAAGGTATTGTTGCTTTTAAGGGGTACTCCTGGCGGGTTGGATGCTATAAATGGAAAACTTATAGAACCTATAAAACCAGATACTACAGCCACTGCAGATGTTAAAGTAAGTTATGAAAATACTTTAGAAGCATATCATAAGATAGATAGTACGGCGATGCTTATTTTGATGGCTAATATGTCGGATGCCACTTTACAAAAGGTCATGAGATTCTCAACAGCCAAACAGGTTTGGGATGAATTGCACACTTTGTTCAATGGAACATCTGAAGACAAAAGCTATTCATTATGCCAAAGTTTCTTTGGCTATAAAAAAGATCCCGCACATGACATGTCAATGCATATATCCAAATTGAAAAATATATGGCATGAATTGAAAATGGAACTTCAAAAAGGCGAAACCAAATATGATCTTCCAGAGTTATTACTAATCTGCAAGATCTTGGAAACTTTACCCGACGAGAAGTACTTCTCTTTCAAGTCTAGTTGGATGCTGATGTCAAGAAAAGATCGAAATATAGACAATCTGACAGCACAAGTATGTGCTTACGAACGCTCACTTTTGACCAAAGAAGGTATTACTGAAGCACAAGCTCTAGTTGTACAAAACAAGATTATACATAAGAAAAAGTGTGGATATTGCGGACTATATGGACACAAAGTTAAAAAATGTCGCAAGTGGATATTGGACGGGAAACCGCCTAAAACACCTGGCCCATTAACAAGTCAAGCTAACAATACCAATCTGACCCTCTCATTAATGGAAGTTGTTACAAATGAAGTGGTAAATATTATTGAAGAAGATCTTGACAGTTGGTTTGTTGACAATGGTGCTACAAGTCATGTCACCTGTCGAAACGACATATTTTCCAGCTTTCAAAATTTCAGCAATAAACAAACGGTAACAACTGCAAATGGCTCCACAATTCAAGTTATTGGCAAAGGTACAGTTGATTTGATAGCAGACGTTCGTGGTCAGACACAAAACATTAGACTGTGTGATGTATGGTATGTTCCAGCAATAAACAAAAACTTATTTTCTGTACTTGCTGCGCAAGACAAACTTAAGAAGAGTGTCTTCACATCTGAAAGAGAATTTTGTCAATTGATAGTAGATGGAAAAATTAATTTAATTGGCACAAGAGTCAAGAATGGAGGACTGTATAAACTAAATGTAAAGACAATTATAAATTCAAATCCTGAATTGAACTCACTGTCAACAAAAAACATTTTACAACTATATCATGAAAGATTTGCTCACCAGAATAAAATACATGTGAAGCAATTGATTGAAAAGGAACTTGGTATAAAAGTCAAACTCGATTCTGAATTATGTACAGGATGTGTTTATGGTAAAACACATAGACATAAATTTGGAACAAGAGCTCGAGCTAAAGCACCAGGAGAGATTATTCACACAGATGTATGTGGTCCGTTCCCCAATTCATTCAAAAAGTTTTGTTATTTTGTTTTATTTAAAGACGATTACAGTAAGTTTCGTCATGTTTATTTTATCAAGCACAAGTCTGAAGTGAAGGATAAACTAGTGGAAATGATAAACGAAACAAAGACTACTGGTCATATTATAAAGACAATTCTCAGCGATAATGGAGGAGAATTCCAAAATGAAGCTGTGAAGAAGATCTTAAATAATCATGGCATGGCACCGTTTGACAATGCCGTATACGCCGGAGCAGAACGGGTGTAGTGAGAGAGACAACAGAACTTTAGTAGAAGCTGCTCGTACTTTAATGCACGCTCACGAAGAACTTCCACTCTCCTGTTGGTCTGAGCTTGTCAACACGGCTGCTTATGTTCTGAATAGAACTGGACCGACTTCTATAGAAGGAAAATCACCGTTTGAGTTATGGTTTACAAAGAAACCCTCAATCAAACATTTGAGAATCATTGGCACTGAATGTTATGCTCATGTTCCAAAAGTGAAGAGAACGAAAATGTCCAGAAAAGCTCAAAAATGTATTCTCATTGGTTATGATGGTGATGACGGTTATCGGTTACTAAGCATAAACAATAAATCGAATCCAACACTGATACGGTCAAGAGACGTAATATTCAACGAGTCAGTCATCAGATCTATTGGATTGGAGTCAGATATCTCTGAAACAGAAAAACAAAGTCCAATTGTTGAGATGGAGGTTAATTTTCCTCAAACTAGAGAAAATCATCCAATGTTAAATGCAAGGGAGGAAATTTTACAAGATGCAACTATTTCAGATGTGCCTCAAACATTGAATGATGGTGCGAGTTTTGAAGAAATAATTCCCAATTTTCCTACAATATCGGATGAACCTCAAACAAGCTCCAAGATGTTGGAACAAATGAATTGTTGATTATTTGAAAGTTTTAGGATTTAAACAATGTGACACAGATCCATGTTTGTTCATTAGAAACCGACTTAACAACAAGATAATTATTGGGCTCTATGTTGATGACGGTCTAATAGCTTCAACGCACCCAAAGGAATCTGACAAGTTTTTGGCAGAATTGAAACGGAAGTTCAAGATAACCACAAAACCAGCTTCTTACTTTCTGGGTTTGGAAATCTTCAACAACAACGATGGTTTCATCAAAGTCTCTCAAAAACATTATGCTCAAAGGCTACTGGAACGCTTTACGCGATTATAGTGATACATTTAGTCCTGTTGCTAGAATGGCCACAATAAGATCGATTCTTAGCATCGCTGCAAATGAAGGGTTATCCCTCAGACAGTTTGATGTAGCAACTGCATTTTTGAATGGTTCATTAGATGAAGATATTTACATGAATCAGCCAGAAGGATACAGTGATGGTACGACTAAAGTATGTAAGTTGAAGAGAAGTTTATATGGTCTCAAACAAGCTCCAAGATGTTGGAACAAATGAATTGTTGATTATTTGAAAGTTTTAGGATTTAAACAATGTGACACAGATCCATGTTTGTTCATTAGAAACCGACTTAACAACAAGATAATTATTGGGCTCTATGTTGATGACGGTCTAATAGCTTCAACGCACCCAAAGGAATCTGACAAGTTTTTGGCAGAATTGAAACGGAAGTTCAAGATAACCACAAAACCAGCTTCTTACTTTCTGGGTTTGGAAATCTTCAACAACAACGATGGTTTCATCAAAGTCTCTCAAAAACATTATGCTCAAAGGCTACTGGAACGCTTTGGTATGAGTGATAGTAAAGCCGTTAGTACTCCAATCATCAAAGAAGCACAACCGGCACAACCATGCTCAGTAAAAGAGGATGAAGTTAAATTTCCCTATCGTGAAGCTGTTGGTGCGCTAGCTTATCTAATGACAGGTACTAGACCGGACATATCATACGCTATTAGCGTCGTATCCAGGAAACTTACAAATCCCTCTTTAGAAGATGTTAACAAGGTTAAACGCATACTTCGTTACATTCAGGGAACCCTAGATACAGCAATTGTATACAAAAAAGGATACAAAACTGGAATCTTGGAATGTTTTAGTGATTCTGATCATGGTGGAGATTTCGATACAGGACGCTCTACTTCTGGAATCATATGCGTGTATGCAGGAGGAGTAATCTCTTGGGCAAGTCGTAAACAGACTTCTGTAGCTATCTCAAGCACCGAAGCAGAACTTGTTGCAGCTAGTGAAGCGGCTCGTGAGATAGTTTGGCTAAAGAGACTTTTCAATGAAATAACTACTTTGATAGAAGTCCCTACTTTACAAGTTGATAATGATGCTGCTATAAAGCTTGCACAAAACCCAGAGTTACATCGTCGCACAAAGCACATTTCTATTAGACATTTTTATGTAAGGGAATTAGTTACTGAAAAAGAACTTCAAGTAAAGTATGTTCCCTCAGAATACCAGTGTGCTGATATTTTGACTAAGCCTGTGCATAAACCCAGACTGGATCTAATTTCAGGAATGGTGGGACTTATAAGATAAAGATTATCGAAAAAAGGGAGGATGTTGAAGGAGGTTTTTCTCTCAATCTTTGCTTTTTATAATATTTTGTTTTTACCCTGTCATTCCTGTTATGTCAATATGAATGTTTCCAACATGTAATACGATTTATCATTTCGATCCATAAAAATACCTCTCAACAAATACATCAGTAGAAGGTTGAGTAGCAGTAGGCTGTGTAGCAGTCGGCTGATCATCATCAGTAGTCTCCATCGGAAGACTTCCAGATACCTCTGAAATATAAATATCAATATTATAATAATTCTGTTGTGGTACCTGCCATAATAGAATATATATATTTACAGATTAAGTACCAGAGTCTCCATTTAACCAAGCCAACAATTTATCTGTCTGTTACAAAACAGTTCATCTATAAATCTGTTGTAATAAAATTACATACCTAATACATCAGTATAAGGTTGAGTAGCAGTAGGCTGTGTAGCAGTCGGCTGATCATCATCAGTAGTCTCCATCGGAAGACTTCCAGATACCTCTGAAATATAAATATCAATATTATAGTAATTCTGTTTTGGTACTCACCATAATAGAATAAATATATTTACAAATTAAGTACTAGAATCACCATTAAAATCTAGATATTATAATGTGCTTAATTATAATCCATAAAAAGTTACATAAGAAACAAGAGGACTGCATGCAGCCTTAGTGGAGATATTAATCAAAATTTTGTTTATGATATAACGGAATAATGATATAGATTGTGATAAGATATTTAATAAATAAATTTATTTTATACCTAAACCAACAGGAATCAGCTGGAAAGCAGTGGGTTGACCATCACTGGTAACAACAGGCTGTTGAATTCTAGGTGTCTTGTCTATAACAAAATAAAAATGTTTATTAATGTACACTTATATTATTACTATAAAGAGCAAAGATTTGTTTTTGAAGTGAAACTTCTTTATCGGGGTTGGAAAAAAATTTAGTGTAACATTTTTTCGTTACGCGTCACATTTTTCCGTTACGCGCCATCTTTTTCTTATCCCTACCACGCGTGATTCGAAGTGGGCGTGATCATGTTATTTATTTTTCAAGTTTTCAAGTTATTTAAGCTTAACCTTTGTCATATATATAAATACATATATATATATATATATATATATATATATATATATATTTTTTTTTTTTGTAAATTGATAAATTAATTTTTTGAAGTGAAACTTCTTTATCGACGTATGGGAGAAATTTTGTAGCAGTGTAAAAAAAATCGTCACGTTTTTCGGTTACGCGCCATGTTGCTTTTTTATCAAAGTTTAGTATAGTGACGTAAAGAATATAATGTATCATTATTGATGAAATACAACAATAGCAATGATATTATAATAAGAACAATGATAAAATAAATTACTCATTAATTGTATGCATGTCTATAATAATAAAATAGCTTAAATTTAATACGGAAAAAATTGTTTTTCTTAAGGCTTAAGTCTTATCTACCCCATTTTCGTGAAGTTGCAAATAGTAGAAAAATGATATGTCGTAAAGAAGTTTCACTTCTTACCTGTGTACTCTGGTACACACACATTTTTTTTTATTTGTTTGTCTACACCAGTGGTGGGCAAAGGAAAGGGTTGCTACTATTTCCATTATATGAATTTAAGATATTATAAATAGACTTAAATAATTGATTAAATGAAGAGTTGAATATATTTAAACGAACGTTAAATTAGTTTAAAAATAAAACATGTTGTTTTTAGAATCTTATTACAGAGACATCTATTGCTGACTAGACAAAACTAAACATATGTTTCAGTGTTCAGAAATGAAGATGGCGCCGCTTCATTTATCGCCAAGCTTGATGTAGGCAACTCCCCCCCCTGACAATGATACTTTTGACATTAAACAGATAGCTAATAATGACATAATCATTAATGCAATAAAATTGTAAAGTCTCTTATCTCATTAGGCAATAAGACCGATGACGATGGTCCAATCACTAACAAGAAAATAAAAGAAATATTTTTATCAAATTTAATTTAATGGAGAGCTACTTAAATATTTTACAGTATAACATACAAAGTTTACAGAGTAAAAAGAGCCTTTTACAGAATGTGTTAATTAAAAAAAAAATTGATATCTGTTTACTCAATGAAACATGGTTAAAAGATAATTCCACTATTCCACACTTTCCTCCATACAATTTCTTTTACAAAAATTCCAGCAATACTCATAATGGAGTTGCTATTTTGTTGAACCATCATCTAAAATACAAATTAATTAATACTAATTTCTCTGAATCAATACAAAACATATGTATCACTATAGAAAAACAATTTGGCAGAATAGCTATACTTTGTGTATACAGCCCACCCAGTACTAGATTTGACTATACCAAGTTGAAAGCTCTTATCAATAACATACCCAAACCATGTATAATCATGGGCGATTTTAATGCTCATAACATAGCCTTTGGCTGCCATAGTGATAACGCTAGAGGTAGATGTTTGTATAATATAATTGATGAATTTGACTTGTGCATTTTGAATGATGGATCACCAACAACTGTTCCTTCTCCTAATAGACAAGCTTCAGCTATAGATCTTGCCCTTGTTAGCCCTTCAATTGCTCATTTGTGTAACTGGTATGTTCATGATGATCCCATGGGTAGCTATCATCTTCCATCTTTACTTGATATAAACATTCAACCATCTATTTATGACACATCACCTCCTGTGGATCAAAAGAAATATATTAAATATAACATGTAAAAATTTTATATAATAATGTTGAAATTCCAATAGTCATACAACATAAATTTCTAGGGGTTATTATTGCAAGCACATAGCAAATAAAGCATTAAATGGCATCAATATATTGAGACATTTAGCAGGAACCTTTTGGGGATTGGACCCCAAAATTATGAGTATGCTATACAAAAGTATAGACAGAAGCCATTTTGATTATAGCAGTTTAGCTTATATGAATGCCAATGACACTTAAGAAATTAGATGTCATCCAAAATATGGGAATGAGACTTATTTGTGGGGCTATGCGCTCTACACCCATTAATTCATTAGAAATTGAGACATGCATAACTCCCTTGACGTTATGCAGGTTGTTGTTGGCTGAGAGATTTTTCTTAAAAGTCCTATCATTGAATAATAATCCTTTAGTTAAGAAAATTACTATACATCCTGAAATCTTCCAGTCAATATCATCCAATACTATCTCTGCTTCTTCTCTGGTTAATAGAACTTTGCCTGAAATTCCAACAATATTTAAATATACAAAATAATTCAAATGGAATTATTAATTATGATATGATATTTGGCCTGTATATAAACATACTTATATTGGCTTTATTAATACAATCATACATTTAGACACTGTGCATAATAAATTTGAATTTCTACAATTTAAAGAAAATAAACCAGATCATTACATCATATACACAGATGGGTCTAAAACAAATAATTGTGCCAAAGCGGCTTTTTATGATCTGCAATTAGATTTAACTATATGCATTAAATTAAATGCAGCATGTAGCATTTTTACAGTAGAAAGTTATGCAATTTATTGCGCACTTCAGCATGTAAATAGTTTTGTAAATAATATACTGATAGTGACTGATTCCAAGAGTTTTATCTGCTTTAAAAAATGTAAATTTATCTTATAAGTTAAATTATATAGTATGTAATATTAGAAATAAGATTAGAGAATTAAATGATAAGATTATTAAAGTAGAATTTGTATGGGTACCTTCAGACAGTGGCATTTCTGGAAATGAAGTAGCTGATACTGCAACTCGTTTAGACCATGATGAAGGTTCCATTTACAGATTACTACAACCTTTTTAAGGAGTCGAACAAACAATTATTGTGGAAGGACTACTGGAATATATAACCCTGGAAACGAAAGGCAAGTGGTATGCAGGTATACAGAAGGAATTACCAATAAAACCTTGGTACCATAACCTCAATAACATCTCTAGAAGATTTATCACTACCTTATCACGTATGCGACTGGGTCATTGTTTGACACCAGCCCACCTGAACAGAATCCATATATATAATAATAGCCGATGTCATCATCTGAAACCATATTATTTTACAGTGCACAAGTTTGAATATTAAACGGTTGATTTTAGTGAGTGATATTTTTGACAGTAACTGTCAATTCAGTGACAGTGAACGTCAACAAAGTGTTCCCCGCCGCGTTCAGGACTTATTAATAAATAAGAACTATTATAATCTTGGGACAACCAACACACCGCCATCTGATCCCAAACTAGGCAGAGCCTGTACTATGGCAACCAGACAACTGATAAACATACTTATATATTTCTAAATACATACATATTATAGATAAATTTACACCCAGATACAGAACAAATAATCGTACTCATCGCACAAAGATTTGTCCTGTGTGGGAATAATTCGAAAATATATTTTCTACGACTGTATTAGGAATAGTACTTAGGATGATAGAGGTACAATACCCACGGGCATTGTACCTCTATGTATCCTAAATTAAGTGTATTATTGCGAAACGTGTGTATGAAAGTAGGTAAACCTTATTGTTTTTAAAATAGCCCTAATCTTAGCTTATTTATGTATGCGACTGAAAGACTTGTATCTATGGTCATGAATAAAGATTTTAAAAAAATATCCCGACAACTGTCACTCAAAAGTTGAAATTGAATGCGATTAATTTGTCGAATTACAGTATAATTATATGGTAACTGGGAATCCTCACGAAAACTTACCGGTACACCTAATAAAAATTGAAACTAATGAAATCCGATTGAAGTGACGAAATAACTAAATACTATTACTGGAAACCAGTTCTGTAAGCGATTGTGTAATGGATATTATTGAAACAATAAAGAAAGACAAAGCATACTTGAAATGTAAGCTCATAGTAAAAAGTTGGGAAAAGGAATTCAAGTTAAAATATAGTCGAACACCTACAAAATTCGATATCAAAGAAGCGCCAGCGAAAATTAAATATGCCTACAAGAAATACTTTCAACTTAAGAGCAACGCTCTTGAGAACTCACTGTCGGTTTGTGATATTATTGACGATGAACCAATCATGTCGCCAGAAACTGCACATCAACTGGTACAGGTCACCGGCGTCGCTGAGGCTACATGTCCGCAACTAGAGATTCCTGCTCTACCAAGTGGCCAAGACTTAGAGAAGTTACTATCAAATTCAGATCTCCAACAAAATACTAATACATTTAGCCCATTCACTGAAAATCTATCTAAAAAACTGTTTCAAAACCGAAAATTTTCTTTAAGAAACCCTAGAAAGCTTTCACTTCCTAAAACTCAGCCTACAAGTGAAAACAGATCCTTTCGTACTGAACTTGTAACATATAAAAGCCAAGTACCTATACCCAATAACACTGGTACTGAAGATGAGTTTAAAGAATTACATATGACTCCTGAATTGCATAGTTCATTTAAAATTTTTGAAGAGTGTAATGTCAGTAAAAATATTGCAATGTCTAGTTATGCTTCTAGAAAATCAGACTTTGCAGTTAGACCATTGATAAGGCAATTAAATGATGCATGGCTTGATAGAGCTACTGGTGTTGAAGCAGCAGGCATTGAACATTCAAATCAGCCTGAAAAATTTGGATTAGGAAACATAAAAGTTTCGGATATTAAAGAAAAACAATGTGATTATGTAGAAAATAGTGAGTCTGAAGATGATGATATTGTCAATGGCAAGTTGAACCCAGCTCTGAAGAAGCGAAAAATAGAAAAACATAATATAGAACATATTAAGCTCCAGCATAACCATGGAAATAAAAAAGATATATTGCAAGACTATCCTTGTCAGCCAAATATTACGCAAGTAGGAGTGACTGAGTCTAAGAATCTTCATGAAAACAACAAAAATAATGATTGCAGTGTAGAACAGCCTTTGGATATTCAAGAATATATACCTTATGGTTTAGAAAAAGACATACAGCCTCGTCACTTCCAAATATCCAATATGCTCAAGAAAGTTAAGTCTCTTGATAAGTGTGACAAGCTTGAAGACTCCAAAGAGAACAATAGTTTAGACTCGAAAATCAAATCTGGAACTTTAAATGAGAACTTTGTCAAAATAAATATTGAAAAAAAAGTGTTTGTGCGAGGGAAGAAAAACATCAACTATAGCAAATACAAAAAACAACTATGGAAAAGTAAGAAGAGTCTACATGGTGGTATGGAATTCCCTGAGTCTGGTAAAATTGCATGTTTTAAATGTGGAGAAACTGGGCACATGGCTAGGTACTGTAGAGCCCATAAAGGAGAAACACTTTTACCACTAGATAGTTACAATGAAAATGATATTCCTACTCTAGAAGATATGCAAAAATATGCATCTGAACCGTCTAGCAGTAATCAATCAATAACTGACCAATTACATGAATCTATGTTTGACTCAATATTTGAACCTAGTCAAATTCCAGATTCTTTTATGAAAATGTTAACTGAAACTACAGAAGATGATGGCATCAAACCTCTGTACAATCATTATGAAGAAAATATGTTAGTTGATTTAAAGCAGGCTCTTGATAAATTTGGCCATCAGTCATTTCGCCCTGGACAAGAAAATGCCATAAAGCGGATTTTGTGTGGAAAGTCTACTTTACTAATTTTGTCTACAGGAGGTGGAAAATCACTTTGTTATCAACTCCCTGCTTATCTCTACAGTCAACGTTATAGATGTATTACATTGGTGATTTCTCCATTGGTTTCTCTTATGGAGGATCAAGTGTTGAATGTGCCAGAATTCATCAAGGCTGGTTGTTACCATACAAATCAATCTCAGACACAAAGAGGTAAAATCTTGCAGTGTTTGAAGGATGGTTTGTTAAATATCCTACTCATATCTCCTGAAGCCTTAATAGCTGGTGATTCATCAAATGGATTGTCAGCTCTGTTTAAGTCTCTTCCTCCTATTGCTTTTGCATGTATAGATGAAGCACATTGTGTATCACAATGGAGTCACAATTTTAGGCCAAGTTATCTTATGATTTGCCGAGTTCTAAGAGAAAAACTGAAAGTAAATTGTATTCTGGGATTAACGGCTACAGCAAGTCAGACAACTATAAAAAGTATAATCAGTCATATCAATATTCCTGATGGGCCTAATGGAGTTATTAGGAATCCAGCTCTGCCTGATAACCTTTGCCTATCAGTTTCTATCGAAAAAGATAAAGATAAAGCATTGGTGTCATTCTTGTTGTCAGAACAAATAATAAAATTTAATGCAATAATAGTATATTGCATAAGGAGAGATGAGTGTGAAAGGGTTGCAGCTGTCTTACGATCTTGTCTACAAGAAACTGGTAAAGTCAATATGGAAAGTAAAAAAAACAAAAGGAAAAGAATGTCTTACATTGCAGAAGCTTATCACGCTGGCATGTCTGCTGCACAGAGGAAAAAAATACAAAAACATTTCATGGATGGCACACTTAGAATAATAGTAGCAACAGTTGCTTTTGGTATGGGCATAAACAAATCAGATATAAGGTGTATTATACATTATAACATGCCCAGCAGTTTCGAATCTTATGTACAAGAAGTTGGAAGAGCAGGTAGGGATGGCCAATTTGCATACTGCCACATAATTTTAAGTAATGGAAATAGTGACAGAAATGAACTTTTAAAACACATACATGCAAACTCAATTGATAGACCTACAATCAGAAAATTACTTTCCAAGTTGTTTATTCCTTGTGAATGTGCAAAAGGTGACAAAGTTTCATCACATAACTCTTGTAAAGGCCATGAAGTGGGAATCCCTACAGATGCAACAGTAGAAGAACTGGATTTGCCTTCTGAAAATATTGCTACATTATTATGTTATGTTGAACTTCATCCTAAGCAGTACATTAAATTTCTCAATAATGCTTACATAAACTGTAAAATTTCTTCTTATGGAGGTCCGAAAAAAATACATGACGCATCAAAGTCCTGCCGGCCTCTGGCAATGGCACTTTTACTGGAGAATAAAAGGGACCCTGCGATTATGACTAGCAGTGTCCTAGAATTCAATGTCATTGAGGTCGCAGCAGCTATTGGCTGGGAAAGTGGTATAACCAAGTACCAGTTAAAAAAATTAGAGTGGAATACTGAATTAGGGACCTCGCAAAGATCGCATTTAAAAGTCGAGTTTAATACCCTTGGTTTTAGAGTCAGAGCTAGAGGAGACCTAAGTCCATCAGAACTTGACAGTATTTTGGACGATTTACATAGTTCTGTGGTTTCTCAAGAGAAAGCGCGGTTATACCAGTTAGAAGAATGTAATATTGCTTTCCACAAAATAGGAAATTATTCGTTGGAAAATATACGGTTGTCTGACGACACTCTGTTTAAAATTTCCAATGAGTTAAAAAGTACAATTAGAAACTATTTTGATAGAGAAAATTTACCAGCTCGTATGACTTTGGAAGAAAGACCCTTGGATGTGGAGAGAGTCATATCAGATGTTCGATCCATCATATGCATATACAAAGATTGTAATTTTTCTGGGAGAAGTATAGCAAGAATATTTCAAGGAATCTCATCACCCAATTATCCTGCCATGGTCTGGGGCAGGTGTAAATTTTGGAGGTCTCATTTGCACGAAGACTTCAATGGATTGATCAAATTAGCGACTCAGCAAATAATTCAAATGAAAATGTAAATAAGGATTTTTTTATTTATTGCTTATTAAGTTGTATTCGCCACGGATCTTTGTTTATGTGAAGATAGCTAGTTGGACGCCCCCGTAACAAATACCTATGTTTTTGTTGAAGCATATTAATATTAACAATTATTACCAGGGCAATACAATTTAAAGTTCATAATGATCGAATATATGTGAATAAATCGTGAAAGCTTGAAGTTTGCGACCAATTCCAAACAAGAGAAGGAAAATAAAATAATTTACAATTAAAAAATGCTTTTTTACTTTTTTTGATATCATAATTACAGAAGAAGTAGATAATCGATCGATTACAGACTAGTAGTTTTCTAAGGGCCAAGTTCACCGACAACATAACGGTCTGATTATCTGAAAACGACCGTTTACCATGAATTTTCGTGTTCAACAAAAAGCAAATCTGATGATTAAACTCGGTAATCAACTGTTATCGCTAATTCAATGTCGGTAAACATGGCCCTTAATCATCAGATTTGCTTTTTTGAACACAAAAATTCATGGTAAACGGCTGTTTTCAGATAATCAGACCGTTATGTCGTCGGTGAACTTGACCCTTAATTGAATACCTACTATATCTACCTAATTAATGTAAGGGACTTATCGAACTTGACAGTCGTTTCAAGTCCCCAAAATTTTCAAAGGTATTTTTTTTTAAATCTATTGTTCCATACATTTTCATAGGGTTCAGAATTTTGTACTGGGAGCCTATTAAGAACTCTTATTTCCAGACAGTTTACGGCGTAAACAAAACTGCATGGCAATTTCGTATTATGAACTATACTCTCTGAATAAGGAATCCTATGGAACTGCCATACCTACGAAAAAAACGTGCATACCTACGGTAACCAAACATGGCCGCCTAGTGTTGTACTAGTCTTAGCTTTTCATCAAAAGATATCGATAAAACGTACATATCGAAAAATAAATCTCTATAACTTTTGCGCACCATTGTAGTTATTCCATTTCATAGTCCACTTATCCGTTAGGGTTGTTTTGACCTTTGTGAGATGAAGAAGGGCGAAAGAGAACGGGAGAAAAGAATTATCGAATTAATGCACAAATTAAAATATATTTTGACCACCTATCGAAAACCAATCGAATGATCGGTATCATGTACAGACGCCAGCAGGTCAACGAACCCGAAACTGACAATTTTCCCAACCAACCTTGAACTTAATGCATTCTGAGATAAAGTTGAAAATTTATTAAATAAATTTAACAGATTGTAGTAGCTAGATGTCCTGGCGTCTGTACATACACATCTTTTATTAAGGAATCAAACCAGCAATCGCTCAAAAAAAAATCAGCTGATCCAGAAATCTGTGTTCACGAAACTTGATAAAACGTATGGATCAGCTGACTTTAATAATTATCGATTTCAGGGTTGGTCCCTAGTAAAACTTATACATAATTATGAGTTCAATGACCCCATTTCGGGATTTTTATGGTTAATTGGATTGCACTTTGTATAGGGAAACATAATGAAAAAATCAAACAATATTTAAAACATTTATTGGTACTGCATCGTCTCTCAATCTTACAACGTCAAGTGTTCTGTTGAATGAACTTTCTTCAAAATGTAAGGTACAGATAAATATCTCTTTGGTTTGTCTTATTAAATTTTCATTTCCAATGGATTCTAACCATATCCTTTTCTTTGCTTCATTTCTAAGTAGCCTGAGTGTAAAAAAGTATACAAAGTCAATCGTGATTTTAAAAAAACTATCGATTACTCTTACAGCTTCTAGCACATTATTATAAACAAAATAAAAACAATGTTCAAAAACCCAGAACATCAGTTTAAGCTAAATATTGGGCTAAAATTACACGCGGATTTCATACGCATATACACATATCAATTTAATGACAGACTATAATAATTTCATGTATTTCCAGGCTTTTTTTAAATATTTTAAATAAATTTTAGGTTAGTCACTTGTGAAACGACAAATTTGGCCGATTTTGGCTTTTAGAAGCACCCAACCCACAACAGCGCACTTAGGAGGCTTCGCAATTTAGAGTCTTTTCACTTTTATAAATAATACAAGCTCAATTTCCATTAAATTGAAAAAAAAATAGTTAATACGAAGAAAGTAAACAAAGGCAAACTGACAAACAAAGACAAACTGTGACCGTAACCGAACATGGCGGATTGGCACGCAGGTACATTCTAGTGACGTCCCGGGTTAAATGTTGACACTTAAACTGCAAAATTATTTTAGAGCTCAGGTAATAAACCGCCGCACAGTGGAACGAATGTATGGGAGCGGTTGGACGTAGACATGTCCGAAAAAAAAGAGTAAAATTATGCCAAACTAATGATGCCATCTTATTCGATTACTTAATGCCTTCATAACTTGTGGTGATGAATTTCTTCATAACTCCCATATTTCGGGAGTAATTTGAGAAAATGTGAAATTTTACTATGAAAATGAGTGTATCGAGCTCTCTCCCTCCTGATTCCGGGCTTGTTTCAAGTAGCGGTCTCTAATATCATAATGCTAATACTAAGAGCTATATTTAATACTAAGACACATAGTGCGCCAAATGTGCACTTTCTGGGATAAAGAGTGATGTTTATTTTATAACACAATTTTTTTATTTTTTGTTTATTTTGTTGATTAAAACCGTTTTTCTAAAGGTTTACCTTATTACAATAACATTTCTGAGCAGCCAATTAGAGAAGATATAAGCTAATTAGGATATATAATTAGGGACTTAAGGTTTACATATAAAACTGATGCACTAATGATTACTGATAAGAACATTGCTATTATTTAATTACTAAATGGCTCTTAATACACTAATTTAGCATGCATCATTTACTAATTATCACAATAACTAATTACCTTGCAATATTTAACAAAGGATACCTGGGATACCTGGATTTTATATAAATAGGTCACTATTAGTAACTTTAAAATCAGTGTTGATTTACACCTCGTTGTATCCAAGCTAATCTCGCAATGTATTTTCCAAATTTTAATACAAATCTTGATATTCACGTTGCTTTATGCGCACGCGCACATAAAGATTTACGCGACTTTAACTATTTGTTCAGTGTTTTAAAAGATAACAGTTGTGTTCAGTTATGTGAAAGTGCTGAAACAAGTTTAAAAGACTGGTGTCGTCGATTTTGCTACCGCATTTATGCAAAATGGACACAGTCTGGAAGAAGCACAGATAAGTTTCGGAAGAAACATGAGATTTGGCTACAGGCTGCAATTCAATGGCCGGAATTACAGAATGAAAATATGGAACCTTCTACAGAAAATATAAGTGACGTCATCGAGCCCATAATTTCTCCTGCTAAATCTGATGCTTCAACTTGTACACATCCTAGTCCTCGTAAATCTTTTGAGGACCTTAGTAACCGGCAAAAAAGAAGACGCACTGAAGATAGTCTTTCATGCAGCAGTAGCAGCGCTGAAATTATGTTTTCGGCCGAAAGGGCGCTTCAAAAGGCAGGACAAAGCGATACAGCTTATGTTATGAAATACTTGACGGAGAATCCAGAAGAGGCCTCAAAAATCAAAGCCTTCATTGAAGGTAAATCAATTCAGGTACGGGAAATATCCCCTTTGAAGGCATTGGCTCTTTATGTATCGATGAACTTATCGAAATGGCGCTATAACACTCTTCGGGATTTCAACACTCAAGAAGGAGCTCTTCAATACCCGAGTTACTACATGTTGGTTAAAGAAAAAATTAAGTGCTATCCGGCCAAAGAAGATCTCACAGTTACAGAGAGCTCTGCAAAAATCAAATTACAAGCCTTGATGGATTTAACCTCAAGAAGACTTATTAGGTCGTTAGAAACCCCTGTTGATCCCAATCAACAGCTCGTATTGACCAGCAAATGGGGTTTTGACGGATCATCTAGCCAAAGCATTTATCATCAAAGGACGAGTGAAGATGAGCAAATCGATCTTGCTAGTAATTTTATGATTAGTCTTGTACCACTGCGGCTCGTCTCAAAAGGTGTAACAATTTGGGAAAACGAGCGACCATCTTCCACTTCATTTTGCCGGCCAATATTGTTTAAGTTTATAAAGGAAACCAAAGAAAATGTGCAGAGAGAGATGGCTGAAATCGAAGCAGAGATTGAAGCCTTAACTCCATCCACCATCACTGATGGAATTAGTGTCAAACACCAACTGCTGTTGACAATGATTGATGGTAAAATTCATTCCATTATATCCGATACAGCAGCTTCAGTGTGTGACATATGCAAGGCTTGTCCTAAAGAAATGAATAATTTAGAGTTAATCAAAGATAAACACGCAAACGAGGACATGTATAAATATAGCTTAAGCACCCTTCACGCTCGGATTCGCTCAATGGAATGCTTATTACACATTTCCTACAAATTAGACATAAAATCATGGCAAGTAAGGGGTGATATAGCAAAAAGGCAAGTTGATGACAGGAAGAAAAGAGTTCAAGAGGCTGTAAGAAGAGAAACGGGCTTACTTCTCGATGTTGTGAAACAAGGCAGTGGATCCACCAACAATGGCAACTCGGCAAGGAGATTTTTTGAAAACTACACTAAAACTGCTGAACTGACCGGAATAGATGCTATGCTTTTAAGAAAAATCTGTGTGATCTTGCAGTGTATTTCATCAGGAGAGAAGATCAACGTAACTAAATTCCGAGAGTTCTGCTTTGATACTGCTAAGCTTTACGTGGAGTTATACCCATGGTATTATATGCCTTCTTCACTTCATAAAATTTTAATGCATGGGCCAGACATAGTTCAGAACATGTCAATTGTGCCCATTGGTTTTCTATCCGAAGAGGCATCTGAGGCTAGAAATAAAGATTTTAGAAAATATAGAGAGGGGCATTCTCGAAAGCATAGCAGTATCTCATGCAATGAAGATATTATGCACAATCTTTTACTGTCTTCTGATCCACTTGTTACAAGTATCCGTCCAAAAGGAAATAAGTTTGTAAAAAAATCTTCTTTTAAGGAATTTTATGAGCTTACGGATTCTGAGAAAAGTGATATCGAATTTGTTAACATAAATGATTTAGCGGACATCGATTCTGAATTTGAATTAATTGATGATGATGATGATGACGAAGATAATTAAATGATGTTATTGTTTTAAAATGTGTAACTTAGTAAATTAGAGCTTACATCTTAATTATTTATTGTACTTTTAATGAAACTAGGTAATTTATTATCAACTTACTTAAAAGTCATACTCTCATCAGTTCTTGTGAATATTTTTGTTAATATATATTTCTGTATATATATAATATATTTATAGACCTCTTAATAAGTCTGTCTGCGGTTTAAAGTAAATACAAATGGGGAAAAAACGTTTTTTTTTTTTAAATTTTCATTTCCTTTTATCCCAGAAAGTGCACATTTGGCGCACTATGTGTCTTAGTATTAAATATAGCTCTTAGTAATAGCATTACGATATTAGAGACCGGTACTTGAAACAAGCCCGGAATCAGGAGGGAGAGAGCTCGATACACTCATTTTCATAGTAAAATTTCACATTTTCTCAAATTACTCCCGAAATATGGGAGTTATGAAGAAATTCATCACCACAATTTATGAAGGCATTAAGTAATCGAATAAGATGGCATCATTAGTTTGTCATAATTTTACTCTTATTTTTCGGACATGTCTACGTCCAACCGCTCCCATACATTCGTTCCACTGTGCGCCGCTCCAATGTGGTTAAATTCAGTTAATTTCGAAGCATCCGTAAAAAATAATTGAAACCCATTCCATCGCTCGCCCACCACCGCGTTGAACGCTGAGTTCGCTGACGGGGATTTTTTGGATATACCAATGTTAAAGATAATAATTATTTGGAACATAACTTAAAACTTCATACGTAAAATGAAAAAGGGGCAATCTGGGGAACTGAATTATAGGGGATGCTAAATTTATAATTTCTCGAAAAGATTTTAGAATTAGGGGTATTTCTTTATTTTTCCAATACTTTGAATTTGTACAAATGGCATCTAACTCGTACAATTTTGCTATAAGGGGGTGTGAAGTTCTGCATATAAGCCTAGATAAAAATCTGGAGGCCAGATATTGACGTCTAAGGGCCAGGGGGGGTTCAGTACACTCAACCTGCAACGCGTTAATGGGGGAGGATTTCATACAACCTAAGATGATTCGCAGGCATTTAGACTGAATCTTATCCAGTCCAACTAAGGCACCTTTGTTGCACGGGATCAAAAGATAAGTTCCATAGTCCAAAACACTACGAATCAAAGCATTGTAGACCAATTTCATGGTGTAGGGGTGAGCCCCCCACCAAACGCCCGCAAGAACTTTTAAAATCGAAATAACTCTTTCACATTTTTGTGTAAGGAAATTTATGTGATGTTTGCCAGTCAACTTTGCGTCCAAAATGACGCCTAAAAATTTTACTTTGTTAACTATTGGAATAGTTTGTCCTAAAATGTCGATTGTTACATGAGGAGTGCTTCTTTTACGGGTGAAGATTACTGCCGAACTTTTTGGCGCAGATAGCGACAGGCCATGGCTTAAAAGCCACTGATTCAAAGAATCCAGAGAGAGGCACAAAGATGAGGCGGCCTCGACTATAGAGGAATCTGTCACGTACAGGGCAATGTCATCGGCATATTGTAAGATCTGACAATTGTTGTTTAAGCAGGACCCAATATCCGCCGTATAAAGGTTGTACAGTATAGGACTGAGGGGAGATCCTTGTGGGAGTCCCTTCCATATCTGCCTCTCATCGAACACCTCTCCCTGGACTCTCAGGACCAGCGAGCGGGACATCAGTAACTCACATATACATCGCATCATCTTAACCGGTAGACTCAGCTGTTGCAATTTTTGCCTGAGTACTGGAAGAAGTACATTGTCATACGCAGAGGAAATGTCCAGGAAGGTAGCTACAACCGATTCATTTTTGGAAAAAGCTAGGCGTATGTCCGCAATTAAAGTACCCACGCTGTCCATAGTACCAAGTCCTTTCCTAAAACCAAATTGGTAGTTCGGCAGTATGTCTCTCGACTCAACAATCCACTCGAGACGGTTTTTAATTAGGTGCTCCAGTAAGTTGGCTAAGACTGAAGACAAAGCAATATGCCTAAGACCATTCGGATCATCTGCATGTTTGCCTGGCTTCAAAAGTGGAATAATTACTTGCAATTTCCATTGTTCTGGAACACAACCATGAAGATAAGCAAAATTTAGAATATAATAAATAATTTTTAGCCTTGTCACCAGAGTGGGTTATAAAAGAATATGGCACACCATCAATACCCGGAGCTGAATCCCGGACATGATTGAGTACCACACTCAGTTCCTCCAAAGTAAATGGCGCATCAAAAGGGTCCTCTGATATGTTTTGGAAGGGCATGTTTACACATTCAAAAAAAAGTGGAACGTATGGTGGAGCTATTTTATCAAAAAAAAGTTCAGCTGTCTCCCTAGCGATTGGAGAAGAAACTGAAGGGGAACACCCATGTCTGAACCTATTGATACTCTTCCAAACTGCTGACACAGGTGTAGAGGGAGAAAAGGATGTGCAGAATTTAACCCAACCCGCACGTTTCTTCTTGCGAAGGTGACGTTTGGCTCTGGCATTAATCTGACAGTATGCCAACAGATTTTCAGTGGTCATGTCTGCATTGTAACAAACCTCGGCCTCATTCCTGTCCTTGACTGCCGAAGGATCCTCTGGATCCCACCACGGTGGTGATGGAATTTTATTGCGGGCACTGTTTTTCAATGGAAAGCAGGAATCAGCACTGGAGGTGATGGCTGTAACAAAACCCTCATAGCAGGTCTTGGCATGGCGGTGACCAGGAGGATCAAACAAACTTAAATTTAAATTTGGCAAAACTTCAATTTTATCCTCCAATAATGATACAAAATTTACCCAATTTGGTTTGGACAAATTATATTTCAGAAGTGGAGGAGAACTTTTCTCTAAATAGGTCTTATTAAACAAAGATATTACTATAGGATAGTGGTCACTACCATGCGACAAGGATGTGCATTCCCAATGGGCCGAAGCCGCTAACTCAACTGAACAAAATGTTAGGTCAACACAACTCTTTTGTTGTCCAGGAAGGGATCTGCAAGTGGGGAACCATTATTAAGGATACAAAGATCCAGATCATCCAAAATCTCAACCAAAGCCACACCAAAGGCATCACAGCGTTCGGACCCCCATCTATAATGGTGACGGTTAAAATCACCCATGACCATAATTGGTCCTTGAGTATTAGAAAAAGTGGTTTTTAAAATATCCAAAAATGCAGGCCGGGGGTGAGCAATGTATATGGAAAACACTGTAATACCTTCCACCCTTCCCGCCACAACACTCATTTCACCTGTGAGTGAAGGCAGCGGAAGGGGCAGAAGTGGGACCCGATTATTGATAAGGAGAGCTGAACCTCCATATCCATCAGATCTGTCACATCTGAGAATATTAAAGTGTGGCATGCGAAAGCTAAGACTTGGGGTGAGCCAAGTCTCAGCTATGGAACAAGCCAAAGGCTTGTATTTATTTAAAAGGAATATGAGGTCGTGCTTTTTATGCCACACGCTCCTCACATTCCACTGAAGGAATACTAGGCGGGACGCCATTTTTAATAGATAAGAGTATAGATATAAGTTGGTCGGCAACGTTGGACGGTAATTGTAAGCTGGAAGAAGTAGAAGAAATAAGAGTGGGAAGGAGTTTTACCAGGAGTTCAATAATTGAACTGATATTATTTGACGTAGGGTTGTTGTTATAAGCACAGCCATTGGGCTGTGAGGGTTGTGGAGAACTGACTATCTGCTGATGAGCGACTTTGTCGTATGATGGAGAAAGGGGGGCATAGGTCCTAGGTTTGAGAGTGACAGTTTTGCGGTATGACTGGGTAGTTGGAGAGGATTTTACTATGTTGGCATAGTTGCGGGAAGCTATTGGGATCATTTTACATGCCTCTGCATAGGGGATGATTTTTTCGGCCATGATCGTCTTAATCGCCTTCTGCCTGCCGTACTCAGGACATGACTGGCTATCGGCAAAGTGATTTCCTGAACAAAGCGCACAGAAATCCTCAGCTACTGAAACATTACATCCATCACCCGGGTGGTCATGGCCACACTTGTTACAGCGTGGTTTAGACCTGCAAAGATTTGCCACATGTCCAAATCTGCAACACTTGCGGCATTGAATAGTAGGATATATGTATTGCTTTACTGGAAGAGATGTGTAGCAGCACTAGCAGCAATAAATCCTAATTGGTAGCACCTGCCCATCAAAGGTCAAGACACATGTTTCCGTGGGTTTCCATTCATTGACCCCGTCTCTTTGCACTTTGCGATTGATGCGTCGCACTTTCAAAATTTGTCCACAACCTGAGGGCACAGTCAAATACGACATCGCTTCTTCTTCAGTGAGTTCTGAGGGAACACCTGTGACAACACCCATCCCTGTGATGTTGAATGTTGGGATTGATGCTGTATAACAGTACTTAGACAAACAACTGTTTATTAGGAAAGAGTTAGCATCCTGAGGGGAAGCAAACTCCACCGAGACCCGGTTTCTGCCAATTCTATTAACACCACCACGAACAATGTTTGCGATGTTGTTGTTCATGAGGAATTTTCCAAAATGAACAGGGTGAAGAGTGGTGCCAGAATTTGGTTGTGTCTCAATACGCGAAACGTGGACAACGTATGGGGCTTTATCCATGACAGAATATTTGGTGCGTCCAATTTGGTTTTTTTGCTGCTTGCTTGGCAGAGAAGAAGGCAAAATTCGTTCGTCAACAGGACGTTTTCGCGGGTTTGGTTGGGATTGGGGAATTTGCGATACATCCATCGCTGAAGCGTTCAAATCATCCGCCAATTGCGATAGTGGGTTCAGTGCATATTGATGGTCGAGAGAACTTGAGCATTGAATATCGGGAGGGACCTTGTCAGGGGGTTTGTTTTTATCCATTATGGATAAGGCGTAAAAGGGAACTTAAAATAAAACAATCACAATACAAACCTGGTTACGATCACAAGGACAACACAATTACAGAATGACAAGTCACTAAAATATCGAAAAACACTTAAAAACAGCAATCAAATTCTAAACGCACGTGCTATCCAACAAACACGGTGGCCGAATCCGACTATACTACATAAAAGATAGCTTGATCTCTGCGACATATGTCAAACTGACATTCCTAGGGTTGTTAGGATATAAAAAATTGTCGATAGAAATTATCGACATTTCTTACGTTGACGGATGGAATGTTACATGATTAGGTGAGTAATTGGATTTTATTTACTCACTGTTATTTTAGATCAAGTATGTATAAATGTAAATAATGTTATGATATTAAAATGTAAAATAAAATTAAAAATTATTCGTGGTTCAGATTTATGTAATAATTTAATTTATTCAATGCGTTCCCGTACGCAAGCTGTTATCGACCAGAATGGTGGTTACACGAGCTATTAATAATTATACTGAATTAACTTTATCTTACTTAGTACTTATTATTTATATTAACTGGAGACCTGATTACGTGTGTATTACTTATTACTATTTTTAAAAACTTAAAAAGTTACGAACACTTCAAGTTCAAACACAACATAATATTTTGTTTTTTTTTTTTATGTTACACGTGTATGTTATATGTGTAACCATTTGATATGTTTTCGTGCAATTTTGAAGTTTAAGCCTAATCCGTTTGCCCTTTGTGATAGAATAATCTGGTATCCTGTTTGTTTTTATTGAGGTAACATAAGCTTCAATCCTCTTTCCGATTTTGGAAACGAATACTTAAGCTATGGCCCTCAATATGAAGTTATACATAATATTATAATGTTAAGTATACGAAACTAATGCCCGTTTTCATAACTTTTTCATAAGATTGGGTTATCCAAGGAGAGTGTTTTATTTATATTGCAAAAAATTGAACATTATACATTTATTAGAATTCCACAATGACAGGTACCTGCTTAATTTTGTATTTATGTAACTTTGTACCTAATTACTTGTATTTTATTTACAGAAATAGTGGCCCCATCTGTAGTAATTTTATCAACTTATCTTTATCTTCGAGTGAAAAATTTTGTCCACGATTCCTCTTTTCTGCCATTATTCCTTGTAAGTAACCCACTCCTTGTAAGTCCACTTATCCGTTAGGGTTATGTTGACCTTTGTGAGATGAAGAAGGGCGAAAGAGAACGGGAGAAGAGAATTATCGAATAAATGCACAAATTAAAATATTTTTTGACCACCTATCGAAAACCAATGGAATGATCGGTATCATGTACAGACGCCAGCAGGTCAACCAACCCGAAACTGTAAATTTTCCCAACCAACCTTGAACCTAATGCTTCAGAGATAAAGTTACAAATTTATTAAAGAAATTTGACAGATTGTAGTAGCTAGATGTCCTGGCGTCTGTACATACACCTCTTTTATTAAGGAATCAAACCAGCAATCGTTCAAAAAAAAATCAGCTGAATCATAAATCTGTGTTCACGGAACATGATAAAACGTATGGATCAGCTGACTTTAATAATTATCGATTTCAGGGTTGGTCCCTAGGGCTGCGGGCTGTTCGAAAGAGATACCGCGGCCCTGGAACACAAAGGGCAAGGAAAGAACATGGATGAGTTTTAGTCAGTACAAGTCTGACACTCCCTTCCGCTCTGCCCAGAGCGGGAGAAGTCATTTGATGATTTCCCAACCGTAAAAAAAAGGGTTGGTCCCTAGTAAAACTTATACATAATTATGAGTTCAATGACCCCATTTCGGGATTTTTTTAAGGTCAATTGGATTGCACTTTGTATAGGGAAACATAATGAAAAAATCAAACAATATTTAAAACATTTATTGGTACTGCATCGTCTCTCAATCTTACAACGTCAAGTGTTCTGTTGAATGAACTTTCTTCAAAATGTAAGGTACAGAGAAATATCTCTTTGGTTTGTCTTATTAAATTTTCATTTCCAATGGCTTCTAACCATATCCTTTTCTTTGCTTCATTTCTAAGTTTATTATAATTACGATTGACTTTGTATATTTTTTTAAACTCAGCCTGAGTTTAAAAAAATATACAAAGTCAATCGTAATTTAAAAAAAAAAACTATCGATTACTCTTACAGCTTCTAGCACATACACACACTATAAACAAAATAAAAACAATGTTCAAAAACCCAAAACATCAGTTTAAGCTAAATATTGAGCTAAAATTATACGCGGATTTCATACACAGAACAAATTCATATCAATTTAATGACAGACTACAATCATTTCATGTATTTCCGGGCTTCTTAAAATTTTAAAATTTATTTAAATATTTTAAATAAATTTTAGGTTAGTCACTTGTGAAACGACAAATTTGGCCGATTTTGGCTTTTAGAAGCACCACAACCCACAACAGCGCACTTAGGAGGTATCGCAATTTAGAGTCTTTTTTCTTTTATAAATAATACAATTTCCATTAAATTGAGAAAAAATAGTTAATACAGCGAAAGTAAACAAAGGCAAACTCAACGTAATGTACTCTGTGACCGTAGTAACCAAACATGGCGGATTGGCACGCACGCAGGTACATTCTAGTGAAGTCACAGGTTAAATGTTGCCAAAATTAGTAAAAACAAATATATTGTCGTCCTGCTTTTCTTATGCGAGACAATGTAAGTTAGAAAGAAAAAACAATATTTTTAGTATTGCTACATCGATTTCACTAACAAATGTATAGGCAATTGTACAGTAAATTATGCCGACTCCATAGTATCCCTACCTCCATGTGAAAAACTGAGTGGCCCATAGACTATATAGTCTGGTGTTGCCAGCGCTTATGGTTACGTTAATTAACGCCACACCGGCCCGGCCGGTATATGGTGGCTGTAACGGTCGTCTAACGAAATCATCCTTAAGGAATACATGCGTCGCTGAAGAATGATCTTTAAATATAAATATAGATGGTTGTGCTGTGCCGGACCTTATAATCAACTCAACAAATAAAAAAAAAATATGTGTGTGTACCTGAGTACACAGGTAAGAAGTAAAACTTCTTTACGACATATCATTTTTCTACTATTTGCAACTTCACGAAAATGGGGTAGATAAGGCTTAAGCCTTAAGAAAAACAATTTTTTCCGTATTAAATTAAAGCTATTTTATTATTATAGACATGCATACAATGAATGAGTAATTTATTTTATCATTGTTCTTATTATAATATCATTGCTATTGTTGTATTTCATCAATAATGATACATTATATTCTTTACGTCACTATACTAAACTTTGATAAAAAACGCAACATGGCGCGTAACCGAAAACGTGACGATACGTCAAAAAAAAAAAACAAATGTGTGCGTGTAACCTTTACGCGCGATTGAAGTAAAACTTCTTATAAAATAATTGAGAGTAGCAAATTGAAGGTTAGATCAGCACATGTCAATATAATCTTGTTATTGAATATTATAGAATGTCGCAATCGTCAGAAAATTTATTATTAATTTACTTATTTTAAAAGTAATAAATAAACAAGTATATTTAGAGATTTTCAAAAAAATCTGAGTTACTCCCTAGTCGCGCCTAAAGAAGTTTTACTTCAAAAACTTTGACTTTGACTTTATTTGCCTGAAATATGGTGTTTTACAGATTTTATAACACAAACATAGTTCTTTCGCCTACTAAAAACGGCATGCAAATAATGCGAGGAAATGAATAAAAATTTTCAAAATCACACAAACAACAATATTTTTTCTCACGTTGATGAGTTCATTTGTTTTTTTTCAATAAACTGCTTTCTATTTGCAAGCCAATTCGATATTTAAATAAAACCTTTGATAAGTTGGCTCCTTGGTTGCCATGCTTTTGAGTATAAGATCGTTCCATTTTTAAATATAGTAAGCGTTACTTCCGTCAGAAAAAAAATCTGAGTTACTCCCTAGTCGCGCCTAAAGAAGTTTTACTTCAAAATTCTCCCATACGTCGATAAAGAAGTTCTATTCTATTCTATTTTTGTTTGATGGCAATTAAAGCCGATGTCGACTATTCTGCCAATGTCCAGTGAGTTGGAAAAGCAAGTGTGCACAGTAAAATAAGAGGTAAAAATATGAATATAATGTTAGTTATTATTTAAGGTCGCAAATAAAATTCTTCGACACGACGTGGATCTTGTCGGGTTAGTACGGGACTGAAACAAACAAAAAAATATAAATAAATAAATATTAAAATTGTTAAAACATAGATTACACGCATACCACACCTACACATTTAAATTTATAACTTAATGTTATTGTGACGGATGAAAATCATCAGCGCCACAAGCAGTTCGGGGGAGGAATATGTTAGCAGGGAGGGGAAATTAGTCGGAAGAGGGATTTTAAATTTAGGGAGACGTCTATACAGATCTAAAGGAGGAATGTTGTTTGAGCATTCAAAGAAGATGTGATCCAGAGTACCTTCTTCCAACCCACACTCACAGAGAGAAGAGTCCCTAACCCGGATTTTTTGCAAGAAAACAGGAGTGCTACAGAAACCTAGACGAATACGACATAAAACTGATATAATAGGTTTGGAGACTTTTTTGTAGCCATAGAACCAAGGTTTTGGTTTTATGGTTGGTTGCACTGCGTAATAAAACCTGCCTTTTTTTCTTCCGTTGATATTCCATTGATCCTGCCACGATGACTGGAGGTTAATTCGTGGGAGACTCAATAAGTCATACCCCTGAAGGCTATTGTGGGAAAGATCAGCTACTGACGATGAGCAAGCATCTTTAGCCGATGCATCAACGCACTCATTTCCCTTAATACCACAATGACTAGGTATCCAGACCAGCTGAACCTCTTTCTGACTGGTAGCACAAGATAATAAGGACTCTTTAATTTGTAAAACCAGGGAGCTGTGCAATTTACTTTTAAAAGGGTTTTGTTTTAAGGCTTGCAGGCAGCTAAGAGAGTCTGTAAAGATTACGGCTTTGTTTATATTATGGTGAGACTGTATAAAGCGACAAGCTTCCAATACAGCCACACACTCACCAGTGAATACAGAAGACTCCTTAGGACACTTAAACTGCAAAATTATTTTAGAGCTCAGGTAATAAACCGCCGCTCCAATGTGGTTAAATTCAGTTAATTTCGAAGCATCCGTAAAAAATAATTGAAACCCATTCCATCGCTCGCCCACCACCGCGTTGAACGCTGAGTTCGCTGACGGGGATTTTTTGGATATACCAATGTTAAAGATAATAATTATTTGGAACATAACTTAAAACTTCATACGTAAAATGAAAAAGGGGCAATCTGGGGAACTGAATTATAGGGGATGCTAAATTTATAATTTCTCGAAAAGATTTTAGAATTAGGGGTATTTCTTTATTTTTCCAATACTTTGAATTTGTACAAATGGCATCTAACTCGTACAATTTTGCTATAAGGGGGTGTGAAGTTCTGCATATAAGCCTAGATAAAAATCTGGAGGCCAGATACCGCGACCTTCGTTCGCGTGAAATTATTGTTAAAAAATCCCCTTTATTATAAGCACTTCCCTATTTGAATCGAATTTTGTTACCCATTTCAAGGGTTTTTTTTCTTTGCATGGAACCTTAATTATTTATCTAAAATAAAAGTAGCCTAAGTTACTCCTTGTTACTTCAGCTATCTGCCAGTGAAAGTCCATTTCAGAGATTAGCTGGAACAAACAGACAGACATACAAAAATTGTAAAAAATGTTGTTTTGGTATATGTACCGTGTATACATCCACGTGCACTTAGTAAAAAGCGGTTATTTTAATATTACAAACAGACACTCCAATTTTATTTTTACGTAGAGATACAGATGTACAGACTACATCTACATTACAGCTGACCAATGCTGACTAGTGCTGCACACATAGTAATTATATCGAGTGTGTTGAAACGTAAGAGAAAGAGAAGGTGGCGGATGCGGAATTTTGCGTTGCGGATACGCGACTACACTCGGTGATAAATGGCGCGACACTGACGCGGGACACGTGCGCTCGCTCTCGAGGTGGGAGTAAGCAACATGCCCCGCGTCACGTACAATGTTGCGGGACATGTTGTTTGACACTATGCGACGTTTCAGCGTCACGTAGATTGAGTGTTCCGCGTCATGTTGCGGAACAAAATGTCCCCCAGTGTATCCGGGGCTTTATGTTCGCGTGCTGTGCAAAACGGCCCGCACTTCGGCTGCATGACAAGCCGTGGTGACTGAGGTTTTTTACAGCTTCACCAGACTTGGTCCTTTTAAACCACACTAACCGATTCGTTGCGGATGGCACGACAGTCGTGTCATCAGGCGTGCCATTTTTATATCGATTAAAACTCCTTCAAATTTAGTTTCAGAAGGGTTTACCCAGAACAAAACTATCATTGTTTTTCACGTAGAACGAGCCTGTACAATATCCAGAAATGAAGGCTTCATTTCTGGATATTGTTTAGATTTAAAAAAATCTGTGGTTAACAACCTTATCAATTGTTCACCGGCACAGCAAGAAATTTTCGAAACTGAGTGCCGCAATGAATCGGTTAATGCCTTGCAATGGGGGCTATCGCGCCTGAATTCGCCGCTAGAGGCGTTCGTGTAGAGTAAGGTCTTCCGAAATGGCAAATGTCATAGAGTTTACGCGCGTTGGTTGCTTTTTTATCATGTAATTTAACTAATATTCATGATTCTGGTCTAGATTGAGCCTTTTCTGATTAATTATGACTTGAAGATTTTTAGTAGCAATTTAGGATCTTATTTCTTAGTACTTGGAGGTAAAATGATTTTTATATGTGTCATGCTTGTTAATGTTAGGGAGAATATTGATAAATATGTGTCTGAAGTTTACACTATGTTGATATACGAAATGAAATGAACTTTTTATGAAGTTATTTGTACTTCAAAGTATAAAATAGAATTAATGACAGGACCTTACTCGACAGTGGCGCCATCTGGCGAGCTTAAAAACGATAACCCCCATTGAGGCACGAAAAGTTAGTAATCACATCTCTTTAGGTACAGCTCACCGTTAACTTTATTTACAAAATAGCAGCCACGCATAAAACCTGTATGAATCAATAGTTTTGTACGATACAAAATCTTCTAAAGCGTCACGTTTCCGAGATATCGCGGGCCACCCTTACGCTTTCGGCTTGGGGATAGTAGTGCATAGGTGCCTATAGGTACTCATGAAAATCAACAACAGCTCCATACATTTTTATGTTTGCATAGAGGGACAAAATCTACGGAATAACTTCTATTTTTGATGGTGGCTTATTGCCCGATTTCTGGAATAAAATACAACACAAGTTTAAAAGGTTCGAGGTAGGTCCGAGGTTCGCTCGTTAGTACGAGTATTAGATATTATTGTGCCTAATACCCGATGTAATTTTAATTGTTGTTTCTTTTTAACTAAGTACCTACTTTAGTGTATCTGTTAATTCTCTAAATTATGTAGTCGATGATTTTGGTGCACGGTAAAACTCTAATGAGTTTATGTTGGCACCAACTTGAATAAATAAAATGTATGTGTACTACTGAATAAATAAATAAATAAAAATAAAATAAAAAAGAAAAAAAATTAAACGGCTAAATTATTCCTGCTGATTTCGCTTACATTTACATCATACATGCTCATATTAATTATGCTTTTCTGTACAACTTGATAAAGTTACTTTTATTTCTATTGCAGTTTGATTTGAATAGATCTCTCTCTCTCTTAGGTATTCTATGGAACTGCCGGTCTACGAAAAAAACGTGCATACCTACGGAAACCAAACATGGCCGCCTAGTGTTGTACTAGTCTAAGCTTTTCATAAAAATATCGATAAAACGTACATATCGAAAAAGTTTTCTCTATAACTTTTGCGCACAATTGTACTTATTCGATTTCATAGTCCACTTATCCGTTACGGTTGTTTTGACCTTTGTGAGATGAAGAAGGGCGAAAGAAAACGGGAGGAGAGAATTATCGAATAAATGCACAAATTAAAATATTTTTGGACCACCTATCGATAACCAATGGAATGATCGGTATCATGTACAGACGCCAGCAGGTCAACCAACCCGAAACTGTCAATTTTCCCAACCAACCTTGCTTCAGAGATAAAGTTGAAAATTTATTAAATAAATTTGACAGATTGTAGTAGCTAGATGTCCTGGCGTCTGTACATATTGAGGAAGCAAACCAGCAATCGCTCAAAAAATAAATCTGTGTTCATGAAACTTGATAAAACGTATAGATCAGCTGACTTTAATAATTATCGATTTCAGGGTTGCTCCCTAGTAAAACTTATACATAATTATGAGTTCAATGACCCCATTTCGGGATTTTTTAAGGTCAATTGGATTGCACTTTGTATAGAGAAACATAAAAAAAACAAACATTATTTAAAACATTTATTGGTACTGCATCGTCTCTCAATCTTACAACGTCAAGTGTTCTGTTGAATGAACTTTCTTCAAAATGTAAGGAACAGATAAATATCTCTTTGGTTTCTTATTAAATTTTCATTTCCAATGGCTTCTTACCATATCCTTTTCTTTGCTTCATTTCTAGGTAGCCTGAGTGTAAAAAAATATTCAAAGTCAGTCGTGATTAAAAAAAAACTATCGATTACTCTTACAGCTTCTAGCACATCAATATAAACAAAATAAAAACAATGTTCAAAAACGCAAAACATCAGTTTAAGCTAAATATTGAGCTAAAATTACACGCGGATTTCATACACAGAACAATTTCATATCAATTTAATAACAGGCTACAATAATTTCATGTATTTCCAGGCTTTTTTTTAATATTTTAAATAAATTTTAGGTTAGTCACTTGTGAAACGACAAATTTGGCCGATTTTGGCTTTTAGAAGCACCACAACCCACAACAGCGCACTTAGGAGGCATCGCAATTTAGAGTCTTTTCACTTTTATAAATAATACAAGCACAATTTCCATTAAATTGAGAAAAACATAGTTAATACAGCGAAAGTAAACAAAGGCAATTTCAACGTCATGTAGGTACTCTGTGACCGTTGGTTACGGTTACATGGCGTATTGGCACGCAGGTACATTCTAGTGACGTCACACACGGTTAAATGTTGCCAAAATTAGTAAAAACAAATATATTGTCGTCCTGCTTTCCTTATGCGAGACAATGTAAGTTAGAAAGAAAAAACAATAATTTTAGTATTGCTACATCGATTTCACTAACAAATGTATAGGCAATTGTATATAAAATATCGTAAATTATGCCGTCTCCATAGTATTCCTACCTCCATGGAATAGATAAACGAAAACAACCTGTCCGACGTGAAGCTAAAAAGTCAATTACCAAAATTGACGTAGCTTTGGTTTATTATATGCCTTAATTTTCAGCGGCCACTCAAGAAACTTTATACATAATACAACATCACGCCTGTAATTCTTGAATTATTAGGCAAAGGTAAACCCAAAAGAACACCCACATTTAGCCAGTTATGTTTAAGACTCATGTATATGGGCGAGCCTATTGCCATCAAACGCACAAATAAATACTCCGTGGCTGCTACTGAGAAATTCCTGAAGAAAAAACCCAATATCACTTGGCCCGACCGGAAATCGATCCCAGGACCTCGTGCACAGAATTAATGCTACGACTACTAGACCAACGAGGCAGAATTAATGGGAAAATGTTAATACAAATAATATGTAGTTTAATAACAAAATACCTACAAGTTTATACGGAAACCTCGGTGCGCGAGTCCAACTCGCACGTCGCCGGTTTTTTTCATGAAAAACTTTTTTCAGAAAACTAGTGCTGCTGTTTTATTCTCCCCCAAAATCAAGTTCATGGACCTCTACCACTTCGCTCTACTACCCAGTTTCGGACTAAGCTCTGATTAGCCTATGTAAAAGTCATCGTGTATAAATTGATTGAACTTAGTACTTACCTAAGGTTTCATTAGTGGCTGAAAAAATGACACCATTGATCCATACATTTTGGTAATTGGCATTTCAAGTAGGGATCAACCCGGATACAGCGCCTACGATACGTACAGCTAATAATAAATACGGTTCTCTATTGTGTCACCTAACTTTTTTATCCATAATTTAAAGTGCCATAACTTTTTTTATCCTAATCATCATTTGTCCGAATGATAACTTACCCGAACTTAATACCACATGCCATAAAATTGAAATCCCTAAATGTAATATGTCCTAAATCCGTTTGTCATAAATATGGCAATCATTAATATACAAAAGACATAAAACCGTTTTCAATAAAAGTTATATATAAGTCCTAAATTCAAATAACATGTTTATTTATAATAATATTCTTAGAACAAATTTGTATAACAAAGCTTTTGTTATAATAAAAAAAAAATTGATTTGGCATTATAATTTTTTATTACACATTAAATATATTATACATGTATAATAAAGCAGTTGATTGTGAATATGTGTTTTTTGTAAGCAAGCAAGCATGCAGCATGCAAGCAAGCACGCAGCATGCAAGGAAGCATGCAGCATGCAAGCAAGCATGCAACATTCAGCAGGCATGGTTTCTGTCACGGCTCGATAAACTCGCGGGCCGCCTCGCCCTTCCGCGCCTACACGGGTTTTTACACACTCTAGGGGTAGGGCAGACAAGACTACGTGGAGTCGGATTTACAGCGATTCGTTTCTGTCACTAAATGTAATTTTTAGCAAACGTTTTAGGACTAAAAAAATTATTATAAATGAACATTCCGAATAATACACATTATTTAACACAATACTTAGGACATGTGACTTTAGGTCATGTAAAATTAGGGGACTCAATTTTTATAGTAATTGATATTATGACAATACTTTTAGAACTAAAGATAATTATGTTAAACAAAACTTCGGGATTTTGAACATTATGGTTACTGAAGTTACCAAACGACGTTACGAAACGTGTTATGGATAATGATTTTCGGACAAACAATTTTAGGAGAAGAAAGGGGGTAATACATTTTTATTTTATTTATAATGAGCCACAAATAAATAAAATTCATTCATCACCTATGTACCACCCACATTAACAATTCTATTAAAATGAAAACTTACAATACCTACAATAACGACTAAACAGAGCACTTAACCCAGAGTGGTTAATGGTGGGCTGCTTGTCAATTGGAGGGTGAAGTGCGGGGCTAAAACGATGATCCAATATTGTTTTTCAAATTAGTTAATTGTGACTCTTCGCTCTGCTACATTAGACAAGCAACCTTACCGCTCATACGCAGCGATAACACTAGGATCGTTTTTATACACTTGCTTAGAGGTAAACTTAAAAAAAAAAAAACATAACATTATTTAACAGTGAAGTCATTGTATTGGTATGGGGGTTATATACAGTAAGCAACCCCTTACATTTTTGAGAAGTGTCATAAGTACTGTTCATACATGGCGGGAACCGCACGGTTGCCGCTCAACTAGTATTTTCATGTTTAAGATGTAACCGCGTGGTTTCTGTGTTGTCAGAACTGGTAGTTTAGGTACCTCTTATGTATAAAAATCCTGGGAAAGTTGATAGGAACCAAATAACTTAGTTTAACAATAAAACAAACTATGAAATCATTATTTGTCATACTCTTTCCATTCTCCCAGTAACCTTATTTAGTTTTCCTATAGTACCTTTAGGATCCGGTGATAAGGAACTCCACTCCGTTAAAATACAATTTTCAAATTTATAATTTCCACATTTTAACTTATCTTTGACTTCATTATTTAACATGATGCATGAACCTAACACATTAAAAAAATCTAAATTCAGTCCATCTATCCATTCTTTCAAATCTTGGTTTGTTCTCTGGATATTTGATTGAGATATTTTTTGTAATAATATACTCTCTTCATAACCAGGAAGAAAGTTCTTTGGTTTTAAATTTGAAAAGTTTTTGTATGAATTTTGAGATCCACTATGAATTATACTAGATTCTTGATATGACAAGTCCTTACCAGAGAAATATTCTAGCGGTGATATTAGGAACTTAGTTGCTACAATTATTGTATTTTGTTCGAATAAGCCTACTTTCCAAATTCCAGGTAAAAGCGGTGCTTTTAAGTTGGGTTTTATAAAGTTTGTAAGATTGTTTTCATCTACATGTATGATATTAACGTCACCAATGGCTCCAGTGGGATCCAACCAAATTAAAGTCAAATTTTCACTCTTCTTATCTATTTGAGCTGAAAACTCATAAAGTAAAACGGGTTCAGACAAAGGTCCTAAAACATTTGCTAAATTCCTAAATGTCATTTCTTTTTGATCATAATCAGAACTTACTTTAAACAATTTAATATTATCTACATAATGATTCTCAAAATTTAATTCTATGTGTTTTTTAGGTTTATACCAAGTCTCCACTAATATTTCTATGTGATCATGTACAATTGCTTTATGTAATATTAAATTTCCCTTATAAATATCTGCATAATTATAAGAATTAATTTCAATAATTTCGTAAGGTTCTATTTTACAACTTTCTTCTAAAAGGATCCTAGCGTTATGTCGAACAATACTTCCGGCGTGAGTTAATATTAGGTCATCTGAACTAGCTGTCAAATCTTCTATATTATATATACTTTGCCAATATGCCTCTAAGTTTGGCATCAAATAATGATCGTTAAATCCGATGTATTTCTCTACTCTGTTTATTATTTCTTGATTAATTACAGGTTCAAACTTGCGAGCAAAAAAAAGCTGCCGGTCTTGAGTATTTTGAATTCTAGGCCAGTCTTCTGTCCTGAAATCGTTAGGAGAGCACCCACACCAATCAACTACATGTTTATATTGACATTTGCACCCCAATTTTCTTTTCCAATTGGTAACGTGCAAATTATTGTCGACATACGAATCACAAAATTGAGAATTTCTTAATGCTGTATGGAAAAATGACTCTGCTGGTAACAGAGTATGTTGAAATATTACATCCAATCCAGTTAAAAGCTCATCTTGTTTTCCAACCACATATGATACGAACTCTGGCGACAACGCAATCCAATCACTTCCACCGTCTATTATTATACCTCTTGGTAATTTTCTTTCACCGAGTCGCCACATATGCGTGTCACATTCAATAAATGTTTTGTCAAGGCCCTGTTTTTTGATGAACCTCTGTACCTCTCGTCCATGTGATTTCACAAAGTTAAGACCTTTATTTGCAGACAAGAAGTTTTCTAATTCTTCTAATGACTTAATGGGAAAATCACTTTCACTCAAATTTATAACAAAATCCCATTTCCAGTCCAATGCCATAAAATCTTTCATAGCTGCAAGCAACATTTTGAGCAAAGATGCACCACCCCATATGGTAGAATATCTACTTGGGGCTAATTTTATATTTGGAAACTGTTCTAAGGCAGATAGTTTCCTGTGCAAATAATCTTGACGCTGAAACAAGCAAGGAATGACATTAATGATAGATCTATAAGATAAATGTAGTGTAAATAGCCTTCTGTCGAACGAGGCGTAGCTTCATTTTTGCTTTTTCGTCACTTTGCGCTAAGTGCGCATCTGCGCGGTAATTACGTAACAAACTCTCATTCACAATTCTAGTCATTTTCACAATTCATCATGACGATTTTTTACCCGACTGCCAAGGAAGGGTTATGTTTTTAGCGCGTATCTTGTATGTATGTATGGAATATACTTTATTACCTCGTATCTTCCAGACCGCTGCACGGATTCATTTGATTAACATATCGTTAGATTCGTCTTGGTAACCCAAGTGTTCTAAGTGACACGAAAAACCAACATGACGGCTGTGAGACGCTATAGTTTAAAGTATTTTTTTTTTTTTTTGGATACTTCTAAATGGATAGCAAATTAAATATGTAACTAAAAAGTTTAAAATCAAAAAATAAATTTAAAAATAAAAAAAACCCGACTGCGAAAAAATAACTTATAATAACTAATAAATTCTAATACGGAACATATCGACTGCAACAGTCGGGACCCATTAAATGATCTAGACTAAAATCATTCTATCCAATATGGATTCCGACTATTGCGGTCAGTATGTTCCGTATTCAAACTCAAACTCAAACTCAAAAGCATTTATTTCAATTAGACCATTACAGGCACTTTTGAATGTCAGAAAAACAAATTAGGCTAAGCTACAGTCACAGACACAAGGCATAATAACTTGTGAAAGTAATGTAGTTGCCCATTCCAAAGCGTAGATCTCTATGGAGAAGAATGGGCAAGAAACTCCATGGACACTCTTTTCAATCAAAATATTGTTACAAAATCTTGGTTACATCATTCATATTGAGATTATACATATATGTGAGAACGATGTAGAAATACGTGCACGTTAGAGCGTCCAGAGTAAAATATTATATCAACAATTTAAAAACTAAGTAAGTAGTTAAAATAAACCATGGCAGCTTAGAGATGACCAGTCCCAACCGACAGCGCCCGTTCACGAGCATGACGCATGGATCAGCCCCATTCAGCTCAACCATATTGAAGGAAGCTAAATGACCCGACACACCCGCCACCATCAGCGAGACATTTTAGTGAGCATGACATTCTCTCACCCACCAGGGTAAATTCAAGTCAATGAAAGATAACCAAATGTAAATGGTAGCTTTACAGTACATAGTACTCACACATGTGCTATGCAATTATATAATACTAAAATGCAAAGATATTATTACAATCTTCTGCAGCTTCCACAATAACTTCACATGGTAATCAATTAGTTTGCCCCTATGGTTGTGGAGCAGGACCAACATTTTATTTATTAGAATTGAATATTTGATTAGTATTTATTACATACATAAATTCATGCCCTTTTTCCATGGAGGTAGGCAGAAACCACAGAACGCCACCTGTTACGATCCTTACATACTCATTTTGCCTCGTCCACGTTCATACATCTGGTCATACACGCACGCCGGTTGCGAGTACTACGCACCTGACCTTGCTGAAGAACCTCACCAATGAGGTCAGTATTAGTTAGTTATTATTAGTTATGTTTTAGGCAGTCTAGGTTTTTTTGAATTTTTTTATTTATTTTTTTTATTCAAAAATATGACGCGATGTATAACGAATTACTTCATAATCCTTCGGAACGCGATAAAAACTATGTTACGTAATTGGGATGCTGCTGCGTACAAAACTTGTCGACATAGCGAGCGACTGCACCGCAAAATATGGCAACTATGTCGAAAGACGATGTCAGTCTTCGAGATCTTCAAAATAAGAAGGATTCCTAATTAATTACAATAACTAAAAATGTTTGGGTACCTACTTAAAGCACATACTAGGTACGCTTCTCCGGGAAAAGTGAAAACAAAATTAAACTTTTATAAAGACCTTTCGCGTGGTACCTATAATTAAGATTTTACATAGAGGTTGGCCAGATCTTTGACAGTCGTTACAAGTAGTCAGTGGCAATCTGAGAATCAGACTTACTAAAGGGTATCGTATTACCTATACAGTTGACAATACTAACTGGGTTTTGGAGGTCAGATAACTCAGATAGGCAGTCGCTCTATATAAAATACTGGTATTTAGCTGCATCCGGTTAGGCTGAAATCCGACCCCAACATAGTTGGGAAAAGCCCTGGCAGATGAAAATACAGGTTGGCCAGATCGCGCAGGGCATATTTTGAAGTGTCTTTATCGCTACGGTGGTAATAAGTAGCCATTCAAGGTTGGCAATTGGAAATAGGAAACATTATATTTTTCAATTGTTTCATTTTAATTTTTTTTTGCTTAGCCTGTATTGTCCCTTTTATATTAATATAGTAAAAATCCAAATATTTTCATTTTATTAAAATAATGATATTGCACAATTTAATATAACAAGTTGGCTTTATTGGCGTAAGATAAGGCCAAATCCATTGACTTATAAAGGGTGTAAACAGACTCTTAACTAAGCCGAAAGGCACTTGTTCTCCCCGTCATTGCGATCATTTTTTTGTTCTAGACCATACCTGGGAACCTTCTAGTTTCGGAGATATTGGGGATCAAAGTTCCAATTTTTTTAAATACAGATTTTTAATGTATGATTTTTACTTTAAACACCTCCAGGACTCCCTTACTATTCAATCCATCCATAAGCACAATGTTTTGAGTGCGTAACATTGAGTCCTACTGTAAAACGAGATATTTCAGTCCAAAAAAAGAAGTCGTTTCCCAGCACTAATTTATGCGTAAAGTTACTTAGTTTGATGTACAGACGCCAGCACATCAAGCTACTACAATCTGTCAGATTTCTGTAATAGATTTTCGACTTTATTGATAAAGCATTAGGTTCAAGGTTGATTGGGAAAATCTGACAGTTTCGGGTATCTTGACCTGCTGGCGTCTGTACATAATGCTTGGTTGACGGCTTCGTGAAGAGTCTGTTTACACCCTGTATATTATTACAACGTCGCCTCGACCGTGGTCTTAGAGTGGTCCTCCCTAAACCGAAGTGAACTAATCCGCGATCGGGTCTCTTCGGGTGCGGTCGTAAATTTGAAAAACAAGAATGCCTGGTTGTGTCGTTCCGTGAGTTACGACAAAAAGTGCAATAAAAAAATGATAACATTTCATATCACTGGTATGTCAGTAAATTAACTTCTAACAACAATTAAAACAATTTATCTTTTATCAAAGACGGCTCAGAGCCAGGCGGCCCACGCGTTCCGTACGGCAACACAACTTTAACTTCAACGGAGCAGTTGCTATAAAAAAAAAACTTCATGATAGCGTTAGGAAGATAATTATTAAATGTCAATTAAACTTCAGAATTTGTGTGTTTGAAAACTTAACGACAACATTTAGATTTTCGAATAATACCCCTAACCCCCTAAGTGCGTGAAAAGGGGTATTCAAGATTAAAATCCTCATCCATAATTCGTCCATACAAACTTTTACACCCTCTAAACCTCCATTGAGGGGTAGTTTTAAAACCCTGATAGTGTCAAAATCAAAATCGAGCATTTATTTCAAGTAGGCCAACTGGCCTACTTGAAAAAAAAAGTGCCTATAACTATAGGCACTTTTGAATTGTCGACAAGATAACAATTTAATGAAGCTACAGTCCCAGTCACATGGCATAAAAAAATGTGAAATTACTGTAGTTGCCCATTCCCTAGCGTAGATCTCTATGGAAAAGAACGGGTAAGAAACTCCATGGACACTCTTTTAAATCAGTATATTTTTACAAAACGTTGGTTACATCATTCATGTTGAGATGGTACATTATGTGAGAACGATGTAGCAAGATGTGCAGTGTTCCCGTTAAAAGTGTCCACAGTAAAAAAAAAATATATACAATTCAAAAATAAAATAATTAATTCAAATAAGTCGTGGCAACCAAGAGGTGACCAGTCACAACTGATAGCGCCCGTTCACGAACATGACGCATGTATCAGCACCATTGACTCAACCATTTTGAAGGGAACTAATCAGCGAGACCTTTTAGTGAGCATGACATACTCCTAACCGCCAGGGCACATTCAAGTCAAGAAAAGAGTAGGTTACCAGTGAATGATAGATATTTAGTACATAGTACTAACACAATATGGGCTATGCGGCTATATAATACTAAAGAGATTAAATTTATACAATGCAAAGATAGTTGTACAATCTTCAGCAGCTTCAACAAAACAGTTAAATGCTATCCATTTATGCGCCTCTGTCCTTGTGGAACAAGACCGGCATTGAGAGCCAAGCATTTTTATCAGCGATATAATCGTCCAACTTAATTAAAACGTAATATGCTTGCTTAATAGTGTGCGTTTAATGCATGTTTTAAATTTCGTCTCATTCAGTTTAAGAATACTTTGTGGAATTTTATTATAGCATCTCAAACAGTAACCCATGAAAGATGAGTCTACTTTAGCGAGTCTAAAGCCTGGCTGAACTAATTGGTCCCTATTTCTTACTAGTACTGTAATTGTGTCTATTACCTCTTTTATCAAAAAGATGTAGATTTTTTCTTACGTTTATGTTGTCGTAGATCTATCGACAATGTACCGTCATGATGTTAATTTCCTTAACCAGTTCCCTTAGAGAATCGCGCCTACGAAGATTATATATATGGCTCTGATGGCAGAATAAACATAGACTCAATGTCTGCACCCCGTCCCCATAACAAAATGCCATAAGACATTATGCTATGAAAGTAACTAAAATAGATCAGTCTAGCGGTATCCACGTCAGTAAATTGACGGATTTTTCTAATAGTGTAGTGTGCATTTCGTTTTTTTTTTTCATTTAATACTAAATTGTTTGCTGTGAACCAATTATGGACTTGGATTAGGGCATTATTCACGTCATCTAGATTTTGGGCCCGTCTATTTATATTATTGGCAAACTTTTTTATTGGTACCTTATTTGCTAACCCCAAGATTTTATACACAAACAAATTACCCCCAAAAGGTTGATTTACACAAAATCTTAGCACATCATTTCGTTTTAAACAACTACTACTAGGTATCCAAAATGTAGTTTCTATCTTGGGTTGTCTTTGTCTAGGCCGTGTGAGAGTCTTAAGAACATACCTTGTTTTATTCTTCTTCTTTTCTTCTACAGCATGTTTTATAAAGACGTAGTCATTTTTTTTTAAGGATGTCGTATAGTAGACCATCAAATTGAACAATGGGACAAAAAACTATGGGACATCATCAAATCGCGAAAACACATACAGCAGTCCCATACAAAATTTCAAAACCTTTCGTTTCGTGATTACGATTATGGTCTCATAAAGTTGTTCAGTTTGATGGTCTATCTATACCACATTCTTATATATGACTACAACTTTTTAAAACATGCTGTAGAAGAAAAAAGAATAAAAGATTAAAGGCAAATAATATTAATAATGAAGTGATCTACGTTTTTGCGAGCACACAATGAAAGTCAATACTCCAGCTTACCTTATCAACATGTATGTAAAAATAATGATTGCTTCTGTACAAAGCGTTAATCAGTCGATGTACTTGTCTTAGTGCACGCCCGTTAAGCGTCAACAGGAACACAATTTGAATGGGCTCATTCTTTATGGTCGTTGTTTTAGGTACTCTAGGCGTAAACTCTGAAAATCAAAACATGACTACTTAAAATTTGCCTATACAAAAAAATAATAAGCCTATTTTATGCGCGACGATTTGTGTGCGACCAAACCTTAGGGTTCGCCTTCGGCCACCTCTGGACAAATCGTCTGCCTCCGCCAAAATGGGCCGAAGTTAACTTAACGAACTGTTACAAATGCACGAGAGCGTAATGGAAGAAGCGACGCGTGGGGCGTACTTGATTATACATGAAAGATGAAGATCGAAGACAAACCAGACTGCAAGAGCGAGCGAAGCGAGCTCGAAAATTTTGACACGCGGACAGATTAGAATCGAGATCGATCGATATTGTACAAGTTCAAAATTGAAGAGAATGCGAAGAGCGAGCGAAGCTAGCAAGAAAACTTTAATACCCTGCTTCGAATAAATTTAGATAATTTAAGATCAAAATATGCTCGATTTTAAGCTCGTAAGCCACCTGGCTGGGTTACGTAAGGTTTTCTTTTGACTATTCAAGCACATAGCTGATTTACTTTTTATACGTAAGTCAGTCTCTCCTCAATACTTTTAGCCAATATTGAACTTAATTTCTGAGGGTTACCTGCGGCTTCGGCTGAAGGTTGTGGCTTCGGCCTAAAATCGTCCTTCGGTGGGACACTAGCACACTACATACGACAGACAGTTTACTTAAACATGTTAGCATAAGGAATAAATGGAGTAATGTTATTTTTGCAAAAATTCTAAGATTATCACTCTCTCAGATCATAGAGAGGAGGCATCTGCCCCCAGCAGTGGCAGCATTATACACTGGTTTTGTTATGCTTTTGTTATACATATAATATCATGCAACCTTAGTTCTTATTCACCCTAGACTCTGAAAACTTACTAACATTTCTCTATTGAAATATTTTTTTAGAATACATTTTAAATTATGTATAAGTACTAAAAAATAACTTACTAGATAAGCCAGTTTCATATATATTCATTGTGAAGTAACCTCCGCAATGTTGAGTTACATTTCCAGGGCATTTCATATCACACAGATGGTCAGCAACAGCAGCTGCAGTTTGTGGTCGGTTCTCGCCACAAAAACACTCTGATCTGAAAAACATACCAACAGTAAACTTATTTTAATTTTTTCTCGATTAAAATGTCCTTTACATATTTTTTTTGTAATTTCTGACTTTTGACTTATTTTATGAAAACCAGCCAATGGAACTAATTTTGGCACAGTTTAACAACACATAGTTTTAACAAAGATGCTAAAAACAAAGCAGCCCTTCTTTTGGTACTATACTGGGCTGGTGTATAATTTCATGGGCTACCCTAGCTTTACAGCTTAATAGCCACAAGTGAACTAATTTCTGTTTATGATTTAAATCAAATTTTTAGTGGAGGTGATTTTGTATGAGAAGATAATTAAAAAAAACATAAATTTAAATTTTTGGTCCTGAACTATGAGTTGTAAGTACAAAAGTGGTTTCAAACTTACGCATATTGTACTCCAGCAAACAGAAATCCAGCTTGTATGCATATATCTAAACACGCAGTAGGTGAATTAGTGTTTGCATAATTGCCATAGAAACCTGTTAGTAATCTTAATTTCTTCTCATCTGCATAGCATCCCAGGTATTTGCCATAAGTAGTCTGTCCACGAAGGCAACCAGTAGGTAATTCTACTGGATAAAAATTTCCACTTTGTATAAGGCATGTTTTATTAACAATTTGCTGTTTACACTTTTGTGTCTTAGCTCGGTGAATAGCAGATATAGCTTCTCTACTCTTTATTTCACAAGGAGGTTTGAAGTCCAATTCTTCTAGCCTTAAGTATGTCAAGAGCTTGTTGGGGTTTTTATTATTTGAAGATAAATCTTCATCATCACTATAACCAATACTGTTCTTCCTGGCCGAAACTTCACCCAATATTTGTCGTGCAGTGGACACATAACCATTCTTTTTCAATAAATTATCATTTACTGTCGGAAATAAACTAAGTGCAATATAAATATGTATAAAAAAAGCTAGTAAAACTGTTATCACTATACACTTAGAATATTTATAATAATACTTTCTAAAAGTAAACGCCATGTCAACGATGTTTCATTAGATATTTTTATCAAAACTCAAATAAATATTAAAACTCTATATATGTAACATTTAATAAATGCCTACATTTTCTTTTAAGATACGAACGTCTGACGACCAGCTAAGACAAAATAGGTAACTCAAAAAAATGCTTTCCCGCACCCTGTTGTTTTTGTTGTGGTTGTCAAATAATGTGTGTATACTCTGTGGTGATTGTGGCATTTGTGACAGAGACCGAGACCCACGACGACCCACAGAGTGCTGCCTAGACGGATTCCTTATTCAGAGTGCCTAGACACAGAGACCACAGAGTCCACAGACCAGTGTTTTTTTTTTTGGACTTTGTCAGTTTCAGTTAGTACACGGAACTAACACGTACTACGAAAAAAACCAGAACACATGTTTTATCTATGCAGATGTTTCGAAAGTTATCAAATAAAAGAAAACCCACATCTGTTTTTGTTGAATTATTTACGTTCCCACTAAATAAAACAAAAGTAAGTTACATTGTGGAGGTACTCTATTTTGTTTGGGATCGGCGGTCGGCCTTGAATTTTTTTGATAACCAGTTTGGCAGGAATTATGTAGGTACAGACGCCAGCACATCAAGCTACTACAATCTGTCATAGATTTTAAATTATATCTCTGAAGCATTAGGTTCAAGGTTGGTTGGGAAAATCTGAGTTTCGGGTAGGTTGACCTGCTGGCGTCTGTACTTTACGCATAGATAACTTTATCTAAACTTTGTATGTACTTACATAAATAATCATTTAGATATTATCTACACCTGACACGAACATATTTTGTTCTGTATTTAAAACAAGGCACTGTGAGCTACTTCATTATGTTTCAAACAATCAAAATGATATCAAAGCCAAATAATTTGATTAAGCTGAACCCGTGTAATTTAAGTGCCCGTCAAGCACATAGTAGTAGGTTTAAAGGGAAAGTGGCAATAGTTACAGCCTCAACTGAAGGGTGAGTTGTATATTTTGATCTTTACCTTCTTGGCATATCAATTGAACATTCCATAGGACGTATTAAATAGCAATTTTGAAGCATTTGAATACTTTAAAAACAATCTGTTTACATTGTTGAATTTAAATAAAGTTAGGTTGAAGTTTGATCTCGAGGTCAAAGACCAGTCTTCGGCTATAACAGGTTGCTGGTAAGAATCTGTATAAAAGTAGGTGAGTACCTACTTAATTAATGCATGCATGAAATTACAAATTGAATTGAGTAAAAAGGTAATAAATTAAAAATCTTATACTTACCCTAAGTTTGTCTGAGTTCGCTACAGTGATTTTTTGTGTGTGGAATTAAGAATTCATATTCAATTATGACTAATCATGGAAGAGCAGTTTTGGAGAAAAGCGTTCGATACAAATTTTGTTACAATGCAAAATTGGGTTTCATTTTTTTGTTAAACCTAAAGATATTATTTATCAAGTTATTTCATAAATAACTAATTAGGCATTCTAAAACATACTTATTACCATGAACAATAGTGCTATTTGTGATTTACTAATATGTATTCGATTTCTTTAATTTTCTATCAGCATGTGAGAGGCATGAACATAGTCAATATTACGAATAGATTAAAAGAAATAGTCATATTATGCAATTTACAATAATGTAGCTAGGTACCTATTTCTTAGTCAAAGAATTTTCGGAATCTGATCAGTACTTTAAAGAGATGCTGACTCGACAGACGTTGTCCTGTCAACTATGAATATTGAATTCGAATTGACCTCCTACCTACCTACTACCTGTTCTCTTGTACGGTGGGCTGCATCAATTGGGTACCCCAGTTGGGAACGTAGGTGCTTTCAAGAGAGGTACCCACATCGTGACGCTGACTGTAAGTACAGTAAATCAAATTTGGTGACATACCGACAGCAGTGCCACCTACCGGGTCCAATTGTATTTTCAAACCATCCAGGAACCTATTGAAATATACATACAAATTTTCAACCAAATCGATCCAGCCATTTAGGTGGAGTTAGGTGACAAACACACGTACAGAAAATTTATTTAATAAGGTGGAAAAGATAAGATGGACATTTAGATTATAAGACTGGTACATTCTATTTCGAACGCTGACAATAACATACTTTTTATAGCATTGGTTACGCAATAGCTCAGCGACTGGGAAATGAAGGAGCTTCAGTAGTGATAAGCAGTAGAAAACAGCAAAATGTGGAAGCAGCGGTCAAAAGATTGCGTAGTGAAGGCATTACGGTCGAGGGTGTGGTCTGTCACGTAGGCAACGCAGATCAACGGAAAAACTTATTTGATGTAGTAAGTATATATCATTATCATTCTTCTTCTCTCATCCCAATGTATTTAGTGTCGACGCAGCATGACTTGCTCTTCCATACTTCTCTATTCGTCTTCATCTCAACACTTCCTTTTTAGTCATATCTTTCACACAATCCATCCATTGTTTCTTTGATTTTCCTACTCTTTTAGACATTCACAAATTTTCCTCACAACATTTTCGTTATTTCGTTTAAGTTATCGCGTGTGCAAATTAGGTCTTATCCACCCATTTTAAGGAATGCACCGATTCCAATCATCCTGTATATTTTGAGTAAACTGCGACAAAAAACAAGAGAGTTTTTAAGAATTAATATTATCTTAACACAAACTTTGGGACGATTCATTTTAAAAAGTTTGCAGGTTTCATACCCAAAGGGCGCGAACGGGGTCCCGTTAGCGTTGTTACTAAAAGGCTCCGCTGTCTGTCGTTATCGTCATCTTTTAAACTGTAACAGATCGACACTTGAAAAGCCAATTATTTACCAATTTTAGTGTTATTTTATTTTCGCCACAAACGATTTCATACATATGTACATACGTATACGAGGAATTTATATTGCAAACAAAATATTATATCGCAGTACCCGAAGGGAACTTATTACTAAGCAGCTTCGCTGTCCATCTGTCCGTCTGCCAGCGGGCTGTTGGTACCTCATGATTCGTACATTTTCACTGAATGTGTATTTCTGTTGCCGCTGTAACAACAAATAATAAATTAAAGGGGACTCTCCTGCTAAGATGGTATGGAACCCTTCATGCGCAAGTCCGGCTCGCACTTTGCGCTTTTTTAATTGAATTCAGTCCGGACTGAGGTAAATTAAAAAAGCTTATCATATTATTTACAATATTTTGATAACTTTATTTTGCCGATACACGTCGTTATTCGTAGGCAAGTCATCAGAGCTGAATCCGGAACTAGGGGTAGTAGAGCAAACTTGTATTTTTGTGCATCATTATCGGTAAATGCAATGAGACATAATAAACAGAAAACAGGTTCGATTCCTGGCTGCGGAAAACGCGCTGTAGCTCTTAATATGAGGAGACGTGAGCTGCGAGGAATTTGAAAATTATTTGAAGAAACTATTGCGGTCGCGCGGCGTCAAGCCTGCGCTGCGCCTGTAGAGTGTGATAGGGACAACTGCAGCTCAGACAGACTATATCACAATAATTTTGACTAAATTATAGTGTGAATAAGCTATTTATTAAAATTGTACATAAAGATTAAAACAAAAAAAAAACGGATTCGAGTTCTTTTGTATTTTCTGAGAAAATTTACCATAGTAATGTATATTGTTCTACACCATCAGAAAGTAGAGATTTCAACGAACAAAAAGACTTAAAAAAAAAAGCGGATATTTTGATGCGAGAATTTTCGATTGAAAATTAAGGCACTCTTTCGTTATTAAGTCTATTGAATTTTTCACATAAATTTTGAGGTTATATGAAAACGGTGTAAATACAAAAGTTGTAGATCTTTTTATTACCTATAACTTTGCCATTTAACTTTTTTCCTTAGGACTTGTAGTTTTGCCGGAAATCGAGATAAACCATTTTTTACCCTTAAAAACTCACCCCATCCACTTCCCTACCTCGGATCGCCCGTAAATTATTTATTTTTCCTTTCATTTTTGTTATATTTTGTTCCTTTTCCAATGGGTTTCATCCTACTATTAGTTTGTTTCACTTTTTACGATTTTCAAAGACTTGACTAGAAAGTTACGAATCTCTAATAACAAAATTATTATTTTATTTCAGACGAAAAGCAAATTCGGAGGTTTTGACATACTCGTTTCCAATGCTGCAGTTAATCCTGGTGTGTCGCCAGTTTTAGAGGTAGGTTTAACAGGGAAGCACAAAGCTGGTGGTTTTAATATGGTGTTAGTTGGCTCAATTTGGTACAAATGACACGCAAATGAAACGCGAAAAGGTAACAGACAGAGTTACTTTCGCATTTATAATAATTAGTCTGGATTACCAACAGCTACCTTAATTTTACTTTAAATAAAATGCAGTTAGGTAAAAACCTAAATGATGCGCTGATGGCGTTGATTTTATTATTTTGTTTATCCGTCGAAATGTGGCGCCGGAGACACATAATCATATTAGATTACCGACTGGTAATAACCAGAATGATAGGATTCCTATATCTTATAACATAGACATCTGACCGTCATCGTCAGCCACGCCGAAAGTGATGGAACTAAGAGTACCTATACCTAATCACGGTTATAATATCTACAGTATTGTATCTTCATAAAAACGGTTGGAACGCGAGTCATACCTACACGCGCTCGAGGCGGTGTTCAGTTGGGAGGCAAGAGTCGCGAATGCCCCGCACTGACGAACGAACGTTGTGTTGATTTTTAAAGCAGAAAGCGTGCGATGTGAGATAAAAGTAGGTACAAGTATTTATTAAATATGCCAAAGGGTTATAACAGAGTATATTGTGCTGTCTTTGGTTGCTTTAATTATTTAACAACGCATCCACAGATATCATTTTTTAAATTACCTGGAAACTCCGAAACGTAAGACTGTAAAATAATTTGTATACTTACCTACTAGTAATGCGTAATTTGTTTATTTTTTAATAGGTATGTATTTCGCTTTTTGCATCGAGTAAAATACCTGGATTAATTAATATAAGTAAGTGGATAGGGTGACAAAAGTGACACACGAGTGACTCGAGTACCTACGCTCGCGTTAAAAAAGAAAACAAATAGGTAGTTTCCTAGGCTAGACTATCTACTTAGGTACCTACTCATGTACACGAACCTACATATATTATTGACTTAGACAAAATATCTTTATGAAATGATTATGAGATTAAATGGTAGGTATCTACTTAGTGAGATTTACCTACATTATAATTTAGGTACTTTTTACGTAAGATTTTCCATTAGGTAGATAGAGGTTTTGATTGCTGTAGGTAGCGCACACGCGATGAGACTCCCTCCGTGCCGTACGTAATGGGGACGTTAATAAGCTGAGATGAAAAAAGAAGTTATTATTATTATAATTACTCGTCAGCTGTTTCTTGCATATTGGTTGAGTAGGTAGGTGTTGTCACACTCAACTAAGTAGATGAAATTAAAATAGTGTAGGCGCGGCAGCCCTATCGCGTGCGTACGTACCGCCCGGCTGTAGGTAGTTATTTCAAGGCCAGGGCCGAGTCACGATACTGATTATATTTATACTGTGACCTAATGAAAGATTGAATTTTAAGTACCTAAGTGAAAATCTATACTAAAGGTTGATACTAATACTTACTGTGATAAACTATTTCTCCAAAAAATGCATGCAATAGGTTGAGTGTTCGGCTATCAAAGCACTTATGTACAGACTAAATATGTTCTCTTTCAATATCTAGTGGTAAAAATTTGTTAATGCGAGTGAATAGGTGTGGGTACCCAAGGGGGGAATTTCTAGTAAGTAAACCAAATAACAGCCACAGGGGTCATCTTCAAGGTTGGTTTAGGTTAACGAAACCAAGTGGTGTGATAATAGTCCTTTTTAGTTCCATTACTTTGGGCTGCTTTCTTATCATTGATCACCTACCCAGCAGAAGTAGTAGATAGACTGTAATCGTTTTATCATACATAAAACTTAAAAAAGACTAGACTGGCCGAATACATAAGAAGAGCTTCTACTCATAAACAAACGATTAAAGGTCAAAGCACACATATCAACTCGGAAAGGGATCGTCACCGTATCGCCTTTCGCCTTGCCATCAACATAACGTAAGCATGTAACCAAAGCGGATCAGCAGGTTCGATACGTGGAATCGGCTACGGCTAGGCGAGACGCTGCGCCTTCGGCTCGCTGTTCGTGAGCTTGTCCCCAGGAGGCGAGGCGATTACGTTACGATTCTGATTAATGTGCGTTGAGTTTCATCATCATCATCTGCCTAGCCTTTTCCCAACTATGTTGGGGTCGGCTTCCAGTCTTACCGGATGCAGCTGAATACCAGTATTTTACATGGAGCGACTGCCTATCTGACCTCCACAACCCAGTTACTACTGGGAAATACGATACCCCTTGGTAAGACTGGTTGTCAGACTTTTTGGGCCACTGACTACTTTAACGACTGTCAAAGATCTTCAAATGACAGCCGGGACCAACGGCTTAACGCGTGCGCGCGCGCGGCGTTGAGTTTCATACAAAGAATAATTAATGACTTGAGTTGATCCCTTTCTGAGTTGATATGTGTGCTATGACCTTAAAAACCAAATAAGCTGCTATAAAGTGTTATTGCATTTCTAGACTGAGGAAGTCGTATGGGACAAAATATTCGAAATCAATGTGAAATGTGCTTGGCTGTTGGCAAAGGATGCATATCCCGAACTTATTAAGAGAGGAGGTGGAAATATCGTATTTATTTCGTCAATCGCAGGGTATCAACCAATGGAGGTAAATGCCAGATAGAAATGTAGTATGTACCTATCACCTTCGTGTCACTCATTGATAACTTATAAAATATTGTTTGCTTTCAGCCGCTAGGTCCTTACAGTGTCAGTAAAACGACTCTTTTGGGTCTGACCAAAGCAATAGCAAATGAAGTTGTCCATGACAACATCAGAGTTAATTGCGTTGCTCCTGGGATAGTCGCTACGAAGTTTGCATCTGCCGTAAGTATTTATTTATGAAATAGATATGTTAGGCACAAAAAACAGCACGAATGGTTAATCAAAAACGCGTTTTTGTATTTTATTTTAGATCACGACCTCTGAAGCAGGCCGAGAGAAAAGTTTGTCCATAGTGCCAATGAAAAGATTTGGAAAACCCGAAGAGATTGCCAGCTCAGTCGCCTTTTTAGCTTCAGATGACGCCAGTTACATAACTGGAGAAACTATAGTGACGGCTGGAGGAGCTTATGCTCATCTTTGAGCTTCGAAAACTTGGCTTCGGGTAAAAGGATTTATTATGGGTATTTTTCTAAATAAAAAATGAATCCGTGAGATATTTTCATAAAGAAATTGTTTAATTTCTCGCACACTTTTCATACTTTTGCTTACACTTACGTTGCCTCTGCTGAGTTTGTGCAGGTAAATAAAGGAATTGTTTAACAATCTAATCATCATCGGAGTCCAATAATTCGGTTTTGCTTACCCCCATCGACCGCAATAAGTTGCTTGACGGCCCTGTTGATGCCTTTTCTTCTTTCATACTCTGAATTATGTTCTCAACCACAGTTTTATTGTCTTTTAAAGTTTCCGTTGAGCCATTTTGTAATTTAGCTTGAAGTTCTCTATCGCAGCCGTCATTATCAGCATTTTCATCGTCTTCGTAACACATATCATCAAAATCGTTTTCACTGCCTTCACTTTCAGTTTCCTGTGTACCCCCTGTACTTAATATTTTTAACATATTTTCTATAGATGACACAAATTGATCAGGTTCAAACTCAATATTGTCTTGTTCGGATGATATTTCCCTCCGGTCTTGTTCTATTCCTTCAAAATCTGATGTTTGCTTCAAAAATGAAGACAATTCTTCTGCTATTCTTTGTGATGTTACGAAATCATCATTTTTAAGTTTAGATTTTTTGCCGTAGCGTGTTATCAATAACTCATTTAACTGTTCTGGCTGAATATTTAACCAGTCTTCATTATATTCTATATTACCAAGTTCTTTAACTGGTGTTGTGTTCTTTAGTGATTTTTTTACTCTATGAAAATCATCTGATGCGAAAAGTTCAGATATATTATGGGATACATTTAAATTTACAGGACATTCCACAACAGAAAAATATTGTTGTGCTTTTTCCAGTAAATAATTGTACTCTTTAGAACCCTCAATATTATTCTTGAAATATCCATTTTGCTGTAAATTATTGAGAAACCGATAATATTCTTTTGATGAATAAAGGTCAGTCTCCGAGACCTTGTTCATAATAATCTGATATCCACACATTAATTTCAAACCAAGAACGTTTTTCTTATCATTTTCCTTTTCAATATAATGTTTAACAAAATTTATAAGTTTAGAATGCATCAATGAAGCATACAAAAATTTCGTGAATTTAATTTCAGTTGTAACACAGTCATCAAAGTCCATCTTTTTACAACATTTGGCATCTATAATGTCGTGATTACAATATGCATCGACGATTGGTGAAATAAGAGAAGGTTGTAGTGTCAGTAATGTCGCAAGGTCAGAAGGCAACTTCACTACAGCTTTATGAATATGTTCGTTTATTTTATCAGGATAGTTTCCTATTCGATTTAAGATACTTTGTTGTATTTCACTAGATGTCTGTGTTAGTTGTGGTGTATCATAAATAATTCTCAAAGCTTTTTGTAACTCCAACTTCGTATCTAATGTAACCACTTCTGGTGGTATTATATGAATATGATTACCATAAATGAAAACCTGAAACAAGATATACGAAATTAAACACAAGGCAAAGCAAAAGAGCGAATCGGACTCCGCACCGTGGTGGGTTCCGTACCTAAGTACCTTGGTTGTTTTTTTTTTGGAATTTTAAAGTTTTGTTTTCTTGTAAGGGACCGCATAACTAAGTATGTTTGTAAAGGGTTTTTTGATAACTAGAAAACTGTTACTTAGAGAAGTCAATTTATTTTTTTCGCCATCTCGCCTTTGCTATAGAAAGCGATGGATGAGTTCTACCATGGAACAAGCGTGCCCAGAAGATGCCTATTTACTCTTGATTTGAAGGGTAACGGACGGGTTATAGGTGGAAGAAAACTCGAAGGTAGGTTAGCAGTATGTTACACACTTAAGCTGTGTGGATTATAAATATGGAGAAGCGCGAATCGTGGTGCACTGATCGTGGACGGGATTTCAGCTAAGTGTGGTTTGTAACCTGTAGAACGTCTGATAGTCGTTATATATAGATAGAAGGTTTTTTTTCGGATGGGAAATCATCAAATGATTTCTCCTGCTCCGGGCAGAGCGGAAGGTCAGACTTGTACTGACTAAAAGCCATCCATGTTCCTTCCTTGCCCTTTGTGTTCCAGGGCCGCGGTATCTCTTTCGAACAGTCCGCAGCCCTGGCAAGCATCGGCCCTTGCGGGCCCCTTCCTGATTGCTGACATCTCTTTGAGGCGCGCGTGGAAAACGAACGCGCCGTCTACACGGCCTGTCGCCAAAAGACGGACGGACAGCGAGCTATCTCATTAATCCCCATTCACAGTTCCGCGTCTACGGTGGCCGGAAGCCACCACGTGACCCCCGACGACCGGCGGCGGTTGGGACGAGAGGTTCTCTCCCTCACGTCTGATAGTCTAGTAGAGAAAAGGAGATGGTGGGTTTACGGTCCTAGGGCTCAATCCTTATTTTAATTCACAATTTCAAATACAACCTGATACTGACAATGAAAATTGAAAAAAAAAGCGGCTTTCTCCTAAGTTACAACTGGGAAGTCCGCCACACTCCCTTTACGTTTTTCGTAAAGGCGCAAACCCACGGTGGCGCACGGAGAGGCTACGCACTATTGTTAAGCGTCGTTTTGCAAGAAAATGCATGTGATTGTTTCCACTGCAAACCGCGGCCACGCTAAGCATCAATTGACGGCATTAGTACAAGCGTGGCTTGCTCGAATAAGGGGCTCACATAACTCAACGCTGTCAACGCCACGCATGCTGTGCATGCGGTACACGTGATATACGAATATTAACCCACGATTATGCCGCGGTGGGCCACGCACGCTACAGGTGTGCGTTTCAATGGCGCGACAACGGCGATATTAAAAAAAAAAACTATGCTAAAAAATTTGTAAAAGCTGATTCCCAAAACCAAGTCAAAGCTATGGTTAAAAAGTTATAAGGGTTTGAACGTGGCCGCGCCATTAAAACGCGGACAACCGCGCGGCCACGGGGATCTTTAAAACTAAGCTTTGCAGAGACTCGAAATTTAGGTAAGTAATTAAAAGATGGGAAAAGTGGAAGGAATGGGGGGAGGCCTTTGCCCAGGAGTGGGATAGTTCAGGCTAACAAAAAAAAAAAAAAAAAAATTAAAAGATTGAATTTGTAAAAAAATATAAAAAAATCCTAGGTTTATATTTTAGGAGCTGTAGTACGGTATCGCGTCGAAATAAGTCGTGATTATCTATCAAAGAACGTAGGTAGGTAAGTATTAGCTAGATCTTTTTTGTAAACAACACCTATTAAATATGTAGAACTATTGATCTTCTTCTTCTTCTTCTTCAGTCGGTCCCTCATTACTGAGGATCGTGGTCACTGGACCCCTTTAACTATTGATAATAGGCAATTATTATTTTTTCATTACAATACGTTTTGAATGTTTCGATAGGCTTATTGTTTATAGAAAACATTTCACCTATTGTATTAGAAATTATATCTCAAGGATTCTAAATTAAATTAAAAGCAAACGAACACAAATGACAAATTATTTACTTACACTAAGATATATTTTTTATTAATACGACTGTAAAGTATCTTAGTTTAAAAATACCCTAATATGTTTTTTGGACTGCTGTGATTGGTTAGACAGCTGACTTTCGTCTCCCGCGCTGCACCCACGTTCCGTTCGCTCCTGTGTACTGTACTTAGTGTGTGTAGCCTTATAGTTAATTCGTTCAGTGCAATTCAATGTCATACTATCGTTAAACATTTTGAGAATGCCGCCTCGAAAAAGTATCAGTTTTATATGAAATCCCGAAAACTAACAAAAGTGGCTTATAAAGGAAATAATTCGACGAACTTATCTTGTATACGAAAAGTAGCAGCGGTGGTTCTTAAAGTTCTAAACTAACCGCATCACTAACTTTGTTTGAAAATAACAATCATAAATTAATGACGCATAATTTACTGTTTTCTGATTTTTTCTTTAATACGCCCAAAGACAATGTTTTTTGTTTAGTATCTTTCAGATCCAAAGAACATGTAATTTTTTTACACACTATAATATTTTTAATATTGTTATGCTTTATCATGCCCTCTTTTGAGTTTACCAGGGTATTATTTATTTATTTATGTACACACAAAATACTTAACAGGACAATTAGATTAACATAGAAGAGCCCAAAGGTACTGCTTATTTCATTAGAAATTTCTTCCAGCATACTTTCGGGAGGAAAGTATATTGATGTTGGAATTCATGTGCGAACCACACTATATATACTTAAAAAAAATAATTTCGTAGTGTGCGTTTGCTCGATTTCCTATTTTTTTGGGTTGTGTACTGCGTTTTGTATGTGGGTCGCCAGACGTCCCGATTTTTAAATCAAAATTAAATGTCCCGCGGGGAACAGGCTTAGTCCCGCTTTTCGGGGATAACTCGACCATGCGTGCAGCGTGCTGAGGAAGCACAGCACTACAGCTATCTTGTGAAGAGTTCTTCATATTTATAAAGAGAAAAAGGAAACTTCAAAAGAAGATAAATCTTCACAGAAATATCATGAATAAGACAAGTAGTTCTTATCATAGTACTCTTTCTCAATTTTCTTTCACGTGCTCACAGCAGTTTTTCCAACCTTGAAATGTTATTGAATTAAAAGCTTCTATGGTTTGTGAAGCATATTTTTCTTAAGAATAAACCTTTTTTTTATTTTGATTCTTTTTTTTTTTTATTCAGAAGACGAATAAGTCTCAACTATTTAACGATAGGGTATTTTTGCTATCCATTGTCACGTTAACGTTATTAGAACTCAAATAAAAAGATACATATTTAAAAACTTCTGATTATATACTTTTTTATTACTATGTCCCGCCTTTGACGAAAGAATCCCGCTTTTTTCACTCAAAAAGTTCCAAAATCCCGACTTGGCAAAAAAAACTCTGGTAACACTGATGTGGGTCATGAACCCCATAGAACATGTCTGGGAGATGCTTAAAAGATACATCAGATCCAGTCCACACCCTTCAGAGGCTATTAGTCAGTTGAAAACCGCCGTGGTGGCCACCTCGGAAGAAATACCCCATGTACACATTAAAACATAATCCACAGCATGCTTGATCGCATGCAGGCGATCATCAGGGCCAGAGGTGAAAATACCGGCTATTAATTTTTAGTACCATAGCTTTATTTTGTAAATTTTATTCAAAAACATTTTCATGAAACTTATATATATATAAACTTATATAAGCCTTAGAAACTTAGAGCAGTCTTTTTTTGTAAAATTGTAATAGCAAAATATTAATAAAGTTTACTTCTTTTTTTTTAAATCAGTCTTTCGCATTTAGGAATCGAGTAAACATTTAAGTTTTACAACAAAATTGAACCCTGTCTCGCGTTTCATTTCGATAATAAACCACATAACACGCTTGGGCCACATACTGTGCCGCTGAGTGTAGATCGTTGAAAGTGTAACCACAACGTTTCTGATTAACTGCTTAGAAAAACCCTATCGAAAAACCTTTCAATGGATAACCAAACTGGTCAGTATGGTCACGGCTTGAGCTAACCCTTTCGTAAGTGTTTCTCACATCGTATGGGTTTCTGAATAACTGCTTAGGAAAACCCAATCGAAAACCCTTTCAATGGGTAACCCGAATGGTCCCTGATTTTTGTACTTCATGTAGTTATGGTCATGTAAATAAATAAATAAATTGTGCATATTACGCGTGCAATTAGATACAAGATAGATAGTATTTGAAATTTTAACATGTGCCTATTTTAAATATGACTCACAAGAGCGACGTCAGTCAGTAATTTTTCACTTAAAAGGTCGTGGTCAAAATGGGCGTAAACCCAAAGGAATTGAAATATGTTTATCTCAAATCGTAGCCTACAATAAGTTCTCCAATTAATACTACAGTGTCAAGTACCAAAGCCGCCGGAGATCAAAGCTTCAGCTATTTGAAGATGGTGATATTTTGTCAAACATATAATTACTACAACTAATTTGTTTTTAAAGTAGATCATCAGTCAAAAACATTTTGCTAAAGCTAAGCACAGTGTGCCTGTGAGGGCCTAGAATCGACTAAGGACTGTAGAGGCTATGTTACAGAATCCCCTAGTTAAGGTGAAAGCGTACGCGTAGCCCGCGAAATTCAAATTTTCTTACGTTTTTTTCCAATTTGCAGATCAGTGTCAGGTTGTGTATTTTGATGAAAAATGAGTCGCGCCAGTATTGTAAATGAAAATCATCAATACAACCCTCTGAGTTCATTTTACCTCATTGAATGACTTTCTCATGAATTATTCATTGAATAGGGTTACATGAACTTAGGTACAATCGAGTACACTCCCGCCTGATCACCACTAAGCTCATTTTTGCTTGCACTAAAGCGCGCGACTAGCTCTCTAGTCCTAGTCGGGCGGAGCTCCTCAGCATGATTCAAGCGAACGTTTTTATTATACTGATCAGGCGGAAAAGACCGCGACTGTACATTAATTCCTTCGGGAAAAAAAAAGTACTATAACTTACTCTGTTTTCAGTGTTTTCTGGATTGGCCCAAGTTTGTAAGAAGTTTGCAGCTTCTATCAAAAGAAAATCACCATCATTGTCTTTCAGTTGGATGATTAAGTCTCTGTATTGCTTGGAAATTTCTAAAATAACATGAACAATAAACCATTCATCTTCTAGGTTATCACCAAAACAAGTTGTACTGCAAAGGTGATTTGGAACTCCTGTAAATGTTAAAAACAACAATTAATGCCCTAATTATACATAATAACACTTACTAGGCTCTATTAAATTCATGATATTTTTTTTGAGTATTAAAGTTAGACAACACATTTAAAATATAAAGATCCCCTGGGCCTGTACGTTTCTAGTATTATATTATAATACTATACATACAGATACCCAATCCCATACAAAGAAATGACACCTCCATTAGTCTTCATATTTAAACAGATGGAAGCATGAGCGATACACTTAGTAGTTTTCCCAGAATATAACCAAAAACCGTAAGGTGTCAGGGTAGCCCGCGAAATTCAAATTTTCTTACTTTTTTGCAATTTGCAGGTCAGTGTCAGGTTGTATGATGATGAAAAATGAGTCGCGCAAGTAACACGTACGTAGTTACAGAATTGTAATCATGGCGTTGTTTTTATTAATATGATGCTGTTTCCCGCAACCTTGATATTACATACTTCCCTAATTAAATCGGATTTTGTACAAATTTTAAAGGTTTTTTTGCTCAGAACCCTAATTATTTTTCTAAAATAAAAGAGATTAGCTGAAACAAACAGACATTAAGACAAAAAATTTTAAAAATGTTTTTTTTTGATTGTATTGTCGGCGTAGGTACTTCTATATTTTCATAAGCATTCAGTAAAAAGCTGTTATTTTGAAATTATAAACATACACTTCGCACATCAAGGATGACATCGCACCGTGCATTCAAGGACAATTAGTAACAATACTTACAACAAAAAAAAATATCTTCTTCGAGTTGGTGGAACAGTTTCATTTGTGTGAAAAGCTAGTAATTTTCAACACCATTTATTGCAATGATGATTAACATTATCATTCTATGGGTTAGGATTGACGTAATAGCCTCACTTATCTTTTTTGTTGAAATTACATGATTTATGAGTGTAAATAGATAAATCAGCATTAAACAAGAAAGTTTTGATTTTTACTAATCTTACTTCAACCGAAATCTGCTGTTTAATGCATTTTAGTAATTATTCATTTCAATAGTGTTACCTATGCTGCCATTTATGATTTTTTTTTCAAGACTAATTATAATTTGTTTAAGTTGAGACCCCATGCTACGGCGATTACACTTTATAAAAAGTAATGGTCTACCATAGGCCTATTTACAATTTGAAACCTAATTGATATCAGTAAGTACAGCCATTCCCATTATGAGTATATGAAAAAACCCCACAGGCAACAAGAACAGACTCCAAGATGCTACTATAGGGCTCTAGAAAGAGGAACCTTCTCATTGGATGCCATATACAGGAGTATTACTTTCTAGAGACACATGATGTGAGAGCCCTGAGGTGTTGATTGCGGACCTCTTGTATTGCAAAATTCACTCACAAACATCATTCAATCTATGTTATCTTACAATTATAAAAACAACAGTTCTTGATATAAGTGGGCTTACCTGTTATGCTATCTTCAGCAATAGGAGTGTATATCTGAAACTCGTCTCGATGCCATATATAATCTTTAGCTAAGATCTTTATAGAATTATTAAGCTTAAGACACAAGTCTTCCCATAGTGATAAATCCGAGCCAAGTTTAGGAGAAAAAAACAAACACTGTATGGTATCATCATTGGCAGGTTCTAGAAGTTGTTTACCATTGCTTGACATTTTCAAACAGTATTTCGGTGAATTGTATTTTTTCTGTCAGACCATAAAATTCCCTGCAATAACGATTACAATCAGTTGAAGCTGCACAGTTCGATGTTATCATTCTTTTAAAAGACATTAAGCGCACGAGCACGCCAAAGAGTAGAATACTTATACCAAACGGAAGCACACTACAACTGACAATCGCGGTGGAAGCGTGCTTGTAAATGATGAGAAGATGGTATTACTAACTTCAACTCTTCACTATTGGTTTTTGTAGAAAAGACTGAAGTAACAGATACCACAGTTTTGCATGCCTCTCAGAACAGAATCTTGCTATTGTTATTTCGAATTTGTTATACTTTTTATATCAATTTCAACTTGATGTTTGACGTTGACCAGTGTGTGACCAAGGCCGCATTCCGAATTACGAAAAAATCGCTCACAGCGCTCACATCTATATTTTGCGTTCCGATTTAGATATCACGATTATGACAGATAAGAGCTGTCATCAATTCGGAACGCTCGTGAACACGTTCACAGTACTCGCTCGACGTCAAATTAGATTAGCTTAAATAACCCCAAACCAAAACCTTTTACAAGACCTATTTTTGAAAATGGAAGTTATGTTAGTTGACTCTATCGACTCTGACAACTCAGATTTTGAGATATAGAACGACGATTCGACTCCTAAGTTCATAACAAAACAACACAACCTGTGAACACAACTGTCATTTTTGACAGCGCTCACGGTGATATTTGTTCGGGGCATGGTCGGTTTAATCGCAAGATGGCGCATGTCATGACGTCATCTATGACGATTCAAGGGACATAGATATCGCGCTCACGGTAATTCGGAACGCGTTTATGGACGCTCAAATCATTACAGCGTAATTCGGAATGCGGCCCAAATATCGACTGACAGTGACACTGACATCATGTCACTGGCATGTCTTTTTTTTTTCCCTATCTTCGCACGGTTTTTGCATTTAGTCAATGTCATGTTAATATTTTAGTGTACTGTGTAGGAGACAAAGGTGGGGAAACTGGAATTTATTAATATTATTTAAAGCGGAATTTAGGATATAGGATCAGTAGGATTATGACTAACTATAGTAATAATGAATGGTGAGATACAATAAGTTGACGAAAAAAAAAAAAATACAATTTAATATTATTAACGGTATTAATGAAGCTATAGATTTATATACAGGTAAACTATTTGTACACAATAAAGAAAGAAGTGAAGTAGGAAAAGGAATACGGAGAGACAATAGGTTACTAAGAAAGGAAGAACGGTCATATAGAGGACAGGAGAAAAAAATGTGATTCAAGTCGCCCACATCTGTGCCACACGAACAACTGGGATCGTTTATTATTTTAAGTTTGGCAAGATGAGCTGGAGAGTAAACGTGACCGAGTCTCATCCGTACGAGACGGAGGTCTCCATCTTGCCAAACTTAGCCCTGCCAAACCACGATTTTTCCGAAACGTCGGGGTGGATCAAAGAAAAATAACGACCCTTTTGTCTGCTGCTAATTTCCCAGGCCACCTTCCAGAAAAATTCTTCCTTCCAAAAGAAAAATATTAGGTAAATTAACAATATCTGAGCTGAAAGTTTTATATGGAACCATGTCCCCACACTGCACCGCTTCACTGGCGAGAGAATTCGCCACTTCATTACCCTCGATTCCAGCATGTGCTGGAACGAAATGCAGGGCATTGCTCTCCAATAAAGTTCTATACGCAAATTCTCTTATTAAATAAATTATGGGAATCTGGGATTTGTGTGCCAGTGGAGATTTGTTGATGGCTAGAAGAGCAGTTTGCGAGTCTGAAAAAATTATAACTTTTTTGAGCTTAAATATCCGACTATATTCAATGGCTTTTAAAATGCCAAAACATTCTCCTGTAAAAACGGATTCTCCGGAGGAAGTTAAATTTTTTGCACAATTTTGTATTGAGAGTGGTAAGTGCCAATCCCAACACAACCCGTCGGAGAACGCTTGGTAGCATCCGTAAAAATGTGATAGAATTCAGCGTGTTCAGCCAGAAACTTGTTGAAACTTAAATGACAAACGGGGTCAGATTTATTATTTATTTTTATTTATTAAAACTTTATGCAGTAAAATTACAAAAAAAAAATAAACCGCGTGAAACTTTTAACTTGGCGGACGCGTCCTTTTTGAACTTTTCATGAAAAATTGATTATAACTGTAATATAGTATCAGTAGTCGTAGCTTCTTTATTTTTTCATTTACTTATAATTTGTGTGTATATTCTTCGGTAGGGGTAAGTTTTTTTACTATTTTATTTTAGCTGACAATGAATGATCCGCCTGATCCGGGGGGCTTTGTGCCCCGGCAGGCAGCTATGAGCTAAGTTACCATATCGAATGAATCGGGGATGGAAACCGATGGGTCTTCTACGACCAAATCACTCAAAAGAAATTGTGTGCATGTGTGCAAGCACTGCAATAAACGTCGTCGTACCCGCAAAGGCCATGGATCCGAAACATCGGGTTGTGGTTGTATGGACTCGAACTTGAATGCGGAACAAGAAGTCAATTCACCTACCACCGCTAATATAATACCAGTTGCTCCAGTTCCGTCAGTTCCCGCTCAAATTGGGCGTAAAATTTATGAAAAAACAGATAACGCACCTTTTGTTATACATGTTCAAAAAAATGTTTTGTTCGAAAATGATGGAACTATACTGCATCCCATCACATTTGGGAAGTTTTTAAAACAAAATGCCTTCCAAAACGTCATTAACGGTAGTGTTAAAAAAATCGGGCGTAACAAAATAAGTTTTTCTTTTTCGAATTTCATAGACGCAAATTCTTTTATGATTAGTACCAGTCTTGAAAAATACAACTATAAAGCTTACATACCCACTTTTAACGTTACTAGAATGGGCTTAGTGCGTGGAGTCCCCGCGGAATGGTCTCCGGAGGAAATCATTGATAATATTTCAGTACCAATTGGTTGTGGTCCAATTTTAAAAGTGAGACGACTTAATTTTAAATCTATTGTGGATGGCAGTACCACATGGAAACCTTCCCAATCCATTGTGGTTACATTTGATGGGCAGATTTTACCCAAAAGAATTTTCATGTGTTACAATGCATTACCTGTCGAATTGTACATTTTCCCCACAGTTCAACATTTCACCGTCCAACGTTGCCCCATCTTTCAATGTATCTACCTCAATCCATTCGTAATAGACAACACATCCAAAATAATCCAATGGAACTGCCGCAGTCTAACAAAAAGAGTGATGTTATATATTTGTTAAACAAATATGAGCCTATTGTCTTTGCTTTAGCAGAGACCTGACTAAAATCTTACCACATTTCTAAAATCAATGGTTATTTAACCATTAAGGCTCCTACACACAATGCCGGCGGGTATTCGGCCGGGCATGCCGCACACACGAGCATGGCATGTTTCCTATATTTCTTGTTTATTTTATACGGCACGGCGGCATGGCCGCCCGGCCGCTCGGCTAAAACCCGCCGGCGCTGCCGCCGGCACTGTGTGTAGGAGCCTTTAGGGATAGATCTGATGGGTATGGTGGAGTAGCTATACTTATCACGAATTCTATCCCATTTTCTATCATTACGTTACCACTTCATAGTGAGGAAATTTCAATTGTAGCTATTAAAGCATTGATTTAAAAAGTAAAGATACGGCCGTCCAAACATTTGCCTGACGCGTTCGCAATACAAAAACACTAACGCCATCTATTAGAACTACTCATAACTACGATGTCAGTCGGCGTAGGCTGCTCGTAGACGTAACCTTGTAAGAGCGACGAGTAATTTTTCGAGGTTAAGAGATTTTTTTATTTTTTATTATTCATAAAAGTATATATATTGCGCTTTGTTTGTTTACTTTGTAGTATTCTCCAGGTCCAGGTCCAGGCGTCTTCGAGCAATAACTAGATAGTTACATTAACACTTGGTATTGTCTTTTTCTTTAACATTCTTCTTGATCCCGACATAAAAAAATCGTCCGTTTTGAAGTGTGCGGAACATACACGTTAAATATATTGATTAGATTTAAAATATGGTTCACCACGTTCCTGTCTAATGACACGACTCCAGGCTTCATTTCGCACGGGATCAGTAGGAAATCTAAAATTAAATACGTATTTTCACTGTACTTTTTATTTTATTTTATTTATTTGGAAGAACCAACAATTACACATTATATTTTACAAAAAAAACGATTGAAGACAATTGACGTGCCCCACGGTTTTATTTTAGTCTAGTCTATGCATATGTTTATAATTCCCACGACTGTATCTATTTTATTATTTTTTGGTTTTTAGTACATTTATCTTAAACATTGCAATGTATGTTTAACATAAAACCGTTTAACTTAAAAAGTTTTTTTACCTATTTTTATTTTCTAGTTTTTAGTTTTTATTTCGCATTCTGTTTAATTCATTTAGTGCTTCATTATTGCAAGGTTTCTTGCCCGTTAGTTTATTGTAGTCCAACTCCTCTATACGGCGGCCATCTTAGATTTCAATTTTGCATAGTAAATTGTATTCTACTTGTTGAGACCTTTCATTTGATACCCATGTTGATGGGATTGATAAAACCTAAGTTATCCGCCATTTTGTAGAGGCCGCCATCTTGGATTTTAATTTTATATAGTACATTGTATTATACTGGTTGAGCACTTTCATTTGATACCCATATTGATGGGATCGATAAAACCTACGTTATCCGCCATTTTGTAGCGGCCGCCATCTTGTATTTCAATTTTTTATAGTTTATTGTATTCTGCTTGTTGAGCCCTTTCATTTGATACCCATATTGATGGGATTGATAAAACCTACGTTATCCGCCATTTTGTAGCGGCCGCCATCTTGGATTTCAATTTTTTATAGTATATTGTATTCTGCTTGTTGAGCCCTTTCATTTGATACCCATATTGATGGGATTAATAAAACATAAATTATCCGCCATTTTGTAGCGGCGGCCATCTTGAATTTATAATAATAATGAATAAACATAATTGTATTGTCACCAAAATCCAAAGTGTATACAAAATTTCAGATTAATCGGTTGACAGGAAGAGGGTGAAATTTGAATTACTAAATTTGACCCAAGAATAAATAAAACAAACGGGGTGAGCTAAATAATACCGTTTAATAATAAAAATAGAATTTATACAGTTATACAAATGTGCAACCAACAACGTTCTCCACAGATACACAAAAGACAAAGACAATGTTGATGAAGTAAAAGTCGGACAGAATAGACAATTGCATGAGATAAAATACACTTAAATTACAGCCACTAAGGAACACAAAGACAAAGACATATACTATTCTCATAGTTTCTGGATTGTGTCAAGTAAAATTTTTCTAAATAATCCAACAGATAGTGAAAATACATCCAAGTTAGAGAAAAACTTATTGAAATTGCCTGTGAGACGACGCAGAGATGCCTGCAAGCCTGCATTCGTGCGACTACGGGTGACGGCGAAAACAGGTCGTGTGCGCACCTCACGTCCCTGAACCGTCCTCGGGACAACATAGCACAACTTGTTACGGATATCCATACAATCATATGAGTTGTTACACAGATCGTATAGAAACATAGTATCTAGGAAAGTACGTCTAGACTTCAAAGAGATCATGCCATATTTTTTCAGCAAGTCGCTATATGGGTGATAAATACGACTTCTAGTACAACGGTAATGCATTGTTTTTAGGAACTTACGTTGTATACGCTCAATACAGTCATTATATTTATTATAATAGGGACCCCACACCGGCACAGCATATTCTAGTTGAGACCGGATTAATGACCGATACAAATGTAGATACGTGCTCGGGTAGATGAACTCCGTTGCTGATCTGATCACGAATCCATACATACGATAAGCCTTACTTATGATTCTATCAATATGTGCGTCCAGGTGCAGTTTATTATCTAGGAGTATTCCCAGATCACAAATTGTGTTGACTCTGTCTAGGGTTTCGCTTTGTAGTGCATAGGGGTATTTAAATTGATTTTATTTTTACTAATACTTGAAGTGTACTTAAAGATTTTTTACGGTAAGTACAACGTAACACATTTTAAATTAGCTTCTAATGAACATTAATATTTAGTTCTGTTTTCTATTAATTCTTATTGTAATATTATTCAATCTTTTAATTTCAACGGCAACAACGCGCGCCGCTGCAAAATTATCTTGTTATGTTGCACAGCCGTACAAACTTTTACATACTCTATGGTACGAAAAGCGCGGGCTGCCTGGCTCTGAGCCGTCTTTGATGAAAGAAAATTGTTTTAAATAATGTTAGAAGTTGATTTACAGACAAAGTTTTGACTTACCGGTGATATGAAATGTTATCATTACTTTGTGTCGTAATTCACGCAACCTTTAACAAAACAACCAGGCATTCTCGCTTTTGAAATTTACGACTGCACCCGAAGAGACCCGATCGCGGACTAGTTCATTCAGTTTAGACAAGACCTCCCTAGGACCACGGTCGAGGCGACGTTGTAACACGCGGTCAGACCAGTCCTTAATATATAAGTCAATGTATTAAAGTGTATAATAATACTTGTCTTGTCTCTATATACATTCCTCACCCTTCTTCTTCTGTACTTCAAGAGATGAATAATCTCTTTTCTGTTCTTCCAAAGCCCTTCTTAATACTGGGGGACTTTAATTGCCATCACCAATCATGGGATTGTTCAATTTCAAATTGTTATGGGGATGAATTACTTGATATAATAGATTTTCATAACTTATGCATCTTGAATTCAGGAGCACCCACTCGACGTTCAGATCCTAACCAAAACCAAAGCGCAATTGACCTTTCTATATGTTCTCCAAACCTAGCCTCTTCTCTTACTTGGTACACCCTGTCTTCTACTTATGGTAGTGACCATTTTCCTATAGTTATCTCTTATCCTCTTTCAAAACCAAATGCACCTATTAGGAGATCTAAAACATAAATTACCCCATAGTAATAGTAGTGACTGGGACAAATTTAAGGACATTGTTGACAGAAAGCTTTGTTCTTTGCCTGTTATTTCTGATGGTAATGAAAATAGTTGAAGTTTCAAGAAAAGTTCAAAAAGGACGCGTCCGCCAAGTTAAAAGATTCACGCGCTTTTTTTTTGCACTGGCATGTTATGCGTACTCTTTTTTGCGGTGTATTCACTTTATTACCGTTGATGTTTGCAAGTACATCACTACGAGTGGGACAGCACTAGAGCTGTCTTATCTGTGGAGAGAAAGAACATGGCGAATAAAACATGGTTACAATTAATTCTAAATATTTTTATTTTACATTTGGTGTGGTGGCGTCTCTACATACGTTAGTTCCATGATGGGGTAATATAATAATTTCATTTTTATTTAATCTGTGGTTGGCAATGTAAGGCAACCCTGTTGGTCTGTTGTCAGCAACTTGTGATTAGTTGTGATGTTCTGTTTCTTGCTTGCATTGACGTACAAATCCTCGCTTGTGGTGATTGAACGACAATTGACAGACCAGTGTCCAGATCCTTAGATAAAACGAAAGTATCGTATTTTCATGGGTACGTACAGTAATTTATAATAATACTCTCATTGTGCGTTCATAAGTTTACTAATACCCTATGTCAGCATTATCCTATATATGTGATGAATATGGATCTGATTCAGAAGATAGTGAAACAGATAGTAAAGACAACGAACCTGATAGGTAATAGAACATTATTTTAATACGTATATGGATTTAGATATAAGTATGTACAACCTTAGAATATGTTACGTCATTTAATTGACATCATTTGAATAACTGTTCGTAAACGAGTTACTAAACCAATTGTGATTACCTACCCTATGCTTTGTTTTGTATGTTGGTTATTTAGATGTTCTTTATTCTTGGTGAAGTAATTATCTAAACTGCAATTTGTCTTTTCAGGCCTAAACTTCCTGCTCCTAATCTGAGCAAAGTGCCAGTTGTGCACTCCAACATACACATAGATGATCCACAGCTTCATGGTGGCAGATCCCGAACATTTCCACATGTGAGGGGAAACTGGGCCACCTTTGTTTATGTGAATTGTATGTACCTTAATATTTTAATAAATGAAAAGGAATTAATATTTTTGATGATAGGAAGTATTTTTGTTTTAGATTGTCAAATAGCCGCTGTCTGTGATTTGATAGATAAATTGGAGAATGCAGTAGTAACAAAAGTTGAATCATGTCATCGCTGTGATGATTTTCACATCAGTTTGTCTAAAACTTTTGTATTGAAGTATCATTTGATATCAGCATTTAGTTCATCACTTCAAAAGTGCCTCGCTGATGTTGAAAGGTATGTACAGTTATTTGTATATTCTTTCTATGACATTCTCAGCCTTTAACACATCTTTACACTGTAATGTACCCTTTATTGTGCTGTTAAAGTATGATAGTATATTATAATTCATAAATCGAAATGAACTAAATTATATTTGCATTTTCAATATTAACATTAGTATGATTCTGCAAATTCAAAAGCAGAATACAATATTTTTATTTTAGTTATATCTAGTAATTTTATGGTGTTAGTCTATCTGTTTAGATGTCACATTATACCAATAGTAAGTTGTTCTTCTTAGTGTGCTGAGGGCCATCTAATTTGATTCAGCCCAAAAATTTGCCACTACTTTGGCACTTTCAGTGGAGTCATCAGCTCCTGTTATTGTGCAAACAGCAGGACAAGCAGGATATGTTATCAAGTGTCCCATTGTTTGTGAAACAACACCACATAAACACTCCAGGGCAGAGTTGTCTATGAATCTCTACCTGAACAGGTTTTCCATGCTACTGGGGTGTTGGTTTGAGGCAACCTGTGATAATGCGGAGTGACATTTCATTCATTGCTGTATCCACTAACTTTATAAGGGCTGAGCAACTCCACACGGTGCGCTCAAATTCACCTGCAGAGAAGACTAGGCGCTGTTAAGTGTTATTGCGAGCGTGCACCTTTTGCTTGATGTTATTGCAGTTTTTGGCAATTCTTAGTGACCTGTGTAACAATGAGATATTTTGGCAAACTACTAAATGAATGAATTTTTCAAGGTGGTGTGGATGCCCAAATTCAAAGCTAGGAATAGTGAAAAATACTCAAAGGAGTCTCGAGCCCGATTTTGATAAAAACTAAAACTGCATAATTACATTTTTGGAAAATCAATATTTCTACTTGCTAGCCAGGAATACCCATTATTTTTGAATCCATTATCATTGATGAAAAAAAACGCACTGTATATTAACGCCACTCGATAGAGTTGCTAAAACGGATCAAATTCTGGGAAGTAATAATAACATGCATGCATTATGGATGAAGTTATGATGACGAATAACTACCGGAGATTTATTGTGAAGGACGGCACGGTTGACATATGTCGGGCATGCCATCGTCCAGGCGAATCAATCCGTCACATTATCTCCGGGTGTTCTCGTCTGGCTAACGGAGAGTACTTGCATAGACACAACCTTGTAGCCAGGATTATCCATCAGCAACTTGCTCTAAAGTATAGCCTTGTGGAATCGGAAGTGCCGTACTATAGGTATGTGCCCGATCCAGTTCTCGATAATGGCAATATCACACTGTACTGGGATCGATCCATCATCACTGACAGGACTATTGTAGTCAATAAGCCTGATATAGTGGTGGTGGATCGATCAGAGCGGCGCGCAATGATTGTTGACATTACGGTCCCGCATGACGAGAACCTCGTGAAAGCCGAGAAAGATAAACAAATCAAGTATCTTGACTTAGCTCGCGAGGTTGTCGACATCAGACATGTGGGATGTGGACTCAGCGATCATTGTGCCGGTAGTCGTATCAGCCCATGGCTTAATTGCCAAGAGCCTCGACCAACACCTGAGGAGGCTCTCGTTAGGCAGCTGGATCAAGGGCTTGATCCAGAAAGCGGTACTCCTGGACACGGCTCGTATTGTTAGGAGGTTCCTCTCTCTGGAGCCCTGACCGCCGGTAGCTTGGACCCTATTCCCGATACCGGTGGGCTACTATTTTTTATATTTTTAAATGTTTTTTTTTTATGTCGTTTTATATTTAAATATTTAAATAAGTATGAAAAAAATGTGTATAAAGATGAATAAAGGAAATCATAACATGCATACAAAATTAAATTATATATTTTTCAAATTTTAAAATATAATGTCCTTGGTTGATGACTCTCGCAGCGCCGTCATCGTCCCAACATTATTTTAATTTCAAATGTTTAGTAACTCTTCTCGGCTGTATGCGAAAGTACAAGAAAAAAAGTTAACATTCTAAATTAGAATTTTGAAGTTAGTTGGGGCCAATAGTGACTTTGTTCGACGTTTCGGTGATTCCTACAAATTATTTGGATACTTTTACGTATTTTATCAAAATGAACTAGCTCCTTTAGTTTGCTGTATATCATTACTTCCCAAAAGGAGAAAGCCCATTTTCCCTACATGTCTGGGCCCACTTGTTACAGTCATGAAATTGGTGTAATTTTTTAGACAAATACACCAGGTATAATCTGACTTAATATCAATTAAATTGGCAATGGCATTTCTAAGATATTTTGATTTGAATTTATAGCTAAGTTAGGTTAGGAAATGCATTAAGTGACAAGCAACGGTACGATTAAACCAATATAATTCTTATTCAGCTGGTTCGTAATGAAAAACTAGTTACAGGCATTTCGTTTTACATGTGATTATACCGAAACCTCATATATTTGTAGTATCTACCTAGATCATGCTACAATAATGCATCATCAATAATGTAACAGGGACTGTGCTATAATATCAAACCTGAAAAAATTTCTTTTTAGCTAGGTTCATGATATTGTGTTTGTAATAGTCTGGCTAAGTTAGTTACGTACTGGGACTGAAAATAAAAAGGAACTCATTTTTATACAATTTCTTTTCTTTTTATAAATAAAATAAGTCTTTTTGCTTTTATACCTTGATTGTATTTTTGCTCTAAGTAAAAACTCAAAGTCGTTGGTAAAATCACAGAAAATACTTTATATTAATAATTTGACGATTGAGTTTATGTTTGACAAATGATGAATTGATGACATATATTTTAAAATCCGACACAATGTCTTTTTATCCATACAGTTGTAAATCGCTCCCGCTGTCTATGCGCTCAGATCTTTTAAACTACGCAACGGAATTTAATGCAGTTTTCAGCAATAGATAGAGTAATTCAAGAAGAAGGTTTATATGTGTATAAATCACTCCACACTACCCCACATTGGTATCTACATTGCACTTGGCGGGTCGGTAGTAAATGCGATAAAATGCATTTTTCTCAGTTTTGCCATTGTGAATTGAATTTTTTTTTCGTGTTTTTGTTATAAGATATAATGACGATAATTTTGCAATAAAACAGTTGACTGTAACGCGTGGGCCCAGAAGTGCGCATTCTCTTTAGATCCTTAATAGCGACAATATCGAATGGTGAAAAAAATAAAATAAAAAAGTGTGTATTTTTTTTCCAAAATCAACGGGATCGATTCCTGGCTAGGAAAATTGACTTTCCAAAAACCAATGACGCAGTTTTAATTTTTTACAAAATGGAGCTCGAGACTTTCTTTGAGTATTTTTCACTTTTCCTCATAGTTTCGGATTTGACCCTCCACGCTCACTTGGAAAATTCACATAGGTACTTCTAAAGACTTTTTTTTTGCAGTTTTGATCTTGGGTTTGCTGCAGTGAAAGTATATTGTAACGACGATCATTCAAGGACATTTATTTCTCTTGATGTGGATCCTTTTACACATAAACACTTACTAAATGTGTCCAAAAAAGTTGATGATGTACTGACTGAATTTCAGTTGCCTACATTTTATGAGGTGCGTAAAATTTGATTTTGCTATGAAAAAAAAAGATTTGTTCTAATTAAAAAACAACAAGAAAATATCTTCTCGCGATTGCGGACAAAACTTAAAGGTGCCTTTCCGAGACGGGCTTTGGACTGCAACTGCAGGCGACACTGCGGCTAGCGGCTGCGGTTGGACCGCAGTGTGGCCTGCGGTCACGGCTGCTTCTATTCCAAGTGCGGTGGCTTGCCGCGACTGCACAATGCATATAACCATGCGTCAGTCACTCCAGTACCTCCGTGCGAGAACGACAACACTACCATTAGTAGTAATAAAAACATCTGAGTAAAATATATGAAGGGAGCTACTTAATATTTTTATTTATGTCCTTTCCTATTGCTTTCTTTCCACTCCTTGTCTTTAAACCAAATTATTGCGATAATTTGGCTCGGACGTGTCGTAAAGAATTGGATGACAAAGTTAATTAACTTCTCTTCGTAATCTTTCGAAAAGTCGTCATTTTTTACGTTTGTACTCTCTGCAGTTCGCGACACCACTTGGCACTGCAGCCGCGGCCGCAGGCTGCATTGTCTCCGCGCTCGGAATCACTTTCATAGAGATTCATAGAAACAAGTGGTGTAAGTGCCTGCAGTTTGCGGTCTGCAGCCCATCTCGGAAAGGAACCTTATTTATTATGGATTTCACGTCGACCATTACACAAAACAAGTACTCCTAAAAATATGTTTCTTCACTCCTGTACTGCCTGTACATTGCTCACACTTTTGTATACCTATACATTTATGGCGATACAAAAGACATACCTGCAATATCATACGAATTGATTAGAAACTAGATACAGGGTCAGAAAGTAGAGAGTTAGAGACTGAACAATCTCAATATTCATCAGTAATAAAAAAATCTGCTGTTTCCTACACTACAACAGTGCAATACCTACACACCTACCTACACTGTCAAGATGCATGGAATAGCTGATTTTTCCATTTATGCATCGATATCCCGTCCACCCTTTTGTATTACCAAAAAATTGAAGAATCTACATAATATTAAGAACCTAAATCTCCCACTGGATTGAACAAAACGTTATGTAATCCAGACCAAAGTAAGGTTTATTCTTTCCCTGCACGTGTCTGTCTATTGGTGTCATACAATAAAGTAAATCTATTGTTAGGACCTTTCAAATTACATATTTACAATATATTATATTTAGCAAACAGAAGCGAAAATGTTAAAAAAAAGACGAGGTACACAAAATAATAAATACAACCATTTATTCTAACTTGGAACAAAATATCAATCACTGAAACTAACCTAAACTGCCACAAATCATAACGAATCCAATTAACACGTAATTGTTTTTGTTAAAAAAATAGTGAGTAAGTACACAAAATATTAAATTATGAATCTTACAGCCCTTTGAGCTATATTCCCGACAAAAGTCTCCCGCGACCAGAGACAATTCGAAGTTGTCACTCTTTGCCATAGAACTAACATGTGCTACGTAAAACCTCATCGCTTCCTAACATGGCTTCTCCTGACGCCAAGTCGCTCTCGACTTGATAGTTGTAGGTTACGCCTGCCCATTGCACAATACCTTGATACAGCACTGGAACCAAATCGCCCATTCTCCTTTTATCTGTCTTATTTTTTTGCGTATCATGCCAATACATCAGAAGTTTTTCGATTTGGTAGGTTTCGACTTATAGAACTTTCGATCTAACGGGTCACTCGAATGTACGTAGTAGACGATGTAGCCCGATTGTAACCGAGGTACTCCCAAAGGCTCTGCAAAGTCGATTCTATCTGCTCAATATTATTTCGCACTCGCAATCGCACCAATATGTTTCTCTTTCAAGTTACGAATGGAAATTAAACTTATAACACCCCTGTCTTTTTGCGTCGGGGGTTAAAAATGAAACCTAAAAATGAAAAATGAAATGTTAAGGATTTGAATGCTTTATTTGTATGTGTTTTAAATATTCTATCCAACTATATCATGGTTTTCAGCTGCACTTTAAGATTTAGTGTGAAGGAAGTCCATCAGCCAGCTTATGACTTTTTTGAAAAATAATTTGTTTTATATTTTTTCAGAATCCCTCGTTCCATATGAGTATCCTGTGGGTAAATGGGGATAAGAAGACCGAGCTTATTAGTATTATAGATGAATTAAATGAACTGTTATCTCAGGAGTTAGAAAAATCTCTGAACACTGTATTAATAGAGACAATTAATTGTAAAAGTGGTAATAAATATTTCCAGTACTCATTGAGTTGATATGGTAGTTCAAAATAAATCAAAAGCAATACTAAATATGAATTCTCTGGAAAATAGTAAAAATAAGGTTTATATTAACCCGAATTTCAATAGGTCACGGATAAATAATTCGCTCAACAGCCCCGCAATGCATGTTAATCCAAAATTTTCTCAATTTGTAGCGGCGAACAGTCAAAGTAACATACAAAATAAGAACAAAATTTACATTAACCCCAATTTTATAAAATCTAGAAGTGTCGGTGGTGGTAACCAATGCATTTCAAGTTCGGTCAATAATCATGTTATTTCCGATGTACAAAGTTCTGTCAGTAACTCATTGAACACTCATCAGCATCAATCAGTGTACAAAGAAGCAAAGGGTCTTCCGCCGCCAGTTTCACAATCTCGTTACAGTTTAGTTAGGCAGAATGTAACTAACAAACCAACAAATGAAACAGCGCTAAATAAAGCTAAATATACATTCAAATTAAACAAGTATAAAACTGTGTCATGGAAAGACATCAAAATAAATCTAACTAATGTTAAAAATGTTACAAATAATAATCTAAAAAGTTTTGAAACGAATTTCCAGACACAAATGAACGGAAAGGTCTCTAACTCATTAGTGCTCAATAGAAAAAATAATCAATTCAAACTTACTAATTATAATAATGTATCTCATATGAAGCAAGACAAAATAAAAAATAAGTTCTACATAGATGGTCTTAAAAGAATGCATCAAGCGAATCAATCAAGACTGAAGAAAATGAAAGGAAGTTTAAAGAAAAATAATATACCTTGTCCCCTATTCCGAAAATTCGGAACATGTCTAAGAAATGCACGTGGGAGGTGTGAGTTTTTACATGACCGGAAACACGTCTCCATTTGTCGAAAATTCATCAAAGGCCTATGTCATGACAAAGACTGCCTTCTGTCTCATGACTTAACGACAAAAAAAATGCCAACCTGTTATTTCTATTTACAAGGATCATGCACTAAAGCAGAATGTCCATATTTGCACGTTAAATTGAATGAAAAGACGAAGATTTGTCCAGATTTTGTGAAGGGGTATTGTGAGAAAGGTAGCAAATGTTTACAACGCCATGTTAATATTCCTGCCGAAAGCAAAAAGTCGATTTCCCAAGTAAGAGATTCATTCAGAAAGAAGTACAACGAATCAAGAATATGTCAAGGTGTTAAGAAAAAAAAAGATCGTCAAACCGCAGAAGAGAATCAGAAAATAGAAAAACAAAGTGTCAGTAGTGCTAAATCATTTTCAGCTAAAGGTGAAACTACTTCTGAAAATAGATATTACGATGAACACCGAGACGATGGTAACACCAATGAGTCATTTAAAACAATAAAACCTATGAGATGTAAATTAGGAACATTACCCTCATTTATACAGCTGTAATGTTTTGGTTACTCAATCGTCGTTGACTCCCCCCCCCTCCGTCATTAAATCTATTGTATTTTTGTTTTTCGTGTTTGACCGTATGCGTTCGCGTGTTCTTTGCGTCCTTCGCGAACATGCTCGAAGATTCACAAGCGTACGCGTTTCGACGCACAAGGGTTTTTTGTGTATTCTGTACAATACAAGTAAGGTGACGATTTTCGAACATCCGCTGTGCCGGCTGAGTGACGTAACGTAAGTCAAATGACGCGTTGCGATTTGTACGGACTATACCGAAATGGAGACAATAATTTTCAGTTTGGCCGCTGAGAGAATGCGTTCCTGAAGTCTGTCAGTTGGTCATGATTAGTGATGGGCAATAAGTAACACTATTAATATATATGTTTTTCAACCGACCCATAACAAGAATAACATAAGCTTTAATACTTGTTTGTCTGGTTTCTAATTTCTGAATTTAGCCAGCGTGAAGAAAATAAAAATGCACTAGTAATATTCTAAACAATTGGATATAAAATAAAACAATTATATTTTGAGTAGTTGCGACTGGGTTAAAATTTAACAAATGTAATCTGAATCCGATTTGCTTGAGGAGGTGCCGTCTTCATAAGCTTCGCCAACGCGTATTATTATATCATTATCAATCAAAGTATTGATTCATTCGGTCAAAGTTTTCGAAAATTAATTTTTTCGGTTTTTCGACGACCTTTGCCCAGTCATCTTTTGTGACTTTCCCGCCGCTTTCTTTTAATAGGGTCATCATCTTCTTCGTGCCGAATGGCGAATTATTCATGCATTTTATAATTATAATGAAAAACATAGGTATTATTAAAAAACAGACTCTTCACGAAGCCGTCAACCAAGCATTATGTACATCAAACTATGTAATTTTGCGCAAAAATTAGTGCTTAAATGAGACTTTTTTTTTTGTTCTGAAAAATCACGATTTACAGTAGGACTCAATGTAACGCACTCAAAACACTGCTGATAGATGGATTGAAAGTAAGGGGGTCCTGGAGGTGTTTAAAGTAAAAATCTTACATTAAAAACATGTATTTAAAGAAAAACTTGTGAAAATGTTGGAACTTTGACCCCCAATATCTCCGTAACTAGAAGGTTCCCAGGTATGGTCTAGAACAAAAAAGGCAAGGACGGGGAGAACAAGTGCCTTTCGGCTTCGTTAAGAGTCTGATAACACTCTTTTTAGTTTATTATTACGTTTATTAGACAGATAACGTTTCAACTGCTTAGTTATTTTTGGCACATCACTACAAAAAATAAAAATTTGACGTATCCTTGTAACAACGCAGGATGAATTATAAAATATATTGTTTTCTTATTTATTAAACATTAATTTTAGCGCGAAATTATAACATTTATTGCCACTTGATTTATTAATAATAAAATTTCTAGAACTTGAGAGAGCGCAGAGAACCTTGGTCAAGGTCATGTTCTTTAAACCCTATAGATACTCCACTTACAGCCTCTACCAATTATCTGATCTTTTGTCTGTAAGAAGGCTTTACTTGCTTCAACTTATACTAAAAAAACACACGGCTCTCCCGTATGATCCCTCTAAGCCTAAAAGCAGAAGGAGCTACTTAGTCGCTCCAACAGTTTGGGTTAGGTCTACTTTCGCTAAAAGACAATTGAGACAATCATCTAACCTATACAACTTATAAAGAATATAACTGAATAAAGAATTACGTATATACTCCAAGAAATTCCGGGATTGTAAAAAAGTTTTAACGGACTGGCTTAAAACTAAAACCTACAACGATGTTGAGACTATTTTATCTACTTTGCAATAGCCAAATTTACATTTGGTTACATTTGGTTTGTTGTGCACATGGTTAGTGAAAGATGTCTTATTTCGCTTCTTTCGATCCCAAGACACTGTCGCAGGGCTAGCCAAAATCCAAAACTGGAGACCGACATTTACACCATCCTGTACTGGCATCACCTGACGACATCACCCGCATGGGGCTCGATCCAATGGTTATGTCGGGTCGGCATTATTCTAGTGTCCTAACCCAGGTAAGTCAGTCTGGGCGTGAAAGCGTAACTTATAAACAAATAATATAAATAAACAGACACTCCTTCCTAGTTATTGCTGGACAGGATATGAATTAATTAATTAGTTTAAGTGAACTAAACCTAAGCAATGTTTATTATAACCCATACCATACAACCTCACTATTCACACTCACCCATACTCTCTCACACACTCACTCGTTTCACACATCTATCACACATACACGCGCGATCTGGCCTTTTTCTTCATAACTTGCTAAACTGCTTTGTATAATTTTAAATTACACATTTATTTTTAATTATAATTCATGTTTACTTACATAGTCTACACTCAAATTCAATTGCATAAAAATGATAATGTGGAAGTGCGGAGTCACCTTATACAAGCAATCCCTTGCTTATAACGTGATCTCCAACAATATGTATCGAAATGCTCATTGTGATTGAAATAAACATTTTTTTTTAGATATGATAGATTTTATGATATCGTTTTTAATAATATTATTTGTTAATAGGGCAAAAAAACAATAGTTATATGTTTATCGAAAATTTTTCGCCACTTCAAAGTTACATCGTCCTTTCACTCACGACCTGTCAGGAACGCATTCTCTCAGCGGCCAAACTATAATTGTAATATTTTTAAATGTCATTTTTTTTCATCTCAATTGTATTTGGTTCCGTTAAATCGAAATAAACTGTTGTTACATAAATTTGAGTTTTCATTATTCGTTTTGATTTTTCGTTTTGATTTAAATAGAATATAGTATTTATTGTTGTTGTGACACGTAAGAGGTACAATTCAAAAAAGAAACACTACGAAACTACCCCTAGGGTGTAGAATTATACATACTTACCCTTATAAACTCACGGTTCTTTCCATAGGGCTACCCTTTATGAGAATTGGGGTAGGCAGAAACCACATAACGCAACCTGCTACAATCCCTACATACCCCTTTCATCTCGTCCACTCCGACACACTATAAGGCCTCTGCCTCGAATCTTGCGGGCAGCGGGGCGGCGGCGGCGGCGGCGCGGTAGCGTCAGGATCTTATGTGTACATTTGATTGGACCGGTTCTCGAAAACAGCGGCGCGGGAGCGGGCAACGAGCGGTGCACTCCAGTCAAGCGGCGCCGCCGCCGCCGCCGCCCCGCTGCCCGCAAAATTCGAGGCAGCGGCCTAACACTACCACGCCGGTTGCAAGTACTACGCACCTGATCTTTCTGAACAACCTCACCAATAAGGTCAGTGTATATCCTTCTGGGGCAGTGGTTATTAACCTTCATGAGGGACCATTTGACAAAATTTCTGTCTAGCAATGGACCAGCCAGTTGGTTTATTGGTTTGGATCAGGGACAATTCGGGTTACCCATTGAAAGGGTTTTGATTGGGTTTTTCTAATCAGTTATTCAGAAACCCATACGATGTGGGTAACACTTTTGAACGGCTTAATTCAAGCCATGACCATACTGATCATCTTGGTTACCCATTGAAAGGTTTTTTCTAAGCAGTTAATCAAAAACCCATACGATATAGGTAACCTTTTGAAAGGCTTAATTTAAGCGGTTCACAAGGGTATACTTTCAACGATCCATCTTTCTGCGAAGTAGGTACCCACTTTTGCCCAAGTTTATTGAATAAGGCATATGTACCTAACCCGAACAAAACCTTACATTAAAAAAGGTTATCATAATGAGTGGGTAACCCTTTAAAACTCATTCAATGGGTTATTATAATGATGTTAAAACCCTTTCACTGGGTTTCAAGTTTCAAACCCATTCAATGGGTTATCATAATGATGGTGTAATCCTTTCATTAGGTTTCAAGTATAAAACCCATTCAATGAGTTATCCATATGGATGTGGGAACCCTTTTACTGGGTTCAAGCATAGTATCGAATTGAAAGCTGTTTATGAGGTATTACACACGTCACACCGCATTCACACAGGGCGTTTTTGTACCTTGTTACAGTGGGATTAACCATGTCACTTAATATGTTTATATTGGTGTCGCCAATCACTATAATATTTTCAGATACTGGTACGGTTTTCACTAGCGTCTGTAATTGCTGAATAAATATAAATTTATTTTTGGAAGGTGGTATATATATCGCGATTACATGTGTATTATTTTCCCCATGCTTTAATTGACCATGAAGTGTTTCTACTGCTCCTGTGTTTACAATTTTCGCTTCTAAATTCAATCCATTCTATTTAATTAATCCATTTAATTCTTGGCGTAGATTAATATTCCTCCTCCCCTGCTCGTTTCTCTAGTATGTATAAATGTATTATATCCTACTATTTGATAAAATGAAAGTTCTTCTTTCTTTATACTTATTTAGCTTAATATTAAGATGTTAATGTTATATTTATTTTTATCAAGTAATATTAATAACTCGTTAAAATGATTCCGAAGTGATCTTATATGGAATTAAATTGGAATTTTTTTAATTGGATTTTATGGAATTGAATTGGATTATTCCGTATAATTATGGAATATATTATATTCCATATATTTTGGGATAGGTCATTATTTAGAGCTGTTATATCATAGTATCTTTTAAAATTAAAAAGATCGTAATAGCTATCTGTACCATCGAATGTTGCTGTTAGATATCCCCTCGTGTGTACTTGCCGCGTCATGTAGGTACGCGTGTTTATTTACATTCGTCGAGCTATTCAAGTCTTCCTCCGATCTAATCAATACATATATACATATAATAAAAATGTAACGGGTCGCTGTCTGTACATGGAAGATATATGAAAAAAAAAATATTATTGGGACCTTTATCAACACAAATAGCACCCAAAATAATGATTGTTAGAATTTTTGTATGTTTATCTGTTTGTCTGTGCGTTTGTGCACGGTAATCTCAGAAACGGCTTAACTTATTTGGATGTGGTTTTCGCTAATATATTGTGGTAAGCCTCACTTAACATTAAGTGTTTGTTTTATGTCAATCTGTTCATAACTAAAAAAGTTATGCCAAGTTAAAGACTCACGTCGAACATTTGTTAAACTATCTATTCTTTCTCTGTTCAGTAGCATTGACTGGAACTAATAACTAAACTTCATCATAATGGTCTATATAAAATTATGATTATATAATAATAAAAAAAATATGCCTGCCATATCAAAAAATTAATTTAAAAAGTGAACTAAAAAATAAAAACAAGTTACATGATTTTAGTATCAAGGCAGGAAGGAGGAGGAGGAGAGGGCGCTGCAGTGCGCACGTAAACAAATAGCTCCGTATATTAAATTCATAAAAAATGGTTTAAATGATTATTTAATATCGATATAGTGTTTAAGTGAATACATAAGTGATATATAGTGTGTGTTATTGAAGAACTTGTAATTTTTTCTAAAAATACGAGACAAAACTGTTCAAAAGTGCCAGAAAAATAACGACCACAACATTAAAAAAATAGTACACAAAGCGATAAAATTTCATAAGAACCTGAACAATTCTGCAACAAGAAGGAAGAATAAGGCCAAAAGGTACTCATCTATGCCAATTATATAATAAATTAGTAAATAAATTAAAATTTGATAAACATTGGTCTAACTTCTTGTGTTTAATGCCATCTACCGAAAACAGACCGAATCACAAACAACAGAAAAAATCGATAGCGGAAACTGCTTTCGCTAATGCATAATAGAGATCGCTACTAGTTTGTTTTGGACGAGACACAACATACAATTTTAATAACTTACGAGATGGCTCCTGCACCCTTATGCTCAGGATGTCAACAAAAAGTACCCATTAGAGAAAATCTTACCTGCTCGTTGTGTAAATGCAGATATGACCTGGAGTGCGCTGGTGTCTCAAAAGACTGTTATTCCAAAATAATGACCCTAGAAAATAGGAAATCATGGAAATGCCAGACTTCAAGACTTGTATTGGTAAAATGCCAAAAACGGGAAATATTGACACCCCTATACGCTCTCCAATAGTTCCTGATCATACCCAAAACCTATTCACACCAACAAAGAGAAATAATGTAGACACTACTTGCTCTGATGACCTGAGCTTCCTCGGAGACACTTTACATACCCAAAAAAATGTTGGAATCTTTAATGATACACAAACTCAATTAACTATGCAAAATTTGAGCGAATTAATAATATTAAGTTTAAAAGAAAACAATAAATCTATCATACAAAAACTGCAAAGTACAATACAAATTGAAATAAAAAGAGCCATTGCTGAATTAAGACAGAACTTTGATCTCAAAATAAATAACCTAACAGAAAAAAACAATGAAAGAAAACATGAAATTGTAAATATTAACAATGAAATAGAAGAACTTCGTATTGAAAATGAAAACCTAAAGAAACAAATAAAGGAGCTTTCGCTGCCTACATCCCGAACACCTAGCATTCCTGCAGACAATCATAAAAAAACTCGTGCTCTATGGTCTTACAGACTACTACAAGGAACCTGAAAACGAGCTCCATGATCGTCTTATAGAATTATTTCGAGATTTTGTCAACGTAGACCTATCAGGATACATCGAAGACATGTATAGAGTGGGAAGAAAAGGCGTATAAAACCGGCCACTGGTTATCGTGTTGCTCAGTAAAAGGATGACTAACTATTTAATAAACAGCAGCCTGTGCTTTCAAGGAACAGGATTGTTTATATCCGAATTTTTGGATGCATTTATGCAAGGAAGGAGAGAGCACAAATGCGGGAAAAGCTAATAAAGGCCAGGAAAAATGGCCTCCATGCAATTATTAAGAGAAGACACTCAAACTAAAATTCCATTAAGACAAACATAGACTAAACATACCTACATCACGACTAAAAATGCATGCTTCAAGACATTGATTTAAAAAGTAAAGATACGGCCGTCCAAACGTTTGCCTGACGCGTTCGCAATAAAAAATACTAACGCCATCTATTAGAACTACTCATAACTACGATGTCAGTCGGCGTAGGCTGCTCGTAGACGTAACCTTGTAAGATCGACGAGTAATTTTTCGAGGTTTAGAGAAATAAAATACTTTAATTGTTCATAAAAATATATATATTGCGCTTTGTTTGTTTACTTTGTAGTATTCTCCAGGTCCAGGTCCAGGAGTATTCGAGTAATCGGGGAACATTCATAAAAAAAAAGATATTGACGAATTAATAGCCTTCCTTTTTGAAGTCGGTTAAAAAACATATTCCATGAAAGAAGCACAAATTACTAATTTTAATGCAACAATAACTATATACTTACATTAACACTTGGTATTGTCTTTTCTTTAACATTCTTCGTGATCCCGACATATAAAAATCGTCCGCTTTGAAGTGTGTGGAACAAACACGTAAATATTGATTAGATTTAAAATATGGTTCACCACGTTCTTGTCTAATGACACGACTCCAAGCTTCATTTCGCACGGGATCAGTAGGAAATCTAAAATTAAATACTTATTTTCACTGTACTTAAAGATTTTTTACGATAAGTACAACGTAACACATTTTAATTTGCTTCTAATAAACATTAATATTTAGTTCTGTTTTTTATTAAATGTTATTGTAATATTATTCAATCTTTTAATTTCAACGTCTACAACGAGCGCCGCTGCATGCTGCTGTTATCTTATTATGTTGCACAGCCGTACACACTCTATGGTACGAAAAGCGCGGGCTGCCTGGCTCTGAGCCGTCTTTGATGAAATAAAATTGTTTTAAATAATGCTAGAAGTTGATTTACAGACAAAGTTTTGAGTTACCGGTGATATGAAATGTTATCATTTTTTTATTGTACTTTGTGTAGTAGTTCACGCAACCTTTATCAACACAACTAGGCATTCTCGCTTTTAAAATTTACGACTGCACCCGAAGAGACCCGATCGCGGACTAGTTCATTCGGTTTAGACAAGACCTCCCTAGGACCACGGTCGAGGCGACGTTGTAACACGCGGTCAGACCAGTCCTTAATATATAAGTCAATGTATTAAAGTGTATAATAATACTTGTCTTGTCTCTATATACATTCCTCACCCTTCTTCTTCTGTACTTCAAACAGATAATGGCATCGGTAACTAGAAATGCTTATAATGTTATTACTGATATAACAATATTTATAGGAAATAGTTCAAAAGTTACAAAACAAGATATCACAGACAGTGTAACAGAGTTGTTAAAGTTGAATTGTCGTAAAGTAATATTGTGTGCTTTTCCATATTTTGAAAAATTGTCAAACAGAAAAAACAACTATATTCACATGCTGAATAAGCATGTTCGTTTCTTAGTAGGTCACTATAGTGACAGGCTTATATACCTTGATATCAACAGTTTTGTTGGTAAACTTAAGTCAACGCGTGGTAAAGTGTATCTACCTATTAGTTGTAGACACAAAATAGCTAGGCTATTAGTTTATAATATTCACTCAGACATAAGTAGTATGTCAATGTTTAGTTCTATTATCAACACTGCGACTATTAGTAATGATACTAATAATTCTTTTAATTTTATTTATAATTCTTTTTACAATTCCTGGGAGGATTCATGTTTAACTAATGAATATTCTCGAGTGGGGTCAACTAATGGCATGGGCGTCTTGGGGCTTACTCCGGATGCTCATTTAAACTAGTTAGTACGACAAAAGAAGATACCAGTGACATTAATGTTACACCGATCAACAACAATGTGCCTTCTTGCTATAAAATAGCTAAATGTAAAAAAGGGGTTAAGCAGAATTCTATGCAATTATTTCACCAAAATATTCAAGGTTTCTCTTCAAAGCAACTTGAAATTGAATTGTTTTTAGAAAAAACAAAGTTTGAAATTGTTTGTTTCACTGAACATTGGTTAAAAGACTATGAAACGCTAATTAATTATGCAAATTACAGTGTGGGCAGTTGCTTTAACCGGAAAGTTAAGATTCGTGGGAGCTTAGTTAAAAATTGTATTCAATTTAAGACTCGTAGTGATATTGTTGATCTATCGGTTGAACATAATATTGAGCTGTCTTGTGTTGAGCTGGATAGGCCTGTCATAGTGTGCGTTTACAGACCCCCAAATTATCAAAACTACTCTATATTTGAGTCAGTAATGGAAGATGCTTTAGCGAAACTTGCAACTGGCAATAAATCGCTGGTTATCTGTGGTGACTTTAATGTTAATATTTTAGATGAAAATTCAAATAGCAGTAGGTTATTACATCTCTTTAAATCATTTAATTTGTTAAACGTGTTTTCGGAACCAACCCGAATTACCACAAATACTGCTACATGTATTGATAATGTTTTTTGTTGCTGCGACTACTTGGATAAATCCATTGTAAATTACCTTCCTTCTGATCATAGCGGTCAAACCGTTGTTTTCGAGTCCTACACACCATTAAAAAAAATCCAGATAAAGTCTAGACAACACCTAGTAATTTGAATAAATTAAATAATAACTTAGTTAGTAATTTAGGTATCCCGGGCCATATTATTGAAAATGTAAATCAATTTTATGAGGAATTCTTTTCAGTAGTTTACACCGAGTTCAATAATACATTAAAAATGAAAACTAAATCTATTTGCCCTAAGTTTTTGTTCAGTGACTGGGCAACTAAGGGTATTAGGAAAAGTAGGGAGCGATTGTTTGAGCTGTACGGCCTTAAGCCTTACATGAACTCGGAAACTTTTAATAAATATGTTGCAACTTATTCAAATTTTTTTAAAAACACTTGTAAGGTAGCTAAAGCCTTATTCATTAGCAACAAAATTAAATCCGCCTATAATAAAATTAAGACGGTTTGGAAAATTATCAATAGTGAAACTAATAGAAATAAAAAATATAATAATGATATTACACTAGAGACAACAAGTGGTCTTCTAACCTCTGAAGACGAAGTTGCTCAAGAATTTGTAGATTTCTTTACTAGTATCCCACTTAAAACTACTGAAACCTTAAATTCCTCACCCTTGCATTCTATTGATTTATTAAGAGCTAACGTTTCAGCCTGTCCGGTTGAGTTTCAATTTAAGCATATAAACCCCATAGCAGTCATTAAAGCTTTTAAGGAAATCAAAATAAAATTAACTGAAGATCTATGGGGAATGTCGAATATGTCGATTAAAGTTTGTCAAGCTATTATTGAGACTATAGCACCGTATTTAGCATTAATATTTAACTTGTGTGTGGACCAAGGAGTCTTCCCGGACCTTATGAAATACAGCAAGGTAATACCACTTTTCAAATCCCGCGACAGTAAAGACACCAATAACTATAGACCCGTATCCGTGTTGCCGGTTTTTAGCAAGGTGTTTGAAAAGGTAATGCTTAATCAAATGCTCAACCACTTTAACACCAATGATGCCGGTGTAACCTTATTAAAACACATATTTACTGCGTGGGAAGAGGCACAAGATGCCATAGGAATCTTCTGTGACCTCTCGAAAGCATTTGATTGCGTAAACCACGAAACCCTACTCTTAAATCTTGCACATTACGGTTTAGGTAAACTTGCGCTCAGTTTAGTGAAATCATATTTGAACGATAGACATCAGCAAGTACAAATAAATGGTGTCAATTCAATGGGTTTAAAAGTAAGTATGGGTGTACCGCAAGGTTCGATATTAGGTCCTTTCCTCTTTTTAGTCTATATAAATGATCTCCCCCATTTATTTAAAAACCAACCACAGATGGTGTTGTTTGCTGACGATACCTCTTTAATATTTAAGATAAACAGACGTGCTACAAATCTTGACGACGTAAATAACGCTCTACTACAGGTTCATAATTGGTTCACCGCGAATAGTTTAGTATTAAATGGGAAAAAAACGAAGTGCATCAGATTTGCTCTACCGAATGTCAAAAGTAGTAATAGTGACATAGTATTGAATCAAGAGAAACTAGAATTCGTCGAAAAAACTGTTTTCCTGGGGATCACGCTCGACTCAAGCCTACAATGGGGTCCGCATATAACATCTCTTGCAGGACGGCTGAGTTCAGCAGCATATGCTGTTAGAAAAATCCGTCAATTTACTGATGTAGATACCGCGAGGCTGGTCTATTTTAGTTATTTTCATAGTATTATGTCTTACGGTATTTTACTATGGGGACGGGCTGCAGACATCGAATCTATATTTATTCTGCAGAAAAGAGCTATCAGAGCCTTATATGATCTACGTAGGCGTGACTCTCTAAGAGAACTGTTTAAGGAAATTAACATCATGACAGTACCTTGTCAATACATCTATGAAAACATCATGTACGTTAGGAAAAATCTGCATTTATTTAGTAAAAGAGGTGACAGGCACCACTATAGTACTAGAAACAGGGACGAACTAGTACAGCCAGGTTTTAGGTTAGCTAAAGTAGACTCATCTTTCATGGGGTACTGTTTAAAATGTTACAATAAAATACCTCCCCACATTCTACAACTAAACGAGACGAAATTTAAATCTTGTATAAAACGCACACTATGTAGGCAAGCATATTATAAATTGGGGGATTACATTGATGATAAAAATGCTTGGCTCACTGCTGGTCCTGCTCCACAAGCATAGGGGCCAACTAATTTATTACCATGTGAAGTTATTGTGGAAGCTGCAGAAGATTGTAATAATATCTTTGCATTGTATAAATTCAATCTCTTAGTATTATATAATTGCATAGCACATGTGTGAGTACTATGTACTGTAAAGCTACCATTTACATTTAGTTATCTTTCATTGACTTGAATTTGCCCTGGTGGCTGAGAGAATGTCATGCTCACTCAAATGTCTCGCTGATGGTGGCGGGTGTGTCGGGTCATTTAGCTCCCTTCAATATGGTTGAGCTGAATGGGTCTGATCCATGCGTCATGTTCGTGAACGGGCGCTGTCAGTTGGGACTGGTCATCTCTAGGCTGCCATGGTTTATTTTAACTACTTACTTTGTTTTTAAATTGTTGATATAATGTTTTACTCTGGACGCTCTTAACGTGCACGTATTTCTACATCGTTCTCACATATGTTTAATCTCAACATGAATGATGTAACCAAGATTTTGTACAATATTTTGATTGAAAAGAGTGTCCATGGAGTTTCTTGCCCATTCTTCTCCATAGAGATCTACGCTTTGGAATGGGCAACTACAGTACTTTCACAAGTTATTATGCCTTGTGTCTGTGACTGTAGCTTAGCCTTATTTGTTTTTCTGACATTCAAAAGTGCCTGTAATGGTCTAATTGAAATAAATGCTTTTGAGTTTGAGTTGAGTTTGATGAATAATCTCTTTTCTGTTCTTCCAAAGCCCTTCTTAATACTGGGGGACTTTAATTGCCATCACCAATCATGGGATTGTTCAATTTCAAATTGTTATGGGGATGAATTACTTGATATAATAGATTTTCATAACTTATGCATCTTGAATTCAGGAGCACCCACTCGACGTTCAGATCCTAACCAAAACCAAAGCGCAATTGACCTTTCTATATGTTCTCCAAACCTAGCCTCTTCTCTTACTTGGTACACCCTGTCTTCTACTTATGGTAGTGACCATTTTCCTATAGTTATCTCTTATCCTCTTTCAAAACCAAATGCACCTATTAGGAGATCTAAAACATAAATTACCCCATAGTAATAGTAGTGACTGGGACAAATTTAAGGACATTGTTGACAGAAAGCTTTGTTCTTTGCCTGTTATTTCTGATGGTAATGAAAATAGTTGAAGTTTCAAGAAAAGTTCAAAAAGGACGCGTCCGCCAAGTTAAAAGATTCACGCGCTTTTTTTTTGCACTGGCATGTTATGCGTACTCTTTTTTGCGGTGTATTCACTTTATTACCGTTGATGTTTGCAAGTACATCACTACGAGTGGGACAGCACTAGAGCTGTCTTATCTGTGGAGAGAAAGAACATGGCGAATAAAACATGGTTACAATTAATTCTAAATATTTTTATTTTACATTTGGTGTGGTGGCGTCTCTACATACGTTAGTTCCATGATGGGGTAATATAATAATTTCATTTTTATTTAATCTGTGGTTGGCAATGTAAGGCAACCCTGTTGGTCTGTTGTCAGCAACTTGTGATTAGTTGTGATGTTCTGTTTCTTGCTTGCATTGACGTACAAATCCTCGCTTGTGGTGATTGAACGACAATTGACAGACCAGTGTCCAGATCCTTAGATAAAACGAAAGTATCGTATTTTCATGGGTACGTACAGTAATTTATAATAATACTCTCATTGTGCGTTCATAAGTTTACTAATACCCTATGTCAGCATTATCCTATATATGTGATGAATATGGATCTGATTCAGAAGATAGTGAAACAGATAGTAAAGACACCTTTAAAGTGACACCAATTAAAGTGTGTTTACCTGAAGAAATTAAGAGCATCACCAGATAACGTGGTTTTATAAATAAGTTAAAACTATTCCTAGTAAAAAAAAGATACTATAATATAAATGAATACTTAACTGACAAAATATAAAGCAATAAAATTTTAATTTTTAATACTTTTATATTAAGAAATTTTATAACCACAAACACACACACTAAAACACGCACACACACAACACACAAACATACACCCCACACTACACTACACCACCACCACTTACACTGTGAGCATATTTTATTATCTTAATTAATTGTTAACCGCCTACAGAATATATTATGTGCCTTAAACTAATGTAGTAATTTAAGATAATTATAACTATAACTAAAATTGATCTCAATATTAAATTATAAGTAATCTGCTATAATATAGTACAACTATTGTTCTTAAGATTTATAAATAAATAACCACAATATAATACTATTGATCTCAATTACAAATAACATATATGTAGTGATGCTGCTTTATGTTACTTTCTTGTTTATCTATTTTTCCGTGAAATTGTATTAGTATGTTACTCATAACCCTCTATTTGTAAATTATAAGTAAAAATAATTTCTATGATTTCATTAACTACATACAATTTAATTTAAATATTATATATTGCTGTGCCCTAACAGGGTCCATAATACTGTTCTTAGCTGTAAGCCTATTATAACACCTTTTGTAACATTATGGTACGCAATAAAATGAATATGAATATGGAACTAAATAGATTATAATAATTTTCAACACACTTGCTCATAAAATGGCTCTAATTTCACCGCAATTAGGCACATAATGACACCTATAATCAAACTGTGACTTTTTCATTGCTATTATTCACAATGAGTTATAGGGTTTTCTTTTTTATTTTATTGGTTGAGTTGCTTTCATTGCTTTGTTCTTAAAAAAGTTTCGATACAAAAAAGATCGTGTTCAATAGTACAAATAAATTAATGTACCTATTGCTTGCTCATTTCATGCAACTTCGTATTTAAATAGATAATTTCAGCTTGTACATTTTTAATATATAAAACTTTCACTCAAATATAAATTTGTTTTCTCTGTAATAAAGAAAACTTTGAATTCCCCATTTTGTACGTGGATAAAACGCTATCCGCGAAATGCCAAAAAAAAAGAAATCTCATTCTTTGGTCTATGGCCGATCGCCATTGTTAGATGCGCGCGCATAGTAAAACTGATTAATTTTTCCCGCAATTGCGAAATATTTTTCACAATTCGTTTTCACGGTTGAAATTATAGTTATTTATTAATTAAAATGTCTACAAGTAATAATTTATGTTGTATTCCGCCCGATATAAGATTTGAAGCCCTTAGCGTTATGGAATGTTTACTGCCTGTTCTGTATGGTGTCGGACGTAAAGAATAATACCATCCCATATCTCCCCGTAGGTGTCGTAAGAGGCGACTAAGGGACTTACCAGAGAATGGGCAGCAGCGTTCTCTGTGCCTTTGTAACAACCATACTGCGATCGCCAACCCGCCTGCCAAGCGTGGCGATTATGGCAAAACCCCCCAAATGAATAGCGCAACACACAAATGGCCCCTAGTACCCGGCAGCCCGTCTACCCTCGACTATGGTAGCGGTCGAGGTGACGGCGTGGCAAGGGGTGCGAAGAATCTCCGGACGGGATCTGGCTGCCTATACCGACGACTTGACCTGGCAACATACAACACGCGTACACTCCGGACCGACGAGAAGATAACGGAACTCGAAGAGGAATTGAGCAGGCTGCGATGGAGTATTGTGGGATTATCTGAAGTCCGAAGAGAGGGGGAGGACACGATAACCCTGAATTCCGGCAACCTGCTCTATTTCCGAGAGGGTGACCGGCAGTCCCAGGGTGGTGTTGGGTTTATCGTCCACAAGTCCCTCGTGAACAACGTGGTGAAGATCGAGAGTGTGTCGACCAGGGTGGCGTGCCTTATACTCAGAATATCCTCAAGATATTCGCTGAAGGTCATACAGGTCTACGCCCCGACCTCGGCACACCCCGACGAGGAAGTGGAGACCATGTATGAGGATATCTCTAAAGCCATGCATGGTTTCAAAACTCACTTCACCGTTGTCATGGGAGACTTCAACGCGAAGCTGGGCAAACGAGACGGTGATGAGCTGCAGGTGGGGAAATTTGGGTTTGGACGTCGGAATCACCGGGGTCACCAACTGGCTAGTTTTATGGAGAAGGAGGGCCTCTATATGATGAACTCTTTCTTCAGAAAGCGTGAGCACAGGAAGTGGACCTGGCAGAGCCCCGATGGTGCAACTAAAAATGAGATTGACTTCATCATGTCAACCAAGAAGCAAATGTTCAATGATGTCTCTGTGATCAATTCGGTGAAAACCGGGAGCGATCACCGCATGGTAAGAGGCACATTGAACATCAATATCAAGCTTGAAAGGTCTCGACTGATGAAGTCTACGCTCCGTCCAGCACAGATGCAGATCCAAAACCCCGAGAGCTTTCAGCTTGAACTCCAGAATCGTTTCGAGTGCCTAGGAAGCTCAGTGGACGAATATAACGACGGGTTCGTGGAAACTGTCCATACGACTGGGTCTAAGTTCTTCAAGACCCGTCGTCCAGACAAGAACAAAAAACTCTCAGAGCATACTCTCAAGCTCATGAAGGAGCGGCGTGAGATGATCCTGCAGTCTTCAGACGAGGCGTGGAAGTACCGGCAGCTTAATAGACGGATCTCTAAATCCTTGAAGAGCGACCTCCGCAGCTTTAATACCGAGCGTGTTAAAGACGCAATTGAGCGGAATAAAGGCTATTTGCAAGAGATCTGGCTATTGGGCAGAGCCAGCTCGCAAAACTGAAGACCGACGATGGCAGGATCGTATCCGCCAAACCTGAGCTTTTGAGGGAGATCGAGAGGTTCTATGGGCAGTTATACACGTCAACTAGTGAACCTGTTGTAGATCTAGCAAACGACCCAAGAGCTAGACTAACCCGACACTATACCGAAGACATCCCGGACGTCAGCCTGTACGAGATTAGGATGGCTCTGAAACAGCTTAAAAACAACAAGGCACCGGGTGATGACGGAATTACGGCCGAACTCCTGAAGGCGGGTGGAAAACCGGTACTTAAGGCCCTTCAGAAGCTGTTCGATTCCGTCATACTCGAGGGGAAAACGCCACAGGCATGGTGCAGAGGTGTGGTGGTACTCTTCTTCAAAAAGGGCGACAATGCCCGGCTGAAGAACTATAGGCCCATCTCACTTCTGAACCATGTTTACAAGTTGTTTTCAAGAGTCATCACGAATCGCCTCGCGCGCAGGTTTGACGATTTCCAGCCTCCCGAACAAGCCGGTTTCCGAAAAGGCTTTAGCACCGTAGACCACATACATACGCTGCGGCAGGTTATACAGAAGACCGAAGAGTATAACCTGCCTCTCTGTTTAGCGTTTGTGGACTACGAGAAAGCCTTTGATTCGATCGAGACTTGGGCTGTACTGCAGTCTCTCCAACGGTGCCAAATCGATTATCGGTACATCGAGGTGTTGAAGTGTTTATACAAAAACGCCACCATGTCAGTCCGACTTCAGGACCAGACCTCGGAACCTATCTTTCTGCAGCGAGGTGTGAGACAGGGAGACGTCATATCTCCGAAACTGTTCACCGCTGCACTGGAGGATGTCTTCAAGGTTCTGGACTGGCGAGGGCTAGGCATCAATGTCAATGGCGAGTACATCTCTCACCTTCGGTTTGCCGACGATATTGTGGTTATGGCTGAGACCATGGAGGACCTCAGTACAATGCTCGATGACCTCAGTAAAGCTTCCGGACGAGTGGGTCTTAAAATGAACATGGACAAAACCAAGGTCATGTTGAATGCCCATGTAACACCCACTCCTATCAAGATCGGAGACTCTACAATCGAAGTTGTAGACGATTATGTCTACCTGGGACAAACGGTCCAGTTAGGTAGGTCTAACTTCGAGAAAGAGGTCAATCGTCGAATCCGACTCGGCTGGGCAGCGTTCGGGAAGTTGCGTGGTATCTTCTCGTCCAACTTACCGCAGTGTCTCAAGACGAAAGTCTATGACCAGTGTGTGTTGCCAGTGATTACATACGGGACCGAAACGTGGTCGCTCACAATGGGCCTAATTAGAAAGCTTAAAGTCACCCAAAGGGCAATGGAGAGGGCTATGCTCGGAGTTTCCTTGCGTGATCGAATCAGAAATGAGGACATCCGCAAGAGAACCAAGGTTACCGACGTAGCCCGAAGAATTGCCCAACTTAAGTGGCAGTGGGCAGGGCACATTGCTCGCAGAACGGATGGCCGATGGGGCCGTAAAGTTCTGGAGTGGCGACCGCGAACCGGAAGACGTTGCGTTGGAAGGCCTCCCACTAGGTGGACCGATGACCTGATGAAGGTTGCAGGGATCCGCTGGATGCGAGTCGCACGGGACCGGTCAATGTGGCGACACTTGGGGGAGGCCTATGTCCAGCAGTGGACGTCTATTGGCTGAAATGATGATGATGATGATGACTGCCTGAAAACTCCAAGGACAAAAGGGTATGTGACAGGAAGTCAAAATAGTTACTTTTTTATGAACTGTCAAAACGCAAAATGTGTACGGGGTTTCGTATGAAATAGCACGTTGTGACGTCATACTTATTTGGGATCAAATGTAATACTTATTATCAGTAAATCCAATTTTACAATTATATTGTCCCCCAATATTTAATTTCTGTACGGTGATGGTAGTTTTTAAGATGAGTGGCCTTATTTCTACGTATTTTTATATTTTATTTTTGACCTTGTCAACTAGCCTAATATCTATTAGCGTACCAAAATTTCATACAATGGCAAAACAACAAGAATACGTAAGAAGTCTCTTTCAGAAAATGCGTTCATGGCGTATTTTAAAGAATTATCTTCTAAGTGCAAACCTATCTCTTTGTGGTGTAATACTCAATGTTAAAAAGTACAGTCCGAACAAAGAATGGAGTGGACTTAAAAACATACTCTAATGTCAGCTTATCTAAACTATCACTAAGAGACTATCCGATGGATTTAGAAGCAAGAAATCAAAGGTGTTATCGTCTCCAGATAACCAATATCTGGCTACTAAGGTTAGTTTAATTAATTTTAAATATCTATATAACTTTCAGCCTGTGTTGTGTGTTGAACTTAATTGTTATTTCTTTTTTTCAGGTTGCCGTAATATTTGGTGTAACTGGTGCATTTGGGATACAAGAACTAACAAATATAACTGTAAAATACGTAGAGAACCATGGCCATCAAAAGCAGTTACTTATAATTTTACTAACTGCACATTTACTAATTGTTTCTTTAAATAAACTTTTTATCTACTAAATAAAATGATTTTTTTGTATTATTTTCTTCACAAGTGTGTTGAAAAACGTCGTATGATACACGTGTGTATTGATGATTACCGTCCTCGGCTCTCTTGAGACCCTCACCTAACGGCTCGGGTCTCAATGGCGCCTCAGCGGTAATCACCAACATTACTCACTTGTACCATAATGTACTATTACTGTGCAATTAAAACGCCATTGTGCCCAAAAGTAGAAAACTGCTATATTCTTTGTAATGAGTAGGTTTCCACTAAGCCACTAAGAAAGGGTTTTTCGAACTACACCCCAAATAGGGTGAAATGGGGTGTTACATTTTCTGTGAAAAATTTTACTCACGTGGTAGATTGACGTGAAAATTAGGGCACAAACTCTTCTGTTAAAATTATGAAAAACGAGTATCACAGATTTTCCAAAATCATACCCTGACTGATATATCAACGCACAGCTCAAGCCGTTGGTCCTAAAGACATGAAATTTGAAGGGTGTATTTTTTGTGAAGAGTAGGTATCCACTAGAAAAGGGTTTTCCAAAAATTATACCCCTGAGAGGGTAAAATGGGGGGGTTGAATTTTCTGTGAAACGTAGTGTTCTCTTAGTCATTTGACTCAAAAATTGGTGTACACACTCTTCAATTAAAAAAAAGATTGGATGGAGTTTGTTACTCAATCACGCCAGAATGGCTAAAAAGATCGGGATAAAATTTGGCACAGAGATAGATGGTATGGTATAGCACACAGATTACTTATTATCCCAGAAGTAAGATCCCGAGGGCAATTCCCGAAATCCACGCGGGCGAAGCCGCGTGCAAAAGCTAGTGTTATATATATATGTATTTATTTTTCATCACTATTCTTTTTGACCAGGATATTACAATTCTGCACCCCATAACCCATTCTGCATATTGGAAACCTTTTGGCTTAAGTTTATTTCTTACAGTCCAAAGAAGCTGTCGTTTGTACTTTGGTAAATCTTCGTTAATGTATACTAGCTGTTCGTTGCCATTATCATAGAATTGATTATTCGTTATTCTTGTCTCCTTCTTTGCTAGCATCCAGTTGCTGCGAGCATATTAAGACCGTTGGGTGACCAACACAGTCTTGGGCTTTGTGTCCTCTGGTTTTTCCTGGCCTATCTTCTGTGCATCTTGAATTTTATTTGGGTCTAGGTTTAGTTTCTGCGCCAATTTTTGGACTACTAATATATTATATTCGTTTTCGTGCTTCTCTAATCCGTGAATTTCTATGTTTTTCTCCTTTTCTTTTATTTCCAACTCCTGTATCCGTTCTTCTAGTGCCTTGTTACATTTCTCTAAATAAACATTTTTTTGTTCTAAAGCTTTTATTTTCTTCTGAGCTTCTTTTTTAAAATCAATTAATGTCTGATACTTGTCACCATAAAATTCAACGCTGTTCGTAAGTTCTTCTATTTTATTCTTCATGCTAAAAATCACAGCTAACTTTTTATTTACCTCAGCCAGGACGCTTTCTCCAGGCTCTTATCTAGGGTTTAATTTGATCTTCGAATCATCAGCGGACTGTTGAGGGCTGCTTTTATTTGTCTGGCAGTCGTCGCAGAGTGTACTTCTTAGGAACTTTTTAGTTACACATTTTTTATGGTAAACATTTTCACATTCACCCTTACATCTCACTATATCGTCTTTAGCCAAAGAAACAGTTTGCATTTTTTACATTGCACCATTTTTTCTTTCACTTAGTTCTTTATCAGTAAACAGTGACTAATTATCAATTTCGCAAAATTGATAATTAGTCACTGTTTACGCACTTACATTGATACACACAACCGTACGATGAGTACGCGCACACGGAATTGCTTTGAAGTCATGCCCGATCCTTATTATGAATCCGACCATCTATCTTTCCGGCCTTGGTCAAAATTTTATCTGTGTGCGGAATAAAGGACAGGTTACTACAAAGTAAAACTCCCAAATCCCTTAAGATGTCGACTTTTTGCAGTACTGTGCCATTGAGTGAGTAACAAAATGTCACTTCGTTTTTGCGGGTAAATGTAATGTGCTGGCGTTTTGAACTATCTTATCTTATTGTATGTTACTTAAAATCAAGTCTAGGGTTGTTTTTTTGAGTTCTTAACATGATTGAATTGACGAAGAGAATTCGATGACATAAAATCCACTAAACAATAGCCTAAGCTACTGCTGTAGTTGACAGGTTTAGTATCAGTTGCGTGAGAGGTCTGGTGGTCTGCGATCCATTCAATAAATCCCAAGTTAAAGTCTCCGATGATTATCATGTCATCGCTAGTAGTCTTGCTGACACTCCATGTGTTGTCTAACAACGATTCGAGGTGGTTCTGAGTGACGGGCGGGGGTAGATAAACAGCACAAATGTCTATCTTCTTACCTTCTCTTATTTTGATACTCACCCAAAGATCTTCAGCGGAGGTTTCCTATTGACTAGCTCGCATGGAATTGAAAGCTTTTGATACGGCTATTAATACTCGTCCTACCTTTTTGCCGGTCCGCGCACTGGATCTCCTGTCCCTCCGATATATATATATATATATATATGGTACTGGTTATGGAAGACCTCACCGTCTTTGATGTTGAAATAGAGCCAGGTTTCTGTGGCTACAATAAGATCGTACTGGGTTATACTGGCTGCCATGTTTATATCAGAAAGTTTAGTCCTCTGTAGTTCTGGTAATAGATGTTGAACTTGAAAAGTTACCTCGGGGTTTTATGTAAGATATTGCCCAGTATTGAGCTTATTACGAGTGCAACGGCGTGTAAGCTTTTTACCTGTTTAGGGCGGGCACCTTCTTCTTTGCGGACAAGTATGCGACCATCGCAAACCCATACGTATTAGTAACCCTTTTCTCGAGCTATTTTCCTGGTCTCAGCATGGATTGCCTTGTTCATGGGAGATAAGTGCCTGAAACGAACACAAGCGTCTTGGTGCACCCGTAGCCTAGTAGGCGTTCAATTTTTTTTTTCATGATGTAACTCGTTGAAACCCATTCAGAGTTACATCATAAACGGCTTTCAATTCGATACTATGCTTGAACCCAGTAAAAGGGTTCCCACATCCATATGGATAACCCATTGAATGGGTTTTATACTTGAAACCTAGTGAAAGGATTACACCATCATTATGATAACCCATTGAATGGGTTTGAAACTTGAAACCCAGTGAAAGGGTTTTAACATCATTATAATAACCCATTGAATGAGTTTTAAAGGGTTACCCACTCATTATGATAACCTTTTTAATGTAAGGTTTTGTTCGGGTTAGGTACATATGCCTTATTCAATAAACTTGGGCGAAGTACTTCGCAGAAAGATGGATCGTTGAAAGTATACCCTTGTAAACGGCTTAAATTAAGCCTTTCAAAAGGTTACCTATATCGTATGGGTTTTTGATTAACTGCTTCGAAAAAACCTATCGAAAAAGTTTTCAATGGGTAACCAAGATGGTCAGTATGGTCACGGCTTGAATTAAGCCGTTCAAAAGTGTTACCCACATCGTATGGGTTTCTGAATAACTGCTTAGAAAAACCCAATCAAACACCCTTTCAATGGGTAACCCGAATTGTCCCTGATCCAAAACAATAAAGCAACTGGCTGGTCCATTGCAAGACAGAAATTTTGTCAAATGGTCCCTTATGAAGGTTAAAAACCACTGCCCAGGATATACACTGACCTTATTATATTACCTACACTGAGTTTTTATAATATTTAACTAATTAAAAAAAACCCAGCCGAGCGGTATTTAGAAACAGTTGAATCGGTTTACGAATTTTACGATACGATGATGATGCGTAAGTGTGTAAAAAAAGTGCATCTGTGTGTGTAAGTGCAAAGCATTCAACACTACCGCACTGTGATTGGCCGATGCCACGATGCTTAGTCCCTTTCCGACGATTCTCTATATCGAATGTAGCTTAATATTATGGGTATGTTGGGTGTCAAACTTAATGTGCTGGCGTGTGTACACACGTTGAGCTGTTTATCACAACAAAAATGGCTCTCAGTTAGCGGATAAAAGGATTGAACCCAAATATGTAGTGTATTAAAATAATTGTTATACATATAAATACCTAGAATATCGCAAGTCCATGACCGGACACATTGTATAAATAGATAGAAAAAAGACAGTATTATATATGTATATGTTTATTTTGTATTCTAAAAGGTAGTTTTTCATCGGCTCTTGCCGACGCGGCAGAGGCGTGTGGTGCACATTTTCATTTTTTATCTATATTTAACCATACTCAACTGTGGCATTCAAAAGATTTATTTGATTATTTATCCTCAAGGGTTTTAATTTTATTTTTGTATTCAATGAGACAGAATAATTAATCAAGAAATCAGAATACAAGGTCAAATTTAATTAGCTAACGAAACTCCGCAGAATTGACTGGTATTGATAGTACAGGGTGTAACAGAATAAGCGTAACACCTATTAGGTGGTGATTCAGACCATCAGACTGGACAAAGGACCATGGGCATTTTTCTATGAATTCTGGGGGTTTTTTAACACAGTCCTCAGCCCATTCTAGGACCACAGGGTCAGAGCCGCATATTAGGTCGGATTAACTTTAGCAAAATGTTTTCGACATGATCTGCTTTAAAATTAATGACAGTTGTATTCAAAACTTCGAGACAAAATACACGAAATAACATATTCAATTGGTCGTAACTCTGGTGTCCGGTGACTATGGCACGGTACAAATTGTACAATTGTCGTAATACTATGAATTTGAGAACTTAGTTTGTTAGACTTACGTGCCTTACCCTCTCTCCCTGACCCTTATCCAAATGGACAAGAGTCGAAAATATGGTCTTTTCATACTAGTTACGATGCGATATTCATTTTTTACGGTAAGCTAAATCAAAAAGTTGGGGTGTCAATTTCCGAAACGTGAAATGAAATTATATTTATTTTCGTAATTTAATTAACATTTTTAACTAACTAGATGAGGTCGGTAACGTGTTTCCTATCTGACTACTCTGAGAAGAAACAGCTGAAACAAATTTAGAGGTGTCAGCTAGGGGTTTCAGTCTCTTTTAAAGTCGACATTGACTTAGTAAGGATCAACAGGTTCTCGTCTGGGATGATATTTTGAATAGAAAACCACTCAGAACTTAGTGGACCTGTCCAGTCAGTGCAAGCATGTGTCAGTGAACGTGTAGCTCCAGTTAGAACTTAAGGAGCTCAACGTAGTTTGCCAATCTTAAGATACAACACGTTTCGAATCTTGCAGTTTCGCTAGCTTATCAAACTTGACCCTGTTTAAAGGGTCTTTAATCATTTTGCGTGTCTAACTTCTGTCATTTTATTTTCAAAATAGCTGCCACGCATAAAATCTGTATAAGTTAATAGCTGGCAACAATACAAGCAAGTATTGTATGAGACAATTTCTTTTAAATTTATATGTTGTACTGATGCCGAAGATTATAACTTTTTGTTTATATCTCAGAAACGTGATGCTCCAGGGCACGTCACAATAGTGGCGATAAGTCCCCTCTTTGAGGAGTGGCTAGAGAGGCGCCACGGCACCCTCACCTTCCGCCTCACGCAGCTCTTCACCAGTGAGTCCCACCACCTCTTTGACAGTGAGTAATGGGCTAGCCCGCCGTCCTTCCGACTTATGACGACAGGCCGTGTTGACGGCGCGTTCGTGTTACACGCGCGCCTCAAAGAGATCTCAGCAAACAGAGTGGGGCCCGCAAGGGCCCATGCCTGGCTGGGCTGCGGGACTGTTCGAAAGAGAAACCGCGGCCCTGGAACACAAAAGGCAAGGAAGAACATGGATGGGTTTTAGTCAGTACAAGTCTGACACTCCCTTCCGCTCCGCCCAGACCGGGAGGAGTCATTTGATGATTTCCCATTCGAAAAAAAAAGAAAAACGTGACGCTTTAGAAGATTTGTTCTCACACAAAACTTTTTACAAACAAGTTTTGTGTGAGAACAAATCTCAATCACTATTTTGAAAATAGAATAGAATGACAGAAGTTAGGTTAGGTAGGCCAGGTTTTATACAAAACCATACCAACCCCTTCAAAGTATAAGCAAACATGGCCAGTTGAAAAACGAGTTATCCGTGAAAGATGTAATCATATTTAGTATTGCTTGAGCGATAGGAACGGTGCAAGCACGCCTTTTAAGTTTCAATTCTTGAACCATTTTGGCAATCTGCTACTCTTAGATGTGGAAGCTACAGGTTTCTGCGAACTCTGAGCGGTATCTTCTTGTTTTCTTCTTGAGGGAGCCCTAGGAAACAATACAGATTGATTAAAATAAATGTTCTGCAAGTTATAGTTATGGATTGAATGCGATTACATCTCATTTCTAATTACAAAAAGTAGCAATGGAGAGAACTAGCACACACATAGGACAGTTCCAGTTTGTCAAATAATATTTAAGTAATGACGTAATTTTTTTTTAATAGTTTGCTATTTTTATCACAGCAGAAATTGAATCGAAAAATAAAAGAGTAATCATAAATTTTTCATAACACCCATCAATGAGTTCAGTAAATACAGAAATTTGGGGTTGAAGTTAGTATGGAAGAATCTTAATGCGCGATTCAATTAACTCGAAACGGTCAAACTCTAATATATTCATTATCTTCCTGCCGTTGTCCCATGTTACTTGTTCCTACTTGGGTTCGTAGAAACCTTTTTTTGTTTGCGTTCTACCTAGGGATTGCAAAATTCGGATTTTTTAAAATCCGGGTTCTAGATTCTCATCCGATTAAAATCCGGATTATTCGGATTTCAAATAACGAAATTTCAACGTGAATCATTGAAAGCAAACCAGTTGCGTTGATCACACTCGTTGACTGGTGATGATGATCACTATACACTTGCAAAATAAAGTTGACGATTGTGCTTTTCTTAAAACTGAGCGGTGATGGATCGGATCCAGATTCACACAGTGTTTCAATAGAGTTCATATTCCTCGACGTGGTTGTATAATCGTAAACATTCATGGATGCAGCTTCATAGAACACATTTTTAATGTCTTCATATATATAGGTTTTTTACATGTATCTTCGTCTACCTCAGTTCCATTCAAAAATTGATTGGGGTTGTGTAAGTATTGTAAGGCACCGACAACTTTATAGAGCCGTTTCTCTTTAATTTTCTTCAACACATTCATTCATTTTTTTTCATTCTCTTTTAATTTGCCAGTTGCTTGGCGGTCTAGAATACGGTAAAAAAATCCCAATGACGAGGAGAACAAGTGTCTTTTGGCTTTGTTAAGTCTTTTTACACCCTTTATAAGTTTGATAAACTGAAATTAGCGCAAACAATGCTACACCTAATCCTACTGTTACGGACGACGTAGCTTAATTATATATGTTACGAACGACGTAACTCGATATTAACTATGTAAATAAGATTATGAATAATTATTTTAAGGTAGAGATAAGTTGAAATAAAGACCCAAAATGATAGTAGGGAATGAATAATGTATTGAGTAGGTGTGTTTCTCTAAAATGTACACACACACACATGTAAAGAAATAGGATAAACAAAGACCATGTAAGACGGCAGCGGGGGCAGGCTGACAAGTCGGAACCTGTCGGGCGCAGGAAAGATGACGCAACTTTAACGTATGCGCCCGGACTGGTTAGGCCACGCCCACTGCCGTCCCACCCCGCCGCTACCTGCGGCCTGTTGTAAATATATAAAAACGGGCTAGTTTGGGGCAAGCGTAGCTTCTCCACTCCTCGCTCAAGACGCCGCAACACACTAGCTCTGGAAAAATAAATACCACGAAAAATAGTGCCTTTTTTTTTTTTGAAGTTGTTATTGACCAACGCAGCAACCCCAAGAAAAATCATACAGTCCACCCCAATACCTACCAATTCAAATATTGTTCGGATTTGCGCATTAGAATAGGTAATATCGATCTACGGATTACTTACAATGAAAATTTGTGGATAAATACAATTATTATTCGTTAAAATCAGTTTTGACTGATATCCGAAAAAACCGAATTTAAATTATAAAAACCGGAGTTCAAAAAGTCAAGAAAATCCGGATTTTTCAGTGTGATTTTCGAATTTCGAAGAATCCGGATTGCAATCCCTAGTTCTACCCCTCACATAATTCATCATTTTTTTTTCTTTTGTCTTATTTATTTAATTACAACGGTTGTGTTTACAACCAATTACAGTAACTAAAGTCTTCCTCCACCCACCAACAATCTTACCTGTATTTGGAAGCCAAGATACCAGCTGCGTCTGAAGCCGTTTTCTTTTGATATATCTCATCTTTCAGATAAGGTTGCTTTGTCTTGTCCTCTTCCATCCACTTAAAATGCATGTGAACGCAAGGCACGAATTTTGCATCCAGTAATGTCATTTTGGGCTCAAGAACTTCTTTCAGAGGAGTGATGACTGCAAAATAATCTTCATATTAATGCATTGTATAATGATGGGCTCCAAATCGCAGCTAAGGCATCCGTTTATTTAAATCGAAAGCGTTAAGATGGTATAGGGTAGTAGGTATTTAAACGTAGTAGCGCAAACTGGCTTGGGCGTGTGTTACGGGTTTTCTAAGGATTAATATCCGAAATCCGGAACTCCGGAGTTACCGCGGCTACATGCAACGGCGCGAGTACAAGCGCACGCACGTTCTTAGTTGACACGGGTACATCAACGTTTTTATTAAGATCTTAGAACAAATATTTTTTTTTTTTAAGAATGTGTTAAAGTTAAATACCGATAAAAACTTAAAAAAAAAACTTTGGCGGTTCAAATTATACAAATTTATACTTGCTTACATATATGGAATTTCTTGTTTGGATTCCGTAAATGCTCTTTTATAAAATCTGTCACATCTTCGATTGTGTTCGTAGGAGTAAAAATTCCTTGAAGGATTATATGGTCGGGGAATTGTACACGGACCACCACATTCTTGTATAAATTAAGTTTTTGCAGAGATGCCTGTAAAAAAAATATTCAATTTCAAGAGATTGTTTACTTTCAGTAAGAATAAAATAAGGTATGGTCTTGTGGAAATCGCTGAGTGAAACCAGCATTACTTGTAAGGTGCTAAGTAATCATCTTCTGTACCTAGTCGTAGCAGAGTACCGTTTTAAAAGCTGGGCCCTAGCAAGTCCGAGTTATCCACATACATAACACACTCGCTAGGGAGGATATCTGACACAAAACTGAGTACATCTATTAGTCCAGGTCATCTTAGTCAAAATTAGGTAAGTATCTCGGAATTTGAGATACCCAGCTATAAACTCGTATAAACTTGTATTTTGACATCCTCAAAGTTGTCTCAAAACCAACACATGGTAGGGTGTACGCGACTATTAAAATCTAAGGTTACACTGTTTACTGTCAAAGGTCACAAAAATCGTTATTTTGCAAATATCCCGTTTCCTATGGGTTTTTTTGCTGTTAATATTTATAATCAATATTGTAGAGGATTAAATTCCCTACAACGTTTGTTTAAAAAAAATCATACGTTGAATCGTTTTCGAGATATAGGGGGTGAGAGCTCGCGGTTAAAGCATCATTTAAGGTCAACCGGTAGTCCCGGTCAAAAACACACCATATAAAGTTTATTAATTATTGATAAATACACAATTATTCATAATTTTCATTTCTTATTAACTATTACATTATGTTTAATAATTACTTTACTTACGTGTCTATATATAAAAGTTGTAGGAATTTAATCCTCTACAAATTTGAAAATGAATACAAATAGTGAAAAACCCATAGAAAACGATAGAACCTTTGACCATAGATTTTAATAGTCGCGTACACCCTACCATATGTAGGTTTTGACAACTTTTAGGATGTCAAAATACAAGTTCATACGAGTTTATAGCTGGGTATCCGAAATTCTGAGGTGAACTTACTAAGATGACTGGACTATATAGGCTCTGAGGCAGCAGCCCCGCAGTCCCAGTAATCACTCGCTTGCCTGACAACTACAGATTCAAGAAATCGAAACAATCGGACTGACATTTTACCGACGACTTTTGACATGAAAACCCGGACATGAATTGCTTTTTGGAATGTATGTTCACTTAGCGATGACAGTCGACTAGCGTAAGCAGAAGCTAAGTAATGCATAACCCATTCACTGCCCAGTACTTCGCGAAAACTTCGTGAATTTCGTTCGCGGGCCCACAACCCGAATCCGAGTCGTAGTTATAATGAACTATAGATGACTTGCATTCATGCCCAGAACCCGACTAGCGAGTCCATAGCTACGGATACGGATAGTGCGAACAAACAAATTATTGTTCGACTCATATGCTGGGTTCTGGGCACTGAATAGGTTAATTACAACCTGCAAATACTCAGTCTTAGCGAAGAGAGAAGAAACGGTTTTGGTGAGCTGAAAACGTCCGGAAGCTTGACTTTGCTCTATTCGGCTAAAGAAAGTGACAAAGACATGTGCGAGCATGGCGTTGGGTTCCTTCTTTCTAATACTGCAAAGAACAGCGTTCGGGCCTGGAAACCGATCTCAGACTAGATCATCTAGGCCCGTCTCAACAGAAGAGCGGAAGCTCTTCATGGAAGCAGAAGATCTTCATCGTGCAACGCCTATGTTGCCATCCCCAAACAATCTCTCTCTAAACATCATCATCATCATTTCACCCGAAAGACGTCCACTGCTAGACATAGACCTCCCCCAAGTGTCGCCACAATTACCGGTTCCGTGTGACTCGTATCCAGCGGATCCCCTCAACCTTCACCAGATCATCTGCATCGGTCCCTCTAAACAATCTAATGTAAGGTGGTCGTTTGGGAGTTGAGTCAAACACAAGTAAATAGGATGAAACCTCGTGTAATACTGAATACATATGCTTACTACTAAAGGTTCTACACACTATACGCCCTTACCGAAAGAAAAAAATTATAATATTACAGAATATTTTTTTTTTTAGTTGGATGAAAAATATTGTTTAGTACGATTTTTGTGTATTATTTCTTCTTTTCCATTTCGTTCTATCTTTACATTACAATACACTGGTTCAAATTTATTATCTTTCTCGTTTTTGATTAACAATTTGTCACCAATTTTATAGTGGACAGGTTTAGTATACATGTCTTAAACAGATTTACGTTTCATTTTACTGTCAATTAAATTACATTTTGCATCATTTTGGGTTACCTGTAATATATATTTGAATTGTTTGACGTACTCGTTATCATTGTACAGTGGTTCAACAATTCCTGAACTTAAATTACTGGGAATATTACATTTCTTGCCAAACTCAAGTTCAAATGGTGTGTATTTAGTTTCAGTGTGGACTGCCGTATTATACGAAAAGTAAAAAAATGGTACCCATGTATTCCAGTATCTTGGATCGTTGTCGGTTTGAATCCTCAAATACGCATTTAATGATTTATGTGAATTTTCTAGAGCGCCATGATATGCGGTTGAGGCAATTTGATTAATATTAAGTAATTTACAAACATCTTTCATCGTGGTGGACATGAACTCCGTTCCCCGATCCGTTGCTATCTCCCGCGGTATGCCGAACCTTAAAATGAAATTATTAACAAAAGCCTTTGCTACGCTAACACTATCTTTACTTTCTAAAGGATAAGCCTCTATATACTTACTTAACTCACACTGAATGGTGAGTATATACGAATACTTATAATGATCTCTACTTAAGAGCCCAACTATATCTAAAAATATTTTGTCAAATGCTGACTGCGCAGTAGTAGTTATCTCCATCGGCTGTTTGGTCGGTAAAGAATGTTTTTGTGTCTGACACTTCACACATTTCTTTACGTACCTCTTTATGTCCTCGTCCATGTTTGTCCAAAAATAATATTTTTTAATGTTGTTTGACAAGCGCCTGATTCCCGCATGGCCGCTAGTCGGCAACAAGTCGAAATCATTCAAGATAACCCGTTTGTCATCATCATTTTAAATTACTCTAACTCCTCCTACTACACAAATGCGAGGACCGGTCCCCTTCTTATTAGTACTGGTTAGCCATTTAATATATTTGTGTGTGTCATTATTTTATATTATGTATACTTCTACTATATTATTTTTCTCGCAGAATAACCTAAATTCTCTCACGAAAACGTCTCGCGTTTGGCATGATCGATAATTAGGATTTAGGCCCATAATATTTTCTTTTTTTAAGTTCTCAAAGTCTCCTCTCTGGTTTTTATTTATTGTCAATTCTATACAATTTTTTGGTTTTTTAAGCATTTCCACGATGGCGGGGTGATCAGTCCGTTCATCAGTAGAGCTCTTGTCGGCCAAAAATTTGTCTTTATTATTTTCATCGGTGTTTCTTTTCATACTTCTAGTCATCACATGTACAGCTTGCATACTTAACTCTTTCAGCTCATCTGATGATATCACTATACGAGATAATGCGTCTGCAGCCACATTACTCTTTCCTTTTACATACTCAATCTTATAATTAAATTCTTCTAATGTCAATCTAAATTTTAGCAATCTGCAAGAAGAATTGCTCATGGAAAATAAATATACAAGTGGTCTGTTAATATTGTAAAGGATTTTCCAAACAGATACGGCCTAAAGTAACGTACTGCCCAAACTATGGCGAGCAGTTCCTTTTCTATGGTTGGGTAATTAATTTCTGCCTTATTTAACGTACGACTTGCATATGCTACTGGGAAATCATTTGCGTTGCACAAAACTGCGCCTATGGCCTTACCAGATGCATCTGTAAGCACTAAAAATTCGCTTTCCGGTGAAAAGTCTGGGTACTGTAATATGGGCGGGTTACATAATTTTTCAAAAAAGAATTTTCACATTCACTTGTCCATTCAAACTTTACTCCCTTGCGACATAAGTTATTAAGTGAGACTGTTATCTCAGCAAAATTTTGAACAAATCTCCTATAGTAATTTGCGAATGCAACGAAGCGTTTTACTTCGTCACTAGACTGTGGCCTCGGGTAATTTTGAATAACTTTAGTCTTTTCTGGATCCGGTTGTACACCTTTTGATGATACTACGTGCCCTAAGTATAATTTTTTTTTTTTAAATTGGCATTTGCTTGGATTTACTCTCAGATTTACTTTTCTCAATCGTTCTAATATAGAAATTAAATTTTTGTTATGTATTTCTAAATTTGTTCCAAAACATATTAAATCATCTAAATAGATTAGGGCTTTTTCATAATTTAAACCAGCCATTGCGACCGTCATTAATCGACTGAATGCACTGGGACTAATTTTTAAACACATAGGTAGTCTTTTATGTTGGTATTGTTTGTCTGTGGTGAAAGCTGTGTATTTTCTGCTTTCTGGCTCTAACAATAACTAATATTATGATTGTGTTAAATCTAAATGAGTAAAATAAACTGCTCCTGACAGTGAATCTAAAATTTCGGTTATATTTGGTAAAGGGAATTAATCATCTTTAATCCTTTCGTTCAATTTCCGGTAATCAATTACGACACGCCACTTCTTATCTGAACTTTCACTCTTCTTTGGTACAAGCAATAGAGGACTACACCATTCACTCTGAGTTTCTTCTATAACGTCGTCTTTCAACGTAGGTAGTCTATATGAGTTAACATATGACGGTTTCAAATGTATTTTTTGTTGATATAAATTTGTTACGCCTAATTTATCTCCTGGCAAAAAGAAAATATCTGAATATTTCGCGCAAATATTCTCAACTGATTTTTGTTCTTCAGTTGTAATCTTGTAAATTAAATGTTTTTAGAGTAAAATAGCTAAGTTGGACTACTTCGTCCCTGGTATTCAAAATTTTAATCGGAACTCTCCCTTCCTTTGGATTTACTAAAATACTGGCGAGAAATACACCTTTACATAATTCGCTCGGTGCGATGATACATTCCTGATTTGTATGTATATCTATAAAATGAATAGATTCATATCTGGGTTGTAAAGTTATGTATTTATTTTCTCCTAATTTTTCCATTTGTAAAGGTGCTGAAAAGGGACCGCCTTTATTATTTAATGTTAAAGTATTTGTTTTAAAATTTAGTACACAATTATATTTACAAATAAAATCCTGACCCAAAATGCCGTCGGTGCAGAAGGGTAAATTTTTAAACACATAAAATTTATGATGGAATTCTTGTTCGTTTAAACTAAGTTTTAAATTTACAAATCCTTCTGAGATTACGTCTCCGCCAATACCTTTGATTTGCTTTTTCTCTATGTGGTAGGGAATTTTATCTCTCACCATTGCTTCGTGTTTTATAATCGATAGCGAGGCACCGGTGTCAAGTAGCCATGAGTAACTGACATCACTAACTTTAAAATTATAGGTAGATGCGAATCGAAATCGTAATAAAACATTGTGCTCTTAAAAGTCTTAAAACAGTGCATCGGGACACAATTGTTTATAGTTCACACTCCTTTTCTGCAGGAATTCTATCGCTTGCAGTCACTGTAACCGTATCCGCGTGGCGCCGTCCAACGGACCACCCATCTTGGCAGGGTTACGATGTAAGGTGGTCGGTTGGGAGTTGAGTCAAACACAAGTAACTAAGATGAAACCTCGTGTAATACTGGATACATATGCTTACTACTAAATGTTCACACACTATACGAAACTTATAATATTATAAATACGAAAGATTTGATTTTTTGTTTGTTTGTTACTATTTAACTCAAAAACTACTCCACCGATTTAAAAAATTCTTTCACCATTAGAAAGCTACATGTTTACTGAGTAACAGGCTATATTATATAGATAGATACCCCTACCTAAAATGGAACTATGTAACCCAAGGTATCAAAATGTTGCCTATAAAACTCATTATTTTGCGTGCGCTGCGAAAACTATTTACGATATATAAAATAGTGTTCTAAATTTTAATAGTACTCATGATAGCTCATAAAAAAGTCCGCGATGGTATAAACCTAACTGCCACAATAACAGTTTTTGTTTATATTATTAAGTTCAAATACGGGTGGAATCGAATAGTGGTGATATTGGTATCATGATATTAATCCTTATCCATTTAAATGGTTGGATAATTAATTGATTATGTACGTGTTCTACTTTTAATTTTTCGGATCGGACTTTTCGTTGAGAAGTTATGACGGGTATAAAAATTCCCTAAGAAAAATGTTACGGTTTGAACAAACTGTCCCGTTTAGTCTAATAACAAATACTAATTTACGTATTTACGTTAAACTAATAAATGAGAGCCCATGGCATAAGCATAGCATAATCAGCTTATAATTTTCCCACTGCTGGGACACAGGCCTCCTCTCTAAGAGAGAGCATGGGCGCATAATCCACCAAGCGCGCCCAGTGCGGGTTGGTATATGTCACATGTCTTCGAATTTTTGGTTCTAGGACATGCAGGTTTCCTCACAATGTTTTCTTTCATCGTTGAGAGCCCACCTCATCGGAAATATGGGCAACGATTTTCCACAACAGGTCGTCAAAGTTGGAAAGGGGTAATTTTCTTCTCCAACCTTGGGCGCTAACGCTGCGGAAATCGTTATGAGAGTCTGGGTCGTATAGTTCGCACAGTTTGCAGTAATTTATAGATGCAGTATATTCTGACCTTGAATATTTACAAGATAGAGACATTCATTGGCTTTGTTCTATGGCTACTGTCTCACGTAGGAACGATACCGTCAATGAAATCAATAATTTAATTTTACACAAAAGTCCCGGCCAAGTTAAAATCTACGAGTCTATTGATACAGAGTGTAATATCGAGGACGCAGTCCACTATCCGCAAGAATTTTTGAACTCCCTTAATCCATCTAGCCTGCCACCTCGCGAACTGCTATTGAAAATCGAAACGCGTCGTGCTTTTAAGAATTTATAGCCCACCTAACCTGCGCAATGGCACAAGCCTACTAATAAAAGATTTAAAAGATAACTTTATTGTAGCGACCTTTCTCATCGGAGAATGGGCCAGTTGGCGCAGATATTCAGAATTCCGATGATTCCCACGGACCTGCCTATATCGTTCAAACGTCTCCAGTTTCCCGTAGAAACATAATTTCCCCTGACTATTAACAAGTCCTAGGGAGAAATTTTATTCTCTTTGGTTGGCATTGACCTAAGAAAAAAATGTTTTACCCATGGGCAGTTATAATAATAATTATGTTGATTTATCACGAGTTACATCAATTTAGTTAGGTACTTACCTACTTAAATATTTAATAAAAAAAAATCACCTATAGAAAGCTACAATATCAGCGAGTAATACTAATGGGCTGTATTTTCGGAATTCACTCGGACGAAATCGCGGCCGAAGTGCTAGTATCAAATATTTCTACAACGCCCTCACCTCAATGCCACCCTTAGGAGCATAAAGAACTGAATGCAAAGGTTGTGAGCGTTAACACTAACCACGTGCGGCATATGGGAGCATAGGCACTTGGGAGTATGGAACGAGAATGGCGATCGGAGGAACTTAATTTATCCATGGTGACCATCGTTAGTATATGTGGACCTCACTCGATGAAGTGATCAAGAATCAAATTGCCAAAAGTTCCAAATGGAGTTCTTCTTTCCTTGGTGTCCGCAACCGCAGATGCGCCGATATCGACAGCGACCACGATCCAGTGGTTGCTGAAGTCCGGCTCAAGGTACCCATAGACTGTGCAGCTGGAGAAAAGGTGGGAAGAAATTCGACGTGGGGAAACTGTGTAACTCTGACACTCGACACCCGGAATCCACAGTCCACCCCAACTACGGAGTCGATTCTCGGGCCTCGAAGCTACTACGTACTCTGATGACACTGTAGTGCACGCGGGTGGCCGTCAGAGCTGCCTCTTTTCGCCGCTCCTCTTTCCACGACGGGATTATGCTTCGCATCTCCGATGACTGGCCCCGCGGGATAGTGGGAGTTATCGAATGTCTTAGAAGACTTGGATTACGCCGATTATCTATGCCTGGAGTCATACACACGCCGACATGCAAGCTAAGTTAAACGACCTACGACAGGAAGCGGCGAAAAAGGGAATAAAAATAAACATCCAGAAGACCAAGAAGATGCGTACTGTTGTTGTGAAGAACTCCATACCGTTGATGATTGGCGCACACGCAGTGGAACGTGTCTACAATTTCACTTACCTCGGAAGCTTCTTATCAGAGACTAGAGGAACTAAAGAGGACATTACTTCGCAGATCGTCAAAGCCCGAGCTACCTTCGCACTGCTGAGACCTGTTTGGCAATCTTGGAAACTAACCCAATGCGAAACGCGGAAGGTAACAAAGGACCTCTCAGCCTAAATCCAAGTCTTCGTCAACCGCCGTCTCCGACGCATCCTCGGAATTTACTGGCCTGAGACCATCTCTAAGAAGAGCTGTCAGAGAAATGCCACGAGAGGCATATCGATCGCTAGATCGAGCCTCGTAACTGGGAATGGATCGGTCACACCCTCCGGAGGAATTCCGATCACATTCCACATAAGAGCGATGGATTAGAATCCTCAAGGAAAAAGGAAGCTTCACCGTCCCCGATAAACCTATGCCAGGTTTGGGGACAGTAGTCGTGTTGGCAAAAGTGACGAGTGTCAAGATAACGTGGAGCGCAATGAAGCGTGAAACTCGAAATCGAAATCGTTCGCGATCTTCGTACTGTGGACACCTACCCATCTAGGAAACATAGAAAATTGAAAACTGCAGTCGGATTAGATTCCATGTTTCTTAACCTAGTTGAATTAGATTAATTAACATTTCAATGGGACTGCACTTTGATTTTTCTCCGCAATTTGAGGCGTCTATTTACGTCAAAAGTTCAATAATTACTTTTATAATGTGATCTTTTTACCTGTTCTTTAAACTCGTTCTGTTTCGTTGAAGTTAACAGTGGTGTATTTTCCAGGCTAATACGATGTTGCTGTAAGTCATGGTACAATCTTCGTACTTCTTCTATACTTAATTCATAAAAGTCATCTGGCAGATCGTCAATATCCTCTTCTACGAAATCTGGTTGAGTAAACGCTACAGCTTTTTGAGCTCCCAACTAAAAAAAACGTTTTTTTTTCATCAACTATTAATACTTATTTAAATATTAAATTCAAGCATAGCAGGTAGTTGGACCAATAATAGAAACGTGAAAGTAGGTGTCTTGTTGGTCGGCTGAATTGTTACCAATTAATTAATTTAATAGTCCCTTGTTTGTCTACCACTGTACCACAAGTAGCACATATCCATCAAATAATGGTTGGTGGTGGGTAGCTAGACGGACATGACGTGTGGGAGCCGTGCCGCTGCACCGTGGCAGTAAGTAAATGCAATGTCGTCAATAGTTAATGTTTAAGACATTTCAACCACAAACAGGTGATTGCAGTTGAATGTCACTGTAAGTTGTAGTTTACCAGCACAGAACCGATTATTGCTTTTGCATATTACCACTGTTTTTTGAAGATAATGCAAACTAAAGATAAAATCAGCAAGTCATGATTTTTATGGGGAATTGTTACTGTTTTTTTTTAATCTAACTGGAAAAATGCAAAAATTTTCCAGAGGTGAAATATTTTTATTAATGGAAGGCTAAATCATACTGCTAATCATTAGAAATAGTACTCGGTTTTCAAGTAAAAATTGATATTTTGTCACTGAAAATGTAGCTTATTTCAATGTTATGTTGAATATTTTGGCACCTTTGTTGCGTATAATCCTGTCTCTATGTATAGGTATCACAGATCCACATCCTATAAAATTACATATTGTCATCAAAGATCATATGAAATTAAAAACAAGAACTCACAAATGTGACTTCTTCTTCAATTTTTAATCGCCTTTCTAAATGTTCTCTTGATTGTGAAGAGAAAGACAAATTACTCTTTGGTATATCAGTATCCATCGGTTCATCTTTAATAGCTGGCCCTTGTTCTTGAGCTGAACTTTCACCATGTTCCATTGCTTTAGTCTCTGTGTTATGTTTCTGTTGGAGAGTACTTTCCTTAAATTTACTTATAATATCAGGCGTACGAAATTGATTTTGGCTGTGTTTATTTGTGTTTGAAGGCCCCAAAAGAGGGTTGTCTTCTGATTGTTGTTTTTTTATTTCTTTTCCTTTATTATGATCTGCCACTTTTTCTTCAATTACAGTTCGGCGATAAACAGCAGAAACATTGGCCTGTCTAAAAATAAAATTCATATTAGATTGGAAAACATAAGGCATAATATAATATTTTGCATTGATTTTTCTAGATGCGATTACTTTGCTTCGGCTTGTTTATCAAGCAGCCTGAGAATGGCTCTACCCTTTATTAATCCCAACTGCCGCAAAGTCTTTTCTCTGAGGGCATTTTCACCCACAACTTCTTGGCGCATGTACAGAATAGTGGGATGCTTCAGTGAATTTAGTGCTCCTGGGGCCAATGATATTACTAAGTCATATAGTGATGTGTTGGGGGCAAAATCTGCTGTTTTTCTTTCACCTGTAATAGAGAAATTCCAAATTATTATCATAATTTTTTTCTTTTAATGCACATTTCAAGTATTTTATTTGTTTAATAAATCGAATTTTATCTTTTTTTTTTGTTAGCCCATTGGAGAGTCCTTGCTCTCAGGAGAAAGGAACCCTTTGCCCTCTGCTGGGCAAAGGGGAGACCCTTTCTCCTTCCAAACTTCTCTAGCCAGCAAGATCAGATCGTCACACCACCTTCGCCGCGGCCTACCTCGATGGCGAATTCCTTAACAATTTTAAATGAACTATAGTTTGGCCGCTGAGAGAATAATAATAATAATAATTCTCCTGAGACCATTCAACATATCACAGGCGCGTGCAAGTCAATAGCCCAAACAGATTACAAACACAGACACGATCAAGTAGCCAACGTCATACACCAGAAATTAGCTCACCAGTACAAACTCATAGACTCCGTTGTACCATATTACAAGTACAATACAGAGACTATATTAGAAAATCCGTCAACAAAACTGTATTTTGATCGCGGCATTTTTACCGACGGAACAAATCACTTCAATAGACCAGACATTACACTTATAAACAAGATAAATAAAACAGCATATTTAATCGATATTGCACATAATTTACAGACGACAATTGCAGAAAAACTAACCAAATAGATAGAACTAAAAGACGAAATTACCCGAATTTGGCACCTGCAAAAAGTAACAATAGTACCAATAGTTTTATCATCAACAGGAGTAATACCGAAACAACTTCACCAATCTCTTAATTCTCTTAGCTTACCTCCAAATACCTACCATCTGCTACAAAAGGCAGTGGTATTAAACACATGCAGACTCGTAAGAAAGTTTCTGCAAAGTGAATCAGAAAATCTCCATCAGAACTCAAATATAATCTGCGCGTGATCGCACTTCATCTATTCCAACTGATAATCACTTGGCTTAGGCCCGTATAATCAGCTCTTACCGGTTTATAAGCCGAGCATATAAAATATATGTCAAAAATAATAATAATAATAAGTCGGAGTTATTAATTGGGCAAAAACAGACACAGAGCAATTAGAACGAACTACACGCACTACTCTTACAAAACATAATAACTTGCATCCTAAATCTGCCATAGAGAGACTTACCATATAAAGACAAAACGGAGGGAGAGGCCTAATAGATATCCAGCACCTACAGCGGAAACAAGTATGTAGATTAAAAACATTCTTTCACACAAAATCTCACACTAGTAACATCCATAAAGCTATAGTCCAAAATGATCACAATTACACCCCACTTAACTTAAATGAACAATCAGATACCTAACACATTGGTAACGAAGACCCGCAGACACAAAAAAATTGATGACTTGAAGAAAAAAGTTCTTCATGGGCGACATCTTCATGATATAGAACAACACGTCAACAAAGTTGCTTCAAATAAATAGCTCAAAATAAGTAATTTATTCCCAGAAACTGCTATACAATACCAGATTATTAACACCAAAAACTATAGAAAATTTATTATCAACGATCCTTCAGTAATAAATGATAAATGTCGAAAGTGTCACACGCAACCAGAAACCATCCAGCACATAACAGGAGCATGTACAACTCTCACGCAGACCGACTACAAACACAGGCACAACCAGGTGGCAAATGTTATTCACCAAAGATTGGCAGTCCAATACTCACTCATACAAGACACAAACACTCCATACTACACTTACACACCACAAGTTACCCTCGAAAATGATACTCATAAACTTTACTATGACCGCGCCATTCTTACCGACAACCCAATCCACTATAATAGACCAGATATTATACTACAAGATAATAGTACATTATGGTACAAGTGTGTAATGTTGGTGATTACCGCTGAGGCGCTATTGAGACCCGAGCCGTTAGGTGAGGGTCTTAAGAGAGCCGAGGACGGTAATCATCAATACACACGTGTATCATACGACGTTTTTCAACACACTTGTGAAGAAAATAATACTAAAAAATATTTTTATTTAGTAGATAAGAAGTTTATTTAGAAAAACAATTAGTTAGTAAAGCGTGCAGTTAGTAAAATTATATTAATTATATCAGATAGATTATTTGTACTATTGAACACGATCTTTTTTGTATCGAAACTTTTTTAAGAACAAAGCAACTCAACCAATAAAATAAATAAAAACCCTATAACTCACTTGTGAATAATAGCAATGAAAAAGTCACAGTTTGATTCCAGGTGTAATTATGTGCTTAATTGCGGTGAAATTAGAGCTATTTTATGAGCAAGTGTGTTGATAAAAGTTTATTTGTACTATTGAACACGATTCTTTTTGTATCGAAACTTTTTTAAGAACAAAGCAACTCAACCAATAAAAAAAAAAAAAAACCCTATAACTCACTTGTGAATAATAGCAATGAAAAAGTCACAGTTTGATTACAGGTGTCATTACGTGCCTAATTGCGGTGAAATTAGAGCCATTTTATGAGCAAGTGTGTTGAAAAATAAATAAAGTAACCTACTTAATAGACATCGCAGTTCCCAACACCCACAACATACAAAAAACAATCACCGAAAAGATTAGTAAATACGCAGAACTCAAACAGGAAGTAACAAGAATATGGCGACAGGATAAAGTTTATGTGGTCCCTATAGTTCTCTCTACAACAGGTGTTATCCCTAATCACCTTCTCCATAGCCTTAAATTACTTAGTCTAAAAGTAACGCTCTACATTACCCTACAAAAAGCCGCGATTTTAAATACATGCCGAATCGTCAGAAAAGTCATGCAAATAGATGAAAACGAAATAGGTCCTCATTACAACACACCCTCAACATAACACATCCCACGCTGCATTTACATTGGTTTCGGCCTGTAAATGTAGTTGGAAGTACCAGTTAGCTGAGAAGCAAAAGCACATCCCAAAAATAATAATAATAATCTTTATTATGAACATCTTACAGGGTGTCTTTAAGGTGAGACCCTGACCTCCAAACTAGTAAAATACTCTATCTTGAAGGACAGTTCCTTCTGTAACGTTGCACTTCGCAAGTTACAATTTAAAAGAGTTTAGTATAAGAATCCTTTATAATAAGAAACCTATGTACACTTAAAACTACACTATTTACACAATACCTTAAAAAAACAAACTATTATTATCTTATTTAGTAAACCTAACACTTAAATAATTAGTACAGGGGGGTAGCCCCATCCCCCCCGCTCCCCCCACACCCTCAAAACCCCATAAATCGATAGCGCATAAAGGAAAGTTAATCCAAAAGGGTCTTCGTTTCTATGCGCCCGCGCATCTCTTAAACGATCATTACCGAGCGTAGCCGAGGAGGGGCGATTCGGTTGGGCTCGCGGAGGACGATGACTAGTCGATTTGAAAGCACTGGCTGTGTCGCATGCTCCGATAATATCTAATTAATTTTGCTAAATACATCGCGAAATCCCTCTAGGGTAAGTTTCCATGCATTTTACTAGACATGCTAACTGTAAGGTGTTCCTAGAACTTCTTAAAACTAGTGTTTTAGCTGTATTTCTTCCTATCTTCCTATCTGGGACACTGTGACCTTTGGACTTACCAAACGTGGTTCCGACAGCTTGCTTACGCTTCCATTTCTGTCTGGACTTCCAGGATTTTTTAGTCTACCCTTCAACCCCTTCGTCACGTCGAGGTTCCGGTGTCCGAGAAAGACGCTTGGGAAGTTCCTCTCCTGCAGAGCGGTTCGACCTACCTGCCGTCTACTGCCAAAAACGGGGCTTGCACTGGAGCCGTGGTCACGGTTCACCCTACCTGCGCTGAACCTCCATCAGTCGACAAGACTCGGAACCTGGACTGGAGCCGTGGTTGCGGGCAGAACCTGTGACGGGACCTTCATCGCCTTGGAGAAGGTTCAGGACAGTGTTCCCTGCCTACTACTACCCTCTCAATCAGGACTTGAGAAGGCCACGGAAGTTTTAGGCACAATTAATAATAAGTGTTCTTCATCAGCTCTCTTAATATTTATAGAACCCTGCCTACCTACCTGCTGACAACCCCCTAGCAAGGGTAAGTGTCACACTTCCCTTCACAAACGTGTTATAAAATACAAGAGCAATATGTCCATAACTTTAAACGTAGGCTAACTTATATCTCAGACTAGCGAACAATACTATATTACTAGATTTCAATATAATTAACACAAGAAAATAAAAAAAATATATAAAAAAGAAAATAAAGAAGAAAGTAAAAATAAAAAGGAATGTACGTGTGTAAAGTTGTGTGTGTGTGTGTATATGTGTGTGGGTAAGCGTGTGCGTGATTGAGTGACACGGGGTCGCGGCAGACCACGTAGGAGATGGCGGGACGAACTGGATGTCTTCCTTGAGAGTTGGAAAGAATTAGCACAGAATCGCGACCGTTGGAAGGAATGGAGGGAGGCCTTTGCCCAGCAGTGGGACAATATGGGCTAGCTATAATATATATTACTGAATGATCTGATGTGAATGGACTGTGTTAATTTATTATATAATCGTGGAACTTGGACGTTGTAAATTCTGCCAGCAAATTTTGTGTTAACTCTAGGTACTGGACACTGAACTTTCTTTTGTTCAACTTGGGTAATATCGGAATGACCTATCTGTGGTATCTGCGTAAGACTTCATAAACATAAAATTTACGAACGCTCAATACATTTGTTTCTTGCTAGAATGCATTCCTGAAGTCTGTCAGTTGGTCATGATTAGTGATGGGCAATAAGTAACACTATTAATAGATATGTTTTTCAACCGACCCATAACAAGAATAACATTAGCTTTAATACTTGTTTGTCTGGTTTCTAATTTCTGAATTTAACTAGCGTGAAGAAAATAAAAATCATCTGCCTAGCCTTTTCCCAACTATGTTGGGGTCGGCTTCCAGTCTAACCGGATGCAGCTGAATACCAGTATTTTACATGGAGCGACTGCCTATCTGACCTCCACAACCCAGTTAGTACTGGGTAATACGATACCTCTTGGTAAGACTGGTTGTCAGACTTTTTTTTTGGCCACTGACTACCTGTAACGACTGTCCAAGATGTGCGTGAAGAAAATAAAAATGTAATAGTAATATTCTGAAATATTTAATATAAAATAAAACAATAATATCTTGAGTAATTGCGACTGCGTTTAAATTTAGAAAAAGAAGAAGGGTCACGACCCATAGGAAATTTACCCAGGCCCGACACAAGAAACGTATCTCTGTTATTTTGTTATATTAAATATAACAGAAAAAAATTAACACTATTCTGATTATCAGTTGCTAACACCTCCATATTGCCGTTCGATTTTATTCAGGCTAAATATTTTGAAATATATTTTTTTAATGAAAAGTAATTTTATCTATTTAAAATGACGCCAATTTAGATAAAAACACAAAAATAGACAGTCATCAACCATTTAGTCCCATTTTCGCTAAAATATTTCTAGTGGAACAGTGTGATTTTAGTGGTGGAGTGATTTTTTTTAAAGTTGGCGTGGATGGCCAAATCCGAAACTATGAGGAATAGAGTAAAATACTCAAAGGAGTCTCGAGCCCGATTTTGATAAAAACTAGAACTGCATCATTAGATTTTTGAAAAAGGGGTATTAAACTACATAGGTTACTTGTGCGACTGAGTCATCATCATCATCTGCCTAGCCTTTTCCCAACTATGTTGGGGTCGGCTTCCAGTCTAACCGGATGCAGCTGAATACCAGTATTTTACATGGAGCGACTGCCTATCTGACCTCCACAACCCAGTTACTACTGGGAAATACGATACCCCTTGGTAAGACTGGTTGTCAGACTTTTTGGGCCACTGACTACTTTAACGACTATCAAAGATCTTCAAATAACAGCCGGGAACAAAGGCTTAACGTGCTTTCTGAGGCACGGAGGAAACTCGGTATGTAATGGGTGGTCACCCATCCACAGACTAACCTAGGCAAGCACGGCTTAACCTAAAGATCGACCCGAGCGGCTGTTATTGTTTAGCTACGAGCTCCTCAGCTTGTGCGACTGAGTGATACATTGCAATTGGAATTCCCGCTAGAGGGCGTGGTGTCGTAAACAGTGTTTATGTACGGCTTCTGATTTAAATTTGGATTTCGATGTAAATACGATCAATATTGACAGTATAACGGTGTCGCTAGATGCATAAACTCATAACAGTAAAGTGATAATAAACATTGCAGTGTAGACAAGTGAAAATAAACTGTTGGTGATGAGACAATTCAAACAACAAAACTGCAACGGCATCGCTTTGCAATGTGACAATACTACAAAGTGACAGTATCAGATCCAAGTGAAAAGACCCAAATACTTATAATATAGGGTCAACAGTGAGATACAACTAAAAGAATACTAAACAAAGTGATAATAAACATTGCAACTAATTATAATACTCAAGTTAACCTCAAAGTTTTTTGCTGCACAGTCATCCTGTAGCTAACACCATCTAGCGACAAGTGGACAGCCAAAACAACTTAAAACAACTTGTGCATTCGCAACCACTACCAGTGCCACTAGCGTCAGGTAGCGCGAACCAATGCTTGTCTCAAAGACTCGTCACTAAACGCATACGCAGATGGTAGCTATCGCCATCTAGTTGAAGTGAAAAAATCAAGGTTATACTCAAGGACACCACTATTTGTATGCGCATATGGCTAGCGCCATCTATCGAGGAATAGCAAAAACTTTTGATTAAAAAATTTGTCAACAGAGGTCCTTAGCTTCACCAAAGAGTCCCAAGAAATAGGAAAACTAAAAATAGGAAGACGTCCAAAATAAACACAAAACAGTGAGAAAAGCTTGAATCGGTACCGACTATCATCCATCGTCCTCGGCCGTCACTGGAAGTGGACGTGTGTCGGTGTTTACTCACATTTATTAACTGTGCTCCAAGATGGCAATTACTTAGTGCACCCCACCAGTAACACCAAAATCACAAATAACCAATATGAGACAGAGTCAAACTCAAACTCAATCTCAATCTGAACCGGACATTAACACGGCAATAATGATGAGCGACTACGTAAATAGTAATCGATATAAACGGGTTCGCCTCAATAATTCGCCACAAGGCGGGTCAGATTTTATTTCTGAAGACCTGCAAGACAACACTATAGCTGAAACCCTAACGGAACAGACAACCCTAATGTCTAAACTGTTGTCTGAGGTAGCTCAAATAAGAACACAAAACACCCAGATACAGGCTACCAACACGGAAATTCGTAAATCAAACGAAGAAATCGAGAAATCGATGGTTTTTATGAATCATAAGTTCGAAGATTTGAGAAAAGAAGTTGAGGACTTAAGGAAAGAAAGGCAAGAACAGCAAAAGTATATAGTAAGCCTGGAACAAAAGATTATAGATCTACAGCACAAGTCCCGCTCGTCTGGTATTGACCTGAGAAATGTACCACAAGAAAATACGGAAACCCACACTAGTCTGATAAAAACAGTATGTAGTATAGGCGAAGCTGTTGGAGTACACATTCCTGAACCCGAGTTGCGCGACATCTTCCGTCTACCAGGGAAGTCTACCACCTCCGACACCCCACGGCCAATAATAGCAGAGTTTACCAGAGTGCAGGTAAACAGACACTCTTATCCGCAGTGCGGTCGTTTAACAAGGATAAGGGAAAAGACGGTAAACTTAACACTAGCCTGATTGGATTACCAGGGAAACACCAACCGGTGTATGTAGCTGAACAACTTCCTGCCAGTAAAAAGAAGTTATTTTATCAATCTCGTGAGTTCGCCAAAAAGTACAAATACACATACTGCTGGATATCCAATGGTAATATTTTTCTGCGGAAGCAAGAGGGTGACAAACAGATTTTAATAACCACCGAAAAAAACCTACAAAATCTAGGAAACAAAAATATGTGACTATGCCTAAAACTCACCGTAAATTGTTTTTATCTTAATTTGTTTAGAATCGTTAGATCATTTTTTATTCAAATTGTAATCTTCATATATTATCAAAACAACCAGTCAATAAATAACACAACCCCACTCTCACGAACATTACACAGAACAGAAAACCCTAATCACAAACATACTCACATGACATATACATACATATCAATACTTCACAATAGCATAAAATACACATATGAACATTGCACATGGCATTATAGCTTTGTATACTAGTACATTATGGTACAAGTGTGTAACGTTAGTGATTACCGCTGAGGCGCTATTGAGACCCGAGCCGTCAGGTGAGGGTCTTGAGAGAGCCGAGGACGGTAATCATCAATACACACGTGTATCATACGACGTTTTTCAACACACTTGTGAAGAAAATAATACTAAAAAATAATTTTATTTAGTAGATAAAACGTTTATTTAGAAAAACAATTAGTAAACGTGCCGTTAGTAAAATTATAATTAACTGTTTTTGATGGCATGTTGGACTCATCAGATAGATTATTTGTACTATTGCACACGATCTTTTTTTGTATCGAACCTTTAAGAACAAAGCAACTCAACCAATAAAATAAAAAAAAACCCTATAACTCACTTGTGAATAATAGCAATGAAAAAGTCACAGTTTGATTCCAGGTGTCATTATGTACCTAATTGCGGTGAAATTAGAGCCATTTTATGAGCAAGTGTGTTGATAAAAGTTTATTTGTACAATTGAACACGATCTTTTTTTGTATCGAACCTTTAAGAACAAAGCAACTCAATCAATAAAATAAAAATAAAAACCCTATAACTCACTTGTGAATAATAGCAATGAAAAAGTCACAGTTTGATTACAGGTGTCATTACGTGCCTAATTGCGGTGAAATTAGAGCCATTTTATGAGCAAGTGTGTTGAAAAAAATATTACTTGCTCATACAACTAGCTCATGCTCTGATACTTGTTTTTTAATAAAGAATGGCTAATTTGATTAATATTAATACTGACCTTGACAAATTTACCGTTGGCAACTCCTTTTTATGTAACCCAGAGGACTGTCCAAAGTATGTAAACGTTACTGGTAGCGATATTAAATTACTGCATTTAAATATTCGTAGTGTAAACAAAAACTTTGACCAACTTCTAGTACTATTGCGCTTAACTAAAATTAACTTTGACATAATAGTTCTGACCGAATGTTGGCTGAGTAAAGCTAATAATTTACCTATATTGGAAGGGTTTCAGTCTCACTCAACTGAAATAAATAACAATCAAAATGATGGAGTTATCATCTATACTAAACTGGGACTGCAAACTAATGTATGGGAACCCACGTTTAGGGGCGGAAATTGCCTCATGTGTCAAATAGACAACAAGTTAGCAGTAGTGGCAATCTACCGCTCTCCGTCATACAAGTCCAACGACGATTTTGATTATTTCAAAACTAGCTTAACTAATGTCTATGATACCATATCCGCTTACCCAAATATTGTATTAGTAGGCGATTTAAACATTGATCTAATCAAACGTAATGAGGACAACAAATGTCTTGACTACCTTATCTTAAACGCCTCTCAAGGATTATTCCCCACGCACGAACTTCCCACTCGTCTTGGAAAAAGCCTAGATCACATACTTCTAAAGACTAAATTATTGTCGACCACACTTATTCTAGAGTCCCATATTACTGACCACAAGCCGATTCTCCTCGACATCATGGACGCAAACCCTGTGCGCAGAGCATGTTACCTTTCTCTGCCTTAACCATGAAGCAATTAAGCTAGAACTGGAAAATACCGATTTTTCATATATATACTCTGAGGAGGATGCTAATATCTCTATGAACAAATTTATAGACATCGTAACAACGATCATATCCAAACACACAACTCAGGTTAAAGTCCCTAGACAAAAAAGAACTTTAAAACCCTGGATAACTCCTGGTCTTCTAAAATGCATTAAACACCGAGATAAGTTACACATACGGTCCAGGAAAGCGCCAGACAACGTTACACTTAAAATAACTTATAATCGCTATCGAAACTTTTGCAATGACCTGCTCCGAAAACTAAAAATAGCATACGAAAGGAGCGAGCTTGAGAAAGCAAGTAATAAACCAAAGCTTTTATGGAAAACAATAAAGGAAATAACCAAAACCAAGAAAATATGTGCAAGCCCCGTTGAGTTATTAAAAATATGCAACGATCCTAAGTCTTCCGTAAATGAGGTCTATAATTATTTCAGTAATGTGGGAAAAAAGCTGGCTGACAACATTATATCACAACACCCACGTCACCTCAGACTAACGATCAGACTTATCCAAATAGTATAAACCCCTCCCCTGTAAATTCTTTTGCGTTATTAGAAGTAGATGATACTGAAATAGAGTCGCTTATCCTACAGTTACGGAATGACTGTGCTATTGGTTGGGACGGTATATCGCCACTTTTATTGAAAAACTGTCGCCACTTACTGATACCACCACTTACCTTCATATACAACCGCTGTCTACAATCTGGTGTGTTTCTGGATGCTCTTAAGAAGGCGATAGTTCATCCTATACACAAGGGAGGGAGCAGAATCAGTGTCAATAATTATAGGCCTATATCAGTTTTGCCGACACTTTCTAAGATCCTTGAGAGGATCTTAAACAATCGTATCAGGACCTTTCTAGAAAACCATAAAATTATAGCAGACAACCAGTATGGCTTCCGAACTGGTGTTTCAACAGAAGATGCGGTGCTGGGATTGACACAAGATGTAGCTAAAAATCTCGACAAGAAAACAAAATGTTTAGGTATATTCCTAGACCTTTCTAAGGCATTTGACACAGTTTCTGTTCCCATCCTTACCTCAAAATTAGAACACTTAGGTGTACGTGGCGTGTCACTTGAAATATTCAAAGATTATCTTAGGAACCGCACCCAGAGACTAAAAATTGATACCCACCTCAGTGATGAGGAGTTTGTTACCTTCGGCGTCCCTCAAGGCAGCATATTGGGCCCCACCTTATTTTTGATTTATGTCAACGACCATTGCAAAATGAACCTCCCAAATACTAAGATATATACATATGCTGATGACACCGCGATCGTGGTTCACGGACCTACTTGGGATATTGTCAAATCTCTGGCAGAGTCGGCAGTGGCGGAAATAATGAAATGGCTCAATTCTAATCTTCTTACCTTAAACGTAAACAAAACCTGCTACATCCCATTTGCAATTAGGCGAAAGACCGCACCGTCACAGAGTTTCTCAATTACTGCCCACTCATGTTCTAACCGATCAGCACCATGCCCTTGTCCAGCACTAACTAGAAGTGACAACGTGAAGTACTTAGGAGTCCTCATAGATGATGGACTCACTTGGAAAAAACAACTAAGCGCTATCACGACTAGAACTTTACGCCTCATACACATATTTAAATCCCTTCGAAATTCTGCTGACGCCTACATATTGAAAATGGTGTATTATGCACTATGCCAATCGGTCATAGGATATTGCATCTCTGTATGGGGTGCTGCAACGAAAGGTTGCATTCTGACGGCAGAGAGAGCACAAAGAGCTGTACTAAAAGTAATGACAAGGAAACCCCATAGATACCCAACAACACAGTTGTACGCAGACTGCAACGTTCTCACAGTGCGTCAGCTCTTTGTACTTCAATCTGTCCTTAGGAAACATAGCAGTCTTCCCCCATCTAACCCAAAAAAGCGAACAAATCTTCCCCCAGGTACCCAACACAGAACCACATTCGCACGGCATCAGTATTATGTTATTACCGCATACATCTACAAAAAGATTCATAAAAAACTGAATATCTTAGAACTCAACAAGCACAACCTAAAACTAAAAGTGACAGAATGGTTACTTAAACAGGACTATGCCGCAACGGAGACTTTACTTACCTACATCGCCTAGTAAGCACACACCTATTTCCATGCTTGCACAAATACTCCTATTCCTATCCTTACATCCATACTCACTCGCACTGATAACTCCCCCACTCACATACATACCAACACTATATCACCACTTATCCACACTCACACACACACACCTACACACCCACAATCACATTCATTCACCCTCACTCTCTCACATAACCTACATAATTTAAAAACTAAAGAAACCTATAACTCTTTTCCCGTCTAATGTAAATCGACACAGTCCACTTATGCATCAATCAATTGGAACCCATTGCAAACACTGTCTCTTAAGATACAGAATACCAGAATACCCTAGTTTAAGAGACAGAGTTCAATCTATTGTGTACAGATCACTGAAGCATCCAAATGTTTAATGTAAGTGTCCTTTAACATTAATTCAAATGTAAAATTAACGTACAATTTTATCTGTATTTTTGGGAAATAAAGATATTTATTATTATATTATTATTATTATTAAAAAAAATCCCCTGAACAAAAACATAAGGCAAAATTTTGGTGTTAGCCATTAATTTTGAATATAAAAAATATATATTTTAGCTATATTTAAAATAACATAAAACTGAGATATGTCTCATTCGTGTTGGGTCTGGGTCACAAACGACCATTCTTCTTTAATCTGAATCCGATTCGATTGAAGAGGTGCTGTCTTCATCAGCTTCGCTATCGCGTATTATTATATTATTATCAATCAAAGTATTAATTCATTCAGTCAACGTTTTTGAAAAAAAAAAATTTTTGTTTTTTCGACTACCTGCAGCTTTCTTTTAATAGGGTCATCATCTTTTGCGTGCCGAATGCATTTTATAATTATAATGAAAAACGTATTATTTTATAGTTTAACAACAGATAACGTTTCAACCGCCTAGTTATTTTTGGCACCACACTATAAAAATTGACATTTGACGTAACCTTGTAACAATGCAGGATGAATTATAAAATATATCTTTTTCTTATTTATTAAACATAAATTTAGTGCGAAATTATAACATTGATTGTTACATGATTTGATGATATCGTTTATAATAATATTATTCGTATAAGGGCAAAAAATTGATAGTTATTATGTTTATTGTTAATTCTTTGCCACATCAAAGTACATCGTCCTTTCGCTCACAACCTGTCAGGAACGCATTCTCTAAGCGGCCAAACTATATGGTTGAACAAAACGAAAAGTAGAACAAAAAGTATATCTCAACCAGTAGGTACAACAATGGCTAAGAAGAAGATGGCAGAACAAACTAGACAACTTATTCTCAAAATAGTTTTTTTTTGATTACTCAAGCTGTTTGTTTTGATAATAATGCAATTTCGGTTGAAATTGATTTATTAAGAAAGGATTAAAAGTAACTTTACCATCTTCCAATTGCAATCCAATTGTGACATTCGATTCTTCCCTTTTTCTTTCTGCTTCCACCATTTCTACCATAGCTTTGTTAGGAAGATTGGAAAACCTCACAGTAGTTGTTAAATCCAAAATATGGTTATGATGTTTTAAATCATAATCAGAAGGCTGGAAACCTTGCTTTTGGCAGACATCTTCTAACACCTAGAATCAAATACATTTATAGGTTAAAACAATAACATAATTGATAACATGCAGCTTAAATGCACCATGTAAAAGTATGATTAAAACTAGCAATATTAGGAAACCATGTTGTATACTGTATTAAGGTCTTCTAGAAGTAGTGATACTATACCCAAATTCGAAAGGTCCTGACAAATGTCTAGTAAAAATATTCTTAAAAGTCTGGACATTTTACTTTTTAATCTTTATATTTCGGTCTTAGATACCCTTTACTTGAAAAGTTCGGAGAAATGACAAGGCCGGACAGTCTTAACAAGGGCCCAAAAAGCAGCTAGTGTTATAATTATAATGGGAATAATATAGTCCAGATGTAATAAAAAAACTTCAATATTTTTTACCACGCATTTTTCATACCTGTAAAATACTTGTATCAGGAGTAACGTGTACTTTTTGCCTTCTTCCATTTGGCGTAATAACAGTTATATCTTTAGACATGATTAAAACAAATTAATAACGAAATTGCACAGTTTGCGAATGCAAGATGTTTATAAAATATTAGCAAATTCGGATAGTCATTGAACAATTACGCCGGCTGGTAGGTGTAAGTTATGTCAGTGTCATTGTCATATCTGACATTGACTTTAGTGTCATTGTCAATATTGCCAACTCAAAGAAATATAAAGCCAGTGTTAAGGTGAACGCAGACCAGTATGCTTAGTGCGAGTTTCATACTCACATTCGAGTAACGTCTCGATCGCGTAAATCGAGTTAACGTCAAACGTCTTCGACCATCGTTAAACTGTGAGTGCGAGTTACCAAACTTCTAACCATTCGCTTCGCGTTAGTTCACCGCGAGAAGTGACGAATGGTGAACGAATGAAACGAACAAACCGAACCAACGTTGGTAACCGGCCAAAATAAATTGACATTATTATTTTGTGTTCATAATAGAAGCGACTGCTTATTCAAATAGTGGTGGTTATACGACGAAGTTAGATGTTTATTTTGTGTTTTGTTTAGAAAAGTTTGTTTAGTTGTGTTTGCAGTTTTAAATATATTTGTTAAATAAAAATGAAGACTAGTCCGTCCCAATTTGAAATGCTGATGACATATATGGAGCAGTAAGTGTAATTTATAATAATTTGGTGTGTAGTGAACTAGATGCAATCAGTGAACTTTGTAAAACTAAGTTTCTTACTTTTTAGGCATGGAGATTTAAGTAAATTATCTGCTGATGCTCGAGGTAGGATAACGAACTTACGGAAATGGGAGGAATTAACTGCATTGTTGAACAGTGATGGTGCTGGTGATACTAAAACCACTGAGAAATGGAAGAAGGTTAGTCAAAAGGTGTATTGCTAACCCATTTTGGTTTAAACTAGGTGTGGTGGTGTGGAATAAAGTGTTGGCTTCTTTGTATGGTTTAAGGTGTGGAGTGACTTCAAAAATAATACTAAAAAAAAAGCTGCACGTTTGCATCGAGGCGCTAGTGGTACTGGTGGCGGGCCCGCAGTTTTTGCCAAATTATCAGATTTAGAGCAGAGAGTTCTAAATCTGATGGGTTTGCAAGTAGCTACGGGTTTAGCAGTGGAGGAAGCTGGGTTGTCACAGGTATATTTTAAATTCTTATACCTATATTGCATACATGACTATTCAATTGCGGTACCTGCAATTGGTGTCTTATATATTGTATTCTTTTACAGGAAGTTCACATTCAGCCCAGTGCTGACAATAATAATGAATCAGGTATACTAACTCTGCATCAGTTTGAAGAATGTAAGTTACCTGGAACCATGTTCTTTATAAATTGGTAACATGGTTGCTAATAAAACATACATAATTATGTATTTTCTGCTTCAGATTCTCAGAATGTCAACCAAGCTGCGTCGTCAGATCAATCCCCATCCCTCTTGCGGGCTATATCTTCTCCCCCTCTTATGTTTGTGGAGCAAGAAGTTGAAAGTAAGATATACACCATTTTTTCTAGATAAGCATGAAATTCATAACAAAGCAGTGATAACGTAAGCACAAATATGAATTAAGTTTTACTTAAAAAAGAGTCAATTTGTTACTTATTTGTGTTGTTGTTGTGGCATCAGCTGAAACCCCTTTTTTTATATTTTAGTTTCTCAACCTGGGCCATCAAGATTATCAATTGCCCCAGCACTTTCACCACCTGAAGAAAGACCTACCACGGCAGCATCACATACATTAGTGGGACCACAAGTGGAAGGTAAGATTAACTTGAAAGAGAGAATTCTAAAGCTTTTTGACAACAATTATTATTGAGAATATACCTATAACTAATTACTTTTTTTATACTTTTATAGAAACGGGCTTGCTCTCCCCAAAAGGCCGTCAACTGAAGTTCGAGTTGGGCACAGGATTGCTCCATCTGTGCAAACCACTCCTCGCCGTACAAGGAGAACTCGACGTTCACCTCATAGACGAGCAAGGCCAGCACACACTGAGCAGGCAACTCAACACTTTCTCCAAGCTGATTCTTTTTGGAGAAATTTCAAAGAACAGCAGCACAAAGATAACTTTGAGTTGAGAAGAGAGCAGAACCGTATAAGGGAATTGGAGGTACAGGCTCAGAGGGACTGGCAAGAAATAGGCAGAAGACTTGTGAATGTTTTAGAAAAACTAGCTGATAAATATTGTAAAGATTAATTTTAAAAAAAATTCTTTACAGTATTTATCAGCTAAGTTCCTGTTAATAGAGAAATAATATAATAGAAGCCTTTGCCCAGCTGTAGGACAGTTACAGGCTGGTATTATTATTATTCTATTTAAAAATAGCTTTATTATACACTCGGTGACAAGGCGACAAAATCGCGCTTACCTTGTATATTCTACTCATGATAGCAAAAACTTTAAGTGTTTCCAATGATTGTTTCTTATGAGAGGGGTACAAAAAACGTTTACTTTTAGTCCAAGAGGGCAATTCATTATGTTTAAGTGCACTATGGAGTCACTTTAATTTTTTTGTGGAAGTGTGTCAAGAGTTATTCCATTTTGTTATTCCACTTGATGCAATTTACATTCTACAGATTGGAGTGTTTTCCAATTTAACTGTTTATGTTACTTTAAATGCTGAAAGTATGACGAAGTCCAAACTCCTCTGTGAATTGTCATGAACGTATTTTCGGACTTAAACTGGATCTTATGTTTTGTTTTGTTGTACACATGGTAAATGATGCAAAATATTCTAAGTTGAACCTACCAAATTACTGATTATATCCTGTTTTTATATATTTATTAATTTATTCGAAATCGGTTGTGTATTTTACTTTTGACTTGTTTTTTTTTTCTTTTGTTAAGTGTAATTCTGACATTTAGGTTTTATTAATATTTTGTGTTTGTATTTTTGTCTGTCGTTGTTTTAAATGGGTCTCGGACCTGAAATAATAAATTTTATTATTTTTTATAAAGCAGGTGCTATGTGTGTTGAAATATTATTATTGTTTCTCACGTCTGTAACTATAAAGTTGTTAAAATTAATTATATTGTGTAAAAAATTATCTAATATTTGAGAAATGTTGTACAAAAATATCTAAATAAAGTTCCTGGTTTGAACCATAATTTTAAGAATCATGTTAATAAAAGTATTGCAGCCTTAGTATTTGGTATTTTAATATTATTCCTCTATTATTAAAGTAGTTTAGCTTCATTTTACAATGACCTCATTAAGTATTTATTCTTAAAATTCTAAACTTCTAGTATTATGTATTCATTTTAGTTAGTAAGCAGTGTGTAATGTTACACAGGCAGTTGCTCCATTTATAAGTACCAAAGGCATTCAGCAGCATCAAGTTAGATTGGAAGCCCAACCAACATAACTGGGCAAGCCTTAAGGTCTGATTTTGGTTAGGAAAATAAGATTATATTGTTATACAAGTGTTTCATAATTTATTCTAGTCCAATTAGTCACTATTACAATGCCTTAACTTATATAGAAATCTAATCTAAGAAACTAAATAAGAGTAAAAACATCTCAAACATTTTAGGCAAGATACAAATATCTAATAGTAAAATAGATTAAAAATATTGTAGTTCTTACAAAATAAAGGTGGTACAATAAACAAATATTTCTATTCTAGTATATAGTATACAGGTGTAGAAAACTAAAATGTACAACTATTTGCATAAACATGATTAATAAAGTGTTTTAAAACTAAATGTGTTTAAGGCTTCTAACCAATTGTTCCCTTAGTACCCTTCCTCTGATTAGGTCAGACGTTGAAGCTCCTATTACTCTCTCTGTGGGAATAGGTTCATTGTTATCTGGTTCTTCATGTTCCAATCCTAAAAACAAAAAATAATTTAATTTTCAATACTCATTTGTGCCATTGATTACTTCGATTTATTAATACATTCATACCAGTCATGTCCTCGTCTTCTACAACATTAAGATCAATGCCAATATTATGTAAAACGCTGCAGGCTTGTATAATTCTTGCACATTTCAGTGGTTTGTAGTGGAGCACTCTATCTTTGGTTAGACATCGCCATCGATTCTTCAACCGCCCAAACGTATTTTCTATGACGACTCTGGCAGCCACATGCTTATGGTTGTAATTGGCTTGCAGGGTGTTCGGAGCAGCATCTAAAATCGGAGTCATTAGCCATGGTCGTTGTGGATAACCAGAGTCTCCTGGAATGATGATCAAGTATTAGTTTATTTACTTTAATGCACAATGTTATTTAAACAATTTTTTTTTTGTGTAGAGCTTACCTAAAAGCCATACTATCTCCCCATTTTGGTGCAAGGACTGCATATAATGGTTGATATCACTGTTCTCCCATATTTACATTTAAAATTCTATATTGGTCATCACTTATCTGTAAAATAAAATTACAGTTAAGAAAAATAAATCTATAAAGAAGGTAAAATAAATCATAAGTAACTATATCTTATTAAATTATTATTTACCATTTGAACATTTATTGAATGATAGTGCTTGCGGCAATAATACAGATGTTCTTCATCTTTTGGTGGACCACATATTCTAAAATGGCTACAATCAATACACCCAATTACTCCGGGTATTCCATATTTGTCACAAAACCTGAAACAAACAACATATGTACTTATTATGCATTTCATAGTACAATGATATTGTATATTCATTATTTACAGTCTATAAATCATGTAAATTATACCTTTGACTGATTGTTTGCCTGGTACTTGTAGTATTAGGAAACCGAATATATTTTCTTAGTATGTTCTTATGTGTCAGAGCTTTGGTCACCTCTTCAATGTAGATACTGCACATTTTTTGAGAGAAGTTTTTAGCAACTCCCACTGGGCGCTGGTAAGAACCAGTAATTGCATAAAAAAACAGGGCTGTAAGGACCTAAAATAATTAACATAGAAAGTAAGGACATTGTGCTAGGGGGCAGGATGAAAAAAGTGTTTCAAAAGTACCGGTACATTACCTTATCTTCCAAGGATACCCGTTGAGAAGACTTTAAACCAGCCAGCTGCCTCAGTTCTTGGCACAAAAACCTGACGGCTGCCTTAGGAAGCCTATATCTTCTCTTAAATTCAGCCTCCGGAAGGTCTCTTAGCGGATTGCTCGATTTACGTGCTCTTGCTCGACCAAAGGACGTTAAATTACGCTCATCTTGTACTCTCGCGGTCTCAAACATCCTCCAAGCGAAAAACATTCGAGATGCCATTGTAATTTTTACTTACAAAATGAAATTAAATTAAATTACTTAGTTATTTCACCACTCTCACGACGCTCTCACCACAAAATCTTACGTGACAACTTTACTCACTCGCAAGTGACTGCGTTTCTTAATCGAGCTGTCAAAACTGTAAAAATTGTAACTTACACTCACGGTAACGTGCAAATGTTTATCGACGTGCTCGAAACGGTCCTCACTTTCGAGTAGTACTCGATTGTCACTATCGACTACGTAAATTTTATAACTTACACTCACGACATTTAATTCTCACGTATGACGCTAGGTGGCGCTTATCCAGCGCCATACAAATTTGCGTAAACGTTTACGCGCTCGATGCGTAAAAAAAACTCGCACTAAGCATACAGCAGGGCTATTATGTATCTTTTTGATAGGCGGTGGCTATCAAGCTTCAGTTGTACACCGAAGTTTGTTGGTAACCGAGAATGTCATATTATTGGTATTGCGTATCACATTGAGTGGAAATCACTTTACGATGGCTAACAAACCGGGTACGGTGCTCTTCGTCTCAGTACTTGACGCCTCTAATTTTTATCGACTATTATGCGGCTAAGTTGAGTAGCACCCTTTGAGCGTTATAATACTTAATTTAAGGGAACATTTTACATTTAGCGGTTTATATGACATGTGAAAAATGGTTATTGTAAATTATTTTGTGTTGTCAGTGTTTACTTCTGAATTCTGAATAACTTCTTTAAATAATACCATTATTTTTTTAGTAAAACCACTTAATTTATGCAAACATAATATATTTAGTAACGATTACAACTTAAGGTGGTTGCGTCAGGGTAGCTTCACTTTTCTACATAATGTAAGTATATTTGTGTTTAAAAGATGTTCAAAAAAAGGCAATTAACCCAATTAATAATAATCCTGTACAAACATTTTATTGTTTGAATTCTTTTCATGTAAGTATTATACTAGTTTATATGAAAATTAGTTTACTTTTTGGCCCACAATAGGTGCCTGTATTAAACTATGTTAGGCCTCTTCTTCGTGCAGGCATCTTAGGGTAGGGTTAAATAAACTTACAGAGTTATTGATGATTTCCATGATTGTTTCTGTAACTACAGACGTGTCGCTATTGTATGTCTATTCTATTCTATTTTTGTTTGATGGCAATTAAAGCCGATGTCGACTATTCTGCTAATGTCCAGTGAGTTGGAAAATCAAGTGTGCACAGTAAAATAAAAGGTAAAAATATGAATATAATGTTAGTTATTATTTAAGGTCGTAAATAAAATTCTTCGACACGACGCACAGTGGAACGAATGTATGGGAGCGGTTGGACGTAGACATGTCCGAAAAATAAGAGTAAAATTATGACAAACTAATGATGCCATCTTATTCGATTACTTAATGCCTTCATAAATTGTGGTGATGAATTTCTTCATAACTCCCATATTTCGGGAGTAATTTGAGAAAATGTGAAATTTTACTATGAAAATGAGTGTATCGAGCTCTCTCCCTCCTGATTCCGGGCTTGTTTCAAGTACCGGTCTCTAATATCGTAATGCTATTACTAAGAGCTATATTTAATACTAAGACACATAGTGCGCCAAATGTGCACTTTCTGGGATAAAAGGAAATGAAAATTTAAAAAAAAAAACGTTTTTTCCCCATTTGTATTTACTTTAAACCGCAGACAGACTTATTAAGAGGTCTATAAATATATTATATATATACAGAAATATATATTAACAAAAATATTCACAAGAACTGATGAGAGTATGACTTTTAAGTAAGTTGATAATAAATTACCTAGTTTCATTAAAAGTACAATAAATAATTAAGATGTAAGCTCTAATTTACTAAGTTACACATTTTAAAACAATAACATCATTTAATTATCTTCGTCATCATCATCATCATCAATTAATTCAAATTCAGAATCGATGTCCGCTAAATCATTTATGTTAACAAATTCGATATCACTTTTCTCAGAATCCGTAAGCTCATAAAATTCCTTAAAAGAAGATTTTTTTACAAACTTATTTCCTTTTGGACGGATACTTGTAACAAGTGGATCAGAAGACAGTAAAAGATTGTGCATAATATCTTCATTGCATGAGATACTGCTATGCTTTCGAGAATGCCCCTCTCTATATTTTCTAAAATCTTTATTTCTAGCCTCAGATGCCTCTTCGGATAGAAAACCAATGGGCACAATTGACATGTTCTGAACTATGTCTGGCCCATGCATTAAAATTTTATGAAGTGAAGAAGGCATATAATACCATGGGTATAACTCCACGTAAAGCTTAGCAGTATCAAAGCAGAACTCTCGGAATTTAGTTACGTTGATCTTCTCTCCTGATGAAATACACTGCAAGATCACACAGATTTTTCTTAAAAGCATAGCATCTATTCCGGTCAGTTCAGCAGATTTAGTGTAGTTTTCAAAAAATCTCCTTGCCGAGTTGCCATTGTTGGTGGATCCACTGCCTTGTTTCACAACATCGAGAAGTAAGCCCGTTTCTCTTCTTACAGCCTCTTGAACTCTTTTCTTCCTGTCATCAACTTGCCTTTTTGCTATATCACCCCTTACTTGCCATGATTTTATGTCTAATTTGTAGGAAATGTGTAATAAGCATTCCATTGAGCGAATCCAAGCGTGAAGGGTGCTTAAGCTATATTTATACATGTCCTCGTTTGCGTGTTTATCTTTGATTAACTCTAAATTATTCATTTCTTTAGGACAAGCCTTGCATATGTCACACACTGAAGCTGCTGTATCGGATATAATGGAATGAATTTTACCATCAATCATTGTCAACAGCAGTTGGTGTTTGACACTAATTCCATCAGTGATGGTGGATGGAGTTAAGGCACATTTTCTTTGGTTTCCTTTATAAACTTAAACAATATTGGCCGGCAAAATGAAGTGGAAGATGGTCGCTCGTTTTCCCAAATTGTTACACCTTTTGAGACGAGCCGCAGTGGTACAAGACTAATCATAAAATTACTAGCAAGATCGATTTGCTCATCTTCACTCGTCCTTTGATGATAAATGCTTTGGCTAGATGATCCGTCAAAACCCCATTTGCTGGTCAATACGAGCTGTTGATTGGGATCAACAGGGGTTTCTAACGACCTAATAAGTCTTCTTGAGGTTAAATCCATCAAGGCTTGTAATTTGATTTTTGCAGAGCTCTCTGTAACTGTGAGATCTTCTTTGGCCGGATAGCACTTAATTTTTTCTTTAACCAACATGTAGTAACTCGGGTATTGAAGAGCTCCTTCTTGAGTGTTGAAATCCCGAAGAGTGTTATAGCGCCATTTCGATAAGTTCATCGATACATAAAGAGCCAATGCCTTCAAAGGGGATATTTCCCGTACCTGAATTGATTTACCTTCAATGAAGGCTTTGATTTTTGAGGCCTCTTCTGGATTCTCCGTCAAGTATTTCATAACATAAGCTGTATCGCTTTGTCCTGCCTTTTGAAGCGCCCTTTCGGCCGAAAACATAATTTCAGCGCTGCTACTGCTGCATGAAAGACTATCTTCAGTGCGTCTTCTTTTTTGCCGGTTACTAAGGTCCTCAAAAGATTTACGAGGACTAGGATGTGTACAAGTTGAAGCATCAGATTTAGCAGGAGAAATTATGGGCTCGATGACGTCACTTATATTTTCTGTAGAAGGTTCCATATTTTCATTCTGTAATTCCGGCCATTGAATTGCAGCCTGTAGCCAAATCTCATGTTTCTTCCGAAACTTATCTGTGCTTCTTCCAGACTGTGTCCATTTTGCATAAATGCGGTAGCAAAATCGACGACACCAGTCTTTTAAACTTGTTTCAGCACTTTCACATAACTGAACACAACTGTTATCTTTTAAAACACTGAACAAATAGTTAAAGTCGCGTAAATCTTTATGTGCGCGTGCGCATAAAGCAACGTGAATATCAAGATTTGTATTAAAATTTGGAAAATACATTGCGAGATTAGCTTGGATACAACGAGGTGTAAATCAACACTGATTTTAAAGTTACTAATAGTGACCTATTTATATAAAATCCAGGTATCCCAGGTATCCTTTGTTAAATATTGCAAGGTAATTAGTTATTGTGATAATTAGTAAATGATGCATGCTAAATTAGTGTATTAAGAGCCATTTAGTAATTAAATAATAGCAATGTTCTTATCAGTAATCATTAGTGCATCAGTTTTATATGTAAACCTTAAGTCCCTAATTATATATCCTAATTAGCTTATATCTTCTCTAATTGGCTGCTCAGAAATGTTATTGTAATAAGGTAAACCTTTAGAAAAACGGTTTTAATCAACAAAATAAACAAAAAATAAAAAAATTGTGTTATAAAATAAACATCACTCTTTATCCCAGAAAGTGCACATTTGGCGCACTATGTGTCTTAGTATTAAATATAGCTCTTAGTATTAGCATTATGATATTAGAGACCGCTACTTGAAACAAGCCCGGAATCAGGAGGGAGAGAGCTCGATACACTCATTTTCATAGTAAAATTTCACATTTTCTCAAATTACTCCCGAAATATGGGAGTTATGAAGAAATTCATCACCACAAGTTATGAAGGCATTAAGTAATCGAATAAGATGGCATCATTAATTTGGCATAATTTTACTCTTTTTTTTCGGACATGTCTACGTCCAACCGCTCCCATACATTCGTTCCACTGTGCGACGTGGATCTTGTCGGGTTAGTACGGGACTGAAACAAACAAAAAAATATAAATAAATAAATATTAAAATTGTTAAAACATAGATTACACGCATACCACACCCACACATTTAAATTTATAACTTAATGTTATTGTGACGGATGAAAATCATCAGCGCCACAAGCAGTTCGGGGGAGTTATATGTTAGCAGGGAGGGGAAATTAGTCGGAAGAGGGATTTTAAATTTAGGGAGACGTCTATACAGATCTAAAGGAGGAATGTTGTTTGAGCATTCAAAGAAGATGTGATCCAGAGTACCTTCTTCCAACCCACACTCACAGAGAGAAGAGTCCCTAACCCGGATTTTTTGCAAAAAAAACAGGAGTGCTACAGAAACCTAGACGAATACGACATAAAACTGATATAATAGGTTTGGAGAGTTTTTTGTAGCCATAGAACCAAGGTTTTGGTTTTATGGTTGGTTGCACTGCGTAATAAAACCTGCCTTTTTTTCTTCCGTTGATATTCCATTGATCCTGCCACGATGACTGGAGGTTAATTCGTGGGAGACTCAATAAGTCATACCCCTGAAGGCTATTGTGGGAAAGATCAGCTACTGACGATGAGCAAGCATCTTTAGCTGATGCATCAACGCACTCATTTCCCTTAATACCACAATGACTAGGTATCCAGACCAGCTGAACCTCTTTCTGACTGGTAGCACAAGATAATAAGGACTCTTTAATTTGTTAAACCAGGGAGCTGTGCAATTTACTTTTAAAAGGGTTTTGTTTTAAGGCTTGCAGGCAGCTAAGAGAGTCTGTAAAGATTACGGCTTTGTTTATATTATGGTGAGACTGTATAAAGCGACAAGCTTCCAATACAGCCACACACTCACCAGTGAATACAGAAGACTCCTTAGGACACTTAAACTGCAAAATTATTTTAGAGCTCTGGTAATAAACCGCCGCTCCAATGTGGTTAAATTCAGTTAATTTCGAAGCATCCGTAAAAAATAATTGAAACCCATTCCATCGCTCGCCCACCACCGCGTTGAACGCTGAGTTCGCTGACGGGGATTTTTTGGATATACCAATGTTAAAGATAATATTTGGAACATAACTTAAAACTTCATACGTAAAATGAAAAAGGGGCAATCTGGGGAACTGAATAATAGGGGATGTTAAATTTATAATTTCTCGAAAAGATTTTAGAATTAGGGGTATTTCTTTATTTTTCCAATACTTTGAATTTGTACAAATGGCATCTAACTCGTACAATTTTGCTATAAGGGGGTGTGAAGTTCTGCATATAAGCCTAGATAAAAATCTGGAGGCCAGATATTGACGTCTAAGGGCCAGAGGGGGTTCAGCACACTCAACCTGCAACGCGTTAATGGGGGAGGATTTCATACAACCTAAGATGATTCGCAGGCATTTAGACTGAATCTTATCCAGTCCAACTAAGGCACCTTTGTTGCACGGGATCAAAAGATAAGTTCCATAGTCCAAAACACTACGAATCAAAGCATTGTAGACCAATTTCATGGTGTAGGGGTGAGCCCCCCACCAAACGCCCGCAAGAACTTTTAAAATCGAAATAACTCTTTCACATTTTTGTGTAAGGAAATTTATGTGATGTTTGCCAGTCAACTTTGCGTCCAAAATGACGCCTAAAAATTTTACTTTGTTAACTATTGGAATAGTTTGTCCTAAAATGTCGATTGTTACATGAGGAGTGCTTCTTTTACGGGTGAAGATTACTGCCGAACTTTTTGGCGCAGATAGCGACAGGCCATGGCTTAAAAGCCACTGATTCAAAGAATCCAGAGAGAGGCACAAAGATGAGGCGGCCTCGACTATAGAGGAATCTGTCACGTACAGGGCAATGTCATCGGCATATTGTAAGATCTGACAATTGTTGTTTAAGCAGGACCCAATATCCGCCGTATAAAGGTTGTACAGTATAGGACTTAGGGGAGATCCTTGTGGGAGTCCCTTCCATATCTGCCTCTCATCGAACACCTCTCCCTGGACTCTCAGGACCAGCGAGCGGGACATCAGTAACACACATATACATCGTATCATCTTAACCGGTAGACTCAGCTGTTGCAATTTTTGCCTGAGTACTGGAAGAAGTACATTGTCATACGCAGAGGAAATGTCCAGGAAGGTAGCTACAACCGATCCATTTTTGGAAAAAGCTAGGCGTATGTCCGCAATTAAAGTACCCACGCTGTCCATAGTACCAAGTCCTTTCCTAAAACCAAATTGGTAGTTCGGCAGTATGTCTCTCGACTCAACAATCCACTCGAGACGGTTTTTAATTAGGTGCTCCAGTAATTTGGCTAAGACTGAAGACAAAGCAATAGGCCTAAGACCATTCGGATCATCTGCATGTTTGCCTGGCTTCAAAAGTGGAATAATTACTTGCAATTTCCATTGTTCTGGAACCCAACCATGAAGATAAGCAAAATTTAGAATATTTAAAAAATAATTTTTAGCCTTGTCACCAGAGTGGTTTATAAAAGAATATGGCACACCATCAATACCCAGAGCTGAATCCCGGACATGATTGAGTACCACACTCAGTTCCTCCAAAGTAAATGGCGCATCAAAAGGGTCCTCTGATATGTTTTGGAGGGGCATGTTTACACATTCAAAAAAAAGTGGAACGTATGGTGGAGCTATTTTATCAAAAAAAAGTTCAGCTGTCTCCCTAGCGATTGGAGAAGAAACTGAAGGGGAACACCCATTTCTGAACCTATTGATACTCTTCCAAACTGCTGACACAGGTGTAGAGGGAGACAAGGATGTGCAGAATTTAACCCAACCTGCACGTTTCTTCTTGCGAAGGTGACGTTTGGCTCTGGCATTAATCTGACAGTATGCCAACAGATTTTCAGTGGTCATGTCTGCATTGTAACAAACCTCGGCCTCATTCCTGTCCTTGACTGCCGAAGTGCACTCTGGATCCCACCACGGTGGTGATGGGATTTTATTGCGGGCACTGTTTTTCAATGGAAAGCAGGAATCAGCACTGGAGGTGATGGCTGTAACAAAACCCTCATAGCAGGTCTTGGCATGGCGGTGACCAGGAGGATCAAACAAACTTAAATTTAAATTTGGCAAAACTTCAATTTTATCCTCCAATAATGATACAAAATTTACCCAATTTGGTTTGGACAAATTATATCTCAGAAGTGGAGGAGAACTTTTCTCTAAATAGGTCTTATTAAACAAAGATATTACTATAGGATAGTGGTCACTACCATGCGACAAGGATGTGCATTCCCAATGGGCCGAAGCCGCTAACTCAACTGAACAAAATGTTAGGTCAACACAACTCTTTTGTTGTCCAGGAAGGGATCTGCGAGTCGGGCAACCATTATTAAGGATACAAAGATCCAGATCATCCAAAATCTCAACCAAAGCCACACCAAAGGCATCACAGCGTTCGGACCCCCATATATAATGGTGACAGATAAAATCACCCATGACCATAAAAACCACTTTTTCTAATACTCAAGAACCAATTTCTTGAGTATTAGAAAAAGTGTTTTTTAAAATATCCAAAAATGCAGGCCGGGGGTGAGCAATGTATATGGAAAACACTGTAATACCTTCCACCCTTCCCGCCACAACACTCATTTCACCTGTGAGTGAAGGCAGCGGAAGGGGCAGAAGTGGGACCCGATTATTGATAAGGAGAGCTGAACCTCCATATCCATCAGATCTGTCACATCTGAGAATATTAAAGTGTGGCATGCGAAAGCTTAGACTTGGGGTGAGCCAAGTCTCAGCTATGGAACAAGCCAAAGGCTTGTATTTATTTAAAAGGAATATGAGGTCGTGCTTTTTATGCCACACGCTCCTCACATTCCACTGAAGGATAACTAGGCGGGACGCCATTTTTAATAGATAAGAGTATAGATATAAGTTGGTCGGCAACGTTGGACGGTAATTGTAAGCTGGAAGAAGTAGAAGAAATAAGAGTGGGAAGGAGTTTTACTAGGAGTTCAATAATTGAACTGATATTATTTGACGTAGGGTTGTTGTTATAAGCACAGCCATTGGGCTGTGAGGGTTGTGGAGAACTGACAATCTGCTGATGAGCGACTTTGTCGTATGATGGAGAAAGGGGGGCATGGGTCCTGGGTTTGAGAGTGACAGTTTTGCGGTATGACTGGGTAGTTGGAGAGGATTTTACTATGTTGGCATAGTTGCGGGAAGCTATTGGGATCATTTTACATGCCTCTGCATAGGGGATGATTTTTTCGGCCATGATCGTCTTAATCGCCTTCTGCTTGCCGTACTCAGGACATGACTGGCTATCGGCAAAGTGATTTCCCGAACAAAGCGCACAGAAAGCCTCAGCTACTGAAACATTACATCCGTCACCCGGGTGGTCATGGCCACACTTGTTACAGCGTGGTTTAGACCTGCACAGATTTGCCACATGTCCAAATCTGCAACACTTGCGGCATTGAATAGTAGGATATATGTATTGCTTTACTGGAAGAGATGTGTAGCAGCAATAAATCCTAATTGGTAGCACCTGCCCATCAAAGGTCAAGACACATGTTTCCGTGGGTTTCCATTCATTGACCCCGTCTCTTTGCACTTTGCGATTGATGCGTCGCACTTTCAAAATTTGTCCACAACCTGAGGGCACAGTCAAATACGACATCGCTTCTTCTTCAGTGAGTTCTGAGGGAACACCTGTGACAACACCCATCCTTGTGATGTTGAATGTTGGGATTGATGCTGTATAACAGTCCTTAGACAAACAACTGTTTATTAGGAAAGAGTTAGCATCCTGAGGGGAAGCAAACTCCACCGAGACCCGGTTTCTGCCAACTCTATTAACACCACCACGAACAATGTTCGCGATGTTGTTGTTCATGAGGAATTTTCCAAAATTAACAGGGTGAAGAGTGGTGCCAGAATTTGGTTGTGTCTCAATACGCGAAACGTGGACAACGTATGGGGCTTTATCCATGACAGAATATTTGGTGCGTCCAATTTGGTTTTTTTGCTGCTTGCTTGGCAGAGAAGAAGGCAAAATTCGTTCGTCAACAGGACGTTTTCGCGGGTTTGGTTGGGATTGGGGAATTTGCGATACATCCATCGCTGAAGCGTTCAAAACATCCGCCAATTGCGATAGTGGGTTCAGTGCATATTGATGATCGAGAGAACTTGAGCATTGAATATCGGGAGGGACCTTGTCAGGGGGTTTGTTTTTATCCATTATGGATAAGGCGTAAAAGGGAACTTAAAATAAAACAATCACAATACAAACCTGGTTACGATCACAAGGACAACACAATTACAGAATGACAAGTCACTAAAATATCGAAAAACACTTAAAAACAGCAATCAAATTCTAAACACACGTGCTATCCAACAAACACGGTTGCCGAATCCGCTATTGTATGTCATAAAATAAAATGTAATTGAGGGTAGGGAGGTAACAAGATGTATGCAAATAAATATTGGCGTTTTACCTGAAATAAAACGCTACTTAAATTATATTATCGCGACCAAAAGTAATCATGATGATCCCATTTCCTCAACTCATGGGAACCTAGTTTGCTCATTTTCAAAGTATTAAAATGGATATAGTATATTATCGGTTTAAAGATTCTTTAATTATTCTAAAAGAACATTGAACATTGTTCACTTGCAGAATAAATACATAACTAAGGTAAATTGTAGTCCAGTAGTTAACAGTTTTGTTAGCTTAATACAGGTGGGTACGATGTCGACATATTATTGTGGGTAACTTAATAGTTTTGTGTTATTAGTGGCGTGCTGCCTGAGTTTAGCTTTAAATAGGTTGAAAGAAGATGTGTTCCTGATATCTGCTGGTAGACTGTTGTAAAGTTGAACACCTTCGTACTTTATAATTTTCCTGCCATATTGCGTTCGCGGGGGGCGCGTCTGGATTTGGTTAGGGTTTCTTTGGCTGTATTTGGATGTTTTCGGGTTAAAGGACAACTGTGTGTGTATGGTTTTGTTAAGAATTTTTCGAATGAGAACGCAAGAATTGAATGTGTAAAGTTGATTAATGCTCATTAGTTTCGTGTTTTTGTATAGTTCGAATGTGGGTGTGTGATAATCGTAGTTGAATAGAAGTTTAATTATTTTATTTTGTGCTATTTGTAGATCTTAGAGATCCTTAAGAGATAGACATAAGCCATCGCGGATTTTTCTGTAGACCTATATAAGATATACAATTCTACCATTCATCATTTTGTTATATCTTAAAGCAGCGTTTTCGTTGAAACCTCAACCAGACGGCTTATTTTTTTCCAACACCTCCAACATATATCATTATATTTTAGCCAATCTGTACAAAAACTTGACAAATTATATACTAAAAAATTCCATTAGTACCACTCTATCTATTTAAGAAAACAACATGAAAATCAGTGCAGTAATTTTTGAGTTTATCGCGAACAGACAGATAGACGTGGCGGAGACACGTCATCATCAGCCTATAATGTTCCCACTGCTGGGACACAGGCCTCCTCTCTATGAGAGGGATTGAGCTATAATCCACCACGCGGGCCCAGTGCGGATTGGTAGATGTCACATGACTTCGAATTTTTGGTTCTAGGACATGCCGGTTTCCTAACGATGTTTTCCTTCACCGTTTTTGAGAGCAGTGGTGATGAAATAAATTACACGAAGTAATACGCCTGCCTGGGTTCGAACCCACGACTTACTGTTCGTAAGTCGGGGTCGCTACCACTGGCCCACCGCTACTCACCCACATTGTGTTATAATATGTAGTGATGTTGGGTTCGGCTTCCAGTACAACCGGATGCAGCTGAATACCAGTATTTTACATGGATCGACTGTCTATCTGCCCTCCACAACCCAGTTAGTTCTGGGTAATACGATACCCCTTGGTAGAAATACAGTGAAATTAGTGATAGCTTTAATTTCCACATCAGGTGTTCCAGATTTTCAATGTTTATACGTCAACAGAGAGTGCTCATCAGGCTGAACAACTTTTACTAAGACGTCATTCCTATATATACTATAGTGTAACTGGGCTCTTGGAGCTCCACAACAGGTGTTCCACATCTTCAATTTTTATACGTCAACAGAGAGTGCTTATCAGTCTGAACAACTCTTTCTAAGACGTCATTCCTATATATGTTATAGTGTGGCAGGGCTCTTGGAGTTCCCCATCAGCTGTTCCAGATCTTCAAATTTATTCTCTTAGCAGAAAATGCTCATTACGCGGAACAATTTTTGCTATGGTACCATTTTTGTATCTCTTATAGTTTAGCTGGTCTGTTGCGGTTCTGCATCAGGTGTTCAAGTTTCCAAGATAAATTATAGCCTATGTTTTGCCCAGACTTAATACCTATACAACAAAAAAAAAAAAAAAAATCCGTCGAGTAGTTCCGAAGATTAGCCTGTACAGACAAACAGACACACAGAAAAACAGACAGATTTTTTTTTTGGATTCGTGCTCTATTAGTTTCTAAACCCCCCACATTTTTTTTTTTTAATATATTCAATTTACAGGCACAGTTTTTTTACTGTCTTATTATATGTATATATAGATAATATTATTATATGTTTTATGTAACAAAGCATCAAAGATGCCCAAAAGTAGGATTTTATGAAACATCCTTTGCCGAGACAAGGTGTACGCATGTACGTAAACAAATTGAAATATTTGTTTAAAACATTCAAATCAAATCAAATCAATCTTTATTTGTGAACACAGGTTTATAATTAAGGATCTAAGGTCTTATGGATACATTTTAGTGGAGCTCTATGTCCTACCAATGAAATTGGTGTACAAAAATTGTTTTTTTTTGCGAATAAGTGAGTTACAATACAAAGACAAGTTCGAGTAAAAAATGTGAATGAAACGTATTATTCATAAATAATTAATCAATTATAGTTTATTTTTACATGCTTGTCTTTTTAACACCATAACACTTTATGAGGAAGCACAGGTGCTAACTGTACGCCAGCTGAACATATTGCTTACTGCACTTCTCCAACACTCAAACCTACCCGAAAAAAGGAGAAAACGCGTAGGTCTCTCGAATAAAAAAGAAAATACTGCGAAGTTTCTCCTCAGAAACTTCGCAGTATGTGGAACGACTGCGGTTGGTACCTACTTCCTTCGCACAAAGATTCTTCCCTTTCCGTGGTGGTGAATTGTATAATAAACTTAATAAAAATTTTAAATATAGCAAATTGTAGAAAACTGGAATGTAAAACTAAAATTATCAAATGGTTAATGAAGTTAAACTATACGGAGACAGAAAAAATACTTGAGATAGCCTAGTACGGCAGTCTTACTTACACATATTTGTAGGTAAGATTAAAGTCATATTATCGTATATATTCCTATGTATGTATGTATATATTCCTATTAATAAAATACTTAAATGTAATGGGGGGCCTGGAGTTCTAAAATACAGGCCTAGGCTTAGTTTAGACTCCAGATCTCCCACAAATTACAACCTTCTGCCAAACTACCTGTCAGCCCAAAATGTCTAACATAACAATGTTATTTGTGGAGATAAATAAATGTTTTTATTATTATTATTAATGGTAAATTATATAAAAGGCTAGTAATGTCATATTTTATCATATTGAAAATAATGTCAATATTAAGAAACTAGCTGATGCCCGCGGCTTCGCCTGCGTGGATGTCGGTTATCGCGACCAAAAGTAATCATGATGATCCCATTCCCTCAACTCATGGGAACCTAGTTTGCCCATTTTCAAAGTATTAAAATGGATAAAGTATATTATCCTTAAGAGATAGACATAAGCCATGGCAGATTTATCTGTAGACCTATATAAGATATACAATTCTACCATTCATCATTTTGTTATATCTTAAAGGGCAGGAGGAATGGAGGGAGGCCTTTGCCCAGTAGTGGGACAATATGGGCTAGCTATATTATATATTAAAGGGCAGCGTTTTCGTTGAAAGCTCCCCCAGACGGCTTATTTTTTTCCAACACCTCCAACAAATATCATTATATTTTAGCCAATCTGTACAAATTAATATATACTAAAAAAATCCTCGAGAACCACTCCATCTATTTAAGAAAACAACATCAAAATCAGTGCAGTAATTTTTGAGTTTATCGCGAACAGACAGATAGACGCGGCGGAGAACATTGTGTTATAATATGTAGTGCTGTTGGGTTCGGCTTCCAGTACATCCGGATGCAGCTGAATACCAGTATTTTACATGGAACGACTATCTATCTGCCCTCCACAATCCAGTTAGTTCTGGGTAATACGGTACCCTTTGGTAGAAATACAGTGAAATTTGTGATAGCTTTAATTTCTACATCAGGTGTTCCAGATCTTCTATTTTTATACGTCAACAGGGAGTGCTCATCAGGCTAAACAACTTTTGCTAAGACGTCGTTCCTATAGATATTATAGTGTAACTGGGCTCTTGGAGCTCCATGACAGGTGTTCCACATCTTCAATTTTTATACGTCAACAGAGATTGCTTATAAATCTGAACAACTCTTGCTAAGATGTCATTCCTATATATGTTATAGTGTGGCTGGGCTCTTGGAGTTCCACATCAGCTGTTCCAGATCTTCAAATTTATTCTCTTAGCAGAAAATGCTCATTACGTGGAACAATTTTTGCTATGGTACCATTTTTGTATCTCTTATAGTTTAGCTGGTCTGTTGCGGTTCTGCATCAGGTGTTCAAGTTTCCAAGATAAATTATAGCCTATGTTTTGCACAGACTTAATACCTATACAACAAAAAAAAATCATTCAAATCCGTCGAGTAGTTCCGAAGATTAGCGTGTACAGACAAACAGACAAACAGACAGGATTTTTTTTTGGATTCGTGCTCTAAACACCCCCCAATTTTTTTTTTTTAATATATTCAATGTACAGACAGTTTTTTTACTGTCTTATTATATGTATAGATAATTAATCAATAACAACTTGTTTTTACATGCATGTCAATGGTAAATTATATTAAATGTCATATTTTATCATTTAAGAATTTTTTGATACAGTAATACGTCTTATCTATTAGAAATAAATGCAATTTAATTTTAAATTTGCCGACATTATCTTCACTTCTTATACATTTTGGTAATTAATTATAGACCTTTGGAGCCATTACAAAAATACTGTTTTTGTATAGTGCAGTACTAGATCCAACTGTTTGTAGCAGATCACAACGGCGCTGACTAGTTACTCTAGCAAATTCATGTAAATTATTTTTGACGAACATACACGTTTCATCTTTGTATTTTTAAGAACGATTTGCAGCTGTCTGTTGTCTGCAAATTATATATAGCTCTTATGCACCTTTTTTGGCACTTACATACCCGTGGCATTGCCCCAAAATATAATTCCGTATCTCAATGTTGAAGCTACTAGACCATGATACGCCGTTAAGACTGTTGCTCGATTGGCCGTCTTACTTAACATGTGCAAAGCATAGGAATGTTGATTTAGCTTACTGCATACTTTGTCAATATGTGAATTCCATTTTAAAGTGTTTTTTATGTTTAGTCCAAGAAATTTAGTCACATTTACTTCATTAATAATTTTGTCCTTGTATTTAATATTTAAGTCCAGGTTGTAATTTATTCTTTGTTGAAATTTCATTAATACTGTTTTATCAAAATTTATAGCCAAATTATTATTTTGTAGCCAATTCACAACTGATAGTAAGGTAGAATTAATCTCAGCCTCTAATGTGCTTACCTCATCACTATTAAAAAGTAAAGTACTGTCATCTACAAACATTGTCATAGGATATGATGGTATTGTCGGAAAGTCGTTAATATAAACAATAAATAGGGGCGGCCCAAGTACACTACCTTGTGGTACTCCATAATTTAGAAATTCTACTAACTGTCGTTATTTGTTGCCTACCACAAAGATAAGATTCTATTATGTTGATATATTTCCTCTTATTCCGTATGCGTTAAGTTTATGTATCAGTAATTTATGGTCTACGCGATCAGAAGCTTTTGACATGTCCATATAAAGCGCCAGAGTTGGTAGCCTCTTATCCACTCTGCTGCTAACCATATGTAAGAAATCGTAGATGGCCATAGGTCCGTAGCAGGACATATCTTCTTTGTTGTCTTTCTTGAAGAGAGGTTTTATAATTGTTATTTTTAATTCTTCTGGAAAGTAACCATCGCATATGCACATATTAATAAGATGACTCAGCACAGGAGCAATTATTGTGGATACCCGTTAAACAATATTTGTACTTATATCGTCATACCCAGTGCTAGACGTATTCTTTAGCGACGTAATAATTTGGTGAATTTCTTGTGGTATTGTAGGTGACATAAACATGGAAGTAGTTCTACTGCTTATTTTTATTGAATTTTTATTAATTTCTAAATTACTAACTGGTTTCACATGATCTACAAAGTAATCGTTAAAAGCTTGTGCTATTTCAAGAGGATTAGTTAAGATTTTGTCATTTGATTTGATTTTTGTTATGGTTTCGTCTGGTAAATTAGGCTTATTCCTATTTTTATTTATTATTTTCCATGTTGCTTTACACAGATTCTGAGCTGAATGTATAAAACGATTATTATGGGCTCTCTGCGTGAGATTTATAACTTTCTTCTACCGATTTGAAATATTTTTTAAGTTTGTTTTATTTTGTTTGTTTGATTCCCGAGAAAAATAATCAAACTTTCTCGGGCATATTTATTTTAAATTTTGTGGCCATATATAAAACATAATCACACATCAAAAATCGAGTAAAACGCTCAAATACAAGAAAAAATGTGATAGCCCTCTTAACTGTATTTTAGTCGTGAAATTTCAAGTCGGACCTTGAAAAACAGGTAACCGCACCATGTAGTATGCTAAGTAACAAGTTAGCAAGTAGAGTACAGTAGCACTTGCACTAAGGAGTGTTTAGTGTAAAAAATTTCTTGGTTATTTATATTTTGCTGCTCTGTCGTAGGACAATCTGCAGAGTTTGTGTTGTTGGTCAAGCCACAACGAAGCCAAGAGAGGACAGCAGAATATAAACCAAATGATATTCATAAGTTAGAGTAAGACTGTTGAATGTTTTAAATCAAATACTACCTGTACCCTTTGTCATAATAGCGTAATTATACAACTTAAAACTCGGACTCATACTTGATACTTTCGACTCATAGCATTGTATAAATCGTACATTGCAAGTGGCGCAATCGCGCACCATCAGCAAATTTACTGGTATGACATATATAAGTTTATTGTAAGTTAATATTGTTTAAGCAATTCTTTGCACTTTGTACATTCTGGTTAAAATGATGTTTAAGCAGAAGCACATTCTTTGTAACTACTAGTAATGTTGGATAAAAATGATTTGGTTTTGTTATTGTTTAAATGCAGAGATTATTTTGTAAAAAACATTCTGTTTTTTTAAAAAAGGGAAGGAATAGTGTAGGGGCGCTAAAGCAGCATTTTGAATTCGTCGTACGCGCAGCGCCCGGCGACTCCAGTTCGCCCGCAACCACCTTAGACTATAGATGCGCTCCCAATCCAATTCAATACGCAATTGTAATGTTATGCAATTAAATAAGTAACCACTTCATCACCGTTTAATATTTCTCTCCGCACACACTGCCATTTTTTTTTTTTTTACGGATGGGAAATCATCAAATGACTTCACCCGCTCTGGGCAGAGCGGAAGGGAGTGTCAGACTTGTACTGACTAAAACCCATCCATGTTCCTTCCTTGCCCTTTGTGTTCCAGAGCCGCGGTATCTCTTTCGAACAGCCCGCAGCCCTGGCAGGCATCGGCCATTGCGGGCCCCTCCCTGTTTACTGACATCTCTTTGAGGCGCGCGTGGAACACGAACGCGCCGTCTACACGGCCTGTCGTCAAAAGACGGACGGACGGCGAGCTAGCCCATTACTCACCGTCCACAGGTCCGCGTCTACGGTGGCCGGAAGCCACCACGTGACCCCCGACGCCCGAGGCGTCTCCCGCGGCGGCTGGGACGAGAGGTTCTCTCCCTCTCACGCTCCGCCACCTCCTTGGACACTAAATACACGAACACACAAAATTTGCATAAATTAAGTAGTTTAATAACATAAATAAAGGTATTATGTATTTAAGGAAGTTGTTCAGAAGTAAACACTGACAACACAAAATAATTTACAATAACCATTTCACATGCCATATAAACCGCTAAATATAAAATGTTCCCTTAAATCAAGTATTGTAACGCTCAAAGGATGCTACTTTAGTTAGCCGCATAATAGTCGATAAAAATGAGAGGCGTCAAGTACTGAGACGAAAAGCACCGTACCCGGACTGGTAGCCACCGTAACGTGATGTCCACTCAATGTGATATGCAATACTAATAATATGACATTCTCAGTTGCCAACAAACTTCGGTATACAACTGAGCCTTGCAGGTCACTCGTATGGACAATTGGACATAAAATGAATCGCAAGCGCGCCTGTGGTGACATCACGCGACCTACTTACCAGTCTATCAACACCACAGCGTGCTTCTACAGAGCCCTGAACTGATGGTCACAGCTCTAGGCGAGGACGACATTCAGTGTCTGACCACAGCGGAGTTGAGATGTCCTGGAACTGTACCCGATTAATTGTGCCCCGTGCCCCGTGTTATTCTGTTAAAGTTTAATTTCAAGTAATTTGTTAGTTTATTATAAACAGTTTTCATTGTACCAAACACTTTTTCTGCCCACATGATGTACGACTCTAACGGTCTAAATCCTGACAGTCCGACATAAAAATATCACATCGGTTAATCATTGTGGATTGATACAAATTAAAACAATTTATATTGTCCAAAAAATATATTTTATTGTAGTAGACAACACGGGGGCGCGCGCCCGGCGCCCAGCCTGCACCGCGCGCGAGTCCCACAACAACACTTCGCTATCTACGTCCAGCTCTCTGTTTTAATAATTGTAATAGTTTATTTAATAATTACAACGTTTTTTTATGTGTCCGTATTTTAACATTAGGTATAACTAAGTTCGTTTTGTATAACTTGGTGTAAGAACAGCCTTCAGGAATTGAATTAGGGTGGCGCTATACACGCCTCACAGCACTGTTTCCATTTCTACTCGCGTCCGTTCTCTGTAAAGATTGAATTGAAATTTAATATTTACACTTTTAAGCGACTGCTGAGCATGAGGCCCTGGGTCCGATTCTCAGGTCGGGCAAAGTGTTATTGGGTTTTTCCATCAGAAATGTCTCAGTAGCAGCCACGGAGTCTGGATTTGTACCCGGTTTATGGCAATAGACTCGCTCCTTAATATGCATGGGACTAAAACATAACTGGTGAAATGTGGGTGTACCGTTCGGTACACCTCTGCTAAACCCCTCTGGGATTACAGACGTGATGTAGACCGGGGTAGACGTTACATGTTCTTTTTCTTCCATTCGCCTCTATCATCCGTCACCCAATCATTTTGTAACTCCTTTTTTCTTTCATTTTTTCCTCTCAATTCATCCATCTTTTCTATGGTTTTCCTTTCTCTCTCCATCCATCAACATTTATATTCAGCCGTCTATCAATTAAATTTATGTGTTTTATGTATGATTTAGATCTGAAGTAAAACGAATACCTTGAGCGTAAATCGCCGCAAGAGAGCGGCCTTTCGAGATCGGGCAGTAAGTCAGCCGGCGGGCGCAACGTGCGCACGTGCGTGGCGTCGTGCCGGCCCGCCAGCAGGGCGCCCGCGGACGCCAAGCGGCGCGGCGGCGCGGCCAGCCCGTGCGCCGCCAGCGCCGCCGCCAGCTGCCGCGCGCGCGCCACGGCGATGTCGCGCTCGTGCCGCGCGCGCCATATCTAAGCAAACGCCCAAGACCGTGAGTACAGTCACGAGCACCAGTATGTATAGACACTTGGGTTCAAAAGCCATTTGTCTAATGAAATACCGATTGCAACTTTGAACTAGAAATATAATGTTGGCTACATAGTAGGTACTATCATACTATACCAACTTGTAACGACAAGCAATCAATACAGTTGCAGAAAACAAAAAAAGTTGGTAATTGTCTTACATACGGTATATCGGTGCTTGTAACTATACGGTCGCTCTTTTGATATCCGCTTTACTACTTTACTAGTACTCAGATAGTAAGGCGGCAGATAGTACTTATACTGTACAGTAACCTAGTTAATCAATTCTAAGTGTTCCAACTGACAATAGGTACTTAAATGAGCCAGTAAACCACAATTGTTGATTTTATGTTTAAACCTTCAAAATGAGGAACTTGTAAACATGGGCCATTGCCACACCAAATAAACTGTTTTTTATTTCTTAAGTTTATCTAAACACGATTTCAAGACATGGAACTTTTGTAAGAACAAATCACAAGTACCTAACATGTCGTGTTCATTTAGTTAGAATTTTTTAAAATAAAAAAATTACCGAACATACCTGAGCAGCACAAACTGCGGAGCGACAATGACTCCGTTCTCCGAACCCACGCGCCGCCGCCTCTACGACGGCGCCGTGGAACGTAAGGGATTGACCTGTCAATAATATTTAACTTTTATTTATCTATTCAGCGATCCATCAACATCACCTGCCTAGCCTTTTCTCAACTATATTGGGCTCGGCTTCTTCTTGCAGCTACCAATATTTTACATGGAGCGACTGCCTATCTGACCTCCAAACCCCGGTTATTGGTAAGACTTATTTGTCAGGGTTTCGGGGTTCTGTTGAGCCGGTCCTTAATAGAAATAACACGTCATTCTCACAATTACTCGTGTTTAACAGGTTCAATAAATAAAGTATATGTAGTATACGCAGGATAACGATTGAACTAGTTGTATAATGTCAAATTTAATTAGCTAGCAAAACTCCGCAGACGTGACGTGATCATGTGAGGTATCGACAGTTGACACTGCACCAGTCAATACTAAAATAAAATTTTAATATATACCTACATTGAAGAAGATTACAATAGATATTTTTATATGTACCCATAGATAAAGACACCAGCGCGCAACAGGAGCCCATTGGGGACTCGGCGAGGTGTGAGCGCAGGTATCGGAAGTAGACGTGCTCCAGCGCCAGCAGCAGCGCCGCCAGCAGGATGCCCGCCATCAGCAAAAGGAAAGCTGATAAAAATTGTTCCAAAGCCAGGGGGTCGGATGACTTGTGTTCTTGTTTGTTAGGCTTACAAGTCCCTGTCATCCAATATCTGTAATGAAGAACATAATTGTTTCCTCAAAGTAGGTGTGGGTTGTGACAGTAGTAAATGATTGATGACTTAATGAGTCGGCAAGGCAAGATACCTACAGGTACCTAACTTAACTACAACTTACTTACCTACTTAGAGGTACAAAACTAACGAAGGTATAAAAGACTAGACTCTCCTATACCCTCGTTAGTTTTCAAACTTTTAAGGGGATAATCACATTTAGGATGTGATTTCATCAAAAATATTAACTGAATATTAGTATTAACTCTAATTACGTTTTTTCTATCTAATTTTATAAGCTCTCGTACAACGGAAACAAAATGCAACATATTCCGTCTCTTTGTTCCGCGACAGGGATACGAGTAGGTGCAACGTTTGGCTAAACTTTACATTTCTACATAGAACTTGGCCTCAGTTTAAAACCAGAAAGTGCGTGCATGAGACAGCATTTCGTGCTATTTATTTATGTATGTACACACAAAATACGCGTAGGTCTGACAATAAGTCGCTGCGTATTACACAAAAAATGTAATACAAGATAAAAAGTTAACAAAAGTTAAAAAGCATCTGGGAATCTACAAAGTCTACAGTGTTCACACATTCACAAACGATCGGTAAATCTTCAGAAATAAATTATCTACAAAATCTTTTATGACCTGTTATTGCGTGTGCATCCAATTTAGGAGAACTAAGCGAACGAAGTATTTAGAAATGACATTTAGTTAAGCCATGCAAATTTATAAAACGATTGACTCACCTCCGTAATCTCTCTAGATCTCCATTGGCTCTTAAGTCGAGTAATCTTTTATTAAACATACTGACATATTTAGAATTACGAGTAAACGCTAATCCATAACCGGACATTGCGTACCACGCACCTACAGTTAAAAGTCTGCAGTCTTCATCCTGAAAAAAAAAAATGTTGGAGAAAATTCTAGAAAAGAAAATGAATCAACCTAAACCCTTTGGCCATAAAGTATAAATGAAATAATTTTGGAAGTTTTCATAACATTACGCCTGTAATCCCCGCAGAGATGCACCTTATAGTACACCACCCTCATATCGCCAGTTATGTTTAAGCCCCATGTCAGTAGGCTCACCCCTTAGAGCCTATTGCCATTAACGGGTCACAAATCGAGACCCTTGGCTGCTGCTCCGAAATTCCCGATGGAAAATCTCGAAACCCTGTTTTGCCCGAACACATGCTCAGCAGTCACTAGACCAACAGCGAAATAGTTTTCATCTTGTATGAAATTATGCTTTACTTACGTTTAACTTAATTATTTGAATTACTTCTTTATATAAATGCGCAGATATTTAATTATCATGTCACTTACCTGAGATACTAAATAGTCTAGTACAGTGCCATCGTAGATGAAGGCGTCGAGCTCACCCGTGAGTATACTCGTGACGCCTGCACTGACGGTACTGCGATTATACCTGGAAATAATTAAATTCATGCAAATAGACCATAATATTAAAAACATCAAATGGATTGTCTTTCATTCTGAGGAAAATAAATTTACTTATAGCCGTTTTTTTTAAAAACATATGACATCCATCAAATCAAACACATTTTGCTTACTTAAAGTATTTTTTAGGAAGCACATTTCACCAATGACTTTACTTTGTATAGCAGCGTGGATTCCAGTTAGCTAAACCTCTACAATTACTGATATGCATTCAGTCAAAAAAGTATCGGGAATGTGATACCAAATTCAATTTTTTTTTTCTTGTTAGATTGGCACAACTGTTTCCATTTTGGCGCGGAGTTCGAGTTGCATCTGAGCGGCATTTCATACAAACTTTCAAATCGTTTCTTTCCGAAATCATAGAACCGATTTTATGAAACTTTATACGCATATGCAGGATACATAGGTCTAAAAAGTTGACAGAGGCATCTTCGAAATGTCTTTAAAAAAAAGATAATTGGAAATTTATTTCTATGGAAAAATTAAAATTGCTCTAATTTAGCTGTAACACAATTTTTCGAATGTATTGATGATTGGATTATTCGTTGGCGTAAGTGTGTCGTTTCTGAAGGAGCATACTTTGAAGGCAAAAATAACTTTGGATAAATAACTAACATTTTGTGTATTATTGATCGTTTCCCGGTACTTTCTTTACAGAGTAGTATTATTATGTGAAAGCATAACACATAACATCACGCCTGTAATCCCCGTAGGGTTAGGCAGAGGTGTACCTAATAGTACACCCACATTTCGCCAGTTATGTTTAAGTGCCATGTAATAGGGGGCGAGCCTACTGCCGCCAACCGGGCACATATTAAAAAAAAATGCAATATTATAATGAATACATACATATAATAAAATCATAAAATCCAAATCGATGTTATGACTTGGCGCAAAAACTACTGCATAGATTCCGTTCATTTTTTTCACAAATATTCCTTACAGGCTTCTTCACAACTTAGGCTATCTATACAGGGTGTCCAGTAAATAGCACGACATACTGCAGGGGGTGATAGTTTGAGTCAATACCTACCAAAACAACACAATATATGTTCAGCAAAGTCTTACGGATTTATAGTTTTACAAAATATCGAAAACAGATTTTTAAGCATCTCGTAATGAAAAATTCCTTTTCCGGTTTTTTTTTTACATCAAGTTATTTGTGAATAGTTACTTTACTCATTGATAAGTCTTTTTTCTATCAAAAACAAGAACGTTTTTAAGATATAGTATTTTTTTCAATTTTCACAGAACGATTTTCTTTTCGCATAACTTTAACCTACAGTGGTGAAAAAAAATGTATGTGGCAGTTTTGTTCAACAAATTTAAAAGATAGCCTGTTTAATGGTGATTTTGGAAAGATACAATACTAGTGCATTTACATAAAAAAAGATACGAAAAAAATGCTATTTTAGTTCCAGAGAAGCTGATTTTCTTGAAAATGTAATTAACGTATTTTTGTCAAAAACCACTACGAGAATAAGTAATAGATGATCATTTACGCGAATTATTATACCGTGCTGTTACCTTCAGCCACCCATTACCAGCTACCTTAAGCCGTGCGCAACGCATCTCAGTATTCACAAATTATTGTTTCGTACTGACGACTGTTTTGTGCCTTGGACCGCGGACTTTAATGCCTTACGATTTGGATTTTTTGTTGTGATTACTACGACTTTTTTTTTTTTTTTTTTGCTACGACGACTTAGCAACCACTTGGACTTCTGTGCTGTATAACATGGCCAACCGCCGCGTTTTTCCGAGTTACACGCAGCGAGAGTATGCTCAGATGCATCTTATTTACGAAGAAGCTAGCCAAAGTTCCAGAGCTGCTGCCACCCTCTACGGGGAAAGGTTTCCCGATAGGAGACATCCACACCACGAAATGTTTACCAAAATGCATAACTCCTACATGGAAGGCAGACTCCCTGGTCAACGTGGCCATGTTATACAGCACAAAAGTCCAGGTGGTTGCCAAGTCATCGTAGTGATCACAATAAAAAATCCAAATCGTAAGGCAAACAAAGTCCGGGGTCCAAGGCACAAAACAGTCATCAGTACGAAACAATAATTTGTGAATACAGAGATGCGTGCTGATTTCAAAATGTCGTCCAATTTGCTGAATGCAGTCCATCCCAGTTGGATTCTTCTCGATACCTCCGCCGTTTGATGCTCCTTGCCAAAGGAAAGAATATGGCCGAGATAGACATAACGGTCAACCTTCTCCAACCTTTCATTTCCGACCTCTTGCAGATACGGCTACTTAAACTACTTGTAGATAAAAAAAAAAACTAAAAATAACTTAAATAAAAACTATGAAAAACAGTTAATAGTTCCGGTCCTATATACCGGAACTATTTTAAAAAATTTGAATAGTTTTAAAAGTAAACTTAATATCTTGACTGAGCAATTTAATAATGAATATCACAAGCAGGAACGTAAGCATATGTACCCAACCCGTTTATCTAAAAAGAAAACACTTGCAATTCCTAAAGTCACAAACTACTTTGGTAAGCGCACCAGAAAATATGTAGTACCTTCATTAGTGAATGAGATACCCACACAGCTGATATCGCATGCTAAATCCAAACACCAACTTAAAAGTGTTCTTAAAAAACATTACCTGTCATTGTGTCCATAGCTCATTTTGCATCTATGGACAATAGCAATATTCCATAGGTGTAAAACGTTTCTTTCTGCAAACTCACTCCCCTATTTTTTGCATTGTTTTATAATAAAAATCGAAATTTGTTATAATGATATTGTGAAACGAGAACAACTGCCGACAAACTGTTTTGCAGTTTGGCAGACTTTTTATATGTTATTGTTTAAACAGATTTTGAATAAATAAATTAAAAAAAACATACCGAGTTTCCTCCGTGCCTCGGAAAGCACGTTAAGCCGTTGATCCCGGCTGTCATTTGTAGATCTTCGAAAACCAGTCTTACCAAGGGGTATCGTATTACCCAGTACTATAACTGGGTTGTGGAGGTCGAATAGGCAGTCGCATGTAAAATATTGGTATTTAGCTGCATCTGGTTTGAAAGGAAGCTGACCCCAACATAGTTGGGAAAAGGCTAGGCAGATTAATAATTCGGTAGACAGATGAGTGAAGCGACAGACTTCGTAGCTGCTACTGAGAATTTCCTGGTGGAAAAACTCAACAACACATGCTCATCTTAAAGACTTCGGTTCCGCATACTCCTTTTTGTAGAAGTCATCATCATCATTATCATTCACCTGCCCTTATCCCAATTTATTGGGGGGGGGCGTTTCATATTTTCCTATTACTTTTTGGAGAAATATTTGAAAAAAAATACTATCACAATCCAAAAAAAAAAAAAACTGAAATCTCAGCATGAAAAAAATATTATAACAAATCACAAAAAGTGAAAACAGTAGGTTACTGGGGTTTGAACATGCAACCCATAGTTTAAAGAGCAGTCATGAAACCGCTAGGCTGTTTTCTCTGTTGACGTAGGTTTAAATAGCTGCTCTTATGCACGCCATGGCTGAAATGTCAAAATATTGAAGAATGCGAACATAATACAATATTGCTCAACCCCTTAAGCAAGCAGCGTGATATATAGATAGCCTAAGTTGTGAAGAAGCCTGTAAGGAATATTTGTGCAAAATTTGAACGGAATCTATGCAGTAGTTTTTGCGCCAAGTCATAACATCGATTTGGATTTTTACGATATATAGATTATGCGATGATAATTTTAGGCCAGTGACGGTATTACAGTGCTTTGATGTAAGTTTTGAGGTAAATTGAGATCAAAATAGTAAGAAAATATAGAAACTTACCGAGCCATATAAGCATGCGGCTCTGTGAAGTATTTGGCAAGGGTTGCATCTGTGTGCGACCATGGTACTGTTCCAAACTTCAGCGGCGGCCGCTGAGTCAAAGGCCTTGCTATCCGAGGGTCGTCTAACCCGCTCAACTCATGGTACTCCTCGCGCGTGATCATGAACGCAGCTAGGTTGGCAGTGTAGATGGCAAGAAACACTACTGCAAACATAGCCCACATATTGGTCATAAATCGGGCGGTGAAGCCTCGAGGTGAGTCTACGTGCACTGACGCCTGCAAGAAAAACAACAAAGTTAGTATGTGTTCGAGTGGTTATACTACCAAACAAATATATCATTCACAAGCTATTACGAAACATCAAAGAATCGGAGTAGAGGTTCTCTAGGTAATACTGTGGTCAGGTCATAAATTACTCACTTGAAACAGTACTGCCCAAACAATCCAATATGTTCGACATAAAGAAAATCGATTCTGTGGCACACGTTTCGAATTATTTCCAGTTGAACAGTCAAATCCACTGGGAGACAACCACTCGAAGAAAAATATGGAGAATGTAGCCGCTTGGATCGCTACGGCTCCCACAAGCATCCAAGAGGCTGTATCGAACGGCTCCAGGAAAGCTGTTGGGGATATGATGCCAGTTCGCTTGGCCACTACGATTGCAACTCCCGTTTCCATAAAAGGTACACTGAAGTCCACTACAGCCTCTCTATCTGAATTTATGATCAGTGATGTTAGTACCTGAAATTCAATGAAACTTTTTGTTACTATAAGAAAAAAAAAACCTTTGTTGCTTGTGAGTATGAATGTGAGTGAATTTCATAGACAGGCCTGTCGTATAGCAAGAGGTTATAGTGTGCAAGGATATGCGCAGACACAGGTGTATCATCATAATCGATTGAATCGACAACCGAAAACACGACCGAAAAGAGCGCTTTTTTTACGCTAGGGTATCACACTATTGACATCAGGCTACAGGCCAACGGAATTAAACCGGGGAATCGATTCCCCCACACTCAGAAATCACACTTTCTAATATTAGAGTACTCCCAACGATAAATAAGTACGTGCGATAAGAACCAGTTTCTCACGCACAATGGTCCACCTTTAGGGACTAAGTGCGGAAACCAAACCCTTTAGAATAGAAGAACCAGTTTTGCTCAACTGGTTCTTATCGCACTACGATTAGGTTTAACATGCAATGTATTTCACACGCGTGGAGTTTAATACTTTTTCACCGTGGATTTTAAAAGTATTGTCACCAAATGACGTTGAAAAGTTCTTGAAAGAAGCTCCGGATAGTCAGTATTTGGCAACAAAGGTAACTTTGTTAATTAATATCTACTAAGCCTACATTAAATATAAAACACTGCTTAGATAGGTATCGATCCTATATAAGCAGTGTTTTATATCTTTCCAGGTTGCGTTAATATTTGGAATAAATGGTGCATGTGACAAAAATACTTTTCGTTCTATATATTATTTTATTTCTTCGAAAGAGTACCTATTGAAAAACTTCGTTTGATATATGTGGGCAATATAATAATACCCTCGTCTCCGGCTGGGGAGTTAATTCCGCCTCGAATGCAATAACAAACTTTCCCCCTTATATCAAAATTTACAATTTCTTAGTTCGACCATCTACATTAAATCGGCTCAAATATTGGCGATGATTTTGGCATCTTCAGTATCAAATAATGTGTTTACCATGTCCGTTTTCTTATTGACGAGATCCGCGATGAGTCCGTTCCACTTGCCGTGGTGCAGCGTGCCCCAGCGACCGTCCTCGACGCGCACCAGCTCGTACGTGAAGCCCAGCTGCTCTGCCAGCTGTTGCAGTAAGTCGATGCAGAATCCGCTGCAGCACTGGTACAGCGAGCTGTTTCCGTGCGCGGCGCCCGCCTCCAACCTGCGTACAAAGGCTAATTAAATTAAGAGGCCAAACTTTACAGACGTGACGAATATATCAGGGTGGAACGTTAAAGTCGGCCCTGGAGAGAAAGTACCTGAAAGTAATCAATTACAAATAATATAAATCGAAATAAATCAATTTCACAACAAGAAAACATTTTGAAGAGTAAGTAAAACTGCAATCATTTTGAATATATTCATAGTTTTTACTTTACTGTCTCCATCTTTCCACCATGTACATCAATCATAAACGATGTGTAATCATAATAGAACAAAAATATACAAAGATAATTTTACAATATAATTATTTTTCTATTTGTGTGACTCGCGGTCTTTGACCCCGAATAGTTGCGTTTTGTTTTGAGTTTATTAAACCATAGAGAGTAGCTACGACGTAGGCTATAGCTAGGAATGCTAGGATGGAGCGAGCCGCTACGTGGAACAACTACGAGTGCTACGACGAGGTGAGCCACTACGACGTAGAGAGCAGGTACGAGTGCTACGACAGAACGAGCCCCTAAGGCGAAGACACCGGCTACGAGTGCTACGACGTGTGGTACAGCTACGACACCTACGAAGGAACGAACCCCTACGACGACGTAGGGAGCAGCTACGAGTGCTACGACAGAACGAGCCTCTAAGACGTAGAAATCAGCTACGAGTGCTACGACGAACTTGGGGTACAGCTACGAGTGTTAAGTCGGAACAAGCCACTACGACGCGAGGCGTAGAGAGCAGCTACCACGGAATCGAACCGGAGAGACCTACGACGGAACGAACCCCTACAACGACGCAGGGAGCAGCTACGAGTGCTACGACAGAACGAGGCCTATGACATAGGGACCACCTACGAGTGCTAACGACGCGACGGGACGAGCCACTTAACGACGAAGTTAACAGCTACAAGTGCTACGACGAACGAGCCCCTACGACGGCGACGACACGTTACGTAGGCAAATGCTACGAGTGCTACGACGAAACGCGAGCCCCAACGGCATAGGGAGCAGCTACGAGTACTACGACGGAACGTACCCCTACGGCGTAGGGAACACCTACGAGTGCTACGACGTAACGAGCCCCTACGACAACGACGACATAGGGAATAGCTACGATTACTACACTGGGGCGAGCCACTGCGACGTAGGGACCCCCTACAACTGCTACGACGGAGCTGGCCGTTACTACATAGAGAGCAGCTACGAGTGCTTCGCAGCTAGAGGTGCGTTTCGATAGTTACTAATATCGTTATGTATACGTCAATATATAACATAACGTACATATAATAATGTAAATGTAAGGACCATCATTTAACATTCAGAAAGGCGTTAAGCAAAGAGACCCTCTTTATGCAAAGCTCTTCACAGCCACGCTTAAAGAAGTTTAAAAAAAATTAAATAGCGTATGAAGGTATAAGGGCATTGTCATAGCTGAGAGAAGACTAACCAAATCTTCGGTTCGCAAACGATATTGTTCTTTGTTTCTTCCACGGCAACCGAGTCAACTAGACCTAATGCTCGATCAACTAAGACCAAGATGAACATGACCAGCACAAAGTGCAACATAGGGATTGGGGGTGTGGAGATTGAATATATCCATGAGGTACACACTGAGTGTACCTCATGGATATATTCAATCTCCACACCTCGACCAAATAGTCTCCTTCCAAGCGAGACTGGATGAAGATGTTACTATGTTGCGGCGGGATACAAATGGCTAATTATAATAATAATTATAAAAAAGTATACTTTATAATAAAATAGCTATTAAATCAGTCACCCAGCGACTTCCACTTCGGGCGCGACGCGGCAGATGACGCCGCGGTCGAGCGAGCAGCGCCCGCTCACAGGGTCGGGTGGCGCCAGGTTGATGTATGGCGGCTCCTCCAGGAACGTTATCCGCATGTGGAACTTCTCCGGCACGCCTTGAGGCGGCGTGTGCAGGCCGCCCGGCCATACTATATCTTTAATAATCAGCCTTTCTCTTGGATAAGAATTCCACGTACCGATTTCCTCCCACACCAGCTGTGGAATTAAACATAAAAACTCATTAAAAAAATCTGAAAAATCTCTTTTACAATTAGAAATTTTGATGTTGCAAGTTTCACCTGTTCTCCAAGAGCCGGTCGTAGGTTCATTATTTTTAATTCGGCCGCTTTCAGTTCTCCGTCTGGCGTGAACTCGATGCTGGGGCGTCCTGTCTCGCCCTCGACGCTGACGTTGCGCAAGTGGCGGTAGAAGCGCTCGCCGGTGGACCAGCGCGCCTCCCCCGCCCCCGCGCCGCTGCACGACAGCCGCGTCCCCAGAGGGTACCTTATGTTCTCAGGTTCCGAGATATATGACTCGACTCCGTACGCAAATACTTTCACCGCTGTGGCTATCTCGGCAATCAACGATGAACTTGATGTATCAAAATGTACGCCTATAACAATGAAGTAAGATTTTAATGCCATCAATAAAAATGAATCCGAAATGTATGTACGCGCATAACTTCCGAACGACTGGACCAAATTGGATAATTCTTTTTTTTTATGTGTTCCTTATTGTCAGGACAAGGTTTGTATAATTATAAGAAAATTTAGTAAAAGGTAGGTAGTAGGTAGGTAGGTAGTAGGTAGGTAGTAGGTAGGTAGTAGGTAGGTAGTAGGTAGGTAGTAGGTAGGTAGTAGGTAGGTAGTAGGTAGGTAGTAGGTAGGTAGTAGGTAGGTAGTAGGTAGGTAGTAGGTAGGTAGTAGGTAGGTAGTAGGTAGGTAGTAGGTAGGTAGTAGGTAGGTAGTAGGTAGGTAGTAGGTAGGTAGTAGGTAGGTAGTAGGTAGGTAGTAGGTAGGTAGTAGGTAGGTAGTAGGTAGGTAGTAGGTAGGTAGTAGGTAGGTAGTAGGTAGGTAGTAGGTAGGTAGTAGGTAGGTAGTAGGTAGGTAGTAGGTAGGTAGTAGGTAGGTAGTAGGTAGGTAGTAGGTAGGTAGTAGGTAGGTAGTAGGTAGGTAGTAGGTAGGTAGTAGGTAGGTAGTAGGTAGGTAGTAGGTAGGTAGTAGGTAGGTAGTAGGTAGGTAGTAGGTAGGTAGTAGGTAGGTAGTAGGTAGGTAGTAGGTAGGTAGTAGGTAGGTAGTAGGTAGGTAGTAGGTAGGTAGTAGGTAGGTAGTAGGTAGGTAGTAGGTAGGTAGTAGGTAGGTAGTAGGTAGGTAGTAGGTAGGTAGTAGGTAGGTAGTAGGTAGGTAGTAGGTAGGTAGTAGGTAGGTAGTAGGTAGGTAGTAGGTAGGTAGTAGGTAGGTAGTAGGTAGGTAGTAGGTAGGTAGTAGGTAGGTAGTAGGTAGGTAGTAGGTAGGTAGTAGGTAGGTAGTAGGTAGGTAGTAGGTAGGTAGTAGGTAGGATAAAGATATCTCGAAAATGTATGATGTAACATACCGAGCATTCCAACAGGAAACTTGTTGGGTTGTTGCATAGAACCGAGAACACTCTGCGTGACGATCCACACGAAGTTCTCGTTGGTGAGGTGCAAGTCGCCGGCAGCCGACAAGATCTCCGCCGCCTCTTCGCGCGTCGCGTACAGCAGCATCACGCGCGCCTCGCTAGTCACCAGCTCGTTGAGGTCCGAGGACCGCTTCACCACGATAGCGTTCAATATAGTGAACTTAAATCGATCCTACGGATAAACACGGTGTTTAAATGTCAAACCTAATCGAAACAAACTCCAGAACTATTCGACAATAACTCTCGTACGGTTCATCTATGGACTACAGAGAGGTACATGCTACTAACTATTTATCATTTTGTCTACGCTTGCAAATTACTTGTTCAAAATACATACTTGCAGGGCAGTAACTCTTTCACGCACAGCCTGTATAAAATCATCATGGCCTGCTATCGCTGAAGTAACGACACTAAACTGATGCCACTTATATCGTTCTAGTATCGACAGCATGGCCGACGTCTGATGTTCTATTGAAGGAGCGAGCTGCAGCCGTAACGACGCATGCGACGCTCGCTTTTCAAGACCACTGTTGTCTGCGTTCCACGCTATTACCTACAGACACAAAGAACAGCTCATCTGAATTTATCTCATTTTGCATAAAAATATATATACATAATTTATAAGCATGATTTTATTTCAAAGTATGCATAGATAAAATGTTTTACCGGTATGCCAAGATAGCCGGCGAGTTGTAGAAAATACTGTGCAGAGGCAGTAGAACGCCCATATTGTTCATGATTCATAAGATAGAGGATAGCAGACACATTGACTGCTAGAAATTCTTTACATAGCGAATCCAGGATAGCTGAAAGCGTTCAGAAATTAGTAAACTAGAAATGACAGCGTTTGTAATGACGTGTTTTAAGAAAGTTATGAAGTTATCTAGGCTTTACGAATACTTCAAAATACTATCACTTACACATAGGACTAGGCGTCAAGCCTTGCGTAGAAAGCGTAATATTTAGGCGCACGTGCGAGAAGAGTTTTAGTTTACGCGGCAATTTTGACAGCGCTGCCTTCTCGGCCTTAGTGTAATCACGAGTGCCAAAGGCTTTATGTGGCACGACAAGCGCTGCCGTGATGGACGATGGAGCGCGCGGCGGGGGCGGGGCTGGCGAGGTGCGCGGGCGCCGTAGCCCGTCGCCGCCGACGCGCACACCGCCACCGCGCCCAGCGTCGCGCGCGCCCCCACCGGCGCCCCCACCGCCCACCTTGATGCCGCTGCCCCGCTCCGCTGCCGCCGCCGTTGCCGCCGCCGCCGCCAGCGCTCCCAGCGCCGCTAGCGCCATCAGCGCTGTGCGCGTCTGCATCTCCACTCTTGATGCTAAAAGGAAAATTATAAATGTCACAGCCCAGTGCATCTTCATGTTACTGTACAGGCTACCAGTCCCACAAAATATCTAGGTTCCAACTTCTTAAATTATAATAATAATAATAATAACGGTTGGGTCATGCCGGTTTTAATGTGCTCTTTCGGCATACTCAAATGGACTCAGACGGAACTTGATACCCTGGGCAGGAGAGTCCGTACACTGCTGACAGCAAACCGGATGCATCTCCCACGATCTGAGACTGTACATCCCGCGGAAGTGCGGTGGTCGAGGCTTTTTAAACGCGAAGACCTTCCACAACCGCGAGGTGTGCAGTCTCAGAGAATATTTTCTAGAAGCCAAGGTGTGTATGCACCGAGATGTGGTCGCAGTGGACAAGGGACTCACCCCGCTGTCCATGGCTAAAGAGAACTGGCGCAAACCTGAATTACTTACTACCGATGACCGCAAGGAAGTATGGCAAGGCAAGGAGCTTCACGGGCGCTTCTACCGCGCTCTTCATGGGCCCGATGTAGATTTTCTAGCGTCCGTGTCCTGGCTACGTTTCGGCGACCTCTTTGGGGAAACTGAAGGTTTTGTCTGTGCGATTATGGACGAAGTTATGTTGACGAACAACTACCGGAAATATATTATGAAGGACGGGACGGTTGACGTGAGTCGGGCATGCCACCGTCCGGGTGAGTCCATTAGACATATTATTTCTGGTTGTTCTCGTCTGTACATAAACAGTATTTTCTTAGGAACGGAAAATCAGCTTGTGACCTAACATCAGTGAGTGCGGACCTTTACTCTGATTCTATGCTCAACCTATGGTGTCTGTTTGTACCATACACACCGTGAAATCCACCAAAAACGCGTTTCTGCAAATAGCGCCATATGTTGCTTAATCGGTATACTACTTGGGCTGATCAATTGTGCTGCGTATAGTAAACAAACAAGTTCCAACACACCATGGTTAAGTGCGGTGCTTGTGGAAAGTTTCTCTCGTCGGCAGAAGCTGCTAATTGCAGCAAATGTAGGTACTGGTACCATCGAGGATGCGTAGACATCCAAAATGCAGGTCCTGTATCGACCCCCTGGCATTGCCCTGAATGTAAAGAACCAGGTGAGGGATAACCGGGCTGAAACACCGGCACCGGGACGGGCACCAACACCAGCTCCACACGAGGAAAGCCTAGTCAACCTGATGGACACAAGCCCCATAAATAGCACAGCCCTAGATGCCACACAGGAGCTCAACCTAGACATTCTTAGGACAGAGCTAACTAATTTTAAAGAGGAATTTCTGAAAATCGTGCGAAATGAGTTCCAGCATCTGCGCGATGATCTGTCAGAGCTAAGGTCCTCTCTAAAATCAACCAACCCTACCTTGTACCTGAATGTGTAAAGTTGATTAATGCTCATTAGTTTCGTGTTTTTGTATAGTTCGAATGTGGGTGTGTGATAATCGTAGTTGAATAGAAGTTTAATTATTTTATTTTGTGCTATTTGTAGATCTTAGAGATCCTTAAGAGATAGACATAAGCCATCGCGGATTTTTCTGTAGACCTTGTCATGTCTACTATTCCAAATAAATAAAAATAGGAGGTAGACAGTACAATTAAATTTAATAAGATAAAGAGGGAAGATATGAAATACAAGTCTGCTAAAAAACACACACCTATCTACACGCACTCAAGAACTGGGGTAATAGGTAGAGAAAGTACTTGCTGTTTTCCGAAGGGGGTAGACCCTTGGAACACCTGGTCCTGCGGCTCCACCGAACAGGCGTCAGGTCAGTCCTGGCTGTTTCGGTGGCAGGCGATCGCAGAAGCGGAGATGAGTTCCCGAGCGAGTCCGTTTAGCGGAGCGCCGGGAAGCTTGAAGAGAACCGGAGTCCCGGGCCAAACTCCGTTTAGGGGAGCCCCGGGATGGAGTTGCGACTTCCACGTGGTGGAGGGACACGTCAGAGCGTCGGCGCCCTACCACTTGACACTTGCACTAGTCCACTTTTAGTGGGGTGGACTGCACTGTACTGGTCGCTACTGAAATCTCGTCGTAAACTAGTTTTAGTTCGTAAGCGGCGTCTTTTATAAGGAACTATTTTAGTGTTCCAGAACTATTTGCCTCACTTTACGATTATATTTGTTATAGCCTATATTCGTCCAACCTGCCAGGTGTAGTTGGCCAAGACATATAAAACCTCACAATCCAAGAGTGCGTTATGAATTTTAAAATTAACATTTAGTATTCTTTTAGTCAGTATACAAACGTAATACAATATAAAAACTAGATTTAAACTAGCCAAAACAATTTAAATCATTTTTTAGTAATAAATCCTAATACAACCTTCATTTAACAGGCCTTCATAGAAAAAAGTACACAAAGGAATAAGTAAGCTTGACAGCTTGACGTTGCTTGTCATTAGTGAAAAATATTATTAAAAGTTTATAAAAGTGCTCAAATTACAATGTTAAACTGGAAATAAATGGATGAAATTGAATGGATAATGGATGCCGTGATTTATACCTACTTTCTGCTACCACAGAAGGCATATTTATGATAAAAATGAGACGAAGGACACATGGTCTGTGTGTCATGGTCTGTCATGGTGTGTAAATTGTACGTATATTTATTTTTTATCGTATCTGCTTTATAGCAGAATACTATAACCTATATAAGATATACAATTCTACCATTCATCATTTTGTTATATCTTATAGGGCAGCGTTTTCGTTGAAACCTCCACCAGACGGCTTATTTTTTTCCAACACCTCCAACATATATCATTATATTTTAGCCAATCTGTACAAAAACTTGACAAATTATTTACTAAAAGATTCCTTTAGTACCACTCTATCTATTTAAGAAAACAACATGAAAATCAGTGCGGTAATTTTTGAGTTTATCGCGAATCATCAGCCTATAATGTTCCCACTGCTGGGACACAGGCCTCCTCTCTATGAGAGGGATTGGGCTATCATCCCCCACGCGGTCCCAGTGCGGATTGGTAGATGTCACATGACTTCGAATTTTTGGTTCTAGGACATGCCGGTTTCCTAACGATGTTTTCCTTCACCGTTTTTGAGAGCAGTGGTGATGAAATAAATTACACAAAGTAATACGCCTGCCTGGGTTCGAACCCACGACTTACTGTTCGTAAGTCGGGGTCGCTACCACTGGCCCACCGCTGCTCACCCACATTGTGTTATAATATGTAGTGATGTTGGGTTCGGCTTCCAGTACAACCGGATGCAGCTGAATACCAGTATTTTACATGGAACGACTGTCTATCTGCCCTCCACAACCCAGTTAGTTCTGGGTAATACGATATCCCTTGGTAGAAACACAGTGAAATTAGTGATAGCTTTAATTTCCACATCAGGTGTTCCAGATCTTCAATGTTTATACGTCAACAGAGAGTGCTCATCAGGCTGAACAACTTTTGATTACGTCAATACCTGATTGGCTCTCAACGGAAATTGGACATGGTCAACATAAATGTTTCGCTCATATAATACTCGAATAGTGTCAATTTTCAGCGCAATGTGTAGTATGTACCTATTGTACGTACAATCTATAAGATATACCTACTTAGCTAATCTGGAGCATTCCTCATGTCAGTTGCACTTCTCACTGACTGTCGATTTCATGGCGACCTTAAAAAAAAAAAAACTGCTATGAACCGGTTCATAGCAGTTTTTTTTTGTCTTTTTTCTTTTTTTTTTTAATTTCAATTTGTTCTCGTAATTGTCGTCCCGCCTGTACTATTATATTATTTTATTTTCTTTCTTTTATATACACAACATTACTTTATATTTATTATTTGTATTGATTGACATCCGTACACTCACCATTTAGGTTCATTTGAAAACCAGCGTCGGGCACTAATTGTCCGGCATTTGAAATGGGTCTATTTGGCACAGCCGTGAGTCACGCAATATTTCTTGTTTAGTTCGTAAGTTTCATTTTGTATCTTTTTTTTTACATATTTTTGAAGTGAAACTTCTTTATCGACGTAAGGGAGAAATTTTTTTGACGTATCGTCACGTTTTTCGGTTACGCGCCATGTTGCTTTTTTATCAAAGTTTAGTATAGTGACGTAAAGAAAAAAAAAATACAACAATAGCAATGATATTATAATAAGAACAATGATAAAATAAATTACTCATTAATTGTATGCATGTCTATAATAATAAAATAGCTTTAATTTAATACGGAAAAAATTGTTTTTCTTAAGGCTTAAGCCTTATCTACACCATTTTCGTGAAGTTGCAAATAGTAGAAAAATGATATGTCGTAAAGAAGTTTCACTTCTTACCTGTGTACTCTGGTACACACACATATTTTTTTATATTGTGTGTACTTGTAGCATGTGCCAATAAACGTTTTTTCTTTCTTTCTTTCATCTCTTGATTTGGCGACCCGTTTGTCTCTTACTATCTCTAGGATACCATTCCATTAATTCTCTCGTCCATTTTTCTCTGTCCGATCTCATAATGTGACCTGTCCAGTTCCATTTCAGTTTTTTTTATTTTTATTCTATCGCTTACTTTTGTTCGTTTCCTTATTTTCGAAGTAGTCCACCTATCACGTAGCCTTACATTTAGCATGCTTCGCTCCTTATTGCGTTGACAAACTATAAGTTTTTGGCTGTTTTTACTCGTAACAGGCCAAGTTTGACACCCATACGTGAGACATGGGAGGATGCACGTGTTATAAAGTTTACTTTTCACCGACATTGGTATTGTTTCATTTTTAACAATTTCTTTTAGCGACCAGTACCGTTTCCAGGTGTTGCTTATTCTTCTATCGATTTCTTTTGAGTATTGATCTTTTATTGATATTACCTGTCCCAAATATATATATTCATCAACATATTATAGTTTGTCAACGCAATAAGGATATATAGCCTCCTGTCCTATGTCTATCTCTATTTTTTCTTTTTTTGTATTCGTCATTACTTTAGTTTTCGCTGGATTCATAGACAAACCTGCTTTCTTGCTTTCATTATCTAATTGCTGTAACATAGTTTGTAGTACATCTGATCTCTCTGCGAATAGTACTATATCGTCAGCAAATCTTAGGTGATTCAGGTTTGTTCCATTTATGTTTATTCCAAAATCTTCAAAGTCTATATTTCTGAATATATCTTCTAGCACTGCCGTGAAAAGTTTTGGGGAAAGTGGATCACCTTGCCTGACACCCCTCTGGATGCTAAATTCTTCTCCTTGCCGTTCAAGTTGAATCTTCGCTGTTGAGTTTTTGTATATTTCTTTTAAGATTTTAATATACTTGCTTTCCACGCCCTGGTTTTTTAGCGTCTTCCATATATAGCTATGGCTCAGAATCGAAAGCCTTGTTGTAATCGACGAATGCCATGTAGTAGTGCTGACCATATTCATTTAATTTTTCGAGGATCTATTTCACCACGTGTATATGATCGATGGTAGAATAGTCGGCGCGAAACCCCGCTTGTTCTCTTGGTTGGTTTTCTTCTAGGTGTTTCGTAATTCGGCCAAGTATTATTTTAGAAAACACTTTATATAGATTGGACATTAGACATATAGGTCTGTAGTTATTTATTTCGTTTTTATCTCCTTTTTTATGTAACAAGACAATAGTGGAGTTCGTCCATTGAGTTGGTATTTGTTCAGTATCCAGAATTTCGTTAAATTGATGCGTCACAGGTTTGGATATAACGGTTAAAGTGTCTCTCAGTAGCTCGTTCGAAATTTTATCGTCTCCAGGTGCTTTGCCGTTTTTTTTGTGTTGTTATAGCTCTGATGACTTCAGTTTCTAGTATTTTGTTTTTAGCATTTTTTCTTCATAAGTATAATTGTCTGTTTCTGTTTCTTAAATTATACGGCTATGCAATTCGTTTGCATGCATGGTAGCTACTGTGCAATTGGTCAAATCGTACCTATATCATTTTGGTAGCCCATGGTATTTAACTAGAAAGATTATGGTCTAAGCCGGCTTAACTCATTTTTATTAAAGTTACAGGATTACCTCAATCATAAAAACACTTCTCGCAAGGAATTAAATCGCGGCTTGATTTTAATATACCAGCAAATAATTGGTGAAATGAGATTGAACTCGACTTTACCAGTGATCGGATTAGGTAGAGCTATTTTTTTTACTTGCGATACGTTGTCTTAATATGGACATTCCCAGAATCCCAGGATGTGAAATATACGGGGTGGAAAAGGCATCGATGCGAAAACGGTTACCACGTTTTCAGTACATCATTCTGAGCCAACCCTCATAGAGAGTTTTCAACGGTTATAAAAAAACAGCTGTTTCCTACAAAAGTGCAATACCACGGTAAAAATGTATGGAATAGTTGATTTTTTTTTACTGAATCCCGGGGAATGTCCATATTAACATCAACATTTACGATCATTGAACCAAAATAGCTTTACCTACTCCGATCACTGCTAATAACTGAGGAAAAAGTTCCCTTACATCTAACTTTTATTTATTTACTAGCTGATGCCCGCGGCTTCGCCTGCGTGGATGTCGGCTATCGCGACCAATAGTAATCATGATGATCCCATTTCCTCAACTCATGGGAACCTAGTTTGCCCATTTTCAAAGTATTAAAATGGATATAGTATATTATCGGTTTAAAGATTCTTTAATTATTCTATAAGAACATACATTGTTCACTTGCAGAATAAATACATAACTAAGGTAAATTGTAGTCCAGTAGATAACAGTTTTGTTAGCTTAATACAGGTGGGTACGATGTCGACATATTATTGTGAGTAACTTAATAGTTTTGTGTTGTTAGTGACGTGCTGCCTGAGTTTAGCTTTAAATAGGTTGAAAGAAGATGTGTTCCTGATATCTGCTGGTAGACTGTTGTAAAGTTGAACACCTTCGTACTTTATATTTTTCCTGCCATATTGCGTTCGCGGGGGGCGCGTCTGGATTTGGTTACGGTTTCTTTGGCGGTATTTGGATGTTTTTGTGTTAAAGGACAACTGTGTGTGTATGGTTTTGTTAAAAAAAATTCGAATGAGAACGCAAGAATTGAATGTGTAAAGTTGATTAATGCTCATTAGTTTCGTGTTTTTGTATAGTTCGAATGTGGGTGTGTGATAATCGTAGTTGAATAGAAGTTTAATTATTTTATTTTGTGCTATTTGTAGATCTTAGAGACCCTTAAGAGATAGACATAAGCCATCGCGGATTTTTCTGTAGACCTTGTCATGTCTACTATTCCAAATAAATAAAAATAGGAGGTAGACAGTACAATTAAATTTAATAAGATAAAGAGGGAAGATATGAAATACAAGTCTGCTAAAAAACACACACCTATCTACACGCACTCAAGAACTGGGGTAATAGGTAGAGAAAGTACTTGCTGTTTTCCGAAGGGGGTAGACCCTTGGAACACCTGGTCCTGCGGCTCCACCGAACAGGCGTCAGGTCAGTCCTGGCTGTTTCGGTGGCAGGCGATCGCAGAAGCGGAGATGAGTTCCCGAGCGAGTCCGTTTAGCGGAGCGCCGGGAAGCTTGAAGAGAACAGGAGTCCCGGGCCAAACTCCGTTTAGGGGAGCCCCGGGATGGAGTTGCGACTTCCACGTGGTGGAGGGACACGTCAGAGCGTCGGCGCCCTACCACTTGACACTTGCACTAGTCCACTTTTAGTGGGGTGGACTGCACTGTACTGGTCGCTACTGAAATCTCGTCGTAAACTAGTTTTAGTTCGTAAGCGGCGTCTTTTATAAGGAACTATTTTAGTGTTCCAGAACTATTTGCCTCACTTTACGATTATATTTGTTATAGCCTATATTCGTCCAACCTGCCAGGTGTAGTTGGCCAAGACATATAAAACCTCACAATCCAAGAGTGCGTTATGAATTTTAAAATTAACATTTAGTATTCTTTTAGTCAGTATACAAACGTAATACAATATAAAAACTAGATTTAAACTAGCCAAAACAATTTAAATCATTTTTTAGTAATAAATCCTAATACAACCTTCATTTAACAGGCCTTCATAGAAAAAAGTACACAAAGGAATAAGTAAGCTTGACAGCTTGACGTTGCTTGTCATTAGTGAAAAATATTATTAAAAGTTTATAAAAGTGCTCAAATTACAATGTTAAACTGGAAATAAATGGATGAAATTGAATGGATAATGGATGCCGTGATTTATACCTACTTTCTGCTACCACAGAAGGCATATTTATGATAAAAATGAGACGAAGGACACATGGTCTGTGTGTCATGGTCTGTCATGGTGTGTAAATTGTACGTATATTTATTTTTTATCGTATCTGCTTTATAGCAGAATACTATAACCTATATAAGATATACAATTCTACCATTCATCATTTTGTTATATCTTATAGGGCAGCGTTTTCGTTGAAACCTCCACCAGACGGCTTATTTTTTTCCAACACCTCCAACATATATCATTATATTTTAGCCAATCTGTACAAAAACTTGACAAATTATTTACTAAAAGATTCCTTTAGTACCACTCTATCTATTTAAGAAAACAACATGAAAATCAGTGCTGTAATTTTTGAGTTTATCGCGAATCATCCAGCCTATAATGTTCCCACTGCTGGGACACAGGCCTCCTCTCTATGAGAGGGATTGGGCTATCATCCCCCACGCGGTCCCAGTGCGGATTGGTAGATGTCACATGACTTCGAATTTTTGGTTCTAGGACATGCCGGTTTCCTAACGATGTTTTCCTTCACCGTTTTTGAGAGCAGTGGTGATGAAATCAATTACACAAAGTAATACGCCTGCCTGGGTTCGAACCCACGACTTACTGTTCGTAAGTCGGGGTCGCTACCACTGGCCCACCGCTGCTCACCCACATTGTGTTATAATATGTAGTGATGTTGGGTTCGGCTTCCAGTACAACCGGATGCAGCTGAATACCAGTATTTTACATGGAACGACTGTCTATCTGCCCTCCACAACCCAGTTAGTTCTGGGTAATACGATATCCCTTGGTAGAAACACAGTGAAATTAGTGATAGCTTTAATTTCCACATCAGGTGTTCCAGATCTTCAATGTTTATACGTCAACAGAGAGTGCTCATCAGGCTGAACAACTTTTGCTAAGACGTCATTCCTATATATATTATAGTGTAACTGGGCTCTTGGAGCTCCACAACAGGTGTTCCACATCTTCAATTTTTATACGTCAACAGAGAGTGCTTATCAGTCTGAACAACTCGTGCTAAGACGTCATTCCTATATATGTTATAGTGTGCCTTGGCTCTTGGAGTTCCACATCAGCTGTTCCAGATCTTCAAATTTATTCTTTATTTAGCAGAAAATGCTCATTACGTGGAACAATTTTTGCTATGGTACCATTTTTGTATCTCTTATAGTTTAGCTGGTCTGTTGCGGTTCTGCATCAGGTGTAAAAGTTTCCAAGATAAATTATAGCCTTTATGTTGCCCAGGCTTAATACCTATACAACAAAAAAAAATCATTCAAACCTGTCGAGTAGTTCCGAAGATTAGCGTGTACAGACAAACAGACAGAATTTCTTTTTTGGATTCGTGCTCTATTACTGTTTCTAAACCACACACAATTTTTTTTTTTTATTTATTCAATGTACAGACACAGTTTTTTTACTGTCTTATTATCTTTATATATATAATCTTCTACTGTGCGTGTGTATGTCACTGAACTCCTAAACGGCTGGACCGATTTGAATGATTTTTTTTGTATGCCTTTGGGTGGCACCCTGGATGGTTTAGATTCACAAATTAGCCCGACAGACGGCGCTGCAGTATTATATAAAAATCAATGCCAATTTATCCAAACCAAACCAGCTTTGTTCGGACTATTTAGTAGATGGTTTATGGGTAAGTAGGGTAGGTAGGGTAGGTAGGGTAGGTAGGGTAGGTAGGGTAGGTAGGGTAGGTAGGGTAGGTAGGGTAGGTAGGGTAGCTAGGGTAGGGTAGGTAGGGTAGCTAGGGTAGGGTAGGTAGGGTAGGTTAGGTAGGGTAGGTTAGGTAGGGTAGGGTAGTCGAAATATTATTTAGTTGCATTATGTGACGCAAACGAAGTTGCGCGGGTCAGCTAGTATGTATATAGATTTATTTTAGCTTCATTTGATCAAATCAAATCAAATCAAATTTATTCGTATATGTAGGTTTACAATAGGATGTTATGAATATGGTCAGTTCGCTATATTTTACTCGAGAGCATACAAATAATTATAAACTTGCACAAACACACATTGACAATAAAATAACTCAATTACTTACATACTAACACACAATTACCAATGTCAACATAATAATAATAATTAAAAACAATAATCAAGAATAAGAACATAATGTAATATTAATTTTATAATCTAAATGTCAGTTGTGTCCTCCATAAACTCAGCTGTGGAGTAATAACATTTATAAATTAAAAATTGCTTCAGTTTCCTTTTAATCATATTAATATTAAGATTTTTTATGCGTCGAGGAATTTTATTAAATGACTGGAGCCATTCGATAAACACTTTACGTAGAAGGGCTGTTTTACTGCGATCAACACAAAGAATGTTCGAATCCCTTTTCCTTAACCGTGGATCAGCTGGGGCTCTTACTTCGAAGAGCTGTTGGTTAGTCTTAACATATACTGCCACCTCAAAGATGTATAAAGACGGCAATGTTAGAAGCTTTAAGGATTTAAAATATGGTTTACAACTGTCCCTTGCGTGTAGATTACATATAGCGCGTACGCATTTTTTTTTGTGCGATGAACGCGTAATGATCATCTTTCGAATCACCCCAGAAAAGGACTCCGTATCTTAGAACTGATTCTACATAGCTATGGTAGGCAATAAGCACGGCGTCATGGTTCACAAATTTGGATAGCTTATAAAAAGCAAAAGTAAAACTGTTAAGTTTTTTACAAATTTCTTCCACATGCGGTTTCCACGTAAGTTGACTGTCTATTACTAACCCTAAAAACTTTGTAGTATCCGTTTTTGTAACTGAATGACCATTGTGACTAATATTAACCGGTAGTTGTTGTCGTTGTCGTTGACTAAAATGCATTATACACGTTTTTTCTAAATTAATTTTTAAATTATTCGTCTCTAACCAATCTATAGTTTGCTTTAGCGTATCATTGATTTCTTGTTCATAATTGTAGGACATGTAGTATATTGAGATTTCAGAAAATACTAAATTACTGGCAACACCATTTTGAATAGGGAATTCCGAATGTAGGGCTAGCAACCCAGGACACTCCATTTTTCCGTCTCCGCTTCAATGTATGTAAAAAGGATCATTACAACATATTTTAATTATCAAAGTATTTTATTTGGACAATTGTTATACAAGGCGTATACACATCAGGACACATTTTTTTTATTATTATTGTACAATCATCAGCGAATAATACCGTTGGGTGATTGATACTTTTTGGAAGATCATTTTTGTACACCAGAAATAATGGAGGACTCAATGGGGAGTGTACTGGGTCCTCCATTATTTCTGGTGTACATAAATGATCTTCCAAAAAGTAGAGAGAGAGAGAGAGTAGAGGTACACCGTACTTCACCGTTTTAAGTTTTGACTGATATTTGATTTCACGCTTGGTTTTAATATTTATATTTGTTATTTCTGTGTATTGTTGCCGGTTGCTTAAATATGATGTGATAAGATCGAGACCATTTCCGCGTATTCCATATATCGTTCTAGCTTGTTAATAAGTAACGGATGATCAACATGATCGAAGGCTTTCGTCATGTCCATATACAGAGCACAGATGGGTAGTGTGTTATCTACATTTGACATAATTTTCTTTAGAAAATCATAAATAGCAACATTTATTGACTTGTTTTTCCTAAAACCTTTTTGTTCATCAACCAGTACATTCTTATTTTCGAGAAAATTGTACATTCGGTGATGTATTACTTTTTCTAATACTTTCGAGAATATCGGTAATAAAGCCACTGGACGATAATTTTTAATTTAAGTCTTCTCCCCTTTCTTGTACAACGGCTTAATAATAGAAACTTTAAGTTTATCTGGGAAGACTCCTTTTTCAAAACATAAGTTAATAATATGAGATAATGGCCGACAAATAATATGATGGACTTTTTTGGTAATGTTTGTTGTTATGTTATCATATCCTGTACTTTTAGTATTTTTGAGAGATTGAATCGTTCTCGATACTTCTTCTGGTGTTGTTGGAGTTAAAAACATCGAATGATTTAGTCGGTCTATTTGTGGTGGTAGTTTATTGCAGCCTGAAGTAATTTGATCAGTGTAAAAGTCATTGAATGCATTGCAGATGTCTTTAGTTTCTACTATTTCTTTATTATCGTGAATAATTTTCGTTAGTGGTTCATGAGGGAAATCAACCTTACTGCTATTAATTATTTTCCAAGTTGCTTTGCTTTTATTATTAGATGTCTTAATGTAATGATTATTTTGTACATACTTTGTTAGTCTTATATTTTTTTATATCGAGCTGTATATGAGGTGTATCTTGTTTTATCGATCTCAGTTTTTGTTTTACGGTATTGCCATAGTAGTTTGCGTTTTATTTTGCTGCACGTTTTTATGCCATTAGATAACCATTTTTGCCTTTTATTTATAGTCTTTGTTAAAATTTTTACAGGAAAACATAGGTCGTAAAAGATTTTAAATATGTCTATAAAGTTGTCGTATGCCAAATTTGGGTCATTTAGTTCATAAGCCTCACTAAAGCTTAAGCTTCCAATACACTCAATAAACTTTTCAATATATTCAGAAGAGAAGTCTCTTATTTCAATTTTCCAAGAATGAATTGAACACGTTTTTTTTACATTGCATTTTAATATTTGCGCAGTGTGGTCCGATAGTGCAGTCTCAATTACTTCTCCGTTGTTACCACGAGCATTATGAAATATATTGTCTATACACGTACTGCTAGATAGGCGAGTAGGTTGCTTAGTAAGTATTTTGAGGTTAAATCCGTAAATTGTATTTATAAATGTCTTGGTAACTGGTTCATTTTTTAGAATATTCATATTGTAATCCCCGCAAATTATTATTGTCTTATCATTTTTTCCATGTGTAATAAGGGAGAGTAAATTTTCAAGCGTTTCGAAAAAAAGAGATATAATTATGAATCTTTATATGGGTATTTTTCGAAACCCTAAACATACAGACGACAGTTACATTATGTTGCGTGAGCTCTATGCCACAGCATTCAATAATATTAGTTTTAGATAGCTTTTTTACTTCTTTAAGAACTTTGAATTCATGAATGTTTCTTACTAAAATACACGCACCACCTTTTCTTTTATCTCTATAAAAACTGTCACCCATTTTGTAATCTGGTAACGTGAGCATATTTTCATCGCCCAGTACCATATTTTGCTCAGTGACACACAAAGCATCAATTGTCTTATTTAACTTAGAAAGTTCCGCTAACTGAACCGTCAGCATATCTGCTTTATTAATGAGCCCAGCTATATTTTGGTGCATGACATTTATAAAATTATAGACGAAAAAATTTTTCATTTGTATTGCTGATGGCATTATCTAATGGACCTGTGCTATTTACCATTTTTTTCCTTTTTGTGACGGAAAAGTATTCTGTTATTCTTTTTTGTCGTGCCATGTTTTTTAGCCCATTGTCGTTGTTATTTTGTTTATTTGTTTTTATTTTATATTTAATTTCGGTATTACATGGTATGAATTTGTTATTATAATCAATTGTATCCACAACTAAATTAATTTTGGAACAAATATTTTGAATGTACTCATATCTATTTCGATGAATTATTTGAAGCTGAATAAAGTTACAATGTTAAGATTTTTTTTTTTTAGAAGTAGATTTTGACAGACCGAAAGTAATATTACAGACGCTTTTGTTTGTTTCAATATACAATACAACTCATGTGATACTTTTTGGGGATCCGAGTCTTCTTCCCCTACACACAACACCAGCTTGTCATGCTGCGTAAGTTGGAGCGCGTCGCAAGACTGCGTAAAGACTTCCATCAGAGCTTCAGGGTATACCAATCCCTGTATATTGTATTTATCATAGTTGCTGTTCATTCTGGACCGCACGAGTTCCGATGCTAAACCTCGGCACTGATTGCCTCCAATTATTATCATCTTCTTTGACGTTATCTTGGTTTTTTGAATGGGAAGGGTCGAGATATTTAGGTCACCTTCGTTCCGTTTCGGTGCCTGGGTTTGCTTCTGCTTTCATGATCCCATGAAAGTTATTTATTTGACACTCGCATAGGACAAAACAATTAAACAAAATTAAATAATAAGAAAACAACCAAAAATAATTAAAAAGTAACACTAAAAATCCTCTCCGAGGCCAAAAGGCTTATCTCAGCATGGTGCTGGCCTGTAACATTAAAAAAACTGCTTTGCGAACGAATATCTCATCACTGCTTACTGCTGTTCTTGGCTCCATAACACCCTCGCTTGCAGCTCGAGTGTTCATTCCGCAATTTTTCATTTCATTGTATAGAAAAAAATAATTTAGACAACTTATTACAGTTTAAAATTTAAATATGACGTCGGTGACGAAAACTCAATGAAACGAACAAAATCACCGATCGCACCGATATTCCGAAAGTTAAAAGTGTAATGTTATTTTTTTACATTTTTGAGTGTTTTTTTTTGGAAGTTAGTTATTTCTATTTGCAAAAAAATATTTTAATTTCTTTTAACTTGCTGTGTTTTAGTAAACAAATAAATATGTTTAGGTTTTTTTAAAGTAAGTATGAGTTCTGACGATGAAGGTTTGTTTTTTTTTATTTCTTAAGAATTTTGTTAAAGAATAGGAAAAACTATTATCGTAGTATTGGAGACATATTTAAGTGCTACTTACAGAGATTATTTTAAAAATCATCGTGAACGATTATTTAAAAAAATCACGGTGAACTGTGTTTTTTTTATTAAATGAGAATTTATTTTAAACAACCAAAAATACATGCATACATTAACTCACGCCTTTTTCTCATGGGGGTAGACAGATACTACAGAACGCCAGCTGCTACGATCCTTACATACCTACTTCTACAAATAATCGTCCCTATTACATGGGACTTAAAAAACATAACTGGCGAAATGTGGGTGTACTATTAGGTACACCTCTGCCTAACCCTACGGGGATTACAGGCGTTATGTTATGTTATGTTCTACAAATAAAAAATACTTGTGTAACTAGGTTTCGCCCTCGTAAATTCAATTGATTAACAATATTTCATTTATTTATTTATAGAAACATTTTTATATTAAAAAAAAAACATTTAACAAGGAAAATAATAAAGCTTACGAAAAGATAAATAAACTTCCAACAATTTGTGGTTGACTGTAATACTAAGCTTGGTTACAATGAATACAAAATCAACCAGCAAAAAATGTTGTATTTAACAAACAAACATGAGCTATCTAAATTCCCAAAAAAAAAAACAAACTTCGGAAAAAAATACTAAGTTTGCGAAAAAAATACTAACTTAGCGACAGAAATACTAAGTTTCCGAAAACATGTTCTGCTAAAATAATCGTTTTCTTAAGCTCTATAACTTAGGATGCAAGAGCGAGCGATGCGAGCTCGAGACTTGGGGCACCCTGACGTTAGGTTTGGTTAGGTTATTTTAAACCCTGCAGACAGAAATAGGAGCCCCGCGTAGCGAGACTACGTCGACTACGCCTTATTACATTTCGATATTTATCTTGACGTTTATTTGATCCCTGTTTTATTTATTTTATAGGTAAATACCAATTTCTGCACGTGTGTCATACAATGTTTTTCAACACATTTGCGAGAAAACAGTACAATATGCAATGAAACAAACTTTTTTAATAGCAAATAATAAATTATACAGATAGGTACTACTCTTGGAAATTAATAGTGAAATTGGAACAATTATTGAAATTCAGTGAAATTTGCTGCTCTGCAAGCTTACCTGGCTGACTGACATTATGAATTTCACAAGTATTATGTTGAACGGGAGAATGTGGCGTAAACGTCGGCTACGACAGCGTTGACATCGGTGGCGGCGTAGCTTGCAGCAGTTTTTAACATTGAATATATTGACCACATTGAGGACGGCTTATACTTCACACGTAATTCATTGAAATAAACCATCAAAACATTTTCAGAGTATGATTGAGTATTTCTTCGAGTTTTCCATGCTATAAAATTATTGTACTTAAATCATTAAACAGCGCTCTCGCGATTTTGGCGGCAAGAGACCGTTTTTTGTTTGCGCCTCATTCAAAATATCAGGTGGAGTAGATTCCATATTAATATCAGATTCCTTGCTTGAACTCATATTATTATTTTGTTTGTAAATATCAGTCGGAAAGTCGCAACAATCTTTGACGTTTCTAATATGAAAATGGCGCGTATTTGCAAATGGCGCCACAATCATGCACGTGGTGAAAATTAGAACTACATATTTCGTTTCATTTACTCTGACTAAAGTGAGACAAACGAATTAAGAAAAGCACTTCCAAGGAGGTTCGATCAGTCAGCTTACTTATTCTAGTAATGTGAAACTCCTTGGAGGAATTCTTGAAATATTTTTTATAACACATTTGCTCGTAAAGGGTCTCTTATTTCACCAATTTCAATATCGTATTGTATCTCATTACGTACTTGTGCGGTAATGTAATGTAAAACGCACGGTTTATCAAGATGATCCGTAAAATCGAACGGTACTTTTTTAAATCTTAGCAAAGAGTTGTTATGTCAGAAAAGTGGTCAACATTTTTATGAATAAAATTAACTTTGGGAGATAAAATATAATAAATAAACATTAAATTCTTTATTTTAATTAATTTTGATAATAGATTACAACCGTATCTGTAACAAAAACACAAAAATATTAATTTACTGTATTAGTAATACTGGCTGTTTTTGTGCCTTTGCCTTAAAAAAAGCGCTGATGCGCGCGGCTCACTAATTTGTGAACAAGTAAAAATTATTCCGCGCGCTTTTTCTTTTCGCTCTATTGTATTTATTTGAAAATGTCGTCAAGTAATGATGAATTTATTAATTCGACACCGCCTGAAATCTCAGAGGCAGCGAAAAAGGCTACTCTCAGCCTCTTGCCCGAAAAATCGACCGATAGATACTTACCTACAAGCGTATCAAAATTTCGTTTAAGAAAGTCCGAGTTTTATTTCCTCGCAAATATGTTATAAAACGTCGTATGACATACGTGCGCTTTGATAATTACAGCCTCTGCTTTCTTGTAGCCCTCGCCTGCGGCTCGGGCTAGCAATATCACCTCGGCTGTAATTTTCAACTTACCGCACTTATATCATAATGTACTATTGTGGAAATTAAAAAAAAACGTAAAGAATACGCACGCTGCTATACAACGGGGCGTGCGGTAAAATAGGTACTTATGTGAGAGTACCTATTTTACCGCACGTTCCGTTGCATGGTGCGTAATTTTTAACTTTCGAACAATGTATACAGGCGTCGTAAATGCGGTTTTTGAGCAAATGTGTTGAAAAATATTATGTCAGCATATTCTGTTATGATTTTCGGAATTTTCAGTATTTTATTCGCTCGTTTCTTTGTCTTTTCAGCTGTCGCAAGATTAGTATTTAAAACAGTACATTTCATATTTTGAGTATGCTCATTTTTTTTTCGCAGCTTTTATTACTACCCATTTAAAAATATAAAAAATACGTTTACGCTGGTGCCGGTGTCGGGAGCAGGGTCTAAGCTACCGGTGGTTCGGGCTCCAGAGACAGGAACCTCCTCCAATGCAAGCCGTATCGAGAAATACTGCCTTCTGAGTCAGGCCCTTAATCCAACTGCCTAAGGAGAGCCTCGTAATATGTTCGTCGATGCTCTTGGCCGTAACGAAAATCGACACAATGATAACTGAGTTCACATTCCACATGTCGACAAGTTCGTCTGCTAAGTCGAGATATTTTATTTGTTTCTCAACTTTCACGAGGTTATCTTCATGCGAGATATTAACATCGACTATCATTACGCGGCGCTCTGATTGGTCCATCACCACTATGTCAGGATGTATTGGCCACAATAGTCCTGTCAGTAATGATGGACTGATCCCAGTACAGCGGGACATGGTCTTTCTCGAGATCATACTTGCAGTACGGTACCTCAGATTCCACAAGTTTATATATTATTTATTATAAGCATAAATCGTCTCACTGCAAGACTTCCCTCCTTCCACTTTTCGCGACACCTATATAATTGATTAACATAATATATATTTTTATTAAATTATAGCTTGTATGAGTTATTCTTACCTACACCAGAATGTATTTAAGTTAGATTAGGTACCCTACTGTGTGTAATTTTCAACAAAATCCATTAGTCGTTTTTGCGTGAAAGAGTAACAAACATCTATCCATCCAATCATCCTTACAAACGTTTGCGTTTACAGTTGCAGGTATTGAAAAATTATTTGAAAGTCAACATGTTTGATGTAGCGTAAAATTGAGAGTAGGTAGGTAGGTACATCTTTCTCAAGATGAAACTCATTTTGAACTGTTTACTATTCTCAATCTTGTCAAGACTTTAACGTCCCTACTTTCAACTAATACCTACCTAGGTAATTAATTGAAAGTAGATAAGTACGTAAGTAATTGATCAGAATTGATAATTTTTGGGAAGGATTGACTGGAAACAAAAATTGCATACATAGTTACGCGGCGTGGCATGATTGTCCGAAATACGAAATAATAATATAGTTAGTACCTAATAGTAGGCGAGTTGATACCTATCTACACAATGAACGGCATTCATTGTATGTAAATAAATAAATAACCAAACCACTAGGTCTTTTTTTATAGTTTTGTCTATCTAAATTATTATTTCACAAAGTTGTTTTGAATAGTAGATATTAAACTTAACAGTTTAAAATACGTAAGCATATAGCAGTACCTACCTGCTATCTTACATACGCATATTAGGGTGTATAATATAGAAGGACGGAAACTGGAGTTGACCAAAATCAAAACAGTAGTTATTTTTAAGTCGATAATACCTAGTTGGTTACCTGTTTTGTATTAAGTGCACCATCGAAATAAATAAAACATAAGTACCTAACTTAAACAAGTAGATTCATTAGCTTACGTTGAACATTTTAAATAAGAAGTGATGTAAGTAGGTATCGACGATTATAAAGCAGAAAGAAGTCGATACTAGTAGATAATATAAAACGATGGATGAAACGGCCACAAGCACTCATCGTATCTATAGCTCAATACGAATGAAGAGGGTCTTTGTAGACAGCCATTTACAACGATGCGCGTTTATTTTTACAACCTCACAAATTACACAATTTATAAGTAAATAAGTTATTTAATTTGATTTGATCCTTGGCCAACCAGTCTCAAAAATAATTATATATATATTTTATATTATGAAATGAGTACCTATAAGCGCGTTAATCGGCGGTGGTGACAGTGGCAGCGGCGGCCGCGCGGCAGTCTGCGCGCTACTATCCACATAAACTTAGGTGGCGGCGCGGGCCAACATGGGGTCGTTCGAGGACGGACAGTGGCGCGGCACCGCGCCGCCTGCGACACGAGCTGTGTACCACGCGTGTTTACGTAAGCGCCACGCCCCGAGCCACGCTCCGGCTGTTTGGGGCGCGGCGCGAAGCGCGAAGCACCTCCAGACGCCGAGGGCCGACTGACGCGCCCTCACCCCCGCCCGCCATCCGGACTCGCGCCTGCGCTAGCTACTTACAAATCCACGAGCCTCCCATGTCCTGTTACATAATAGGACTAAACATTCACGGATCCACGATATCGAGAGTAGAGAGCACATATTAACAATGAACAACTTGACATGATCTCTAATTAAGACCTTAATTATTTTCTGTGTTTAATATTTCATACAATTGTTTTTATACACACATTGAAACAAACTCACTAAGCTAATCGTTCGGCTTGCCCATTACATATGAAAATATTTACCTGAGTACCAACAGTACCAACTCAAAATGATAAAAAATGTAATTAGTATAGAGTGAACCTTTTTTCGAGAGACCGTACCGTAAAGCTACCTACCTATATGATACGTGGGTAACTTTACATCGTTTAACTTATAAAACTGGAAGCCCCAAAATAAACTAAAGCGTTTGTAGTCAGGCCACTCACCCCTAACATCTGCCTAAGCTTACTTGTGAGAATAAAGGATTCTGCCCACTACACCGTACTATATCATGGCCGCGCTAAGTATGAACGTATCAGGCAAAAAATATTCTTTGTGTTGAAAATACAGTCGCGTGCTAATCACCGTATCTAATCACGTCGGGGGCGGACACATGACTGAGAAATTACTGGCGAGGCTTGTGTGGCACTAGGAACCCACTCAGAATGGAGAGTCGTTCGATCGCCCCGGGGCGCACCTGGAGCTGATGCTGGGTGTCTTAGCATGCGAACCGTCAGCGGTGAGGAGTCACACCGACAAAGATGCTCAGCCGAAATCTTTGACGATGGTGACAGACTGACTGACAGGTTCTACAGGGGTCATCCCTGTAGAACCGTATAATCCAAGCACATTATCATACACGCTTTTTAGGCCATTACCGTCCATACCATCGTCACCAACACTTTCATCACCCCCTATCATTCGTTCAAACACAATTCCACCCACACCGACCTTGAATGTGTATTTATATCTAACCCGCGTCCACCAAACCTGGAAAAGCAAGAGTTCATATGAAATGTATCAAAGAAGTTAATTTATTTATCATGAGAACTTATCTATGCTATACTTATACCCCTTTAAAGCATACAGGCGTAATGTTATGTTATGAAATTGTGTAAACAATACAATATCCAAGCGATTACAGAAATTCCGACAGACTTGCTGTCCATTATTGAAGAGTTCCATTCCATTTTTATATCTCCGAAGGTCAAAATCACATCTTCACCAAATTTAAAGGGGACCACCGCGAAATAATACTCTTCTAAACAAAAAAAGAATAATCCATATCGGTTCACAACTAGCTGAACATAAACTCGCTGAAGATACTCATCAAATCCACCCCACAGATAAGCGTACCCGAGAAATCTACGGTAAAAAACTTGTGTGAAAAAGTGAAGTGAGTGACTTTTGTTTGATTCATTCAGTTTTATTGCCACCGACTTCTGAAAGTAAAGTTATTTTTCACTTTTTTGTGTTTTTGAAGTTGGTTTTATTTTTTGCAAAAAAGTTTTTTTATTTTTCCATTTTTAGTTGTAATATCCTGTACAAATATGTGCTATGCATTTATTTTACATTGTTAAAAATACATTTTATGGTAATAGGCTTAACCTCAATGAAATGGAACTCAACATACCTAACTGTCGAAATCTGGGTGTAATGTACACCTGTGTACACTCTCAGAGCATACAGGCGTTATGTTATGTTACGATATTGTGTAAACAACAAACATCCAATTGATTGCAGCAATCACGGCAGATTTGCTGTCAATTTTTAATCTTAATCTAGTCTTTCACTTAATCTTTAATTTAGTCTTTGTTTATCTCCAAAGATCAGTATTAGATCTTCACCAAATTTAAACGGGACCACCGCGAAATAACATACTTCCAACCAAAACAAGAATCATCAAAATCGGTTCACAATTGGCGAAGATGTAGCTGAACATACATAACTGCCGCCGAAATGTGGGTGTACTGTACATATCTGCGTACCCCTTCAGAGCATACTGGCGTGATGTTACGTTATGAAATTGTGTAAACAATAAATATCCAAGCGATTGTAGCAATTACAACACATTTGCCGTCTATTATTGAAGAGTTCCACTGTATATCTCCGAAGATCAACATCAGATCTTCACAAAATTTAAACGGGACCACCGCTAAATAATACTCTTCCAAACAAAAAAAGAATCATCGAAATCGGTTAACAATGGGCGAAGAAAACGCTGAACATACACACAAAAAAAAAAATTCAGTCGTCTTGAAAACCTCCTCCTTTTTTGAAGTCGGTTAAAAAACAGTTTTCACTCAATACTCTAGCACGGACCCGGCAGAAATGTCTGATGAGATGACGAGTAATAGAGAAGTATGGAAGAAGAAGACATGCTGCGCCGACCGCAAATGAATTGGGATAAGGGCAAGATAATGATGATAATGATATTGATATTAGTGAAGAATAGTAGATTATTAACCAAGGGGATAAAGCAGTGTCTTCTGTCGCGGGTGACAATTTAAATTGCGAGCGTAACGAAGGACTCGTTCTCGACTCGGACTCGAAAACGTTACACTGCGCCAAAAACCAACGGAAAATCTGAGTTTGGGAGAATATGACATACATAGTCCCGAGGATGATACCTCTGTAGATGACATTATTGGTAACACTATAACTAATGCCCTAGATGATTATATTAAGTCTACAAACGGCTGTACAAAAGTAAAGGAGAATATTATTATTATTATGGAAAATGAACACTTAACATTGAATAACATCTGCTTGCTACTAGATGCTAAATTAGATAAGATTTAATCAACAACACTAGCAGATGTCAAACAAACAATCCAAACTGAAATTAAAAATACCATCAAGAATATTCAAAACGAGCAAAGCGTTAACATTACGTTTAAAAAAGCCCAAAAAGCCTATCAAGAGGAAATAAATAAAGTCGAAAAAAAAATAGAAAACATCCAAGAAAAGCTTCAGAACCTAGAAAATACCAAAAAAAATGTAATTTACGGATTAACGGAAGAATATTGTGAGACTGAACCCAACTTGTATGAACGCACGACTGGGCTGTTTTACGAAGTTATGGGTATAGATACAGATCCTTATATAGAAGACATTAAACGCATACGGAAAAAGAGGAAATAGAAGGCCCCTCGCTATTGAACTAATAAGCAAGCGAATGACCAATTACATACTCGAGAATGCAAGTTTCTTTAAGAATACTGGAATAACCATTGAAAAGTATATGGACAGGAAAACACTTGAGGAAAGGAATGAACTAAGACAACACCTAATAAAGGCACGAAAAAATGGAGATTATGCTATTATCAGGAACAATAAATTGTTCATAAATGGAAAAGAATTTATCAATCTAAATGAAGCTACAACGGAATTGCCGCAAAACCCAAACTTTATAGAAAATAAAATCATAGAAGATATACCACCCGTCATAGAGAGAGAAAATACACCGACTCCGCATTCGTACACACAACCAAACCCCAGCATCTCACTGGAAAAAGTAAATAATGTAATAAATAAGACATTTCGCTAATGATATTATGATAACCTTTCAAAACATACAAAGTCTAGGAAATAAGATAGATTTAATTGAACATTTGTTACTGGAAAAAAATATTTATTTACTATCCCTATCAGAAGTATGGAGAAATAAGCATTTTTGTAACTCTGTATCGCTTCAAGGATATAAAATTGCATCCCAATTCTGTAGAAAACATAGAGAAGGTGTTTGCCTAATTATAAGAAACGATGTAAAATTTTTAGAAAGAATAGATATAGTAAACTACTCCAAAGAATTTATAGTAGAAATTTGTGCAATTGAAGTTCCTGAATTAAATTGTATATTCATAGGATTATATAGACCAGATCGCCATATAAATATTTTTACGAGCAAATGGAAAAGCTCTTAAATAGATTAAATGCTAGAGATAAAAATAAATATATCATAATTGGCGGAGATTTCAATATTAATAAAGGGTGTAAACAGACTCTTAACGAAGCCGAAAGGCACTTGTTCTCCCCGTCATTGCGATAATTTTTTGTTCTAGACCTTCGAGTTACTTTTTCACAAGTTTTTTTTTTAAATACATGTTTTTAAAGTAGGATTTTTACTTTAAACACCTCCAGGACCCCCTTACTATTAAATCCATCCATCAGTACAATGTTTTGAGTGCGGTAAATTGAGACCTACCGTAAAACGTGACTTTTCAGCCCAAAAAAAAATGTTGTTTCCCAGCACTAATTTTTGCGTAAAGTTACTTAGTTTGATGTACATAATGCTTGGTTAACGGCTTCGTGAAGAGTCTGTTTACACCCTGTATACTTGAAAAAAAACAAACAAACACAGAACCTTATTACCTTAATGCGCTCACATAATCTTAAACAAATAATTCGCGAACCCACACGGATAACAAAAATTACTTCCACTTGTATTGATTTACTTTTTACCAACTATAAACCGTTAATAAAGAAAGAATCTGTCGAAGATTACGGACTCTCCGATCACAAATCTATTAACTTAAAATTAAATACAAACTACTTATATATAAACAACAACAGAATATGGTATAAACGAAAAAGATTATTTACAGATAAAAACATGATAAACTTTAAGCATGCATTAAGAGAAATTGATTGTGAGAAAGTTATGAATACAAATAAAAACCTTAACGAAAACTACTATACATTCACCACAACTATAACACAGCTCTTAGATAAAATAATACCAAAACAAAGAGTAAAATTAAAATCTAAAAAAAAACCTACTTCCAAAAAAACACAAAAAAAAAACTAAAATAACTTTTTTTAAATTACTTTCGGAAGTCGGTGACTTTGTTTGTTTCATTGTAATTTTTTGTCACCGACTTCCAAAAGTAATTTAAAAAAAGTTATTTTAGTTTTTTTTTGTGTTTTTTTGGAAGTCGGTTTTTTTTCGCAGAAAGTTTTTTATTTTACCCTTTTTAGTTGTAGACTTTTTAGCATATCACACAAATTCTAATCATGAATTAATTTTTATATTGTAACCAGAACTTTAAAGAAGTACTCGTCAAGACGAATCAAGCGAGTCCAAACTCGATGGGGTTATCGTTTTATAGCGGAGTTTTTAAGGCGACCTTACAGCTCCATCACCAGACCCTGGATACTATCTAAAGACAAACTACTCATTAAGACGAATCAAACGAGCCCAAACTCGACGCGGTTACGTCGTTTTATCACGGAGATCCTATGGCCACCTTCAAGCTCCATCATCAGACCCTGGATACTATCTAAAGACAAACAACTTATTTAGACGAATCAAACGAGCCTAACTCGATTCGATTATGTCGTTTTATCACACAGATCCTATGGCCACCTTACAGCTCCATCATCAGACCCTGGATACCATCTATAGACAAACTACTCATTTAGGCGAATCAAACGAGCCCAAACTTGATGCGGTTACGTCGTTTTATCATGGAGATCCTATGGCCACCTTCCAGCTTCATCATCAGACCCTGGATACCATCTAGAGACAAAGTACTCGTCAAGACGAATCATACGAGCCCAAACTCGATGGGGTTATGTCGTTTCATAACGGAGTTCCTAAGGCCGCCGTCCAGCTCCATCATCAGATCAGCTCCATGACATCGATATATTGTACTATCACGCGATATACATAAGCGTGCAAATTTTTAATTCAATCGGAAATCAGGAAGTGTGTCAAATTAAACACGCAAAACTTCAGGCGTCGTCGCGTGATATAGCAATTAACATGAAAACATACCAAATTACTGAACCGATTTTGATGAAATTTCTATGGGACCAATCGGGAAGTATATCCTTTCACATAAAAGAAGAATTTTAGAAATCGGTTAAGAATCGACGGAGATATGAGGTAACAAACACAAAAAAAAAAAAAACATACAACCGAATTGAGAACCTCCTCCTTTTTGAAGAAAGTCGGTTAAAAAGTTAAAGGATGGATGACAACAGGGCTAAAAATATCATGCAAACACAAAAGAGTACTAAGAATTTTACTAAACGAATCTAAATCCAATATAATAAGAGCATATCATAGGAAATTTAGCAAAATATTAAAACGTAGCATAACACTTTCAAGGAAAATAGAATATACCAGACAAATGGCAAAGTCAGATAATAAAACTAAAACTATGTGGAATATTATAAATAACAAAACTGGAAAAACTAAGACAAGGCAGTATGAAAATATATCACTTAAAGTAAACAGTAAAACTATTTCATGCCCTGAAAAAGTATCAAATATATTTAACGACTATTTTGCTACCGTAGGTGAAACAACAACAGATACAAATACAAATAATCCCTTAAAAACTAGACGTCCAGTAATGAACTCACCAACTACATCAATGTACCTTCGCCCCGTAAACCAAAAGGAAATATTTAATATAATTAAACAAACGAAAAATAAGCATAGCTGCGGAATAGACGACATACCCCCAATTTTAGTAAAAAAATGTGCAGAAGAATTGTCAGCTCCACTCACATTCTTAATAAACCAAAGCTTTGAATTTGGAGAATTTCCCGACCTACTAAAAATTTCCCTTGTGAAACCTATACATGAAAAAGGTGATATCCACACCCCTAATAATTATAGACCCATAGCGTTGTTGCCGACCTTTTCAAAGATTTTTGAAAAGGCTATGTGTAACAGACTAAACTTTTTCTTAGAAAAATACAATATTCTTGATGACTGTCAAAATGGTTTTAGGAAGACAAGATCCACAACATGTGCAGTTTACAAATATGTCCAAACAGCTCTCCAACAAATAAATGACAAAAGGTATGCATTAGGCTTACTACTCGATATGTCAAAAGCATATGATAAAGTGTCTTATACTATATTACTAACTAAACTTTACGGTTGTGGTATACGTGGCCCGGCTTACAATTGGTTCAAATCATACTTAAACAATAGAAAACAAATAGTCCAGGTTGAACACCACAATATTGAAGATAGGGAGACAATAACAGTGCGGTCCCAGATGAGACATCTTACAAGCTCCATCCCTCAAGGCAGCGTTCTGGGCTGCATACTATTTTTAATATAATATATATCAATGACCTCCCAAAAATACTAAATAAACAAACTACATTACCAGTACTGTTCACTGATGATATCTCCATACTAGTGAAATGTGACAAAAATTCTGACCCTAATGAAATCTTACAAAGTACTCTCCAGACGGTAACACTTTGGCTACAAGATCACAATTTAGAAATCAACTGTAAAAAAACCAAAATGATACAATTTAGATCGTACAAAGCCCCCCCCCTAAGTAATAATGTAATTTTTATGTCACCCCTATAGAATTAGTAACTACATTTAACTTACTCGGTATAAACATAGACACACATCTCAATTGGAAAAAGCACATAGAAACAGTTAAATCTAAATTATCTAAATTTACCTACGCCTTGTTTCAACTTAAGCACAGCACAAATACAGAAACGGCACTATCGGCATACTACGCCCACGCAAACTCGTGGCTAAGATATGGAGTGATGTTATGGGGGAACAGTGTGGATGCAAGCGAAGTATTTATAATCCAAAAAAAATGTGTCAGAATACTAGCCCATATTGACAATTCAGAAAGCTGTAAGCCATATTTTGTTAAATTAAAACTTCTAACTTTACCTTCTATATATATACACTAGCTGATGCCCGCGGCTTCGCCTGCGTGGATATCGGTTATCGCGACCAAAAGTAATCATGATGATCCCATTCCCTCAACTCATGGGAACCTAGTTTGCCCATTTTCAAAGTATTAAAATGGATATAGTATATTATCCTTAAGAGATAGACATAAGCCATAGTGGATTTTTCTGTAGACCTATATAAGATATACAATTCTACCATTCATCATTTTGTTATATCTTAAAGGGCAGCGTTTTCGTTGAAAGCTCCCCCAGACGGCTTATTTTTTTCCAACACCTCCAACAAATATCATTATTTTAGCCAATCTGTACAAAAACTTGACGAATTATATACTAAAAAATTCCTCGAGAACCACTCTATCTATTTAAGAAAACAACATGAAAATCAGTGCAGTAATTTTTGAGTTTATCGCGAACAGACAGATAGACGCGGCGGAGAACATTGTGTTATAATATGTAGTGCTATTGGGTTCGGCTTCCAGTACATCCGGATGCAGCTGAATACCAGTATTTTACATGGAACGACTGTCTATCTGCCCTCCACAACCCAGTTAGTTATGGGTAATACGATACCCTTTGGTAGAAATACAGTGAAATTAGTGATAGCTTTAATTTCCACATCTGGTGTTCCAGATCTTCAATTTTTATTCGTCAACAGAGAGTGCTTATCAGTCTGAACAACTCTTGCTAAGACGTCATTCCTATATATGTTATAGTGTGGCTGGGCTATTGGAGTTCCACATCAGCTGTTTCAGATCTTCAAATTTATTCTCTTAGCAGAAAATGCTCATTACGTGGAAGAATTTTTGCTATGGTACCATTTTTGTATCTCTTATAGTTTAGCTGGTCTGTTGCGGTTCTGCATCAGGTGTTCAAGTTTCAAGATAAATTATAGCCTATATGTTGCCCAGTCTTAATACCTATACAACAAAAAAAAAACATTCAAATCCGTCGAGTAGTTCCGAAGATTAGCGTGTACAGACAAACAGACAGAATTTTTTTTTTTTGATTCGTGCTCTATTACTGTTTCTAAACACCCCCCAATGATTATTTTTTAAATTTATTCGATGTACAGACACAGTTTTTTTACTGTCTTATTATATGTATAGATATTTTTTTTTTGGATTCGTGCTCTATTACTGTTTCTAAACACCGCCCAATTTTTTTTTTTTATATATTCAAGGTACAGACACAGTTTTTTTACTGTCTTATTATAATTATGTATATAGATAATGACAATTAAAAGTAAAAGTTAACATTCGAAACATTGGTCCAATTATTGATAGAGAGAGTTACATTTTTGTTTGGTACATTTATTGTTGATGAGTTGATTTGAGTATTTCTCTGTTCTTGCGTCTGAGGAACTTGCGTTTCATTGTAGATAGAGGAGATAGAGATAGTGGTGGTGGTGCAGCGTGAGTTACGGACGAAGATAAGATGCCGGAAGTTGATGGTTGTGGCTCTGATAGATTCAGTTTTATATTTTTGTTAATTTGACTGCTTAATATTACACAGGTACTGACAGACTGGATTACTAACGAAGGTAACGAAGGTTATATCGAAAGCTCAATGGCGAATGGTTTTATTCGCCATTGAGCTTTCGATATAACCTTCGTTACCTTCGTTAGTAATCCAGTCTGTCAGTACCTGTTCTACTCCATGTCGGGAGAGGGCGGTGTTGATGCTGAAGAAGTTTGTTTTATCGAAGGCTCCTTCGATGTCTATAAAGGTGCCCAGACAGGTACCCTTCTGGTGTATCGCATCTTCTATCCGGCTGACCACTAGATGAAGAGCTGATTCAGTGGACTTACCCGAGCTGTATGCGTGTTGGTTTACATGGAGTGGGATCGTTTTCAATGCCCCACCCCTCAGCTCTCTCTGGCAGATTCTCTCCATGGTTTTTAGAAGAAAGGAGGTCAGGCTGATTGGTCGGTGGGATTTGGCGTTGGTGTAATCGCTCTTACCTGGCTTCGGAATGAATATGACTTTCACTTCCCTCCATCCCTTTGGAACGTATCTAAAGGCCAGGCACGCTCTCATTATGGGCACCAGTCTGTTAGCGACCGAGTCCCCGCCCCACTGCAGTAAGGCAGGAAAGACTCCGTCAGGACCGGCCGCCTTTAAAGGATGGAAGCACCGGATCGCCCACCGGAGTTTCTCCAGCGTGATCACTTTGTGTGCGTAGCGCCAGTCGTTTTCTGACGGTGTTTGAATTTCCTCCGTCCAGCCAGTTATCGGTCTGTACAAAAGCGCAACCCGGGAAGTGAGTAGAGAAGTGAGAGTGAGTGCGTCCTTATCGAAATAAGGACGCGCTTCGCCTCTTCTGGTGTGGTGGTAAGTGTGTTGTCTGGTTTCCGGAGAACATTGGGCCTAGTCAGGTTCTGCTGTGCCAGTATTTTCCTTACCCTGTTTGCTTGTTGGCAGGATTCGATGCTGCCGCAGTATTTCCGCCAACCGGTAGAGCTCCTGTATCTGTTGCATTTCTTGTAGCTGGATTTGGCCGCGTAATATGCGTCCCAATCCTTGTCAGCACAGGTATTCATAGCTCTGTTTAGAGCTGCCCTTACCTTCCCGCGCTTGCGTTCCAATTCCACACCCCACCAAGGTTGCTTCCCTGGTGTTGCGGGCGGAGTGGTTTCTGGGCAGGATGCTTGGTAGCTGTCTAGCAAAGATTTCGTGAGATGACTTACTCGCCCGTCGATCTTCGACGTGTCCTCGAAAGTCGTCTCATAGTTTGTTAACGCAAGCTTCGTCTCGAGGATGCGTGTATAGGTGACACGGTTTGTGTTTCGCGGGTTGCGCCGTGGCAGTGTTAGGGTGACACAGACCTGGATGTCGAGGTGGATCCATCTGTGGTCCGAGCAGGAGGCCTCTTTGGAGACCTGCCAGCCGGTGGTGATGGCCGCTACACCCTCCGATGCCAGAGTGAGGTCTATGATTGTTTGACTTCGTCTGTTTACAAATGTTGGTCTAATCTACCAATCCGCACTGGGCCCGCGTGGTGGATTATCGCAGAGTCGACCAACATCGGGCGAGCTCTGTGCTACCAAAATCCCTGGGTGGACATCAAGGGATGGGTATTGCTGCACGTCAATAAGCAGGCCGATGCATGGTTTGTGGTGGTCGGGATCCCTGAGGACCAAATTCGGACCCTGATGAAGGCTGGACGCCGTCTCTCCTTTGGGGTAGGGACGGTGTACCTAAAATTCCAGGGTCCGAACGGCAGGCATGTCGACGTCCCTCAGGGATGGGATCCGGCCACGGAAACCATCACCGTGACACAGGAGGAGGTAGCAGCTCCCCCTACAAGCATCGCGGCTACACCCGCCGATGCTCCTGCAGCAGCAGCGGCAGCCGCCCCTACCGCCACCAGCGTGGGCGCCGTTCTCTCCTCGGGAGATGAGGTCGACGGCAACATCCTGTCGTCGGCCTCGGACCTGGATGGGGACGGCTTCGACGAGGGTGACCTGTTGGCCGGGCTGCGACTGGAAGGCGACGACGAAGGATCGACCAGCAATGGCACCCCCTTCGTCGTGCTGTAAAGTTCTGCAGGCCAACCTCCACCACAGTCAGACCGCGACGGCTCAGCTGCGGAAGTGGTTGGAGGTTCAACAAACGGCCATTGCCTTGATCCAGGAGCCGTGGATTAGGGCTGGCCGCATACAAGGTCTCTCCAGTCTCGGCGGTAAGCTCCTAGTATGCACAGATCACGATCAACCAAGATCGTGTATATACACGACACGTAACATTAAAACACAGCCACTAACAGATTTCTGTTGCAGGGACCTCTCTGCAGCTAGGCTGCTAATTCAGCGTGGAGACACGGAGGTGACAGTGGTCTTCGTCTCGGCATATATGCCTGATGGAGACGAGCCGCCCCCGCACGATCTCGCGCGCCTCGTGAGACACTGCGAGAGCACAGGGCTAGAGGTCATCATAGGCGCCGACGCAAACGCCCATCAACCTTTGTGGGGCATGGACACGCAGAATGCAAGGGGGAAGGCTCTAGTTGATTACTTATTTACTACTAACTTAACCCTACTGAACACAGGTTCCGAACCAACATTTGTAAACAGACGAAGTCAAACAATCATAGACCTCACTCTGGCATCGGAGGGTGTAGCGGCCATCACCACCGGCTGGCAGATCTCCAAAGAGGCCTCCTGCTCGGACCACAGATGGATCCACCTCGACATCCAGGTCTGTGTCACCCCAACACTGCCACGGCGCAACCCGCGAAAAACAAACCGTGTCACCTATACACGCATCCTCGAGACGAAGCTTGCGTCAACAAACTATGAGACGACTTTCGAGGACACGTCGAAGATCGACGGGCGAGTAAGTCATCTCACGAAATCTTTGCTAGACAGCTACCAAGCATCCTGCCCAGAAACCACTCCGCCCGCAACACCAGGGAAGCAACCTTGGTGGGGTGTGGAATTGGAACGCAAGCGCGGGAAGGTAAGGGCAGCTCTAAACAGAGCTATGAATACCTGTGCTGACAAGGATTGGGACGCATATTACGCGGCCAAATCCAGCTACAAGAAATGCAACAGATACAGGAGCTCTACCGGTTGGCGGAAATACTGCGGCAGCATCGAATCCTGCCAACAAGCAAACAGGGTAAGGAAAATACTGGCACAGCAGAACCTGACTAGGCCCGATGTTCTCCGGAAACCAGACAACACACTTACCACCACACCAGAAGAGGCGAAGCGCGTCCTCATCGAAACTCACTTCCCGGGTTGCGCTTTTGTACAGACCGTTGACTGGACGGAGGAAATTCAAACACCGTCAGAAAACGACTGGCGCTACGCACACAAAGTGATCACGCTGGAGAAACTCCGGTGGGCGATCCGGTGCTTCCATCCTTTAAAGGCGGCCGGTCCTGACGGAGTCTTTCCTGCCTTACTGCAGTGGGGCGGGGACTCGGTCGCTAACAGACTGGTGCCCATAATGAGAGCGTGCCTGGCCTTTAGATACGTTCCAAAGGGATGGAGGGAAGTGAAAGTCATATTCATTCCGAAGCCAGGTAAGAGCGATTACACCAACGCCAAATCCCACCGACCAATCAGCCTGACCTCCTTTCTTCTAAAAACCATGGAGAGAATCTGCCAGAGAGAGCTGAGGGGTGGGGCATTGAAAACGATCCCACTCCATGTAAACCAACACGCATACAGCTCGGGTAAGTCCACTGAATCAGCTCTTCATCTAGTGGTCAGCCGGATAGAAGATGCGATACACCAGAAGGGTACCTGCCTGGGCACCTTTATAGACATCGAATGAGCCTTCGATAAAACAAACTTCTACAGCATCAACACCGCCCTCTCCCGACATGGAGTAGAACAGGTACTGACAGACTGGATTACTAACATGCTAAGCAAACGAGTGGTTCGCCTTGAAGAGGATCGGCAGTTGGCCATGATAGCCAGAGGCTGTCCCCAAGGAGGAGTATTATCACCCCTCCCCTGGAATCTGGTAATTAATGACCTTATCACATCTCTCAACGCTAACCACTTCTATACAATAGGGTACGCGGACGACCTCGCCATCCTCATTTCGGGGAAAGTGACGGGGACCATCTGCAATCTGACTCAACAGGCACTACGCATCGTCGAACGATGGTGCAGGGTATACGACCTTTCAGTGAACCCCACGAAGACTGAATTAGTCATTTTTACCCAAAAAAGAGCACTAGGCCCTTATCGCCTTCCCAAACTATTCAATACAGAACTCCAGTTAGCTGACGAAGTAAAATACCTGGGAGTCACCCTGGACAGTAAGCTAAACTGGAGCAGTCATCTAGACAACAAACTAAACAGGGCCTGCATAACCTTTTGGCAATGCAGGAGGATGATAGGTAAGAAGTGGGGCCCCTATCCCCTAAAATTATACTTTGGTTATACTGTGCGGTGATCCGACCCATGATCACGTAAGGGCAGTGGTCTGGTGGCCTCGCACCAAACTAGCCACAGCCTGCACCAAACTAGCCACAGCCTCCACCAAACTGCAAGGCATGCAGAAGCTTGCTTGCATGGCGGCTACAGGCTGCATGAGGACCACCCCGACTGTGGCTTTGGAAGCCATTTTGGGGCTTCCACCGCTCCATCTGTTCATACAGCAGGAAGCAACGATGGCTGCAGTACGCCTTAAAACTCTTCAATTATGGGGTAAGAAAGACACACAGCACACCGCGATACTAGAGAGATTCTACCAAGAGTTTCCCATAGCGAAAGCCATAAACGATCGGATACCTAAGCAGTTTGTATTCGATAAAAAATACAAAATTCAAATCCACGAAGATCACCACTGCGAGGGACTAAACTCCGCAGAACTACGAATCTTCACGGATGGATCCAAAACCGATACTGGCACTGGAGCTGGAGTCTTCTCGGAGGATCTCAATATCCACATTGCCACACCATTGGGTGTTCACAACACAGTATTTCAGGCAGAATGCATGGGCATTTCCCTGGCGGCAGCAGCCATCCTAGCCCGGAAGGTTGTGGATCACTCAATTCGCATACTCTCAGACAGCATGGCTGTACTGCTAGCACTGAACAACCACACAGTCAACTCTGGGTTAATATACGAGTGTCATCAACGCCTGAACCAGGTTGGTAATCTCAATAACATAACCATTCAATGGATCAAAGGACACAGCGAGTCCCGGGGCAACGATGCAGCGGACGAACTTGCTAGAAGGGGATCGAGTATGGCAGCAGTGGGACCTGAACCCATCGTGCCGCTCCCCTTCGGGTATCTACGCACACTGGTAAGGAAACGAACCATTGAACAGCACCACAAACTTTGGCTAGACCACGGTGAGTGCAGGCAGGCCAAGGAAGCTCTTCCTACTATCGACGGCCGCTTCACCAAAAGGGCGCTTCGGCTGACCAAATTACAGCTACGCGCAGTTACAGCCGCCATTACTGGACACGGCTCTTTTAACAAACACCTCTTTGTCATAGGAGTTACAGACAGCCCCCTGTGCCGAGCCTGCATGGAGGTAGAGGAAACAGCAGCCCACGTGCTTCTGCACTGCCCAGAGGTTGCACACTTGCACCATACAGGGCAAAGTACTCCGCGAGATTGTCGGCAACATCAAGGCGCTGCTGGCCTTTCTCGGGGAGTTGGGGTAGATCGAATAAATTTCCCACCCGTACGCAAAATACGCGCATTTGACGTGGAGCTGCGGACACCAGCCCGTTAAACAATACAATACAATACAGGTGTTTCATAAAATTCTACTTTTGGGCATCTTTGACGGTTTGTTACATAAAAGATATAATGATATTATATTATATAAAAATGTCAATGGTACGATTGAATGTTGTACTTTGGAATGCATAATTAAATTTTTTGTTTCATACAGAAATACACCAAAAAAAAATCGTAAAAAAGAGAGATACTGACCTTTTTTCATCCAAAATGATATGTTTTATCTATGAAGATATAATCTAAATTCAAAGAAAAAATATTTAATAAGTGAGATTACTGAAAAAAATAATTAGACCATTTAAAAGTAAAATACTAGTTTAAAATAATTGTTTTATGCAATGCTAAAAATCAATATAAATCTCGGAACGGGCGGTCCTTAGCTTGTTTGGTCATGTTGGTTTGTTCCTGGTATCCGAGGCATACTGTTTGCATGTGTGCGTAGGATACCTCGCTCGACGCACCTGCGCATCCACTGCCGCATGCCGTCTAATTTACCTAAACCGAATTCTTTAATTTTGTGATAGCCCTCTTAATATGAGGGAAAGAGTGCACGAACTGAATAAAGATCGGTATTTAAATGGTAAATTTCGTGATTTCCGAAACAAAGTCGCTCTCGCGGTTTGTGCCCTTAGATCTTTTAAATTTCACAACGGTTTTTGAATGCAGTTTTCAGCAATAGATAAAGAGATTTAAGAGCAAGGTTTATATGTATAACATTGCACCCATGCAAAGCCGGGGCGGGTCGCTAGTCTACTAGAAATCATATCACAATATTGAGTAATACTTGGCTATCTTGACTTGACTTCAATTATTGAGTTTTTCCACTTGTTCGACCACCGAACATCGAACTAGTGTGAATTATAACTTGATTGTTAAGTAGTAGGTTCCTCTTAAAAATACTTTCTACTGTCAATAGAGCTTGATCACAAGTCAAGATAGTCGGCGAACAGTAAACTTTTTTTTTATCAATGTTAATCATCAACAAAAGAAACACTAACAGTATGTAGAGTTGGAATTTACCATAGTCTACCCTGCTCTATATTAGTCTACTCTATTTAACAATGCTAATGATCAAACAATCAAGTTATAATTCTTACTAGTTCGATGTTCAGTGGTCGAACAAGTGAAAAAAAACCTGTTGTTCGATGATGGAACTCAATAATTAAAGTCAAGTCAAGATAATTTATTTGTTAGACTAATTTTTTTATTTGTATGAACGTGCACGAGGCAAAAGGAGTATGTAAGGATCGTAGCAGGTGGCGTTCTATGGTTTCTGCCTACCCCCATGGGAAAAGGGCGTGAGTTTATGTATGTATGTTAGACGGTAAGGAAATATGCACCCTATCTGCTTATATCCATTTTTATCTTTTTTTTTTATTTTTCTCTTTGTTGTAGGACGTGGGGTGGGTGAATTTTGATCCTTCTTCTTTTCGCATTTTTATTGAAATTGTTTATGTATTTATTTTTAATACTTAGATAAAATAATAATAATTAAACGCGAAGACCCTCCACAACCGCGAGGTGTGCAGTCTCAGAGAATATTTTTTAAAAGCCGAAGTGGGTATGCACCGAGATGTGGTCGTAGTAGACAAAGGACTCACCCCGCTGTCCATGGCTAAAGAGAACTGGCGCAAACCTGAAGTACTTTCTACCGATGACCGCAAGGAAGTATGGCAAGGCAAGGAGCTTCACGGGCGCTTCTACCGGGCTCTTCATGGGCCCGATGTAGATTTTCTAGCGTCCGTGTCCTGGCTACGTTTTGGTGACCTCTTTGGGGAAACTGAAGGTTTTGTCTGTGCGATTATGGACGAAGTTATGTTGACGAATAACTACCGGAAATATATTATGAAGGACGGGACGGTTGACGTGTGTCGGGCATGCCACCGTCCGGGTGAGTCCATCAGACATATTATTTCTGGTTGTTCTCGTTTGGCTAACGGCGAGTACTTGCACAGGCACAACCAAGTAGCCAGGATTATTCACCAGCAACTTGCATTGAAATATAAACTTGTGGAATCTGAGGTACCGTACTACAAGTATGTGCCCGACCCAGTTCTCGAGAAAGACCATGTCACGCTGTACTGGGATCGGTCTATCATTACTGACAGGACTATTGTAGCCAATAAGCCTGACATAGTGGTAATAGACCGATCAGCGCGCCGCGTAATGATAATCGATGTCACCATCCCGCATGACGAGAACCTCGTGAAAGCTGAGAAAGAGAAACAAATAAAATATCTCGACTTGGCACACGAGGTTGTCGACATGTGGAATGTGAACTCGGCTGTCATTGTGCCGATTGTCGTAACGGCCAATGGCCTTATGGCTAAGAGCCTCGACGACCATCTTTCGAAGCTCTCCTTAGGCGGTTGGATCAAGGGCCTGATTCAGAAGGCAGTACTCCTCGATACGGCTCGCATTGTGAGGAGGTTCCTGTCTCTGGAGCCCTAACCACCGGTAGCTTGGACCCTGTTCCCGACACCGGCGGACCGCTATTTTTTTATATTTTTAAATGTTTTTTATATGGATTTTTGTAAGAAATATTTAAAAATGTTAAAACATGTGTATATATATATGAATAAACGGAATAATAATTGAAAAGATGGTGTAGTTCAAGGTGTAGGCGGCCTGAATTTTACAAGCAGTTTAAAAATAGCGTTTAGATAATCAATTAAAAAAACCAATTAGCAAACCGGTTTCACCTAAAACTTGTTTTTTGTAAGGAACCCGAAAAAAACGGTTTTCGTTTTTGCCGGGTATTGCATTCCCTAGACACAAATATGTGATAAATTGTTAGGTGAAATTGTGGCTTGGCATGGAGGGCACGCGCTTGCGTTTATGCTCTGGCGTTCAAAGGTTAAAATCGGCATATGGTTAACGGTCGGTCTGATTATCCGGTTAACCGGTCGTTTACCCACCCACCACCCACCTATTGTACTGACGCCAGCAAATCAAGCTACCCAAAACTGTCAAATTTTCCCAATCAAGCGCCACTAATTAATGCTTTAGCGATAAAGTTGAAAACTATCAAGGTTTGACAGATTGTACTTGTAGTCACCAAGCATTAGGTTCAAGGCTCAGACCAAATATAAAAACCAAGACATAGCACTGCGAACAAAACAGTAAAGCATGCGCAAAACCACGCCTCGCTCTGTGCATACACGCTCACACGCACACATTTCCATCAAACTACAATTAAACTACGCTCAAACACTAAGCTCACAGTTCACACATGTTTACGAACCTTCACGTCACTGTTGACAGTGCTGTCTTAGTTTTTTATTTGGTCTGAGGTTCAAGGTTGGTTGGGAAAATGTGACAGTTTCAGGTAGCTTGACCTGCTGGCGTCTATACCTACGTACACTGGGTCAATTCTGCAGTTTTAAAAAAACCTTTTTTTACTGTGCTCTCTATTATTGGATATCAATGATAGTACCTAATATTCTAAAAGCTGATTAAATAAACAATACCTACATCAAAATAAGTTTACTTTGATAGGTTTAGAGATTATTTGAGCAGTCAAAAAAGTGCCCAACGTTTACCCGATGTTAAGTAGCATATCAAGCTACTACAATCTGTCAGTTTTCTTTAATAGATTTTCGACTTTATAGCTAAAGCATTAGGTTCAAGGTTGATTGGGAAAATCTGACAGTTTCGGGTAGTTTGACCTGCTGGCGTCTGTACCTATAATAATTTGACCTTCTGGTGTCCCTTTATTCCCATCTGCCCCCTTTGAGCTTGCCGCTGATGTGGTGGTTGGCACTAATAGGTGGCGTTTACCACCCCGGTGGTCAATGGTACCTATTTAGTTTTATCTGCCCCCTTCGTAGTTATAGTACAGGGGTTTATTCGCATTTCGTATTGGACATTATCAATACAAATTGAAATAAAACCACTGGATGTCTTTATAAAATAGTATAGTAATAGTAAAATAATAGTATAGTATATAATAGTCAGTCTGCTTAGAGACGGACTGTCACATCGTGAACAACAAGAATAAATTAAATATAACTTAAATATATAATTTATTATGAAGACGTGAATAAACACGAGTTAAAGTTGATAACGCGTCTCATTAAGTAGCGATAAATCCCTCCACCGCCACAAACCGCTACAGTACCTACTTAGTGCTTTGCAGTATTTTTCCATAGATTACGCACTCACTTAAAACAGTGGCCGACAAGACACGGAACAGTGCATTGTTCTACGATTCCACCCGTTTGTGCGAGTGAGATCATAATATTCATCCCTTTGCGCGAGGGAGAAAGCAACGTATACTACTTTTCTTGTACGTCACAATTTGCAATAGATAATCAGAGATTGCGTGGTGTGCGCGCGCAAATATACCAATATGGCGCAACCACTAGCAAGTGGAAGTTCCCTTCGAAGTTACAATGGTAAAGTGCTGTTACGTGCGGGACATCAATGTTATAAAAAATAAAAAAAACAATATAAAACCCCTGTACTATAACTACGAAGGGCAGATGACACTAAATAGGTACCACTGACCACCGGGGTGGTAAACACCACCTGTTAGTGCCAACCACCACCCCAGTGGCAAGCTCAAAGGGGATAGATGGGAATAAAGGCTGGTGTCCATATTTCTTTGTTCCGATATAATGAAATGATCCATTTTTAACATAATAAAGGTACTACTCATTTTTATGGACAGCCGAGTGCCACTCGCGGGAACCACAAATGAAAAGAGAACGAATTTGTTCTACGACAGTTTACCCGTAGGTATCTCTTATAGACTCGGAATCCCTCATACAGTCTCAGTTAAAAGCAAACACATCGTGATCACAACTTGAGCTCCAAAAATTGAACATGCTCAATTCCATTCTAGGCGAGTGGTTTTTAGATGCAGTAAGTAGCGCGTCTGAATGCCACACTAAGTGAATTTCTGTGCGGCTATTGTATTTTCAGCAGGTACTCGCTTCGAATTACCAAGGCTTGTAAGGTTGTACCTTCCAAGCCCCAATCAACATTAAATTAGGTAGGACTAGCCACAATTGGCAACTGCAGTTAATTTGTATGTGATGTCAGTTCCTTCTGAAAATGATGAAGTGAAGTACATTCTTCATAATAAATAGGTAAAAGTTTCCGCAAGGTTTTTCATTAAATAGAAGTAACAATAATCCTCGGGTATGTTACAGTACCGACTACAGTTTAGTCTCTTTATAAACCTGAGAAACCAATAACTCTTGCCTCCAATAGTTTTGAATTAGTAAAAATTAAGCCAATCATATTACACAATTAGTAAGATGCTGGAAAAACTCAAAACAAGAATAATACATCCTTTAAATATATTAAAATGCAAATTTTGGATTCTATTCTTTGGTTGATATGTATTTTCCAGAAAGGCACATCATAATTGTATAAAGTCTAACAGATAAATAGGTGGAAATATCATATCACAGTTAAGTATTTACACAACCATTTCAAGTTGTACAAAATTAGTCATTATCATTAAACTGCTTAATTTCTTAATCTGTAACGTTACCCAAGTGTAAATGTAGTTCATAACTACATTATTATTTTCATTGTTATTTGGTTAATAATACACTTTCACTACATTAAGTAAGAGAAAAATAGCCAAGTTTTGTAAACAACACTTCCATAACTATTTTTCGTCATATAACCTGTAAATAGAGATTTCTCACATTAAATATGTATAACTCCACTGATAGTACCTAGTTTCCATTAGTTCCATTTGCTTTACCTATAATTATTGAAAGTGTCCAAATTTGTACCAGTAAAGTTCAAGATCATTATTATCATAGTTCACCACAACACTCTAGATTATTTTGCTCATCAATAAAGTTCAAAGTTCAAACACAATTATTTTATTAGCAATTATCAGATATTATATCAATACATTAGGGGTTGACACGGTTTCATCGTCGATCACGGTATGATCTGTGTGATTCGCGTTCACGACTACGAGCACGAGAACGATCTGAAGTACGCCACAAAAACTCATCCACTGAACGTTCATAAGACCGTTTATCATAAACCAACACGGAACGAGGATAGTCAGCTAACTCGTAGTATCGTGGAGGCGGTGGTGGTGGTGGTGGTGGAATGCCATCATAGGTGGCAAGTGCACCACTAAATCCTGGTGGGGGCACATAAGGCAATGGTGGCAACTGATGATGCATTGATCGCATATATTCAGCAACATAGGCTTCAGCTGCAGAGCTGCCGCTGTTATAACCCTCACGGTTCCGACCAAACCAAATTGGTAACCGTTCTCTCATGTATGGTGATGGAGAGCGGCGCTTATATGAACTTGATGAAATTCGATTCCTTGGAGACATAAACATCTTTCTCCTACTCCTAGATGAAGTGTTCAAGCGGTTTCTAAAATTTGATCCTCTTGATGACAATGGAGCTCGATATGTCCTGTAGTTGCCACCACTTTTTAAGTAGCCCTTTTTTGATGCTTCCTTGGATTTTCTAAGTATTGGTGTCATTTCCATCCCTTCATCTTCTGGAAAGAGCCTACATAATTCTTCTGCAACTTTAGGCTCAATTTCCTGGCCATCTCTTCCAATTTTGACTGGCTTTCCTTCATTCCATGGATTATATAAGTGAAGGGTGCTACTGAAAGGCAGCTCTTTTCTACAAATCCAATCCACTTTGAAGACACCATCTAAAACCTTCGCAGACAAACCAGGTGGTAGCACCCATGATATAGGGGCAACATCTCGTCGTGATTCACTGCCTAAACGAGCGAAACCAGCAAACTTGCCACTTTCTTTAACTGAAAATATTAAAAGCACATTTCTGGATTCTCTATAAGCTTGGTTTAAATTAGCTTCATTTTGTGGCAGTGTAGACCACACACCTTTCGCTTTCGACAATGTTATGTTTTCGGCATTGTTCGATTTTATCAAAAAGAAACGGGTGTCTCTGAATAGATAGTTCAACTTAGTCAAATAATCATATGTCTTTACTTTGCTGCTGCTGGATGTAAGGCATCGTCGTTTATTTTGTACAGGTGAATGACTTGCTGACTTGGTTCGTTTCCGATTTACGCGTCTCTCTTTGGATTTAGTGCTAACTGAACTAATACTTGGTGTGCTCGATTCGCTTGAAGATGTACTAGTCACTTCACTCCGTGTATCAAAATCTTTTCCTTCCTCCAATTGTTTTAATTCCTCGCCAATTTCTGCTTCTACTTCACCAACGCCAAGGTTGACGGCGTCGGTGTTGTTGGAGACCTCCATTTTCAGTTATTGAACCGACTGTATTTTGTTGATATAAAAATATCTCGGGAACAGAATCAATTGCTATGCCAACACTTAGTTATAAGCATAGTATTTAATCGAAAGAACGTTGCTATGTATTAAATAATAACATTATTCAAAATTAATAAAAATAACAAGAAACAATCAAATAATTGTTCGTTCACATGAAGTTCAAGCTTCAAGAATCAAGCAAAGCAGTAATGGATACTATTGGATACTGTCAGAGACCACAGATTAAGAATACCCTGCCTAATGCCGTGATTACTCATCCGTCTAGGAGATATGCATTTGGTAGATTTATCGAGTGCACTACATCTGTTCTGTTTTGTCACTTTCTCGCCACTGTACTCGAATCAAAGCATAACCGAGTTAGTAGTTACTACGTAGTACTTAATAGTTCCATGGTAACCACTGTGTTGTCAACATTTTATGGTCAACAGAGAACTTTGTATTATACCTATAACTTACATGCTTGCTGCTCAGTTTGGCTCCATTCAGGGGGGGGACAGTTAGACAAGCACAACGTCAGTAAAGAGGGAGTCGCCATCTTCAATTAACGACGGAGAAAATATTATTCATTTATTCATCATATTATCGATACATGTCTCTATGATCGTAACTTTAATTGTAAAACAGAAAATCAAGTAATTTAGTTCTCTAAATTAATTTGTAGTATTTTTTCTAAAGAATAATTGTTAATTTCTTCTTAAAAATTATCACATTTTTTAGCTGACCAGTATTTTCAATTATGGCAACCTTGTCATTGTAAAACATATTCTGACCATTATAATAATTTATACTATTTATAGTGATACATCACTATAATGGTCGCCGCAACCAAAGACTACTATATATATGCCGCAACTTGCGTCTGCGGTTGTTTGTGTTTCGTGTGTCCATTTGTGTTTAATTGGTATTTGGGTATTTTATCTACATCAGACGTTTTATTTGAACAAACTCTTTTATTGGAACACCAGTCCTAAGGTGTTCCAATTTTTTTACAAACTCTTTTATTGGAACACCAGTCCTAAGGTGTTCCAATAAAAGAGTTTGTAATCTACATAACTATAATTCTGAACTCAATAATCAGCGACATCTTTGCGCACACACATTAGAACGGAAGGGTCGTCTCCACAGAACATATAATATGACGTTTACACATGACATTAGTGTTGTCCGTAGACTAAATATCTTAACATTATTTACATCGTATGATAATCAAATTGCATTTCGCGAATATAATGGTGGCTCGTTTACTTACTGAATTACGATCATAAAAATATCTGTAATAGCTCCTTCAATTATAATAATATTTAAATGATCGTAATTTATTAAATGTATCAACATTATATTCACAAATCTCATTATGATCAACATACGATGTAAACAGCTGGTATCAGCAGAAAAACATGAACATTTGAATGATCACCTTTAAATAAACAAATATTGATATATAGCTATCTATAAATAGCTATCTATATAATTATATATACGTAACAAGATATACATACATTTATACCTACCTATAGCTACATATAGACCCGTAGTTCGCGTCACAAAATCCAGATGGCGTTTCTAATCTGTATGCTTCGAAATGGCACAAGAGGGTTCTCTTCTCCCCTATTATTATTATACTCTTTGGCTCCATTCCCGTTGGAATGCGAAGCGTGGCGAAGCGTGACAACATAGAAATACGTAGAGTTCAAGTTTACAGGCATGAGTGAGATTTTATTTTCACGTTCAAAGATTGGCATAACGGAACCCTCATAATATCAGAAAGGTTCATCAATGAAAGTATGTAGATTACATGAAGAAATTAGGGGACTTTTCTTTCCCTGTAATATATTTTTTAGTAGACGGCACAAAAGAAAAAAATAGTAATCATGTATTTTTCCTATTGACGGTGATGCGAACGATTTTTTGACGCCCTGTAACCATTTGATACTTGTACATTTACTTGTACATTTTTTTTATTACTATTATAGATTGGTAGTTTGTAAATAATGTACAGACACCAGCAGGTCAACCTACCCGAAACTGTCAGATTTTCCCAACCAACCTTAATAATTAAACCTAATGCTTCAGAAATAAAGTTGAAAATCTATTAAAGAAATTTGACAGATTGTAGTAGCTTGATGTGCTGGCGTCTGTACATATCTTTAAATCAGAATTAAATACTGCACAATTGTATTTTACTAAATCTAAACATCTAAACGCATCAATAGATTTAAAACGGCATTATTCAGATGGCTTATAGAAAAATCATTTTATTCTGTGAATGAGTATCTTAACCTTAAAGATTTACATTGACATTTTCCTATTATTCATTAATTATTTATTATTAATTAATTGAAAAGTTACTTACATTCTTATTATTGACATTTTTACTATTGACATTCCTATTATTGACATCCTTATTATTATAACATACCAATTATATTAAATTCACATAATGTATTCCTTAATTTTGCATGCTAGTTTTAGAGAATTGTGTGAGCAACTGTAATAAAACTCGACCATGGATCTGGAATGTACTGCAATTCTAGCAAATAAATTTCTTTTCATTTCAGTTCATTTCAATTGTTTGCTATATCTAAACGTAGAAATTGTGACGGCAGCTAAGTGTGCCGTTCAAGGTGGCGCTGCTTGTCAGGAAAAATATATGTTAACTTGTATAGTCGCCAGTACATCAAACTACTACAATGTGTCAAAATTATTTAATAGACTTTCAACTTTATCGCTAAATTATTAGGTTCAAGGTCGATTGGGAAAATTTAACAGTTTCGGGTAACTTGATGTGCTGACGTCTGTAAATTTATTTTAGTTCTTTGTTTTCCCACCTGCACAGATAAGTTGGCTGAAGTATATCATATTCAACAGGATATTAAGGAAATAATTTTGGTGGTAGTAAAATAGTAAGTATAAAACAAGCCGTTTATATTGCTGCGATAGCTTATCAGTTTAGTACCAACCCAACAAATCTAAGACATTTTAAAACGTTTCTGTATGAGTCTTGAAACATATGGAAGCTAAGTCAAAGGTCTTGCACACTCTCTTTAGAATTTATGTGAAGGTTTGTCGAAGTTTTGTTAGCGTGTAAAACCAACATATAAACGCGTGCAAACTACACTGAGCGGCTTGGTGTACTCTCGCATAGAGGAGTGCCTGGTTCTTTTGGCGCGTGGTCATAGTCGAAACTACCACCACTATCTTGTTTTTGTTGAATTAAAGACGTGTGCAAAAGCAACCAGAAGCGTGTACATACACAATAGTTTTTTGTAAACAATTTCTATCATGATTTTCATGAACAATTTCACAAATGTGAACAAATCAACGCACAATTTCATTGAAATGCTAAAAGAACCACATTGGTGCCGATTCCTTTGTTCACAAACTAAACTAAATTTAAGTTGAGTGCATCTTTTTCTTTCTATTTCATTATGAAAAGGACAAAAGATAACCTGCCATGACGAACGCAGTGAGAAATGCCTTACTTAGCATAGTGTTGCTGCCATACTTATGTAAGTAGCGTTCTTGAATACCAGTGATATACTGGTAAGAAAATTTGAATTTCGCAGGCTACCCTGACGCAACCGTTTTACATTATTTCAAATATACTTTTCATTATGAATAATAGTTGCTTGCCTATAATGATATAATAAGATAATGATATAATATAAGGATATAATCATCAAAATCATCTTTGCTGCTGTAATCACTACAACATAACCTAATACCCGATACCAGCTTGACATTTGTGTTGATTTGTCGCACTATGCGTTGCGTAAAGTAGCAAGTGAGCTACTTTATTTGTGCGTTCATTACACTGAGCGCATAGTGTCGTTCGTCCCTCAAGTATTGTTTATGAATAGGTTTTAGGGACACTGTGCGTCCGCGCGCACTGTGGGACCTCATAGCACAGACATATAAATAGTAGATGTCTGTGCCTCATAGCAAAGACTACTATAGTACCTCATAGTAACGTTCATAAATACCGGTGTTAGTGTACACTCTGGTCATGTCTGGTTCCGTTATGGATGATGTTTTCCGGCGGATGGTCTCCGCCTGGCTACTGTCAGTCAGCTGATTTTTATATTGTAATGTTGGTAGTATTTCTTGAAGGCGAAAAAACCGCGTAGAAGTTTGAAGAATTGTGTTGTTAAATGTAGCAGTAGTAGATTTATCTGGTTTAGATTAATGTCCTTTTTAGAGTGTTTATCTGCAAAAATGCATTTTGTTCAAAAATATTTGGAGAAATTACCGATTCCATCATTTAATACTAATAATGCAAATGCCGGTAAAAAATCATCAAACATTTCGCTATACTGTAATTATTACAGCTTTTACTCACAAAAGGTAAGACTTGGTTATGCTTGATAATTGTTGCCGTTTGTTTATTTAGCCTATCTCAATAATTATTATACTGTGTTTCACAAAATATGTTGAGAACTCACCACAGCCCTCTGAGTTTCTAACTCACCTTTCTACTTCTGCAACTTTTAATTGTGAGTTCACTGAGATATGAGATAGTTGAGGATCTAGCCGGGGTCTATTAGTTGAGAGGGGCGGGTCTATCCTTTATTGTTGATGTTGTTTGTCTGCACCTATCTCTAATCTAGGATTGTATATTCGGTAGTTTTGTGTAATTTTACAGGTTCTGATGACTCTTTATGAAAAGAATATAGATTTTGAGCCTTTGATTGTGGACATAACAAAAGGCGAGCAGTATTCGTCATGGTTCCTGGATATAAACCCTCGTGGTGAAATCCCAGTATTAAAAGTTAAAAATAAAGTGATACCGGACTCCACAAGAATTATGGATTACTTGGAACTTTATTTAGATCCAGGTTTGTTTATTATGGAACAAAAGAATCATTAGTGAAAAGAAATATTATTCTAATTAATTTTCTTTTATTTATAGAATTAACATCATTGATTAATGTGTCAACGGATGCTAAAGTGCTAGAAAATATCAATAGATTCCGTGAGATGTTAGAGGCACTACCGGCTGGGTTGATAACAGTGGGTTCATTTTTTCACCCCAATTTGAGTGGAACACCTAAGTTACCTTTTGTTTTGCCAGTTCGAGAAATACTTAAAAGTAAGTAGGTACTTGTGTAATCTGCTTTTTATTTAAGGGGTTGCCCTTGGTTTTATGTCACAGTTTCATTATAGACCAAAGAACTAAAATTAATTATTTTATTTCTTTTTTTAATTGTTTTGATTTTATAAGATAGTCTAACTAAGCCAACTATGTTATGTCTAGTTCTCTGTTTTTAGATGGAGACTTAAGTAATTCTTCAAATTTAAGAAAACTGGCTGAAGAAAACCCTAAAGCTAAAAGTGTATTGCTTTACAAAGCTGAGATACAAGACCGCAAACATGAAATAATAGCCAGTGAAGAGGAGTATTCTAAAGTTCTTAATATTATTGATCAAGTCTTGACTCATGTTGAAGAGCAGTTGAAAAAGCAACCTGAAGGTAATATGTAATTTTTATCCGTCAATTGTAATAGTTTTAAAGATTTTATTATTTATTAGTAGATATGAAACGGACACGTCCAGTTAAATCTTACCTGTTAGGTTGCCATAATTATGCTATAATTGCACAAGGTGTATTCTTGAGATTGGGTAGTAAGAGCAAGTGCCTTAATAATCAATAGGAACAGGTTCCATTATTAGCATGTGTTATATCCAGTGATCGGATAATCAGATGCATATTTACCTAAAGTTCATTTTTTGTTAGGAAATTATGGAAGCGGCTTCTTAAAACATATTTTTTAAAATATAAATCCCAGGATTCCAGAAATGTCATGTTATAAATAAATATACCTACACCCGATTTGATTCTATAATAAAAACAGTGAATTTTTTGATTCCGAAATTGCGGGATTTTTTCGATACAAAAGTGCATTCCATAATATTGCCCAACACCTACACTTTAGGTAAATATGCATCCGATTATCCGATCACTGGTCATAACCCGCCATGGTACAATTATGTATAACAATTACGTACAAAGTCACTAGGGCGTAACTTGGTAGGTGTGAGTTACGTAATATTGCCGTGCTTAGTTATTACCAGTGGTCGGAGTAGGTAGAGCTGTTTTTGCTACTTGCGACATGCGGACATAACATGGATATGTCAAATATTTCCTGGAATCCCGGGAATTCTCGGAATATTTCCTTGTGCAGTAAAGTATATTTAGTATTGTTTCTAACAGTTTTACTTAATTAAGTCATATTTCACGAAGCTACCTCTAACAACATTCCAGGATCCCTGTGTGTGTGATAAGTAAGTATATACTGTTTGGGTGCTCACCTACTACCTGCTCATAACCGCCCACTTACCCATATTAACTCACTTAAATCAATCGACAATTTCAAAATCCCGGGATTTCAGAGGCATTTCCATGTTAACATCAATGTTTGCGGTCATTCGCCCCAAACAGCTCTACCTACTCCGACCACTGGTTATTACTTAGTGATCACTAGTGATCGGATAATCGGATGCATATTTACCTAAAGTTCATTTTTGGTTAGGAAATTACGAAAGCGGCTTCTTAAAACATAATTTTTAAAATATAAATCCCGGGATTCCAGAAAATTCGGGAATGCGAATCTAGTCTGTAACATGGTGAGGAAACGACGTTTTTAGCATGCGGTATTTATTAAAAAAAAAAAAACAGGGGCGTTACATAATTATTAATGTGTATTTACTTGAAGTTCATTTTAAGCTCCCCATCAATTTATGAGTATGTTGAGTGTAAGAGGAATAGTAGGTAGTAGGTGTTAATTAAAAAAAAAAATACAATTATACTTTATTGCACATAAGTACACGATACAAAACTTATTAAGTACTATAAATATCCTTTATTGAAGTGTACAAAGGAGAGTAAGAGATAACTTCCAACCAGCCCTACTGATATCCTGATTGGGCGTAAATATTACTTCGGTTACTACAACTTTAATCACTATATCACTGTGCTTCCCTCTCATAGAGAGGAGGCCTGTGTCCCAGCAGTGGGAACATTATAGGCTGATGATGATGATGATGATCACTGTGCTTTGGTCACTGAAATCTGACGTTATTATTTCTGTCTGGGTTGAACATGATGATGTTGCATCAGATTCCAGTGACTGTTCTTAATCTAAATAGCTAACTTCTGTTTCATTTAGAGAATTGTAGTATACAATAATATTTTTTTCGAGATTTTCAATTGTTAGTCTGTTTCTTTTGAAATTTAGGATCCATTTATACAGGGTGTAAACAGACTCTTCACGACGCCGTAAACCAAGCGTTATGTACATCAAAACTCAAAAAACTCAAAACTCAAAAGCATTTATTTCAATTAGACCATTACAGGCACTTTTGAATGTCAGAAAAACAAATTAGGCTAAGCTACAGTCACAGACACAAGGCATAATAACTTGTGAAAGTACTGTAGTTGCCCATTCCAAAGTGTAGATCTCTATGGAGAAGAATGGGCAAGAAACTCCATGGACACTCTTTTCAATCAAAATATTGTTACAAAATCTTGTTTACATCATTCATTGAGATTATACATATATGTGAGAACGATGTAGAAATACGTGCACGTTAAGAGCGTCCAGAGTAAAATATTATATCAACAATTTAAAAACAAAGTAAGTAGTTAAAATAAACCGTGGCAGCTTTGAGATGACCAGTCCCAATCGACAGCGCCCGTTCACGAGCAAACTAAGTAACTTTACACAAAAATTATTGCTGGGAAACGACATTTTTTTTTGAGGTGAAAAATCACGTTTTACGGTATGATTCCATGTAACGCATTCAAAACATTGTGCTGATGGATGGATTGAATAGTACGGGGGCCTTGAAAGTGTCTTAAGTAAAAAAATACATTAAAAACATGTATTTAAAAAAACAACTTGTGAAAAAGTTGGAACTTTGACCCCCAATATCTCCGTAACTAGAAGGTTCCCAGGTATGGTTTAGAACAAAAAAAAATATCGCAACGACGAGGAGAACAAGTGCCTTTCGGCTTCGTTAAGAGTCTGTTTACACCCTTTAGTTAGAAAAAGATCTCTCTACATCAACAGACGTTAGTAATTTTTTCGCTTAATTTCCTAAGAATATCAAAATCAGGGTTTCTATCGATAAGCTACTCCATTTTGTTGATTAATGTATTTTTTTTTTAAATAAAAGTTAAAATAAGTAAATATACCTAAACCCGATTTGATTCTATAATAAAAACAGTACATTTGTTGATTCCGAAATCCCGGGAATTTTTCGATACAAAAGTGCATTTCATAATAGCCAACACCTACACTTTAGGTACGAGGTGCATTAGTATAATAAGTACCTAGCCTCATCGCCAGAGGGCGCTGTAGTTACAAAAGAGTTTTACCACAGTGTAGCACATTCTTTTTTAATTATTTTTTCAAATTTTCATTCCAATCCATTTTTTTTTTTTTTTTTTTTTTACGGATGGGAAATCATCAAATGACTTCTCCCGCTCTGGACAGAGCGGAAAGGAGTGTCAGACTTGTACTGACTAAAACCCATCCATGTTCCTTCCTTGCCCTTTGTGTTCCAGGGCCGCGGTATCTCTTTCGAACAGCCCGCAGCCCTGATTCATTCCAATCCCTTCATTAGTTATAATTTGACAACTTATGGAAGCGAACGTGTCGATCGGTTTTACAAAAATGGAAAAAGAGCAATATCGTTCGGTGATTCGATTCCTATTTTTGGAAGGGAAAACGCGCATCGAAATCAAAGAGCGCTTGGATGCTGTGTACGGTGACTCTTCTCCATCGATGGCCACCGTCAAGAATTGGTTCAACGAGTTTGCACGTGGCCGTACGTCGGTTTTTGATGAATCACGTCCAGGTGCACCGAAAACAGCTGCTACGGAGGAAAACATTAAAAAAATCCATGATCTCGTATTGGCAGATCGCCGATTGAAGGTTCGGGAGCTAGCTGAGACTGCAGGCATTTCAGAAGGAACAGTGCATCATATTCTTCACGAGGAACTCGGCATGAGAAAGCTGTCGGCGCGATGGGTGCCGCGTTTACTCACACCGGAAAACAAGCGCAACCGTGAGACCACATCGGAGACGTGTTTGGCGCTGTTTAAGCGGAATCCAGCGGAGTTTTTGCGTCGTTTTGTGACCGTCGATGAAACCTGGATCCACTGGTACACACCAGAGACCAAGGAGCAATCAAAACAATGGATCCAGACCGGGGAACGTACTCCAAAGAAGGCGAAAACTGTAAAATCGGCCGGAAAAGTTATGGCCACCGTTTTCTGGGATTCACAAGGTGTGATCTACATCGATTACCTCGAGAAGGGTAAAACAATTACAGGGCTTTACTATGCCGAGTTATTGGGCCGATTCGACGCTGAATTAAAGAAAAAACGACCCCATCTGGCGAAGAAAAAAGTTCTGTTTCACCACGACAACGCACCGGTTCACACGTCTGCCGTTGCCATGGCCAAATTTGTCGAATTACGCTACGAATTGCTGCCCCATCCACCGTATTCTCCAGATTTGGCCCCTTGTGACTTCTTTCTGTTTCCTAATCTGAAAAAATCACTCACCGGGAATAGATATGGATCAAATGAGGAGGTCATCGCCGCCACGGAGGCCTATTTTGCAGAGTTTGACAAAAACTATTTTTCGGACGGGTTAAAAAAGTTGGAGCATCGCTGGGCTAAGTGTATCGAACTAAAAGGAGACTATGTTGAAAAATAAATTGCCACTTTTCTAAAATTTTCGTTTACTTTTTGTAGGCTAAGTATTTATTGAATGACCCTCGTAAATATGCATCCGATTATCCGATCACTGGTTATATCATAGAAGTTGTGTTTTAATTTATTTTTATTTTATCACAATTGTTAAAAAACGTATATATCTATGGATAGTTAAAATCAAATGTAATTTATCCGATGTGCTAAAAATTTTTGTTACGCTAGCTTGGCTCGCTGTTTTTGTTAATTTCCGGAACGGAACGGCAAACCTTATACACTATTAGCTACATTGGCAATTAACCATGACATATATACATACCAACAAATGGAATTTTATAAAAAAAAAGAAGGTAGGTACTTTAACAAATAAACACACAGAATGACATTTAAAAATGATTATTAAAAAGATCTTTGTACTTTGACTTTTTACTACGATTCTTGACTATTTATGAAAATAGAGGGGGCGGCCAAAATTACAGTCAGCCCCGGGCGGCTAAAACCCACGCTACGCCACTGCCTATATCTTTGAAGGGGTACGCAAATGTACACGGTAACATATTGTTATGTTATTGTTGTTTTGTACTTGCCAAGTACAAAACATAACAATAACATACTAAACATACTAACACTAAGTACCAAGTACTACTTGGTACTTAGTGTTAGTGTAAGTATCAGATCACGTCGCGTAGGTACAAAATCAAATCCAAGCTTCTCTACGTCGTCCGTCGCGAGCGGAAACCATAGCGCGACCTAATTCGACGTCAACGCCATCTAGTTAGAATCATTTTTTGTGTTAACAATTTTAAATGTAGGTGCAAAGTTGGTAATGATGTCGTTTTATAAAAAAATCCACGCGTTATATCTGTCGAGTAACATCAGGTAAGTACTTAGAAAAATCAACAAGAAAATTACCAATGTTGATCACGTAGCATTAATTTACATTTACAAAAAAAAACTAGAAAAAAATAAATTATGAAACACTAAAAAGTAAAAAACAAAATATTTAAAAAACCGCCTTCAAAAACTTACTTTTTAACTACACTAGAAAGTCGCGAATAATATAAAAAAAAATTGGTTGTCTGTAAAGTTGGTTTACGGACGATAGTTTAACGTGACAACGTCATAAAATCGAGTGGAAGAGAGATAGATGCGGCGCATGCGTACAATGAGCGTAACGGGACACTTTTTCGTGCATGCAGCCGGCGTTCATCGATTTATTAGACGTTGTCACGTCAAAATTGCATAACATATAATTGAAATATTTAATATTAATCTGTTACTTTTGGAGTCGGTGCCAGCCAAAGCTAGAAAACTTAAAAATACAATAATAAAGAAAGCGACCCACACAAAGCTATCTATAGCAAAACAACATGATCACCAATTTGAATTGAATTTAAATATGAAGAGAAGAGTGGAGATAGGGCGGAAGCTGTCCAAGTAGCGTCGGTGAACGAGACCTATATTTTCTGGAAGCTGATGTAAAGGGCATCACTTTTTGTTACGGCGTCAAAAAAATTGCTCTATGGAGAAAAAAGTTATTGACCAAAAGGACTATGTAATTAACGATTGCATTAATTACAAACAGTGTCGGTGATTAATAGATATATCATTTTAAAGCTTGTTAGAAGAGGGTTTTTCTTTGTTAAGGACAAGCAAATCGGCGCCGGGATAAAACAGTTAATGGCCAAAATATACAGTCAGCGTCAGAGAAAAGGAACCCCCCAAGTCTTTAAAGAATATCGCCCGAACGACGGCGGGCGCGTCACGTGACTCTGGCCCCGAGCAGCTGCGTTCCCCGCCGCCGCACCCATCTCTACCCGAGCATCCGCCGAGTCGATTCAAATACTATTTGCATGTTTTTAATAATTATATTATGGTATTTTCGGATTCTGGCCGAACCAAGATAATTTTAAAAAAGACACTATACGTGGGGTTAAGGATACGAACCCGCATCACTAGGCGCCAGTGGATTTTTTGGACCGTGCCTTATACCACTAGGCTACTGGCTCAATTAGCAATCTCAACGAAAATTCTAATAGCATTACTCCTTTTATCGAACAAGATTGTATCGGTCTAATCTCCTAGATATTAAGGTTTAAATTTCAACTTCCACCACTTGTGATAATATTAGCACCTTGCCGTCTTGTTTTACAAAATGCAATACGTAACTCCTCAGTTAACTAAAAGATAAGGTTGAAATTAGCATAGATTTCTTGTTTGGTTGAATAGAATGTGCTCGATTCCGATTGTTGCACTACCGTAATTTTACTTCAGAAACTTTACTGCTTTATGAACTGCAAGTTAAGGTTAAATTTAAAATACTTCTTTGCCTTATTTACTAAACTGTGATTGAGGGTATTTATAATTACTTCAAATTGTTTCGTTTTCGTGCCGATCCGCTTGTGTGGATTCCATGAGGTCCTAGAAATATAATTAGAGAAATAAAAGAATATTGTTTATGCAACATGCCTAGCTTTTCTTACAAACCTCAAACCTACTTTAACATTTGATTTCTTAAATAATAATTAAAGAAAATCATCTAATCATCTATTAAAGAAACTAAAAAAAAAGAAAAAAAATCATCCTCGGATTTGAACTCGTGACCACTGCATCGCTCAGCAGTAGTTTTAACCACTAAACCACCACGCCATTTACGTTATACTACCAAAACTTAAAATGGTTTGATGTCATTACCTAAGGGGGTTCCTTTTCTCTGAAGGTGACTGTATAATTAGTGACAACAAAATCTTCTAATTCAAGAGGTACAAGGAGCGTCGTTGATTTAGACACACACCATTTTAAAGCTCGTAAGAAGAGGGTATTCATTTGTTAAGGACATAAGCGAATCGACGCCGGGAGAAAAAAGTTAAAGGCCATAATGTACAATTAGTGACAACAAAATCTTCTAATTCAAGAGGTACAAGGAGCGTCGTTGATTTAGACACACACCATTTTAAAGCTCGTAAGAAGAGGGTATTCATTTGTTAAGGACCCAAGCAAATCGGCGCCGGGAGAAAGAAGTTATAGACCATTAAGTGTGATTACTGTCAATAAAATCTACAAGTGAAAGACAAGGAACCTCGGTGATTGAAGAAACCGAGACTAACTTACATAATTCTAGCGTGTTGTAAACTTATGTGTGTGTGTGCTTTTTTATTATTTTTCAACTGTGAACTACGGCATACGATGAAACATGTCTGCTTACCCCTCTAAGGATTAAAATTGTGAAGATTTTGTCTCCAGGACTTAGCAAACATCGTTTTCAACTCATAATAACTACTGCGACCAACTGTGAACTTCGGCATACGATGATACATATCTGCTTACCTCTCTAACAATTAAGGTCGTGAAGGTTACGCGGTGCTTCTCCATAGGAAAGAACCATATTGGACCAGAGTCTATAGAAGCTTGCCCGATCTAATTATTTTAAATTTACCAATTTACAGCAACTTATTGAACATAACAATAAATGCAAGCCGACCCTACAATTGTAAAGACATGTCACTTATAAAACAAAAAAAATTGGGAGAAAAATAAAATATAACTAAAAGGTAATATTAAACTCTGACCCTACTGGCACCGACTGCACTAGAGGCTTAGGTAGCCCGAAGATCGAATCTATCTCGAAATATGTGTTTAATAAGAAACAGCGTAGTAACAATGCTCTAACATTTTGAATGTTTATTGCGTCAGCTGACGGTCTTTCCACCGCCACACGCAGCTGATTGTTGTTTTCATACTTTCAATAATTTAAGCAATCGCCTGGTTAAATTTCATTCGGCGTCAACTTTATTTTACGTGTTTTTTTTACAAGTTCATGCGAGCAGCTGATGCATACTCCCCCCTTTACTATGCAGCTGACGATTTTTCGCAGCTCTGTTCAACAACTGCCTATAAAAAAAGTTTCAGCCGGCGTACTTTGACTTAATTTTTATTTATTTTTTACCACTTCCGTAACCACCCACACCCACCGCTACTCACTTATTAGTCATATAAGATCAACTAACCATGTCAACATCAGCCGGCTTACTATGACTTTTTCATTTGCAACTCTACCCCCTGGACTATAAAGGACACCAAGAACTTCTGTCCGCCTCTGTACTTTGTGCTTGAAGTGTTAAATAAATAAATAAACTTTCGGCTCCGAGCGTCGAAAATCCAAACAGTGCGCCTTTATGCGAAAGTTACCTTTGGGTATTGGAACACTTCCGCAGTTCAACTACTGCCACTCTTTCATAACCGGCCTTGTATGAACAAGGTGTAAACAGACTCTTCACGAAACCGTCAACCAAGCATTCTGTACATAAAATTATGTTACTTTACGCAAAAATTATTGCTAGGTAAACACTTTTCTTTTGGGGTGAAAAATCGAGTTTTATGGTGGGACTCGATGTAACGCATTCAAAACATTGTGCTGATCGATGGATTGAATAGACCGGGGGTCGTGAAGGTGTGTTAAGTAAAAAAAATACAATTACAAAAAGGAAATCATCAAATGTCCTCCTGCTCTGGGCGGAGCGGAAGGGAGTGTCAGACTTGTACTGACTAAAACCCATCCATGTTCCTTCCTTGCCCTTTGTGTTCCAGGGCCGCGATATCTCTTTCGAACAGTCCCGCAGCCCTGGCAATGGGAGCGCCCTTAAATATTTATTTTATTCTGTTTTTAGTATTTGTTGTTATAGCGGCAACAGAAAGACATCATCTGTGAAAATTTCAACTGTCTAGCTATCACGGTTCATGAGATACAGCCTGGTGACAGACAGGCAGACAGACGGACGGACATCGGAGTCTTAGCAATAGGGTCCCGTTTTACCCTTTGGGTACGGAACACTAAAAATGATCCCAATGACGGGGAAAACAAATGCCCTTCGGCTTCGTTAAGAGTCTTTTTACACCCTTTATGAGTAATCCAAATAAACCACACATTTATAATTAACTTTCTATTTTTTAGGTAACTGGCTGTGCTGTGAAAATTTCAGTATTGCTGATATTAATCTAGCTATTCTCCTCCAACGTCTTTGGGAACTTGGATATGAAGGTAGATATTGGGAGGCAGGAAAACGTCCTTTATTAGAAAATTATTATTATCGTGTGAAACAACGAGAATCCTTCAAGAAAACAGTACCCAATTTACCAGTTCATCTTAAAATGATTGTAAGTTCACAACCATCAGCATATGTAGGTGCTGCCGGTGCTGTTTCTATTGGCGTTGTATTTGCCATTATATATATCTTCAAAAAAATTATACACTAATTTACATCTACTTAATATTTTCAAATGAACTCTGTTGATTAAACAATTAGTTTGCTAACGTGGTGATAACACAGTAATTGTTTAATCGCATATTTATTGTTATTCTTTGTTTAGAAACATTTAAATATAATATTGAACGTTTATTTTGTATGTTGTACATATACCTTTCTCTTTATAAGATTGTGCGTAGGCATAACGGCGCCTGTAATTTCTATTGTCGAGATAAATAAAGATTTATGATGATTATTATAGGTATTGTAAAGTGTATACTTAGACGCAAAATACGCGCTGTGGACGGGAGTTGCAGACACCAGCCCGTTATACAATACGTTTTAACCTACCTATCATGATTAGCATTGTAATTGTTAATATGTACTTATTTATTTTTAATTATTATCTGTTAGGTAGCTATCAAATTGAAAATGGAATTCCGTGCTCCCAAGTTTTCAAAATTGTTTTCTGCGTTAGTAGTACGCAAGACGGCTGATCAAGCTATACAAAACCAGTGTATCATGCTTTCTGGCGGAACCACCTTGGCTTTAACAAGTATAATGTTACATAAAAAAACCTATGGGATGTCTATAAAATTCAAGTCCTTTTAAAAAAACGGCTGTATGTCTAGTTTCGACGTATACAAACTTTAATTTAAAGAGGTTGCGCTGCAGAGTATCCTTCCCGGCGCAACCACCATGACATTGCTATTACTATACATAGTATAAGCAAATATATAGTATCAAATTATTCTATAACAATTCTATATTGAACTAGTACCTCTAAAACCTCAATCTAATTAAAATATACGAACAAAACGGTGCCTCAAACGTTCTCTTCGAAATAGTCGCTAAGCGCCTGAAATAACCAAAAAGCAAAGACAGTTTTCCGTAAATGAATAAAAGGTTATTTTAGATCAGGCGTTACTAATTGAATGGATTTCATTGAGTTAAATAATAGGAATAGGGATCGTAAGAAATTAATCATTGTAATATTTGTCACAAATATTTTTAATTTATTTCTAGGAAATCTTAACTACAATGATTTTAGTGAACAAACAAAAAAAATCCTACTTCTTGTTACAAATAAATAAAGATAAAATAATAAAGATACATATGAAAAATATTAGATTTTAGCATAAATTAGTAGTAATTTGCAACGCACTAACTAACAATGATTTCATTAAAATGTGGGTAGTTGATTTTACTTAAATGCCTTCGGTAGGGTAAGTACCCTCCTTCTTATTGTATTAACGATACTAGCTTCTGTCCGCGACTTCGTACGCGGATCCTGTTGCTTATGCCAGCGACACCGGGGTCGTTAAAATCGAAGATCTGAAACGTCTGATGCAGAATTCTATGGCCCGGGGACGGGAAAACAACGGGATGAGCGAGACGATTGGAGACGTTCCAGATCTTTCATTTTTGTAAGACCACAGGAAATGCCCAGACTAAACAACTTTTGCTAAGACGTCATTCCTTAATATGTTATAATGTCGCTGGGCTTTGGAGTTCCACAACAGGTGTTCCAGATCTTCAAATTTATTCTCACAGCAGAAAATGCTCTTCACGTGGAATAATTTTTGCTATAGCACCATTTTTATATCTCTTATACTTTAGCTGGTCTGTTGCGGTTCTGCATCAGGTTTTCCATTTTCCAAAATAAATTATAGCCTATATAATGCCCAGACTTAATACCTATACAACAAAAAAACTTTTCTTCCCGTTATTCCGCAGCGGATCCACTGAATTAAATATTGCAAATAACTTTTAAAAATTTCTGTATAAACTATATTTTGGGGTTTTTCCATCAGAAGCTAGCTGTCGCGTTAACATCGGGTCCGTGTTATTTATTCTAAAAAAAATAGTAAAAATTCGGAACAACCAGTGGACCAATTCGCAATTCTAAGTAAGGTATGCATGGTGTAATATTTAACAACTGTACCTAAGAAATTGTTGGTCGTGGGATCAAATCCTGATCACAACATATACTTTTTGTGTCATGTTTTTGCAATTTGTCAAAACTACGATTACAAATAACATTATTATTCAAAAGAAAATTGGAAAATTATTTAAAAAACAATATATAGAAAAAAATACGAAAAAATCTACATAAGATGGAAAATATTACCTATAGAAACAAACTAGCCAGGTCACAATCACAAACTAACTTACAGCACTCAAGTCAAGACATATTAAACTCCACTATGCTAGATTCTAGTATAATGAGCATACAGAGTGCTACACAAATTAGCAATCAATCATTTGTGGAGGATATCAGACAGGAAATGAAGGAAATGAAAGAAAAACTAAAAATTGCTGACAAAGAAATAGATAATCTTAGTTATGAGAACTCCAAATTAAAACAAGATATAGCGGATCAGCAGCGACAAATAGAATTACTGAAAGAAATCACCAACGCTACTCCACAACTCAAAAAAAGCAACTCGACACCAATCTCAAGAAGAGTTTTGAAAATGAGAGTAAACACTTCTCGCCATTCTCCTCTACGTCTAGCCAAAAGTATTCTGCCAAAAAGTACATCGGAGCAACCCAGCAAACACATAACACAGCAGCATCAATCGGAGAGTGATGCTCAGATCCAAACTGACACCCCACGTCATTGCAGTGAAAAAGGAACTGGTAAGGTGATTCAGCGCCGGTCATCAGAAGATGAACCGGTTGAGCACCGGAGCAGCTGCCACAGAGTGGTTATACTGGGAGATGGTCAGGGACGTGGCTTGCGCGCCGTACTGCAGGATCTCCTAGGACCCGAGTATGCTGTAGTTTCCTATCTGAAACCAGGTGCGGCATTGAGTGAGGTTCTAAAAGGCCCCAAGAATATAATCAGCAACCTGTCAAAAAACGACTACGTCATTGTTTTAGGTGGATGCAGTGACAAAAATCCTTATAACATCGATATCCATCTACACCGGTGGCTAGCATTAACTGCGAACACAAATGTGATCATCTCGGAAGTACCCAAAAACAGGTTTTTACAAGAATCGAAACTAAACTATTTACTTAGGTTTATTTGTAATAAATATAAAAATGTACTGTACATGGATATGAACTACACTAGATTACTACCAAGTGGACGAAATTATATCGTAAACCTTGCAAGATCACTATTAAAAGAAATATTATGTTTAAATTATCATTTCCAACTCTTTCAATATGAACAAAACATTCAAAATAAATGTACAAAGTCCTTTGAAAACAAATATGTACAGGTTAACTTAGACTCTGGCAAACATGTACTAGTTAATAAATTAGATGATAAGAATCATACAACTGAAATAGAAGCACCTACGAATACTTTTTTTCGTGAATAAAAATGTATACATTATGCACCAAAATATTGCAGGACTCCTAGCAAAATCTGACATGCTCACAGTGTGTCTATATGAGTTATTAGAAAAAAGTATACAAGTGGACTTATTGTGTATTACAGAGCATTTCATGATGGAAGGCTATGAAGTCCATCTCAATATACCCAACTACTGTTTAGCTGCATGCTTTAGTCGCAAGGAAAATAAAAGAGGTGGTGCTTGTATACTCATAAAAAATGGTCATCAGTGGAGAGAATTACCTAAAATCGCAAAATTATCTATAACGGGTATTTTTGAATGTTGCGGCATAGAACTTATAAATTATAGAATTGTAATTGTATGTATATATAGAGTACCAAATTCAAGTAATTTTGATGAATTTATGAGTAGATTAGAGATACTATTACGTGTTCTGATAAAAAAACCATTTAAAAATGTTGTACTTGCGGGTGATTTTAATATAGATATATTGAAGCAAAACAAACAGACTCTAGAATTTGAAAATTTATTATTAAATTTTAATTTGAAATTATCTATACGTCAACCAACTCGATTAAAGAGCATGACATGCATCGACAATTTTGCGCATAATTTTAATAAGTGTCGTAAAGCTATAGTTTTAGAACTAGCTTTGTCTGACCATACGGCACAACTGCTCAACTGCCCGATTAGCACCACAAGCACTGGAAATCATTGGCGGACCACTAGACGGGACTATAGTGAAGAGAACATAGATAAATTTAAATCCTACCTCAATAGCCTATCGTTTGCTGAAGTATATGAAGCCAAAGACCCGAACATTGCCTACAATGCCTTCACAGAAATGTTTTCATTCCTATATACACAGTGCTTTCCTGAAACTCTTATCTCTGTAAAAGTGAAAAGAAGGCCTAGTTGGGTCTCTCATGGTATTAAAATATGTAGCAAAAAGAAACGTCAATTATTATGGCAATATAGACAAAAACCTACCGAAGTAAATAAAAAAAAAATTAAGACTTATACGAAATTGCTTAAAAAAATAATCTATCTTACTCAGCGAGCACAAAATACTCATAAAATTAAAAGATCAAATAATAGATCTAAGACTACTTGGGAAATAATAAACCAAACAAAACTAAACATACCAAAAAACACTATAGACAAAATTCGACATAATAATGAAACTGTAACAGACCCCAAAATTATTGCAAACATATTTAATGATTACTTTATAGATAAAATTAAACCTATGGCTAGCTCGGGAACCACCGTCACTAAACATATTTTAGTCAGAAAAGACTCAATGTTCATGGCTCCAAGTCTAGCAATTGACATATTAAAAATTATCTTGGCCTTAAAAAATACGAACAGTGTGGGATACGATGGCATCTGTACAAAAATTGTCAAGACTGTAGCATATGAAATCTGTAGCCCCATAAGCTACATTATTAATTTAAGCATCAGTGAAGGTATATTTCCGAATGCGCTAAAAAAATCTATTGTAAAGCCATTGTTTAAGAAACAGGATAGAGAGCTAATAGAATTTTACAGGCCAATATCATTAATACCAATATTTTCAAAAATTATCGAAAAGTATATTTACAGGGAACTTAATATCTATTTTGAAAAAAATCATATACTCTGTGATGAACAGAAAGGATTCAGGGAGAAAAAAACCATTAACTTGGCCATATACGAATTCTTGCATACGGTTATGACAAACATGGATAAAAACACACCAGTCTGTGCCATTTTCTGCGACATGACACAGGCATTTGATTATGTCCAACATACTATAATATTACTAAATAAACTTGATGCATATGGTATAAGAGGAAACATATTTAATCTAATACAATCATACCTACATGACAGAAAACAAGTAACGCAAATTAGTAGAATAAATATGAGGTCCAAACGTGAAGAGATTTTCACATCATACGAGCGTACCGTCCCTCATGGAGTTCCGCAAGGCAGTGTACTCGGACCACCCCTGTTTACACTCTATATTAATGACTTCCCAAAATCTATTAATCATCCCATGACACTGTTTGCGGATGACAGTACGATAACTGTACCATGCCATAATAAGAATACATATGAAACGGACATAAAAAATACATTAGTTGAAGCAGTAACGTGGATGAATAATAATAATTTGAAAATTAATATAAATAAAACTTTGATTATGCACTTTAGCCAACGGCCATCATTATTCTCTAGTCTTGACATCGAATATAATAATAATAAAATACAGACAGCTAATACTACAAAATTTTTAGGCCTAACAATCGACAGAAACTTAAATTGGAAAGCGCATATTGAGGCTCTAGCCAAAAGAATAAGCAGTGGTGCATATGCGTTATACAAATTATCACGTACCCTAAATATAGAAGCGCTATTAACGGCCTACTACGGTTTAGTTGAATCGTGTCCCTTCGTCCAGCATACTCACCATGGAATCCTGATATTTCATGAATGTCAAAAAACTGTTCTGAAATAGTGCTAAATAGTGCCCAAAGGAAAAAAATAGTGCTCTTGTACTTGCGAAGTTATAGCCATAGTTCGATGAGTATGCTGGACGAAGGTTTCGCCCAGCATACTCACCTCCGTCCGGAGAATCTGTATACGCTTCAAACATAATTCATACTTCAAAAAATAGTTCCCAAATAGTGCCAAACGGTGCCCAAAAAGAAAAAACAGTGCTCGAATAACTTCGGAGTTATAGGCTTCGTTCAGTGAGTATGCTGGGCGTAGGTTCTACGCCCAGCATACTCACCTCAGTGCGCGAATATCGAACGAGCTATAGGTACAATTTACGTCTCAAAAAATTGTGCTTGAAATAGTGCCCAATATCAGTCCAATTTTTGCTTGACTTTTGACTTAGAAAACCATTAAATTTTAATGTAAACTTCTACATACTAACGTAAAATGGGGTACAGTCGTCGACACATGTTTTTGGACAAAAATATTAAACTTTCTAATTGTAGACTTCATGTTATTGGAAATAATTATGGTATTTTCTCACATGTCAAAAACTTTCGATTAAATGCATTATTATATATTTTATAAATAATAATAAATGAATGAAACTTTAAGCGTAAATGAAGTCTATTACTTCATTGCATTGTGTGTTTGTCTGAATAAAAACAGTCATTTGCAGCCAATAAAATTAATATCTTGAAAAATTGTAAAAAGGAAATTATACAGTTTCTTTTTGTATATATGTTGCAGGCAAAACTTATAACCAGTCAAAACTAGTACTGTGACATAGTTATACAAATTTTTAAAACTCTTTCCAATAGTTTCATCAATGAAAGGTTTAGCAATAAAAAACATTTTTAATTACTTACGTTATTTATTACTATTTAAAGGGCCAAAGTAATCAGAATTCTAGTTAACTAGTTCACAGCTTTTGTTAACATTCATAATATAATCAATGTAAATAGAAACAATTGTAGTTTTAATATTGTATATAATATACATATAAAAAAATGTTTAGCCAAATATTGGTAAAACTTTCTAAAATATAACACGTAGGTACTTGTACTTTGTTTTACTGCTACAACGTTTTAATCACAATAAAATTATCTTACAAATAAGTATAAATTGAGCAATCACAGTTTATAATCACGTTTTTTTTATTAATATTAAATACCCTATAGTAATTACAAATTAACAATCACAGTTTATAATCACATTTCTGTAAGTTATTAATAAAATAACTTTTACAAGAACAAAAAAAAAACAAACAAACAATAACAAAATAGGAACTAACAAGTTAGGACCGATCTTCATCTTACATTCGCGTATAAATAATGCAGTGTGGTACAGTATATTGGGAATTACTACAAACTTTTTTACTAAGGTCATCATAGCAGTTCCAAGTTCTCTTTAGCAATCGATAGCACTTTGACTTGTAATGCCCCATGCGTCCTGATTCACCATTTGTAAAATCTATTACCGACAGAATTTTAAAGGTGTCACCGTTTATTATGATCTCTTTAGGAATTTCATCAATTTCTATTTCAATTGAAGTATTAATTTCAATAAATACGAAGTCTAGTACTTCATATTTGTATGCGTTTTTACCGTTACATAATTGGTATTTACATTTCCTTTCAGTATCATTTACTAATAGAGCTTCATTAAGGGCTCCAATACCTTGAGTCGTCAATATGTTTACATTTATTGGAATCCAACTGCATTTTGTGCCAGAACCTTTATTGATTTCACAGTTCTGGTTTGTACAATTTAAGTATCTATTAGCACTATAAAAACCATAACTTTGTATGTTATCTATTATAAAAGTTACATTACACTCACAATTTTTGCAACTACTAAAATCGGATTCCACAGTATCATATATTTTAGCCAATACCTTAGAACGAGTAGTGTAAATATCTTTTGGTTTTCTAGCCTTCTTAGTGATTTTCTTTAGATTGTCATACGTGATCAAACTTCTGGTCAGTTGTGAAAGATCGTTTTTTTTATCATTGATATATTTTCTAATATTAGGTCTATCTAAATATGCAATTGAAAAACTTTGGACCACGGAATCAAAAGCACACGTATTAATAAACGTGAATCTGTATGTTCCTGAAGTAGAAACACTGCCGTTTTGTAAAATATGTAATTTTGTACGACGATTGATTCGTTTTTTATTTTTCTTCTGTTTAGACACCAGTCCCCGCCAGTCTTCAATATAATTTGGTTCGCTCCTAAAAATTGAGTTTTCATAAAATGATTCATCATTGACGAGAGTATTTATTTGTGGTGTGTTATGGTCACTTATTTCATTTTTTTCATCGACAATATTTTCAGTTCCTTCTTGAACATCAATCAAGTCACTTTTGGCTAAGCGTATGGAACCGGTTATCAAAGGCTCGTGTTTAATAATAAACTCATCTACGCGGTACTTATTTGAATTTGTTTTAAAAAATAACTTTTTTACGTCTTTCATATAACTTTCTACATTTGAACTGGTTGGAGTACAATAATTACTGTTAAAATAAGTCATCATTATATTTCCCCATAGTGGAAGTTTTTTAAGAATCCTAATCAAAGTGTCCTTTATTTCCGGCAAGTAATAAATATTTTCGATTTCAGTTTCTTGATCACACAATTGTTTAATTAAATCTTCTTTCTCCTCAAGATCTTTATACATTTTCAGAAGCGGGTTTTCTTCTTTATCTAATCCCTCCCATAAAGAATGTTTAATTGGAACGTGATTTTCCGAATCTACATTTTGTATTTCACATTCCTGCAAATTAGTTTTGATCCGGTTTTTTAATTCTAAAATCGCCGTTTCACACCGTGTTAAATTTCCATTTCTACTGCCGCGGTGTTTATTATTTGCTATAATATAAACATTTTCTATAATTTTCTTTACCTCTCCGTATGAAACACATTTTTTAATCAGAATCATACAATCAACAAAAAATTTTGTTACTCTAGTGTCTATATTTTTGAAAATACTTTGATTGTACAATGTTTTTATGAAATGCGAAGTATCAAGGCGAACATAACAGGTTGGAATTTTTTTGGTTCTATTTTCTAAAATATTAAAACATGTATTTAAGTAGTCAGAGGTGGATTTATAACCACAAAATACTTTTACCACCGCACCTACTAAAGCTGCGGAATCATCAGTTACTACTTCATTTGGAGGTTTTCCATTAGCCAACCAAGATTGTAACCAGCTAGCAATAGTATCTAAAGAGTGACTTTCTGATATACACTGTGAAATTGGCACGCTACTTTTAACGGTTGTATCTGTCATCATAACATACAAAAATATAGGACTTTGCGACTCTTGAGATAGTTGTGTGTGTTCATTGACGACAGGCCGAAGATTTTTATTAAATATAGAACCTGTTGCGTCTATAGAAACTCTAATATAATTAAACTCTTTTTGGCATTTTTTATAATAATTCTTTTGATCGTCCGTCCAGTAAAATGTATAAAATGGAAAAGCAGAAACATATCTAACACATTTATCAAAAGGTGGTGAAACACACATACAAGTAAGTGACAATATTGGGTTGGGATGGAAAACATCAACTTTTTTATTTTCATGTTTAATTCGATGTAGTGTTTGTAATTTTGGCAATACTGGAGGTTCCTTGTCATTTTTCTTCATTAAAGTTGAGGCTAATTTATATCTTATAGAAGCTGCTGCTTCGTGTTGTAATTTTTCACCTAATTCCCTTATTTGGTAATACCGTAATCGGTTTTTTTTACTGGTGTTATGAGAGTACTTTTTATTTTCATTAATTATGCAACATTCTAGTTTAATTAAATTTTCCGTTTCTAAGTTAGTTGTTATAATTATTTTTGCGTGACATTGATTACAATATCCTGTGCATTTGATTTCGTAATTGTCTTTCACAATATTATTTTTAAAACACCAAGTGCATAAAGATCTTATTTCTTTCCATAGATGCATTTGAATTACATTAGTCCATTGGTTTGGTTTTAATTTACGTCTGACATTATACAGACTACCAGGGGCGATTTTGCTATTTCGGTGATAAAAATACCTTTGAGGCTTAATACTATCCCAAGTTATTGTATCCATATAAAATGTATGCGTACTGGTGTTCTCCGAAACACTATTAATGCTTTCGTTTGATGACGATGTAGACTTTTGATTTATCAAATTAGAATCATTATTACGAATTATTTCTTTTTTATCAACACCAAAAAAGTATTCGTAATTTCGTTTTATGCTTAATATGATTGATTTAATACTCATTTTGTAATTTAACCGTGTTTGAATTTGTTTATAAATTGAGTCATTTGCGGAAGGAATATTTTTAAAAAAGTCATCTTTGAATTCTGAAATTACTAATTTTTGCGTTTCTAATGAAACCTTTGGTTTAGGCCCTCGTTTTCCTTGCTGATCCATGTCGTTAGATTCACAAGAATTATCACAAATTATTATGCCATTTGTTTTCAATATTAACATAATATGAAATAACAACTAACTAACTAACATATAAATCAACATCAATAACATTATGAACACTTGTGTACTTATACTACCTATATTACCTGAAAATACCAACTATAGATGTAAAAAACATAACGGGCCCCACCGCTCACGCAGTACGAGTCAGAAAAAGTTGTCTTCTAACGTGGTAAACATTGTGTCTTCAAGATAATCTGAAAATAACACGTATTTAAATAATTTAATATAGGTATGACAGGCTCCAGCCTTCCTCTAAAGGTACTTAAGCACTTACGTGTTTTCCATTATTTTAGCGTGATTTCTATTATAAATAGCGAAGGGGCAAAACACGAGGCTGAAGACGATTTCCCGAAGTCACAACTCCCATAGAAAATGTGATGAATAGGTTGACGACACTTAAAAGTTTAAGTGCATTCGCCGGATGACAATCGGTAATAGTCTTCACTTCACGTCATATTATCTAAAAAATACATCTGTGTTAATTCTATAGTTACGTTTATACTTACTACCGACGCTCGCGCTGACTGATTCTACCTATTTCGATATTGAAATGTAACTAACGTGAACTTAAGACGAGAACAGATCCTGACGGGTAACGAGGACAAGCTTGTAATAAAAAAATTGAAGAAAAGTAAATTATATCCTAGCAAATAAGACAGTGTTTCATTTCCAGTAGAATTGGAGGATAAAACCAGGCCTCCGCAGAAGTAGGTATATAAATAGGTATTTGAGATCCAATTAGATAAACAAACAAGTTACATTACGTTATTATGTGTGTACCTACCTACATCAAACCTTTAAAAAAGTAACTAAGTAGGTACCCATTTTTAAAACTTCTTAAGCATGTCCTTAATTTTAAGTGTACAGTGTCATATTCAACGAAAAAATGAACGTGTTTTTGTAAAAAACAACTCGCTTGCTACCTAGTTTTACAGTGCAATTAATGAATGAGTGTAAAATCAATTTAGTTAAATGCCACTATTATAAATTGAAATATACTTACTGATTTGGGTGCAGCTCCTATATTGATTACGTACTAGATACACAATTTTATATAGGTAAATAATGACATCACCAACACATTGTTTGGTTTTGCAACCCACTATGTAGTCAAACTCAAAAGCCGGCGTTATTATAATGATGTGCGACGAAGTAAACAAACAAAGAAACTGAGAAGCGCTTGTTCGTTTCGATTGCTTTGTGACACAAAATGGACCCTTATCACCTTCAAAATACAGATCAGTCTTGTCTAATAATCGTAAGATGTTAGGGCAGCGCCATCTAGTATTTAAACATAAACATATTCATTTGCGTCGCGGGCGCCGCGCGTCGTAAGCCCCATACCTATTGACCGTACGTGCATCCATTACTGCCACACTATTTTGAACTTTATCACATGAGGGGAATACAGGTCAATTCCGTAAACGTTGTGGTACCGTCCTTGATCCGGAAAATGATTATTTTGAATAATTTTGTCAGTTGTAATGTAAGCATTAATAACAGCAACTTTATTTTTCATGCATGATTTACTTCATTTGATATCTTAATCCTTCAAGCGCCGTGATCTAGACAAAATATATAAAATCATTGTTCCTAGCTACCGGGGTCCCATGCGACGCGCGAAGGCTTAATCATATTATTATAAAGTATTATTAAAATAATGTGTAATTAATAATATTGCGATTCTAAAGTAAATACTCCCTTACATAGACAATTAATAATTTACACAAGACAAAAATTGTTAGAAAGAAAGTTAATAATATTGTATTCGACTGTACTCAATGTAATGTATGTAGAAGTTTACAATCAAATTTAATGGTTTTCTAGGTCAAAAGTCAAGCAAAAATTGGACTGATATTGGGCACTATTTCAAGCACAATTTTTTGAGACGTAAATTGTACCTATAGCTCGTTCGATATTCGCGCACTGAGGTGAGTATGCTGGGCGTAGAACCTACGCCCAGCATACTCACTGAACGAAGCCTATAACTCCGAAGTTATTCGAGCACTGTTTTTTCTTTTTGGGCACCGTTTGGCACTATTTGGGAACTATTTTTTGAAGTATGAATTATGTTTGAAGCGTATACAGATTCTCCGGACGGAGGTGAGTATGCTGGGCGAAACCTTCGTCCAGCATACTCATCGAACTATGGCTATAACTTCGCAAGTACAAGAGCACTATTTTTTTCCTTTGGGCACTATTTAGCACTATTTCAGAACAGTTTTTTGACATTCATGAAATATCAGGATTCCATGGTGAGTATGCTGGACGAAGGGACACGTTGAATCCGTTATTAGATATGGTGTTATCTTCTGGGGTAACTCAACCGATAGGGATATCATCTTTAAAAAACAAAAGTGCTGCCTGAGATCTATGTTTAATCTCAAAACTACCGATAGTTGTAAAAAGTATTTCACTAAATATCATATTTTAACATTACCTTCACTTTATATATTAGAAATAGTAATGTTCGTAAAAACAAATCCACATTTATTTTCTCGTATGGCCGACAAATTTCCAAGAAATAGACGTGATGATAGCAAACTATGTGTACATACATCAAAAACTGCACTTATGCGCAAGAGTGTTTTTTGCATGGCACCAATAATCTATAACAAATTGCCCAAAAGCTGGAAAGAGCAAACTATACCTCAACTTAAACAAACAATGAAATTTTTTTTGGCACAAAAAGCCTATTACAATATTACAGAATTTCTAAACGACTCATGGTGATTATTATAAATAAATAAACATAACTAACGGTGTATTATATAGTAGTGGAGAACTTAAATATGCCTAAATTATAAATGTTATTATAATTAAGTGATAATAATGAATAAAAATGAATAATGGAAATAATGATAATGACGAATATGAATTGTAATCTGTAATATTGGACAAGGAAAATAAATAAAATTATAATGATAATGTACAGACGCCAGCACGTCAACCTACCCGAATCTGTCAGATTTTCCCAAACAACCTTGAACTTAATGTCATAGACATAAAGTTGAAAATCTAGTAAAGAAATCTGACAGATTGTAGTAGCTTGATGTGCTGGCGTCTGTACATGATTGAATGTTTAAATGTAAGTGATATTTTATGTTAAGGTGTAAATTAAAAAAAATCATTGTAATTTCATTCATAAAAATTATTTGTACCCAAAATATTTGCACGCCATGAAAAATGGCAAACATGTCGTGAGCCACTCTTATTAAGACCTTGCATGCATGTATTATTTTAATTCTGTATGTATACACATGTTTGAGCAAATAAAGTTTCTTATTCTTATTCTATTCTTAAGCTAATATAAAAAGACCGGAAGCGTTGCTGACCCTTGAATAAGCAACATAAAGCTGGCCATGAGAAAAACAGCCGGTTGTCAGGTCAACACCAGCGGCTTTAAGCGTCTACCCTTGTGACTTGTTTATTGTCATGGCAAAGCATATATGTAGTCACAGGGAACTGTGTGCGCTTAAATTGAAAGGGGATATTGTTGGGGATGAGTGGTATGCGCGGTATGAACAGTCTCACCGGCACCACAACCAGTGAAATATTACAGTGAAATTAGTGATAGCTTTGATTTCCACATCAGGTGTTTAAGATCTTCAATTTTTATACGTCAACAGAGAGTGCTCATCAGGCTGAACAACTTTTGCTAAGACGTCATTCCTATAGGTATGTATTATAGTGCAACTGGACTCTTGGAGCTCCACAACAGGTGTTCCATATCTTCAATTTTTATACGTCAACAGAGAGTGCTTATTAAACAAATTTATTCTCTTAGCAGAAAATGCTCATTACGCATTTTCTGCTAAGAGAATAAATTTGAAGATGCAACAAATTTTGCTATGGTACCATTTTTGTATCTCTTATAGTTTAGCTGGTCTGTTGCGGTTCTGCATCAGGTGTTCAAGTTTCCAGATAAATTATAGCCTATATGTTGCCCAGACTTAATACCTATACAACAAAAGAAAAATCATTCAAATCCGTCGAGTAGTTCCGAAGATTAGCGTGTACAGACAAACAGACAGATTTTTTTTTGGATTCGTGCTCTATTACTTTTTCTAAACAACCCCCAATTTTTTTTTTTAATATATTCAATGTACAGACACAGTTTTTTTACTGTCTTATTATATGTATAGATTAATAGGTAGAAATATTATGGTGGTTGCGCCTGGAAGGATACTGCAGCGCAACCACTTTAAATTCTAGTTTACGTCGAAACTAGAGATATAAGACTTTTTTTTTAATAGGACTAGAATTTTATAGACATTCCATAGATTTTTTTGTGTAACATTATTACTTGATAAAGCCAAGGTGGTTCCGCCAGAAAGCATGACACAGACCAGTTTATGCGGATCTCTCAATGTACAGAAAATATATACAAAGCGAGGGCACGTTATACGGAAAATGTTAAGCTTGATGTGCCGCCGTATACCAATGGTACAGACGCCAGTACATCGAGCTACTACAATGTTTCAAATTCAAATCGCTTAGGTTCAATGGGTTGATTGGGAAAATTTACAGTTTCGGGTAGCTTGATATACTGGCGACTGTACATACGGGGTGTAAACAGACTCTTCACGAAGCCGTTAACCAAGCATTATGTACATCAAACTAAGTAACTTTACGCAAAAAATATTGCTGGGAAACGACTTTTTTTTTTGGGGTGAAAAATCACGTTTTACGGTAGGACTCAATGTAATGCATTCAAAACATTGTGCTGATGGATAGATTGAATAGTAAGGGGGTCCTGGAGGTGTTTAAAGTAAAAATTTTACATTAAAAACATGTATATCTTTATAACTTCATTCTGCTTTGTCCTGTCGAAGCAGAGGAAAAATCAAGTCTTTAGATGAAATTAAACTTGGAATAACTTTGAAGTTTGTATTGATGGTATACGTGAGCTAACCAGATGCTCCTTTGGCATGAGGAAATATAACGAATATGAATTCAAATAAAATTGCGTGGGTTTAAAAGATAACCTACTTTTTATCACAGAAGATAACACGCGGACGTCGACGCGCCAGGCACAGCACGCTGCCGGCAATATTATGATCTGTGTGTGACCCTATGTTCTGGTATACTTAATCTACGAAAAAAAATATGATGTAGGTATAACAATGTAGTGATATGTAATAAAACAAAAAAAAAATATTTACCTTTGTTATTAGATATATTTATTAAACTGATAACACACATATTTTTTCTTTACAAACTTTTAACATGAATCTGAATATCCTGTTTAACACCATTTTCAAATTAAATAGATTAACAAATAAATAAATTATAATGCCATTTAGCATTTTAAAATAGAATCATTTATTAAGAAACTTCAATTAAGGCTATAAATAACATGAAACGAAAACATAAATCACAAACTTATTACTTTGTATGTATGACACACAGAAACAAAGAAGTGCAACTTGGACAGAATGGGGAAATCTGTATGCATCAGAGATACTAAGAAACTGTCTTAGTACATCATCAGCTCTTTTTTTCACTGTCCATAAAAGAAGCAAAACTGACCTGAAAAAGAACACCTAATGGTTCCTTAAATAGTTTTCCTGTCTAATATGGATTTCCATTAACGTCTCTTAGGATTAGCAGTTACACAATACATTATAATGTTAGCTGAATAGATAAAAAGTACTAAATGTTGTTGTATCATCTAATAAGATGCAAAATTCTCAACTTAAATTAAATAATAAATATTTATAAAATTATCAACCATTAACCTTACCTAGACCCAAAGATTCATAAACTTTTAATCCAAACAGATTTATTCCCAAACTACAAAACTAATACCCATACCTCAATATAAACAATCCAACTATCTAGATTCTTCTTTAGTGTTTTCTGAATCTTGGTTGGCATTAATTGGCATACCCATAAAATGCTTGCCATTAGTAGAACTTCTCTTTCGATAAGGTGTAGCAGGTACTGGTTTGTTCTTATTATTGTATCTGAATATACCTTCACCTGGTAAATTAGGTAGAATATTTGGTATGGTGTACCATACTCTATAAGTAACAAACCAAGTCAATATTGCTATAACACCACTGATAAATTTTTCCACCATAATGTGGTAGTATATTATTGTTGAAACCAGCATTACATCCCATAATAACTGCAGTAAAGCAATGGCTATAAAAAATCCTCTTACATATGGTGTATAATTGTCATAAGAAATCTTTAAAATATTTAACTCATCTGTAGTAATATTCTTCAAAGGATTAACACTGGCAGACCTGTCATCAATACTGCGAGCATACTTTTCGTCTCTAATGTAGTCTTTTATTCTTTCCCAGCCATTGATTGCTTTTGCCTCTTCTATCAGCACCAAACTGGAGTAAATTAGAATAAAACAGTGGCCAGATATGTCAAACCCATTCCAAAAATGCCCATTCTGTAAGCATGATCTTTTGTTGTCGTATAGTTTAGTATTACAGCGCCCATAGCTAGTTTCTATCATGTTGAAAACAGTTGTCCACAAATACCAAAACACAGTGGCAACAAAAAGTCTTGATAAATGAGCTGTTGCTATTGTTCTTCTCTTTCCACAGCATGTTGTGTAGGATGTTAATAAAACATAAGGCACAGTCATAAACAGTGTCCAAAACCATCCAATTTTCACGAAATATTGATTAAATATGTTATCACTTCTTGAAAAGTATGTTTTGGGAAACGTCAATACGTCCGCAACAATAGATAGTAGAAAGAGAGCTCCTAAATATACAGCTATTTTTAAATTGGTGTCGAAGAACAAAATCTTTTTACAAATGTGCACGATCATTAAGACAAAAACTTCTAAAATTGACGATTCTTCACGGGTTGGCTTGGTACCTTTACTTTCCAGCTGTTCATTTTGCACTTTAAAGTTCATTCGGGCGCCTTTAAAACTTCCTCGGCTTGTCATGATTTGAAGATTTTCATTTGCACTATGCACATGCGAATTTTACTAACAAACATAAGTTTAATGATACAAGTTATATCAGCAAGCATAAGTTTCTTCTGGCCAAAGATTGGTCAACCGTGAGTATATAATATATTGTTAGAAAGTTCGTAGCATTCCTGCTATGAATAACGGAATAGTAAAGAATGAACTCGAAGACGTAAAAGTCATTACAAAAAGAAAACTTACTTTCATGTCTGTGATGTCAATGTCAAATATATTTACATTTTGAAGAGAAAACTCTATAGTGCTGAGGATTTAAAATGGCCACTTTCAGCAATTCGTCTAAAAAAAAATCATTTTTCCTAAATCCCAGCAGATTTTTTTTTTCTTCACGGATCTTTGCTTGAAAACATTGTCGTGAGGGTTCGTTAGACCGCTGGTAAATTTTTAGACGTGCAATTAGCTAGACAAAAAATACTCAAAAGGTGGAACGAACTCTAAGGGCTAAGGCTCACTGCCGGGACGGTGCATTTGGATTGAAGGCTCATTTTTTAAACCTTTGAAAAACGAAACAAGACTTATAGGGAATTCACTTAGAAATTGGTAAACCTTAAAGCAATGGACCATGAATTTCTTAAACGTGAATTAAAAAAAGTTATGATTAAATATCTTGAGCCCTCAATCCAGACGCTTGCGTAAAGTGGCATAGCCTTAATCTCATAAAGTACCATCTCTGAGTTAATCATTTTTATTTAAGAATTTAGTTATGAATTTCTTAAACCTTTTAAGAAATTCGCAAATTTATGGCGATTTATCTAGAGCCCTCAATTCAGTAATGTCTGTTCTGAGGAATCTGCAAAACATGAATTTATCTGACGAAATACATAAAAACGACTTTAATACATATATTGTAGTTAGATACCTTTGTGAATTAGTTGAAAAGAAACAATGACACAAAAGTGAACAGTTAAAAAGTAAATCAAAGTTGAATTTTACTACGTCTCACAGACATATAATGACTAGGTTCAGCCTCATAGATTAACGCAAATTAAAATAAGTTTTTTTACTATTTTTCAAGTAAAATGTAACATATCGTCCGTTCCTCTCTCTCGTACATAAAATACTTATTCACGGAGAAAAAATCATTCAGTACTATGCTATTTTACCTATCGGACAATTGTCCGAAGACGCGCATGAATCCCGAAATAAAAATTACAAAAAGTAAGTACATTATGTGCAAAATTTCAGCTCATTTAGTTTTGAAACCACTGAGGTACGGAGTTTTGAGACGAAACATACGCGATTTTCCCATAGTGCGGCGTGTCATGGCAAAGGATTTTATCACTTAAGTTATTTTGAGTCTTAATACAATGAGTTTAGAATCATGTTACTTTATTTCGATATCACGATGCCGCGAAAAGACGCAACGTGCCGCGAGATGTTACGGCATTACGCGATGTGCCGCGAGATGCTGCGACATGACGTGTCCGTTTCATGCCGCGGCGCGCCATTGCATCCCGCGAGACGTATTGGTCACTTTGTGTCGAGGAATTATGATTGTTAAGCACGTTGAAATAAGGTTGAAACTTGTGCAGCGGTCATTTCGGTTAATGGGGCGCAGTCGGTCGGTGCGCGGGGGCAATGGATTGCATTGCATTGATTGGAAAATAATACGGTTTTAGCAGTAGTTTTAGTGGACGGACACTGAAAAAGAGTAAAGACACGAAGCGACTAACTTGCTTGCTATAAATAGGTACGTATCTAATATAATAATAATATCTTGGGACAACCAACACACTGCCATCTGCAGGGCTATTATGTATCTTTTTGATAGGCGGTGGCAATCAAGCTTCAGTTGTACACCGAAGTTTGTTGGCAACCGAGAATGTCATATTATTGGTATTGCGTATCACATTGAGTAGACATCACGTTACGGTGGCTAACAGACCGGGTACGGTGCTCTTCGTCTCAGTACATGACGCCTCTAATTTTTATCGACTATTATGCGGCTAAGTTGAGTAGCACCCTTTGAGCGTTATAATACTTGATTTAAGGGAAAATTTTATATTTAGCGGTTTATATGATATGTGAAATGGTTATTGTAAATGATTTTGTGTTGTCAGTGTTTACTTCTGAATAACTTCTTTAAATAATACCTTTATTTATGTTAGTAAAACCACTTAATTTATGCAAACATAATATATGTAGTAACGTTTACCACTTAAGGTGGTTGCGTCAGGGTAGCCCGCTAAATTCAAATTTTCTTACGTTTTTTGTAATTTGCAAGTCAGTGTAAGGTTGTACGTTGACAAAGAATGAGTCGATAGATCGTTGATAACAAGTATGTAGTTACAGAAATAATCATGAAAATCATCCCTTTAAGTTTATTTAACAATTCCTTAAGATGCCTGCACAAAGAAGAGGCCTAACATAGTTTAATACAGGCACCTACTGTGGGCAAAAAAGTAAACTAATTTTTATATAAACGAGTGTAATATGTACTTACATTAAAATAATTCAAACAATGAAATGTTCGTACAGGATTATTATTAATTGGGTTAATTGCCTTTTTTTGAACATCTTTTAAACACAAATATACTTACATTATGTAGAACAGAGAAGTTAGGGTAAAAGTATTAAGAGCTATTTATAAAACTACCATATTTAATAAATCAAACCTTTTCATTTGTAACTGTACAAGGATATTTTGGCGTATGGCTAAAATCAGAACTAACGATTCACAAAATAATCAATAACATTTTAAAACATCATAAGTTATCTCTAGCATTCCATAATCGCGTAGGCAGGGCGGTGTCACCAGGCGACTTTTTTTTCTCTCTTCTTCAGCAAATTCTTGCACTCTTGTACGTGCCATACTTCACCACCAACACACATAACAATAAAACAACAAGAAACGTTAGGTTAATATTTAATACCGGCTTCGGTGTTCATTACTGAATTTGAAAAACACTACCTTTGAGTAGCGTCTTTCACGAAAGCAACTTCAACCTCAGTGAACATCAATTTGATATCCACTATGCATACACAATTGCAATAATACAAGTATCGATACGAAAACAACTGTCAAAACGAGTCACGGTGACCATCAGCGACGATGAGCGCCAATGACGTCATATTTGATAGTCACTGGTCATAGCCGATACCAAACTAAGCCTTTGACAGTTAATTGATGGACACAGTGAAAAAATCGCCAAAGTGATTATCACTTGAACTGTCAACAGAGATACGTAATAGCCCTACTGATCCCAAACTAGGCAGAGCCTGTACTATGGCAACCAGACAACTGATAAACATACTTATATATTTCTAAATACATACATATTATAGATAAATTACACACCCAGATACAGAACAAATAATCGTACTCATCGCACAAAGATTTGTCCTATACAGGGTGACTGGAAATTAGTGGCGGAGCCGTTAATGGGAGGTAGGTAGTCAAGGGTTATTCCGACAGATATCACTCTGAGACCTACCGTCCTTACTTAACCCTTTCCAAGATATTCCTACTTAAAGAGTGTAACCCAAAAATTCGTACAAAAAATTTTCAAATAGTAATAAATCCTAAAAAAAAAGTGATTTTGGCCTACTTTTTTTTTGTTTTGCAACAAAGATATTCTAGATAAGTAATATTAATTGTTAAATTTCCGCAACTGTCATTATTTTATGCAAAAACTGCTAAACAAAAACGGAAAATGTAAAAAAAATACTTTGATGGCTGATAAAACATCAATTTTCTTTAAAAAGTCACCCTTTATTATTACGTACAAAATAATTAAAAAACTTCTACGTTTCGTTCCCTTTCGAATGAGATATTAAAGTCCAAAATCGGTTAAGAAACCATCAAGATAAGACTAATAATAAAAATGAAAGAAAAAACCAAACCACTGAAGAATAAAAATTTATTGAATAAAAAACTGTCTACAGTTCATTTTCGAAGTGCCCACCATTATTTCTAATACAAGCTCGTGCTCTTCTTACGACACCCGTTTTTACAACCCCTGAGTCTGTAAGCTCCCTTTGTATTTCTTGCGCTGCGTTGATTATTCTGGTGCGCAAGTCTTCAACGTTTGGTACAGGGACGTCAGTGGCATAAACCAAAGTTTTCATTCGACCCCACACAAAGAAGTCCATGGGTGTGAGGTCGGGGCTACGTGCCGGCCATGGTATTGGACCACCTCTACCTATCCATCGGTCGGGGAACTGTTGGTCTAGCCAACTTCTCACAGCTAGCCTAAAATGCGCCGGACAGCCATCATGCATGAATATCATGTTTTGCCTCGTTTCTAGCGGCACATCTTCCAGTAATTCAAAAAACACATTCCTCAGAAAATTTTCATATTCAACCCCATCGAGGTTTTGCGGTAGGAAATGTGGTCCAATCAAGCGGTTATTAATAATACCCATCCACACATTTAGATTAAACCTTCTCTGTGAACCTTTTTGTCTTTTTAGGTGTGGATTACCCATGGCTCGTTCACTCCAGTAATGCGCATTATGGTAATTTGTAATGCCGTCCTTGTCAAACTTGGACTCGTCAGTCCATAAAATTCTTCTGAGATAATTTCTATCTTCAACGTCCGCATTTATTAAAAATCTGCAAAACTGCATTCTTCTTAAAGGGTCCCCTTCTTCTATGGCCTGAACAGGTGTGTAATGGTAAGGATGGAGGTCATTTTCGCGAAGAGTGTACCACACCTTCCATTGAGAGAGTCCCATACGGCGAGCTATCATTCGTGTAGACAGCGTAGGGTCTCTTTGGAAATAATTTAAAATTTCCTCTTCATTGTCCCCGACATCCAGTCGAGGTCTACCTGCGTCACCTAAAAACAAAAAAGTTTTTTTAATTAAGTGTTACTACCATGGCTAGTTTAGGTTGGTGTGGCTCCGCACATAGACTCACGTCGGTTGGACCATAACATAAATCACTTCTCTTGTTGGAATGCGTCTGTCGACACAGTGCAATGAGCGTCAACAATGACAGCACAATAAAAATTCTTACAAAAGCTCTACCAAAATCCATCGACTTCGACAAAAAATTACAATTTTCGCCTGTATTCATAACAAGACAAAAGTGCCTAGTCTAGTCTAGTCATAAACCTAATAACAGAGGTAACCAATTAAACCGATGCAAGCTGAGGAAACCAGCTTTTCTACAAACCTGTGTTTGAAATTAAATGTTGGATCATTAGGTGTTTATGCTATACTAAAGCTACGGGCCACATTATTGTGCCCGTAGCTTTAGACATTATTTGTTGACATTTACTTGATTTCACAGCTTGATTTGATTCAAAAAATCATAGATGGCAATGAGGTGCAACTTTAAAAAATCGTTCTCTTTTGGGTATTACGATTAAAATTATTTCACTTGTAAATAATTTATGGTACATACATAATAGTTTAATGGTCGATGGCCCACTCATTAGAACAACCGTGGCCCACAGATGGCCTACAGTAAACACTGATACATAGTTTATGGAATTTTAGTTTAAGTTTTTATGAACACCTTCTAGTACTTATCAGTTTAGAAAATAAGTCGCCATTTGGAAATAAAACAGTTTTAATAATCGCGAGTTTCGTCATTAGATGCGGGGTCAGCAGTTTCCATACTTTCCATATTCACATCAGGGCGAACCAGGGTCCAAGTATGCGCGAGGGTCGTCATGTCGTCATTCAAATGAAGTTGTCGGCGTTCATTGTCATAAAAAAGGTCACAGAAGGGCACAAATCGCGGCAACATAAAACTACGGACGTGAACGTGCTAATGAGAAGATATATTACAGTTTTTACTGTCAAATCCAGACATGACAATGACAGAAGAATAAAGTGCGTTTTTTAATCCCTGAGACTAAAATGACATTACGATGGTTGCCAGCTTTTTGCAATTCTTAAATAGTGATATACCACTACCGTATATTGCCGTTAATAAAATCAAGTAGTATCGTTTTTTTTATTAAGTTATCTTGAACAAAAGCTGTAGATAGTTATTTAAAACGAAATAATACAAAAGTGATAAGGTATAGATGTATATAATGTGAACATACATTTTTAATTAATTACTTACAGGTATTCATTAATTATGCATGCATGTCATTTTACTAAACTATTTATGTATTTAAAAAGAAAATACCGTTTTGTAAGAGAAAAGGGTTTATATATCCGTTTGGGGACAGCAGTACAGCAGTACAAAAAAAAACAGATCCCATCAGGGCATCTGTTTTTTTTTTCTAATCGTCTAATAAATATAAAAAGTTACGATTCAACAAACCGGTATCGTAGGTACAACACTACACAAAAGAACTGGTATCATTATTTATAAGTTTGACATTAGCATATGTCAATTTAGTCTCCGGGTTTAAAAAATAGAGTATACTTTCATGTAATCCTATTCAATGAATATTTTATGAAAAAGTCATTCAATAGGATTACTCAAACTCAAAAGCATTTATTTCAATTAGACCCTTACAGGCACTTTTGAATGTCGGAAAAACAAAGAAGGCTAAGCTACAGTCACAAGGCATAATAACTTGTGAAAGTACTGTAGTTGCCCATTCCAAAGCGTAGATCTCTATGGAGAAGAATGGGCAAGAAACTCCATGGACACTCTTTTCAATCAAAATATTATTACAAAATCTTGGTTACATCATTCATGTTGAGATTATATATGTATGTGAGAACGATGTAAAGAGGCGTGCGAATTAAGAGCGTCCAGAGTAACAGAATAAATCAACAATAATTTAAAAATAAAGTACTTAATAAACCGGGTTATATTGATGATTTTAATGATTGTGATTCTGTAACTACGTACGTGTTACTGTCGTGACTCATTTTTCATCAACATACAATCTGACAATGACCTTCAAATTACAAAAAACGTAAGAAAATTTGAATTACACGGGCTACCCTGACAACCACCTTAAATGCAAAAAGAAATTACTTTTCATTTGTTTGCCCTAAAAATACCGCCCTTTTTATCCAAACATTGTTCCATTTCAAGTAGTGAATCGTCCGAAAGTCGACGCAGGTACTGGCAACACTGGTCACTGCGTCGCGTCGCTTGCTCATTAAATTACAGTACGTACAAGACGTACACCCAGGCTTTAAAAAAAACTGCATAGATGCGTAATTATCTAGGTAGTTACAAAAAATAGTTAAATGTATTATGTTCATATTTTTCAGTTTCTTAAAAATCACTCGGAGCTATGAAAAACTACCCTAATATTTGTTGCTGTGGTTCGATTATAACCCCAAAATCTTATACTTTTTTTTAAATATATCTATTCTGCTGCTAGTCCGCTATAAAAATTAGATCATAAAGGAGTTTAATAATGATCGACAATTCAACACATAATATTCAAATGCTTTTAGTTCCACAGTGAAAAATGTTTGGACGCAGAGCAATGTCTTTTAATTCTAATCCGTTATGCCGTTGGAGCGTGGAGTAACAAACATACACACATACATACATACACTACACATATACAAACTTTCGTCTTTATAATATTATTATATAGTGTGATGGTAATTTTTTCCTGTTCAGTATTTTCATCGTACCATAATATCATTTCTAAGATACCAGCTTGGGGAAGAGTGAGACAGCCCCGACACAAGTACTATTTGTAACTTACTGGGGCTGCCTCAGTTTATGTATGTATGTACAGACGCCACCACATCAAGCTACAACAATTTATCAAAGGAATTCATACACGGTTCATGTTCAATTTGGAAAGAGTAACCATGGAGTTTTTTCGTGTCCCTTACATCACAATCCTCACCTTTGATAAATTCATGAAAATCAATTTTGAGAACGCAGAAAAATAGTCATAAATAGTCACCACGGTTAAAGAAATAATCGGATTACGATTCCGAAGTTATAGCTATATGTTGGTGCGGATTGTGGTGTGAACGTATTCACACAATCCTCACCTCAGTGCAAGCAGACGGCGGGGAGTATCGACTTGGTTTCAATTCCAAAAAATAGTCGCTAAATAGTCGTAAGGCTATGGCTTGCCAAACTCGAAAATACTACTATGTTAAGGGATTCCAGTAGGGATATTACGTATATCTGTTGACAGTTCAAGTGATGATCACTTTGGCTCAGTGTCCATCAATTAACTGTCAAAAGCTTAGTTTGATATTGGCTATGACCAGTGACTATCAAATATGACGTCATTAGCGCTCATCGTCGCTGATGGTCACCGTAACTCATTTTGACAGTTGCTTTCGTATCGATACTTGTATTATTGCGATTGTGTAAGCGTAGTGGATATCAAATTGATGTTCAATGAGGTTGAAGTTGCTTTCGTGAAAGACGCTACTCAAAGGTAGTGTTTTTCAAATTCAGTAATGACCCCCGAAGCTGGTATTAAATGTTAACATAACGTTTCTTGTTGTTTTATTGTTATGTGTGTTGGTGGTGAAGTATGGCACGTACAAGAGTGCTAGAATTTGCTAAAGAAGAGAGAAAAAAAAGTCGCCTGGTGACACCGCGCTGCCTACGCATTATGGTGAACAACTACTCGCGTAAACTTGCGATAAATAAAACACCGGATATCGTGGTGATCGTATATTAGTACTCGACCTTGGCGGTGTCAGTACTCAAACTCAAAATTAAAAATAAACATTCAAACCCTATATGCGGTCGCAGAAAATCTTAACACCGCGATTCACGACTGTGACGTAATTGAACAACGCCATCTAGCCATAAAACATGTAACCAAAATTCACTAAACTTTTGTTGCACAAAATTCAATGCGAACATACCGCCCACCAAGGACATTATGATATGTCCTTCATAACACAAGACCGCCCACCATGAGGTCAGGGGCTCGAAACTAAAATAAAACTAAATTAAGTGTGCAATGACAAAAGATGATGAGAAAATTACAATATTTTATGGAAAATACCTATTCCTTGGAACAAAAAAAACTTACAATATTTTGTGGATTTTTATAAACTAATCTAACTTACAATACTTTGTGGACTGTATAAACTTATCTAACTTACAATATTTTGTGGACTGTATAAACTTATCTAACTTACAATACGACTTTATAACAATTTAGGTTAACCAAGACTTAACTTGTTATTATATAAGGGTTACATTACTTTGCAACTGGCAAAATACACAATTTTGACGTAGGTCGTTTGATCGAGGATCCATTGCACTTGAGGGTCACCACTCGTGTAACCTTATCCAAACCAGGGTGCTTTTCTACGACCTTGCCCAACAACCAACGGGCAGGAGGTAAGTTATCCTCCTTGACTAAAACTACATCTCCGATACTTGGTTCCGGAATATTTTTATTCCATTTATAACGCTGTAACAAATGAACCAAGTACTCATCTGACCATCGCCTCCAAAAGTCTTGCAACATGCGTTGAGTAACTTGCCAACGTCTCAGGTTGCTGATGTTAGATTTCTCATAATTACGTTCAGGCACTGCTATTAGAGGTTCACCTATCAGGAAATGACCTGGTGTTAAAGGAATGGGATCTACGGAATTGTCAGGCATCATTGATAACGGCCTGGAATTAAGGCACGCTTCTACTTGGGACAAAACTGTTGATATCTCTTCAAACGTAAGTGTTGAGTTGCCTATTACACGTTTTAGGTGAAATTTGGTCGATTTCACCCCAGCCTCCCACAAGCCACCGAAATTAGGGGAATGAGGCGGAATGAAATGCCAAGAAGTACTTTTGTTGCCTAACCATTCTCTGATCTCTACCGCCACAGAAGAATTTTCCGCATCGACTAAATGCCGAAGCTCCTTGGAAGCGCCAACAAAATTAGTTCCATTGTCGCTCCAAATGTCACTAACAAAACCTCGCCGAGCCACAAATCTTTTAAAGCCAGCGATGAAACCTTGCGACGTCAAATCACTGATGGCTTCTAAATGAATAGCTTTGGTCACCATGCACACAAAGACACAAATGTACCCTTTGTATGATCGGTGGCCTCGACCCTTTGATGTTCGAATGCTGATGGGACCAGCAAAATCCACGCCACTCTTTAGAAATGGTCTTGCTGGAATGACTCTACTAGACGGTAACTGACCCATAAGTGGGGTTTGAATAGATGCAGAGTACCGCCTGCACTTAACACATTTGTGTACATGAGCTTTAATCTTTGGTTTGGCGGAAGGGATCCAATACCTAGAACGCAGCTGGCTCAACATTAGTGTTGGTCCCCCATGTAAAGTTCTTCTATGGGCTTCATCAATCACTAGATTGGTGAAATGACTATTAGGTGGTAGGATAATGGGATGTTTGACAGCCTCGTCTAAATTAGCATTATGAATGCGTCCGCTGACACGGAGAATGCCTTCATCATCGATGACTGGACAAAGAATTTTAAGCTTACTTTTCGCCTTTACGCTTCCTAGTTTTCTTATATCCTTCATTTCTTCGGAAAACTCTTGATTCTGAACAAGTTTGATACACGTTTTTGTTGCTTCTTGAATTTCTTCCTTAGTTAGATACCTTTCAAACCCCTTTTTACCATGTGATTGTTTCCTCCAACTTAAAACTCTTCTGCAGTACGCTATAACCCGAACTAACCTTTGTAATGATGAATACCTTGTCCACAAAAGATCCTCCTGAAGAGGTTCAGTCACAACTAGAACCTTGATTGATCTTTGCTCCGTGTTGGTGATAATTGACCTTGGTCTGGTGTATTCTATTATTTCATTATGAAGCCATGAGGGTCCTCGACTCCACAGTGAGCTAGATGCAAGGTCTTGTGGCGTTACACCTCTGGATGCTAAATCTGCAGGGTTATGCGTAGATTGGACATGAGCCCAATGTGAATTGTCGACGTGAGAGAGAATAGTAGACACTCTGTTTCCAACGAAAGTAGTCCAGTGACTTGGATGCTTACTGAGCCATGCCAAAACCACTGAAGAATCAGTCCAGGCGTGTATTTGAGGGGGTGCGATTCTCGTTACTTCAGCGACTTCAGAAATGAGTTCGGAAAGCAGCACTGCCCCCATCAGCTCTAAACGTGGAATTGACTGCTGCTTGACTGGTGCAACTTTAGTTCGAGAGGTGATTAAACTAACATGAATGGTTTTGTGCGCATCGATGACTCTAATATACACCACAGCGGCATAGGCCGCAATCGATGCGTCGCAAAATCCATGTAACTCTACTAATAGATCGTCGGATTTCGTGTTAACCCATCTAGGAATGCTGAACTTGTTCGTCTCTACAAGACTTAAACGGTAAGTTTCCCATTCTGATAGAAGTTCTGGAGTTAATTCTTCATCCCATTCCAGGCCAGCAAGCCACAGCTTTTGAATGAAGATCTTGGAGGTAACAATGCAAGGTGCAGCCCAGCCAAGCGGATCAAACAGGCGTGCGATGTCGGATATTACCTTTCTCTTGGTGATTGGAGTCTGCTGTGGATCAAGTTGCACTGAATATTTAAATTCATCACTCTCACGATCCCACGAAATTCCTAAAATTTTTATAACTGAGTCCAACTTAATATCCTTTCTCTGTTCCTCTTCCACTTCTTTATTCTGTCTTACCTTTGTTACCGTATGTTCTTGAATTCTCTTGTTTAATTCATTGCAGCTGCTAACCCATTTCTGTAGTTGAAATTGCCCTTTGGTGAGTAACTCTGTTAATTTTCTATGTATGTGTAAACCTTCTTCAACTGTCTGACATCCTGTCATTAAGTCATCTACGTAAAACTCATTTTTTATTATTTCAGATATTTCAGGATGGTCTCCGCCTGCATCAACTGCCACCTGCTGTAAGGACTTCACTGCAAGGTAAGGAGCCGCTGCTGTACCAAAAGTAACTCTTACTAATTTGTATTCTTTTATTTCAGATTCTGGATCATCGCGCCACACTACTCGCTGAAACTCTGCATGTTCAGGAGCAACCTTCACCTGTCTGTACATTTTTATGATGTCAGCACAGAGACTTATGGGATGCATTCTCCATCTCATAATGATGTGACGTAACGGAGGTTGCAACATAGGACCAACCATGAGATCGTCATTTAGAGACACTCCATTTAACCCTTTCATTGAAGCATCGAAAACTATTCGAACCTTGGTTGTAGTTTTGTCTTCACGTACCACGGCGTGATGTGGTAGATAAACAGCTGTACTCTTATTACAATCATCACCGTGTACAGGCTCCATATGACCAAGGTCGATGTATTCATGGAACACATCTGAGTACCGAGCTTTAATCGTCGGATTCCTTTTGAATTTATTTTCTAGAAGATGAAATCTTTTTAATGCGAGGTCTTTCGAACTCCCATATTGACACTGCGGATCTTGATCGCGAAAGGGAAGATTGACTACATAGCAGCCTTCCTTATCACGGTGCGTAGTTTGTGCATAAATATCCTCACATCGTTGCTCTTCGTCAGAAAGAATCTTCTTGTCAGGGATATTAGACTCTATTTCCCAGAACCGTCGCAAAAGCGCGTTGTCATCAGCCTGATCTAATTTGCTGTGAATGACGTGATGACAATGAATAGATTCACTGCTTGACGAGATCTGTCCAGAAAGTATCCAACCCAGGGCAGTATTCTGAGCTACCGGTAAGTTTGGTGGACCTTGAATTAAACCATCCCTAAGAACTTGACCATATATTTCCGCGCCAAGTAAGATGTCGATCTTACTTGGCGTATGGAACTCTGGATCAGCTAAAGTTAACCCCTTTAGCTCGGGCCAATAGGACTGCTCTAATTTTTCTGAGGGTAAAAACGAGGTAATGTTACCTAATACAAAGGCATGCACTTGGACACTAAAATTTGGATCTACGCGTGAGTGAATGGTTATTGTGACTGTAAACTTGGAAGCAAAAGCACTTCTCTCACCGCCTATTCCAGATATAACCGACTTGGTCGGCCTTTTCTTTAGTCCAAGTAGCTGCACTGCTGATTCTGCTATGAATGATGCCTGAGATCCCTGATCCAATAGCACTCTCAGCAGTTGTGTATAGCCACTTCTTGTCTGTGCTTCGACAAGAGCAGTAGCCAACAAAACTTGAGTAGGTACTGACCCCTTAGAAAAATGAGAAACTATATTTGAAGTTGATGGTTCGCTTGCTGATAACGATGCCTGAACACTAGACACCGCTGATTTAACTTCAGCTGCTGTATTAGAGCTTTCATTAACTACTGTGGAGTTTGAGACCGAATTTGGATGTAGAAGTGAGTGATGCCTTCGTTTACATATACGACATGACGCAGTTTGTCGACAAAACTTAATGGAGTGATTCGAGTTTAAACAATTATAACATAAGCGCTTGGTTTGTGCAAAGCTATGACGAGATTCGTAACTCTCTTGAGCAAACTTCTTACAATTATAAATTTTGTGGGTTTCTCTACAGAATGGACAAGTTGTTGCATCGGCCTTATTGTCGCTATTAACTATATGGTGAACCTTTGGTTTGGGTTTACTTGACTTCGTGTCTAAAAACTCGAGGGCACGAAATCTGGCTTCCAAAAAATCTTTGAACTCCGAAAGCACGGCTAATTCATCATTGGAGCTAATCTTAGTCTCCCATTGCTTTCGTGATTCAGAATCAAGTTTGGAACTAATTATGAAAACGATTATGATGTCCCATGAGCTAACATCAACTCCAAGATTTTTTATGCCATTAAGACATTCCATTGTGGTATCTAATAAACCCTTAAGGCTATTTGAGCACTCTGTTACATTATTCTGACTCAATAAGCGCTTTAATAAACAATTCGCTAGAAATCGCTTATTGTTATATCTACTTTGTAGCAATGACCAACATTCTCTGTAATTATCTGAAGTAACCGCAATATGTCTGACAAGTTGATCTGCTTCTCCCGACAATAAACCCTTTAAATAATGCAATTTTTGCACATCTTCTAAACCCTCATTACTATGTATCAAAGATGTAAATAAATCTTTAAATGTTGTCCATTCTGCATAGTTGCCCGAAAACTTAGGAATGTTTATCTTTGGTAATCTGACACTATTTGATACTGTGTGGTCGACATTTGTCCTTTGGCTTCGATCTGAATTATAATCGCTATATGTATTTAAAACTTCTTTTAACTGCGTTTTGTGAAAAATGTAAGTTTCTTCAGTGTTATCATAATCGTCATTTGTGAAATACTTATCAGATTCTCGCTGAGCGTCTGTGACGTTTTGTATAATACATTTATGAGTTGAAAAGAATTCCTTCCACAAAGATTCAAACACTTCTAACCTAGTCTCAACGTATGTTTTGGTTATTCTTTCTTTAGGTGCCTTTTTAAAGTTTATTTGAGCCTTTTCAATGAGAAGTTTTGTATTCTTTTGTAATTTGTACATAGCCTCCATATTTAGGGATTTTATTAAGGCCGTAAGACGAACAGTTGCTAATTATATTAAAATAAAACCGGACAAATGTTAACCACATTCACAAGATACACTATGCTTTGAGTGATCTCTTGAATTCACTACAAAATATTTATCCCAAGTTGACAAACAAAATGTTATTTAAACTTACAAGAGACAATTCAATTTTATTTTTTATTGTTTCATTATTGTGCAATATTGCACAACAATGAGCAGATTGGTACATAAAATATCATAAGTTCAAGCGGGTACACTTATGATTATGAATCAAGTCCAATTAAATCAATTAAAGTCTAACTAAAAACTTTAGACAAATCTTCTATCTTCAGAAAATCCGACTTGTAAATATGTAATAATAATGTACTCACGATTTTGCCTTTTACCAACCGCACTTCACTCACTGTATTCACTCCACTGTATTCACTCCACTGTGACTGCGTCACCCAGGTATTGAGACCCAGGTGTAAACTTCACCGTCGCGCTGGCGTGCTCAGCTATGCCCCCGCCCTGCGCCTCACTCAGCTGGTACTGTCCAGCTCCGCCCTGCGCCCTGCACCACCACCTGGTGCTGGTGTCCGACTCCGCCCTGCGCCACCACCAGCTGCTGGTCCACGCCAACTCCGCTGCAGCAGCACTGGTCACTTCACGGTGCACACCAGCTTGGGTGTGCGGCGCTTCAGGGCGATCCACCCCGGTTTCTACGCCAAGATTCACTAACACGTTCTGGATCTCACTTATCCGACTCGATAAGGACCATGAACAACTACTCGCGTAAACTTGCGATAAATAAAACACCGGATATCGTGGTGATCGTATATTAGTACTCGACCTTGGCGGTGTCAGTACTCAAACTCAAAATTAATAAATAAACATTCAAACCCTATATGCGGTCGCAGAAAATCTTAACACCGCGATTCACGACTGTGACGTAATTGAACAACGCCATCTAGCCATAAAACATGTAACCAAAATTCACTAAACTTTTGTTGCACAAAATTCAATGCGAACAATGGAATGCTAGAGATAATTTATAATATTTTATATTTAGCTTGTGATGTTTTAAAATGTTCATTTTCTTGCATTAATATTAGTTTTTTTATTGATTATTTTGTGAATCGTTAGTTCTGATTTTAGCCATACGCCAAAATATCCTTGTACAGTTACAAATGAAAAGGTTTGATTTATTAAAGATGGTAGTTTTATAAATAGCTCTTAATACTTTTACCCTAACTTCACTTTTCTACATAATGTAAGTATATTTGTGTTCAAAAGATGTCCAAAAAAAGGCAATTAAACCAGTTAATAATAATCCTGTACGAATATTTTATTGTTTGAATTATTTTAATGTAAGTATTATACAAAAATTAGTTTCCTTTTTGGCCCACAGTAGGTGCCTGTATTAAACTATGTTAGGCCTCTTCTTCGTGCAGGCATCTTAAGGAAGGGTTAAATAAACTTACAGGGTTACATTGATGATTTTCAAGATTATTTCTGTAACTACATACGTGTTACTGGCGCGACTCATTTTTGGTCAACGTACGTAAAATTTGAATTTCGCGGGCTACCCTGACGCAACCACCTTAAGTTGTAAACGTTACTAAATATATGTATTATGTTTGTATAAATTAAGTGGTTTTATTAAAATAAATAAAGGTATTATTTAAAGAAGTTCTATTTCTATTTCTATTTTTGTTTGATGGCAATTAAAGCCGATGTCGACTATTCTGCCAATGTCCAGTGAGTTGGAAAAGCAAGTGTGCACAGTAAAATAAAAGGTAAAAATATGAATATAATGTTAGTTATTATTTAAGGTTGAAAATAAAATTCTTCGACACGACGTGGATCTTGTCGGGTTAGTACGGGACTGAAACAAACAAAAAAATATAAATAAATAAATATTAAAATTGTTAAAACATAGATTACACGCATACTACACCCACACATTTAAATTTATAAATTAATGTTATTGTGACGGATGAAAATCATCAGCGCCACAAGCAGTTCGGGGGAGGAATATGTTAGCAGGGAGGGGAAATTAGTCGGAAGAGGGATTTTAAATTTAGGGAGACGTCTATACAGATCTAAAGGAGGAATGTTGTTTGAGCATTCAAAGAAGATATGATCCAGAGTACCTTCTTCCAACCCACACTCACAGAGAGAAGAGTCCCTAACCCGGATTTTTTGCAAGAAAACAGGAGTGCTACAGAAACCTAGACGAATACGACATAAAACTGATATAATAGGTTTGGAGACTTTTTTGTAGCCATAGAACCAAGGTTTTGGTTTTATGGTTGGTTGCACTGCGTAATAAAACCTGCCTTTTTTTCTTCCGTTGATATTCCATTGATCCTGCCACGATGACTGGAGGTTAATTCGTGGGAGACTCAATAAGTCATACCCCTGAAGGCTATTGTGGGAAAGATCAGCTACTGGCGATGAGCAAGCATCTTTAGCCGATGCATCAACGCACTCATTTCCCTTAATACCACAATGACTAGGTATCCAGACCAGCTGAACCTCTTTCTGACTGGTAGCACAAGATAATAAGGACTCTTTAATTTGTAAAACCAGGGAGCTGTGCAATTTACTTTTAAAAGGGTTTTGTTTTAAGGCTTGCAGGCAGCTAAGAGAGTCTGTAAAGATTACGGCTTTGTTTATATTATGGTGAGACTGTATAAATCGACAAGCTTCCAATACAGCCACACACTCACCAGTGAATACAGAAGACTCCTCAGGACACTTAATCTGCAAAATTATTTTAGAGCTCTGGTGGTCAGTTAATTTCGAAGCATCCGTAAAAAATAATTGAAACCCATTCCATCGCTCGCCCACCACCGCGTTGAACGCTGAGTTCGCTGACGGGGATTTTTTGGATATACCAATGTTAAAGATAATATTTGGAACATAACTTAAAACTTCATACGTAAAATGAAAAAGGGGCAATCTGGGGAACTGAATAATAGGGGATGCTAAATTTATAATTTCTCGAAAAGATTTTAGAATTAGGGGTATTTCTTTATTTTTCCAATACTTTGAATTTGTACAAATGGCATCTAACTCGTACAATTTTGCTATAAGGGGGTGCGAAGTTCTGCATATAAGCCTAGATAAAAATCTGGAGGCCAGATATTGACGTCTAAGGGTCAGAGGGGGTTCAGCACACTCAACCTGCAACGCGTTAATGGGGAAGATTTCATACAACCTAAGATGATTCGCAGGCATTTAGACTGAATCCTATCCAGTCCAACTAAGGCACCTTTGTTGCACGGGATCAAAAGATAAGTTCCATAGTCCAAAACACTACGAATCAAAGCATTGTAGACCAATTTCATGGTGTAGGGGTGAGCCCCCCACCGAACGCCCGCAAGAACTTTTAAAATCGAAATAACTCTCACATTTTTGTGTAAGGAAATTTATGTGATGTTTGCCAGTCAACTTTGCGTCCAAAATGACGCCTAAAAATTTTACTTTGTTAACTATTGGAATAGTTTGTCCTAAAATGTCGATTGTTACATGAGGAGTGCTTCTTTTACGGGTGAAGATTACTGCCGAACTTTTTGGCGCAGATAGCGACAGGCCATGGCTTAAAAGCCACTGATTCAAAGAATCCAGAGAGAGGCACAAAGATGAGGCGGCCTCGACTATAGAGGAATCTGTCACGTACAGGGCAATGTCATCGGCATATTGTAAGATCTGACAATTGTTGTTTAAGCAGGACCCAATATCCGCCGTATAAAGGTTGTACAGTATAGGACTGAGGGGAGATCCTTGTGGGAGTCCCTTCCATATCTGCCTCTCATCGAACACCTCTCCCTGGACTCTCAGGACCAGCGAGCGGGACATCAGTAACTCACATATACATCGTATCATTTTAACCGGTAGACTCAGCTGTTGCAATTTTTGCCTGAGTACTGGAAGAAGTACATTGTCATACGCAGAGGAAATGTCCAGGAAGGTAGCTACAACCGATTCATTTTTGGAAAAAGCTAGGCGTATGTCCGCAATTAAAGTACCCACGCTGTCCATAGTACCAAGTCCCTTCCTAAAACCAAATTGGTAGTTCGGCAGTATGTCTCTCGACTCAACAATCCACTCGAGACGGTTTTTAATTAGGTGCTCCAGTAATTTGGCTAAGACAGAAGACAAAGCAATAGGCCTAAGACCATTCGGATGATCTGCATGTTTGCCTGGCTTCAAAAGTGGAATAATTACTTGCAATTTCCATTGTTCTGGAACCCAACCATGAAGATAAGCAAAATTTAGAATATTTAAAAAATAATTTTTAGCTTTGTCACCAGAGTGGGTTATAAAAGAATATGGCACACCATCAATACCCGGAGCTGAATCCCGGATATGATTGAGTACCACACTCAGTTCCTCCAAAGTAAATGGCGCATCAAAAGGGTCCTCTGATATGTTTTGGAAGGGCATGTTTACACATTCAAAAAAAAGTGGAACGTATGGTGGAGCTATTTTATCAAAAAAAAGTTCAGCTGTCTCCCTAGCGATTGGAGAAGAAACTGAAGGGGAACACCCATGTCTGAACCTATTGATACTCTTCCAAACTGCTGACACAGGTGTAGAGGGAGACAAGGATGTGCAGAATTTTACCCAACCCGCACGTTTCTTCTTGCGAAGGTGACGTTTGGCTCTGGCATTAATCTGACAGTATGCCAACAGATTTTCAGTGGTCATGTCTGCATTGTAACAAACCTCGGCCTCATTCCTGTCCTTGACTGCCGAAGGATCCTCTGGATCCCACCACGGTGGTGATGGAATTTTATTGCGGGCACTGTTTTTCAATGGAAAGCAGGAATCAGCACTGGAGGTGATGGCTGTAACAAAACCCTCATAGCAGGTCTTGGCATGGCGGTGACCAGGAGGATCAAACAAATTTAAATTTGGCAAAACTTCAATTTTATCCTCCAATAATGATACAAAATTTACCCAATTTGGTTTGGACAAAGTATATCTCAGAAGTGGAGGAGAACTTTTCTCTAAATAGGTCTTATTAAACAAAGATATTACTATAGGGTAGTGGTCACTACCATGCGACAAGGATGTGCATTCCCAATGGGCCGAAGCCGCTAACTCAACTGAACAAAATGTCAGGTCAACACAACTCTTTTGTTGTCCAGGAAGGGATCTGCGAGTCGGGCAACCATTATTAAGGATACAAAGATCCAGATCATCCAAAATCTCAACCAAAGCCACACCAAAGGCATCACAGCGTTCGGACCCCCATCTATAATGGTGACAGTTAAAATCACCCATGACCATAATTGGTCCTTGAGTATTAGAAAAAGTGGTTTTTAAAATATCCAAAAATGCAGGCCGGGGGTGAGCAATGTATATGGAAAACACTGTAATACCTTCCACCCTTCCCGCCACAACACTCATTTCACCTGTGAGTGAAGGCAGCGGAAGGGGCAGAAGTGGGACCCGATCATTGATAAGGAGAGCCGAACCTCCATATCCATCAGATCTGTCACATCTGAGAATATTAAAGTGTGGCATGCGAAAGCTAAGACTTGGGGTGAGCCAAGTCTCAGCTATGGAACAAGCCAAAGGCTTGCATTTATTTAAAAGGAATATGAGGTCGTGCTTCCACACGCTCCTCACATTCCACTGAAGGAATACTAGGCGGGACGCCATTTTTAATAGATAAGAGTATAGATATAAGTTGGTCGGCAACGTTGGACGGTAATTGTAAGCTGGAAGAAGTAGAAGAAATAAGAGTGTGAAGGAGTTTTACCAGGAGTTCAATAATTGAACTGATATTATTTGACGTAGGGTTGTTGTTATAAGCACAGCCATTGGGCTGTGAGGGTTGTGGAGAACTGACTATCTGCTGATGAGCGACTTTTTCGTATGATGGAGAAAGGGGGGCATGGGTCCTGGGTTTGAGAGTGATAGTTTTGCGGTATGACTGGGTAGTTGGAGAGGATTTTACTATGTTGGCATAGTTGCGGGAAGCTATTGGGATCATTTTACATGCCTCTGCATAGGGGATGATTTTTTCGGCCATGATCGTCTTAATCGCCTTCTGCCTGCCGTACTCAGGACATGACTGGCTATCGGCAAAGTGATTTCCCGAACAAAGCGCACAGAAAGCCTCAGCTACTGAAACATTACATCCGTCACCTGGGTGGTCATGGCCACACTTCTTACAGCGTGGTTTAGACCTGCACAGATTTGCCACATGTCCAAATCTGCAACACTTGCGGCATTGAATAGTAGGATATATGTATTGCTTTACTGGAAGAGATGTGTAGCAGCAATAAATCCTAATTGGTAGCACCTGCCCATCAAAGGTCAAGACACATGTTTCCGTGGGTTTCCATTCATTGACCCCGTCTCTTTGCACTTTGCGATTGATGCGTCGCACTTTCAAAATTTGTCCACAACCTGAGGGCACAGTCAAATACGACATCGCTTCTTCTTCAGTGAGTTCTGAGGGAACACCTGTGACAACACCCATCCTTGTGATGTTGAATGTTGGGATTGATGCTGTATAACAGTACTTAGACAAACAACTGTTTATTAGGAAAGAGTTAGCATCCTGAGGGGAAGCAAACTCCACCGAGACCCGGTTTCTGCCAACTCTATTAACACCACCACGAACAATATTCGCGATGTTGTTGTTCATGAGGAATTTTCCAAAATTAACAGGGTGAAGAGTGGTGCTAGAATTTGGTTGTGTCTCAATACGCTAAACGTGGACAACGTATGGGGCTTTATCCATGACAGAATATTTGGTGCGTCCAATTTGGTTTTTTTGCTGCTTGCTTGGCAGAGAAGAAGGTGAAATTCGTTCGTCAACAGGACGTTTTCGCGGGTTTGGTTGGGATTGGGGAATTTGCGATACATCCATCGCTGAAGCGTTCAAAACATCCGCCAATTGCGATAGTGGGTTCAGTGCATATTGATGGTCGAGAGAACTTGAGCATTGAATATCGGGAGGGACCTTGTCAGGGGGTTTGTTTTTATCCATTATGGATAAGGCGTAAAAGGGAACTTAAAATAAAACAATCACAATACAAACCTGGTTACGATCACAAGGACAACACAATTACAGAATGACAAGCCACCGTAACGTGATGTCCACTCAATGTGATACGCAATACCAATAATATGACATTCTCGGTTGCCAACAAACTTCGGTGTACAAATGAAGCTTGATAGCCACCGCCTATCAAAAAGATACATAATAGCCCTGCAGTTCAGTAGAATGGACGAGATGTCCCGTAATAAAAAGTGAAGGGATATTTCGGCCAAATCGTATATTTTTTGATTAAACATCTGATAAATGAGTAAATCATAGCATAATGGCAATTATTTTAACAAAAAAAAAAATACAGACTAAAGTTATCATCATAACAAACTTAGAAGTACATACATACATAATTAGCTAGTTTCATAAATTTCTATGTGGTGGTATTTTTATTTTTATGATTGTAAATTGATAACCGTTTTTGCGTCGGTGCCCTTCCACCTCGTATTAAAAAATAAAAATAACATTAAGTTTATTTGGAACCAGTTAAGATAACAGGTTACACAGGAAAAACGAAGATAGCTTCAAAAGTAAAATACTATGGCGCAGCATTGGGCGCAGCTATCAACGCCCAATTCAAAATGCATAGAATAGACATAGACATTGTTCCAGATTAAACTGTGTGTGTGCGTGAGTGTCTACCGCGTTTATGATACCATAAGTTGCTCAGTCTGATCATATGACAAGCACTTAAGCCAGTTGGTGACTTCTCTCTTCAGTACATTCCTAGTCATAGGGTATATTTTAATTCTTTTATTTAAGGCAGTATAGAGTTTAGAGCTGGTGTGTGTAAAGTGGCGACGGACCAGTGCTAACCTACAGCGTTCAGTCTTACAGACTCTGCCGGGACGACGGTTCTTTGTAAGGGTCTGAGGGTCATAAGGGAAAAGTAGGTGTTTCCTAAGAACTGTTTGCAGCACAAACAACTGTCTCACTGAGAGGACCTCACAAGTTGAGTATAGCTCAGAGGTAGGAAACCTAATAGGTTTTTTAGCGAGTACTTTCCAAACCGCTCTTTACGCCCTCTCTAGCCGCAGCATGGTTGTCTTGTGCGTCCCTCCCCACGTGGTTATGCAGTAACCGAGAACTGATTGAGCAAGAGCAAAGTAAACCATTCTAAGGCACTGGAAATCAGCATCCGCTCGAAGATTTTTAAATAAGTAAATCAATCTTCTGAATCGAATCACCATTGAGTTAACCTGTTTTTTCCAATTCAAAAGATTGATCAAAATAACACCAAGGTATTTTATGCTATCGGACCGTTCTATTTGAGCACAGCCACAGGTGTTGGCCACTGGGTCAGCACAAACGGCATTATTAAAATTATACTTAACTAATACTACGTCATTAATATTTGTACATACCAAGAAATTGTATGAAACTAGCTAATTATGTACTTAGTATGTACTATGTAGTTTGTTATGCTGATTACTTTACTCTGTATTTTTTTTTGTTAAAGTAATTGCCATTATGCTATGATTTACTGATTTATCAGACATTTAATTAAAAAACATACGATTTGGCCGAAATATCCCTTCACTTTTTAATAGGGGACATCTCGTCCGTTCTACTAAACTGGTCCGGGCGAATCTACCCATGCGCATTTTAAAAAGTGGACAATTGGCCCGCAGACCATCATCATCAATATAACCCTGTAAGTCCATTTAATCCTATTGAATGACTTTTCATGAAATATTCATTGAATAGGATTACATGAACTTACTACGGGTTGTATTGATGATTTTCACGATTGTAATTGTTTAACTACATACGTGTTACGGGCGCGACTCATTTTTCATCAACATACAACCTGACAATGACCTGCAATTTGCAAAAAACGTAAGAAAATTTTAATTTCGCGGGCTACCCTGACGCAACCATATTAACATCATAACATCACTAATTAGTTCTTTTGATTTAATAGCTTGCAACATTTTTTGGGCATAGAGTTTTTGTTAGCAAGCAAAGGCCAAAGCCAAAGCAAGCGTAGTAGACTAGTAGCGCATCCAATCACTATCTGCTTGTAAGTACTAAGGATTTTCCCTCCTTTCCTTTTTATCATCAATCGTTTAATTATAATAATAATATTGTGTACGTGCAATTGATAGAACACAATTCGTCGCCAAAATGCGTAAGATTTCAAAGAGTCGCAAAGAGGATGATGAAGTGATATCTTCTACCAATGGCTCTGTAATTCATGATGAGCATGCCGCCGACGCTACTGAACAACGCCAATCTGACCCAGATGAAAAAGAGCCTGAATCAGAATTAGCTGAAAATGTCGAATTAAATGAGAATGTTTCCACAAGTTCTACCAAAGAATCTCCGAAAAAAGGAAAAGCTAAAAACAAGTCTAAAAAAAGAAAAGCGGAGAAAAATGTCGCCGAAGAGGAATATGAGGTTTGTAATAATAATGTTTGTAAACAACATTAGTTTAATTTAACATTTCATGTAGACAATACAATGTCCGGAAACTAGCTTTTGGTCAATCAATTATGTGCTAACAGTACCTTTCTATGATTCCATTCCATAGCCAAAAGCGTAGCAAAAACGGTTTTTTAAACAGAATAGATTGATTAAATATTTAATACTACACTTTTCTACGAATCACGAATTGTATCAAAAATCGGACCGATATTCTCTAATCAGACAAAACTTAACAAATTTAAATGTTTCAGTTTCTGAGTAGAAAATTCAATGGGAACCAGTGTATTATAGTTCATGGGCCCTCACCAAGTTCGAACTTAACCTAATTAGCTGTAAAACTCAGTTTAAAGGTGATCGCAGACCTGGCCGCATCGCACGCGCCGCGTTCGTCGCATTCGAATTCTTCATAGGTATGAAGTCCTATTAAATGTTGGTGTGCGGATGCTGCCAGGTCTGCGTTCACCGCCAAAACGCAGACTGCGGCGACTGCGATGCGTGCGGTGTGGCCAGGTCTGCGTTCACTTTTATTTACACATTTAGGGTTAAGCTTCTTAAAACATCATTTGACAATCTATTGTTAGTCGTATTCAAAATTTTTTCATACAAACATTTAAGGTTGAAAAAGTGGTTGACTCGAAGAAGATCAAAGGAAAACTTCATTACTTAATTCGTTGGAAGGGTTATTCTGCTGATAATGACACCTGGGAACCTGAGAACACCCTATCATGTCCTGAACTAATTAACAAGTATAATGATGAGGTAAGAGTATCTTTGAAAAAAAAATGTTCTCTTTTGGCTGGTTTTTTTGTGTATAGCAAAACATAATAAAGCCATTCATGCCATTAAGTGTACATACTAACTAAATTATGGATTGTTGTGTCTAATGCAATTAAATGAATTGAATTTTTATTATTTTTGTTTTAGAAAGAGAATTCTAAAAACAAAGAAAGTAAAACGGAGAAGAAGAATAACAAGAGAAAAGCAAAAAAAGAATCCAAAGTACCTGCTAAAAGGGCAAAAAATGACTGGGATGGTAGTAATGCTGATGAAAATGCTGAGTATGAAGTAAGTAAACAATAAATTAACAGAACTGTACAAACATATTTTGCAGGCTGACATCTGATTCAGTTTAATTATGTTAAAATAAATATCTGTATTTAGTAGTATACCTTAAACAAAGTTACTGTTTATGTGACAACATGACAGCAAAGACAGGGTAAGAGTTTTTTCAGGTGGGATTCTTGGTTCCCCCAAGCCAACAAGTCATTTATTTTCTCTTAAATTAATTTTCTTTTTTTAGGTTGATCGCATATTAGAAGTCCGTCATAAGAAAAATGGAAAGAGAGAGTTCTTTATTCATTGGAAAGGATGGTCAAGTAAATTTGATTCTTGGGAACCAGAGAACAACTTAAATTGCCCTGAGCTGATAAAGAAATTTATGGATAAGGTAAGTTTGTATCTAAAGAGAATATCTAGGTGTCAACAGATAAAAAAAAATGAATGCTTTTTGTTGTATACAGGTGAGCAAGGCTCGGTCTGTAGATTCTCGGAACTTGAGAGTGGCCCCAGAAACTACAAATCGCTTCACATTGCAGGACCCTTCATCTGGACGTCGTTTGAGTAAAAGACGTGGTCAGCGCCAGAGGTGAGCTCAACATTATTATTATCATTGTCCTCTATAATTTTGGTGCAACAAATACAAACTTAATTATTATTAGCGTAACATTATGTCCAGATATCCTTCTAGATGACGGGTGTCCACGCTCAGAGAATTCAGGAAACCAAGAGGAAAGGTTTTATTTAAGGCTCTAACGGCCTCGATGTTTGTTTCTGATCTATGATCGAACACACCACTACTCTACTGCCTAAGTGCCTACCAGCACCCCTCTTGGCGCGCTCTGAGAATACATCCGTGTCCGTGAAGTCTTAATTATTTTACTAGCTGCCCAGCACCAGCTTCCCGGTAACGAATTTTCATTAATAGCCCTATTTCAAACTGCTCAGAAATTGAATTCCCATCGAATTTTCCAACATGCTAAGGATTTTATTGGATGCCTACGTCATAATAGCTATCTGTATTCCAAATTGGAGCCCAATATGTCCAGTGGTTTGAGCTGTGTGTAAGTCAAGACAAGCAATTTTATAAGTATAAATTATGACCAACTCGGCAGCACCTTCGGGGATCACCGGTTCCTGGTATAAAACAGTTTAAAACGCTACAATATAACCCTCTGTCCCAATATTCAGCTCATTCTAATCTATACAAATAAATTAAATTTAATTGCTTGTTTGTAATTAAAAAAAAAATAATAGCTTTTTATTGAATGCTGATGAAAGTACATACGGTACTTACATACTTATAACAAAAAAAAATTCTCTTTCTGTTTGTTCCGGTTAATCTCCGAAACGGCTGCACCGATTTAGACGGGACCTTAACTGGCAGATAGCTGATGTTATAAAGAATAACTTTGGCTACTTTTATTAAAGAAAAAGGATTAAGGTGCGGTGTAAAACATTAAAACCCATGAAATCCGATTCAAATAGGGAAGTAATTTATATGGGGTGGGGCACCGATGCGAAAATAGCTAAAGGTGAAAAAAAAAAACTGTATTTGTACACCATTCTATAGTGTCGCCATTATAGGATCAAAGGTCATTGACAAATTGGACCAAAAAGTAAAGTAGCCGGCCAAAGAAAATTATGCATATATTATGATAGTACATGAATACCTGAACATTTTTTAATATGACGTCATTCCTCTAGGTCTGATATCTGAGTCACTACATAAGGTTGAAATAAAGGGTGTAAACAGACTCTTAACGAAGCCGAAAGGCACTTGTTCTCTCCGTCATTGCGATCATTTTTTTGTTCTAGAGCATACCTGGGAACCTTCTAGTTACGGAGATATTGGGGGTCAAAGTTCCAACTTTTTCACAAGTTTTTTTTTAAATACATGTTTTTAATGTCAGATTTTTACTTTAAACACCTCCAGGACCCCCTTACTATTCAATCCATCCATCAGCACAATGTTTTGAGTGTGTTTCATTGAGTCCTACTGTAAAACGTGATTTTTCAACCCAAAAAAAAAAAGTCGTTTCCCAGCACTAACTTTTTTGCGTAAAGTTACTTAGTTTGATGTACCTAATGCTTGGTTGACGGCTTCGTGAAGAGTCTGTTTACACCCTGTATTTATTTATTCCATTTCAGGTAAAACTAAAAAAATATTTGTAAGTGAAAAACATGTGCCAAACGTTACTTGTTATTGTTTTAGAGACAGGTGGGGCCATGAACAACAATTAGGCAAGGGGAGGGGGCTCTCAAGGGTGGCCCGTTCGGGCTCCTCTAGTGACGAGGCGGGTGCAGTTGGAGGATCCGATGCGGACCGTAAGGCCAGATTTGCGGAGGAGATGGAAGCCGCGATAAGGGTCGCGGCCTTGAAAAAGCTGACATCGTCAAAACTCAGGGCCATACCTGAGGCTTCCGCTTCCCTCATGGCGGCAGCGGAGGCCAACTATCCGGGGTCTCCGTCATGCGAAGTGGTCAAACTGCGGGCCGAGGTCGCCCGCCTGACGGCCACTACGGAGCTTCTCGAAAAGGAGAATGTGAAGCTCCGAGCAGACCTGGCCGGTCTGCATGAGCCTGGCTCCCGCGAGGCGCAAAATGTGGGCCAGCAGTGACTCATATGTGATATCACCGGTCAGGCCTGCCAACATCAACAATGAGGCGGGTTGGCTTCAGGAGGATGTCCGAGATATGCAACGTGGCAATTCCCCGAGTTCGGCCAGGAAGCGCCCGGCGTCAGGGGTACTAGTGGTTGCGAGAGCTGACGTCTCTGCGCGAGGCGTGCGTCGCCGCGCAGCACCTGTATGCCAGGCATCGCAGGCTCCGATTCGGTCCTCCGGATGCGGCAGCCATTGAGGCGGAGCTGTACGAGGGGTACAGAGCGGTGAAGACCGCTCTTCAAGAGGCTGTCAGGGCTCCCCTCCCTGACATCAAAGTCTCCGGCCTGACCTTGTGGAGGACGTGTTGAGCGCTCTGTTCCCTTCGCGAGGGGAACATCCTCCCCCACCTATGCCTCGGCCGCTTGCGGTGCCGGAAGCGGACCACTCAGATGACGATGACGACGTTCCGGAGGTGACTGGAGTTGACCTGAGATTGGCGGTAGGCAGTGTTAAGGCCAAAAATACCGCCCCGGGACCCGAGGGCTTGCCTGGCAAAGCCTGGGTCCTGGCCTCGGAGGCTCTCGGGCCCCGACTGGAGGGACTCCTAATCGCATGCTTGGAGAGAGGCCAGTTCCCGCTTCGTTGGAAGATGGGGAAACTGGTCCTCATTCGGAAGCCTGCGGACTCTTCGTCCGCATAGCGGCCCATCGTGCTGCTCGAAGAGGTGGGCAACCTCTTTAAGAGACTCATTGCAAACCGCTTCGCCAGGCGTCTTGTGGGGATGGGGCCGGATCTTGCGGAACACCAGTTTGGTTGCCGCAAGGGGCGCTCAACGGTGGACGCCATCATGCGCGTGAGAGCCCTCACGACGGGGGATGTGGAGTCCCGGGGAGGATGTTTTGGCGGTGTCTCTTGACATCACTAACGCCTTCAACACCATGCCCTGGAGCTGCATGCCTCCGTCGTACTGTCGGGGACTCCCTGACGGATAGGGCCGTCATCTACCCTGGTTGCAACGGAGAGTGGAACCGGCGAGAGATGTCGTGTTCCACAAGGATCGGACCTGGGGCTACCCTTGTGGAACATTGGTTACGACTGGGTGCTGCGCGCCGACCTCCCTAGTGGCGTCAGCGTGCTTTGCTACGCTGATGACACGCTGGTGCTGGCACAGGGGAGGTCGCACGAGGTGGCGGCCGAATTAATAACACGCGGGGTTCCGATAGTCGTGGAGAGAATCCGGTAATTGGGTCTCGAGGTGGCTTTGCACAAGTCCGAGGTCATGTGCTTTCACGGGCCTTGGAATGCGCCACCATCGGGATCCCTACTAACGGTAGGAGGGGTTCCCATCGGCGTCGAGTCGACGTTGAAGTATCTAGGTCCTCGATAGCCGAAGGAACCTCGTGGAGCATTTGCGACGTTTGGCTTCCAAACTGGAACGGACCGGGGCTTCCTTCAGGCGGCTCCTGCCCAACCTGAGGGGTTCAAACGCCTCCTGCCTGGAGGCTCTACGCGGGGTTCGTACGTCCATGGCCCTTTACGGGGTCCGGTGTGGGCCCGTTCCTTGAGGCGGCGATTCCGGGGGTACCGCACGATCTCCGGCGAGGCGGCAAGTGAAATGAACAATTCAAGTTCATTTAATTAATATTTATGAAAAATGCGTTATTATCTTAATACGCTATAATAGTACATTATGGTACAAGTGTGTAATGTTGGTGATTACCGCTGAGGCGCCATTGAGACCCGAGCCGTTAGGTGAGGGTCTTAAGAGAGCCGAGGACGGTAATCAGGGGCGTGCCGTCCATAAAGGCAATTAGGCCTAGCCTACCCTACCAATAACGCCAAATGCATTTATTACAACTACGTAATAAAATAACACAAAATATTAAAAAATAAGTTAAAACTCCTGTTAAATACTTATAGCAACTTGTCGCGCCCGTGTGAACGCACCGTACCTACGTAATATACGTTACTACACCGCTCCGTTTGTATTTTTAGGCTCGAAGATTGAGGGCCTAGTAGTCATTCATAAGTTTACGCACACTGATGCATGTTTTCGTGTGTATAAACGGCACACATGCATAGATAATGGCCGTCGTCTCCTGCGACTGGAGACGGCTTGTGATTGGCCGAATGGCTGCCCCACAAAAGTCAAGACGTAAGGTCAAGGTAGCCCGCGAAATTCAAATTTTCTTACGTTTTTTGTAATTTTCAGGTCATTGATGATTTTCATTATTGTATTTCTGTAACTACATACGTTTTACTGGCGCGACTTGTTTTTCATCAACGTACAACCTGAAACTGACCTGTAAATTACAAAAAACTTGAGAAAATTTGAATTTCGCGGACTACCCTAACGCAACCAGCTTAATGAATGAAACTCTCAGTATTATCCGGCAAAATTTTATTAACCGCTTTTGTAAAAGATCACGGTATGAAAATGATGCAATTTAATTTGGTAGTGTTGTTTATATCGAAATTTGACATTATTTTTGCTAAAGAAGCCATATTGTTTCATGTGACAAGCAGTTTATATCGCAATCTTGAATGTTTTGCTTTTTCTAACTTAATAAGTTATAAGTAATTCGTTTTGAAACGTATAGGTGCTGTAAATATTAGTTGTTGTGTTTATTATTTGTTTATTTACGTAAAAATGGTGTACTGTTGTGAAGTTTGCGCTGATAATGTGTGTTTGTTAGAAGTTAAAAGCAGTAAGTTTGGGCAATTACATTATAATGATAAAGTTCTAGTTGTACCTAAAGGTAGATGTGTACCCGAATTACGAGATTTAACTCAAAAATATAATAATTCATCTCGTACTCGTCATTTCAATCCTCAAAATTATGCAACATTTAGCTGGCTGTGTGGCTGTGTACACACGAATAAATTGTTTTGTTTTCCGTGCATTTTGTTTAATACTTCCAGTAAGTGGAGTGAGGGATTCATTGATTTACATAATTTTCATTCCTCGGCAAAAAAGCATGACCTATCAGAAAAACATTTAGAGGCTTGCTTAAAGTTAAATACATTTGGTAAATCACGTATTGAAACTAGTATTAACAGCCAGTTAAGATTAGATATAGAAAGGCATAATTCTAAAGTAGAGTAGAGCGACCTGCGACACTGTGATGATGCGCGATTTTCTTTTTTTTTGTTTTTTTTTTGGGGAGTCAGTATGCGTGGCCTACCCTCCGTGGAGGACCACTGCACGCCACTGACGGTAATCATCAATACACACGTGTATCATACGACGTTTTTCAACACACTTATGAAGAAAAATAATTTATTTGTACTATTAAATACGATTTTTTTTGTATCGAAACTTTTTTAAGAACAAAGCAACACAACCAATAAAAAAAAAACCCTATAACTCACTTGTGAATAATAGCATTGAAAAAGTCACAGTTTGATTACAGGAGTCATTATGTGCCTAATTGCGGTGAAATTAGAGCCATTTGATGAGCAAGTGTGTTGAAAATTAATTTATTTGTACTTTTAAACACGATTAACACGATCAAAACTTATTTAAGAACAAAAGCAACTCAACGAATAAAAAAAAAAAACCTATAACTCACTTGTGAATAATAGCAATGAAAAAGTCACAGTTTGATTACAGGTGTCATTACGTGCCTAATTGCAGTGAAATTAGAGCCATTTTATGAGCAAGTGTGTTGAAAAATATATAGCGTATTAGTATACACATAGCATTTAGTATATATGTATTTTACTTACAAAAATTAAGATACTATGTACTGTTAGTTAATATCTTTACGCTTAAATTCATTAATTTTTTCATTATGATCGTACATTTTAACCTTATATAGTGACTCAGATATCAATCCTAGAGGAATGACGTAATAATAAAAAATGTTTTGAAATGTTTTGCACTATCATAATATGTATATACTTTTCTTTGGCCGGCTACTTCGGATTTTGGTCCAAAAATGTATGAAGCATGTCAGGTCTCCTTTGAACTCTATTAGCGACACTATCGAACCGTTGATATCAAAATCAACGGGTTTGATTCCTAGCTAGGGATTTTGATTTTCTAAAAATCCACTGATGCAGTTTTTTATTCCTCATAGTTTCGGATTTAGCCATCCACGCCCACTTCTAAACTTCATCCTCGTGTCACGGTTAGTGATGGTAAATTCCCGAGAATATTCCCCTTGCGAGAACTTTGCTGTTAAGTTCTTGAGAATATTCTTTTGGAAGAGAATTTACGAGAATTTAAAAATTAGATGACTATTGAATCGATCTTTTTTTAGAGTCATATTTTTGATTTTGCATTTAAACGTTTAACTAAGTTTACGTCAAAATAAACTACTCCACAACTTAAATTTTCGATAAATTCTCCTGAGCGAGAATATTTCCGAGAAAATTCTCATAAATGCTCTTAAATTTTGTATGGTATTAATGTTAAATTAAGATTTCTGTATTAAAACATACTTAATGAGTTACAAATAATCAGCTATAATAAAATTATAAAAAAAAAATATATAAGAAAGGTTTACGATGTAAATAATTAAAACAAAATAACAATTCCAACAATTTTTGAAATCGAATCAAATTGCTTACGCAATATCGTCCATCATCATCATCATCAGCCTATAGCAGTCCACTGCTGGACATGGCCTTCCCCAAGTGTCGCCACATAGACCGGTCCCGTGGGACTCGCATCCAGCGAATCCCCGCAACTTTCACCAGGTCATCGGTCCACCTAGTGGGAGGCCTCCCGGTTCAGGTCCCCTCTGTTGTAGGTGAAACATTTGGGTTAGGCTAGGTTAGAACAGTGACCACAAGCTTTGACGGACGACATATGTGAATTTTACATTTATATATTTTTTGCATGGATGATAAAATTTTATTTTTTAATTTTACCTACATGTTGAGTATTTACGTGACGGGTTATTAAGGGGGGCAAATTATACATTATTTTTGCGATAGGACACACCGTTTTCGAGATATAAGCAAATTTAGAAGAAAAAAAGAAATACTGTTTTTGCACTCGAAGTCAAGGGGTTGGTAGTGTTCAGGGCACTTGAATTCCAAAAACACTCCCAAGTTCACTTGACCATGACCTATAAGGTCACTCGACCTTAACCTCCAAGGTATCATGACCTCCGGGATCATACGACCTTGACCTCAGAGTCACTTGTCCTTGACCCTAAAGTCACTTGACCATGTCACACCCTGCCCTGCCTGCCCTACTACTCCCACATCCCACCGGGTCCCGAAGTCTTTTTTTCATAGTGACCCGTTTCGTATCCACTGACTGCAATGTGCCCTGCCCTCTGCCACTTAAGTTGTATTTCACCTATTAAAATAAATTTAAATAAAATTTGTTTTTTTCGACTTTTTAAAACATCAACCGAAACATTCGAAAAAATCCTGTTTCTTTCTAAAGGATTCCTTCTGGGAATTTTTCTATGTAACATGCGAAAAAAAACAATTTGTTTTTTTCCGTGAAAAAAAAAAACAAATTGTTATTTTTGGCATTTTCAACGCTACTCAAGAACACGCCTACCCCAACGGTCATCGGCTAATATGACCGGCCCATTGCCACTCCAGCTTATTTATTCTGTGAGCTATGTCGACCACTCCGGTTCTCTGTCGGATAACCTCGTTTCTGATGCGATCCTTGAGAGAGACTCCGAGCATAGCCCGTTCCATAGCTCGCTGAGCGATTTTTGGACCAGCCGTACCGTGAGTGTCCAAGTTTCGGCCCCGTAAGTCATAATAGGCAGAACGCACTGATTGAAGACCTTAGTCTTTAGGCTCTGTGAAATACGCGACGAGAAGACCCGACGAAGCTTCCCAAACGCTGCCCAGCCCAGCTGAATTCATCTGTTAGCCTCCCTCTTAAAGTTGTTCTTACCAAACTGCAGAGTTTGCTAGAGGTAAACCTATTCTCGAACAACCGCCTAAGACTCGATAGGTCCTGGGGGGACGTGTTCGTTAAACATAACCTGGGTTTTATCCAAGTTCACCCTCAGACCAATGCGTATTGAAGAATCAACTAGGCCTCCAGCATTTGCTGCAACTCTGCAAGTCGTGCAGCGATTCAGCCAGTATGACTATATCGTCTGCAAATCTCAAAAGTGAGATGTACTCGCCGTCGATGTTAACGCCACGTCCTTCCCGTTTTAGCGTCTTAAACACATATTGTCCATTGATAACAAATCCGCAACCTCTTAACTAAAGAAATATTAGCAATTTCTACTCCGAAACCTCATACAGTAACCTTTTTTTTAGTAAAGTATAAAATAACAACAAAAGAAGTTGACTTTAGACATTGAAATCAAAAAAAAAAAATTTGTATCATTGTATTGTCTTCTTAAATTCTCGTAAATTCTCCGTCGAAAAGAACATTGCAGAATATTCTCGACCGGAGAATATTCTCCCGACCCATCACTAGTCACGGTATTTGTGGTCGTACTTCTACGAAACGTCTCGACCGATTTTTATGTACATTTGGTAGATATGAGAATAGGTCGTAAAGTATATTTCACACCATAATTTATTTGGCAGAACAACATTTGCGGGTAGCTAGTATTTTTATAATAATTTCACGCGGTCGCTAGTGTTATTGTAACTCTGTGCAATGGATTTTATAATCATGCTAAATAATGTCATTTTCATATTTTTTGCAGAGTGCGTTACGACGATGCTGAATAATGAAGTTTGAAACTCCTGTTTTCTCGAATGGTATGTTTTAGTCCAGACAAAATAGACATCCCAGTTTGCATTAATTCCCAACAAGCTGGATTTTTGTTTAGGTCTTAAATAAGTCATTACCATTTGTCTAAAGTTGCACTCAAGCCCGCTTGTGCGTTGTTTTTCTTGTAAATTCGAACGGGGACGAGCTACCGGAAAATGAATGTCAAAAAGTTTCTAGATCGTAAAATTTTCTACAGTAAAAGTGTTAATACTTTTTTTTCTACGAAGCACCGTTCTGGAGTTATCGCGATTTCAGACCGTAGGAAAGTCGTATTATAGATAGATGATTCTTAGCAAATATCTTTCAATTCCAGTAGTACCTACTACTGAGAAAGGAATTGTAACAATCACTGTGGTACTTAACCTTAGCAGCAACTAAATCGTATTCATATTGAATGCGTGCAATAAGTCAGAACGAGTCCGAGCTACCTTCAAAATGGCGTCTCTAAATGTAGTAGTAAAAAGTAAAAAAAAGTGAAACCTTCAAAAATAATTATTGGCTTCAAGATAAACACTGTATAATGCTTCCTCTATCTCATTTTCTCTCACGTTAAATCTTATGAATTGATGTGTCCGTCTCTTTTTATTGTCCCTTTTTCGTTTCATCGACTATCACAAAAATGCTAAAGAAGTTTTCACTTCAAAAGCTATTGAAATTTGGGACATTCCACGTCGAAAATGCTGCGCTTTTTTAATTTCAGGCGCTTTATTTGCTTCGACTACCAAGGAAGGATTATGCGTTTCCTGGTAGCTCTCACATGTACGCAAAAAATGAAAATTTGTGACCTTTGACCTTGGATAAACACAACGGACCAGCGGGATCGATGGGGACTTTTGAAATAGCCTTTGTAATGACGTATTCAAGATCTGTACAAAAAGCCAGCTTATTGGGAATTAAAGTAAACTCAGCACTTTTTTTCGTCTATTTTGTCTGGACTACCTACCAAGTTAATCATTTATGTAAGGTTTTTACAGTGTTAAATTTCATTAAAATAGTAGAAATTATTTTATGAAAAAATATATTGCTTTTTTCACATTGTTATATCATTCGTGTATGTATGTGTGTACGATCGCGCAGGGTCTAGAACCCATGTTCGTATCTGTAGGTAAATGACTGTCCCAGCCTTCAAGTTACTCTGCTTTCACACCACGATGTAAAACATGTATGATACATGTTGTCAACTGTTTCCGTTTATTGTTTACACTTGAAAAACAAGTTGTAAAGTCTAGTTGTTGAAAACATTTGTTATAAAATGACAAAAAGTGAACAAAATAGTTAACAAGACATACTGAAACTACGTCAATACATGTTTTATACACTTACAGGCTTTGTGTCACAAGATTTATTGAAACAAGTATCCCAACTTGCAAATGGGTGTAAACGCGGGGTTATGCTTATGATACATGTTATTATTACTATTACGAGGCTCAATTTGGACATCATTTTTTAGTTATGGTCTTTATGTATGTATATACAGGATGTATACGGACCCTACACGAAGTCGTCAACCAAGCATTCTGTACATCAAACTAAGTAACTACGCAAAAATTAAAAGAGAATAGAAACATTAAAAAGTTGTATTAAAAAAAAAAAAACTTGTGAGAAAGTTGGAACTTTGACCCCCAATGTCTCCGGGACTAGAAAGTCTCAGGTATGGCCTAGAACATAAAAAGACGGAGAGAAAAAATGCCTTTCGGCTTCGTTAAGGGTACCTTTACAGCCATTAGGACATAGTATATTATCTCCAATTTATTTTATTGTGACGTAGCCTGCAGCAAATACTAATAAGTATAATTTTAATTAGTCAGAAATGGGCATGCTATTGCATGAAAATTACGATACCTTCACAGCGAAATGGTAACTGTTCTAAAAACGCAGGTTAATGGACCTACATGAGTGCAATCAAATTATGATTCTACTACTGATATAGGTTCATTGGTAGGACGGCTACAATTTCACGGTTTAAAAATATACTCGGTATAACGCCCGCAAACAGTGAACGTTCAGTAACATTTGACATTTCTAGAGACCTTAGTTTGCACTAGTCTCTAGCGGAAAATGCAATATACTACAGGTTTAATATAGAAACGGCGTCGGTAAGTTGGATCTCACAATGTGTTGCGACTCGTAGCGGGCGCATTTCTCGCCCGCCTCACATGGACGTGGGTTCTGATGATCACTCATGATCAAGGCGAGTAGGACATGTCGCAGTGTGTGATCCACCTGAGCTGCACATTAGCGTGCAATATAACGATTTATTTTAATAATAGACAAGCAAAATTGTAATTTTTTATTTGCAATAAGTACATATTTTAATATATTTAAGGTGTCAATCTCTGTAAACAAATAAACTGTCAATCTCTAAATAAAATTAAATAATGTTAATTTATGAAGGAAGAATTCGTTTGTGACTAAACGACATTTATTTATTCTTATACGCGAGTAATAAGGCTGAAATACACATCTATGATAAAAGTATACTTGCTACAAAAGTTATAGAACCGATCTGGCATATCGACCCTCCGCCGCCATTTTGTTTTTTTTTTTCAAAATCGCGGTGCACGATGAAAGTATGGGTAGACGACAAATAAACGAACAAGAAATATCCCAAAGTGTCACGTTACCGAGATATTTTAGGGTAAAAATCGACAAAGTACAACGAAAATCATTAAATATAGACTTAGACGTATAGATCGATTGGAGCACCGCGCAATTATTGTTGATATAGCAGTCCCGCATGACGAGAACCTCGTGAAAGCAGAAAAAGATAAGCAGTTCAAGTATCTAGATCTGGCTCCCGAGGTTGTCGACATGTGGGATGTGAGTACAGCAGTTATTGTGCCGATAGTCTTGTCAGCCAATGGCTTTATAGCCAGTAGCCTCGACCAACATCTAAGGAGGCTCTCGCTTGGCAGCTGGATCAAGGGCTTGATTCAGAAAGCAGTACTTCTGGACCCGGCGCGTATTGTCAGGAGATTCCTCTCTCAGGAGCCATGACCACCGTTAGCTCGGACCCTGTTCCCAATGCTGGTGGGCTACTATTTTTATATTTTTGAATGTTTTTTTTTTATATTGTTTTATATTTGAATATTTAAAAATGTAATAGGTATGTATTTAAATGAATAAACGAAATAATTCAACCTGGGAACGATTATTTGGATACAATCTGACGCCTTTATCGATTTTTACCTTCAAATATTTCGGTAACGTGACACTTTGGAGTACCATGTAATGGGCATTTCTTATTCGTCTATGTGCCCTCTATCCATATACACCACTTTCATCGTGCGCCGCGATTTCGAAAAAAAATCAAAATGGCGGCGGGCCGATATGCCAGCTCCCATACAAAAAAGTTCGAACCCCTTTCTTTATGCTTATTTACAGAACAATCGCTCTGTTATTTTTTTATATAAAATAAACAGGTGCTAATATTAAGCTACTTTGTTTGTTTAGTGCTACTAAATAGCATGTGTATTCCAGTTCGAACTTGCATTGTAGGTATGGTTGATAAGTTTTGACAGCCTTTATTGTAAAAGAATTTATCGAGGTTTTCAGTACGGTTGCAGTGTAAAAGTGTTGACCATCCTTAAACCGATTGTCAGTTACAATTGAGGGCTCATTGAGAAACAAAACAAGACTTATAGGGAATTTACTTAAAAATTGGTAAAACTTAAAGCAATGGACCATGAATTTCTTAAACGTGAATTAAAAAAGTTATGATTAAATTACTTGAGCCCTCAATCCAGACGCTAGCGTAAAGTGGCATAGTCTTAATCTCAAACAGTACTATCTCTGATTTAATCATTTTAATTTAAGAATTTAGTTAAGAATTTCTTAAACATTTTAAGAAATTCCCAAATCTGTAGAATATGACATTACAAATTTATGGCAATTTATCTTGAGCCCTCAAATCAGTAATGTCTGTACTGAGTGAATCTGCAAAACATGAATTTATCGGACGAAATACATAAATACGACTTTGATATATTGTAGTTAGATACCTCTGCGAATTAGTTCAAAAGAAATAATAACACAAAAGTTTACAGTTAAAAAGTAAATCAAAGTTGAATTTTACTAAAACGTCTGAACTGAGGGCTCAATGTTTTCGACTTTATTGACTAGGGCCTAGCCTCATAGATTAACGCAAATTAGAATAAGTTTTTTTACTATTTTTTTAAGTAAAATGTAACATATCGTCCGTTCCTTGAAATACCATACTTTAGAGAAAATTTATGTTATAATTTTTTAAAGGAGAAAATTGTGTAGGGTGGATATGATTTTGTTATTTTTTAGGACTGCAAGTCGTATATTTGCGAGAGACGTTGCAATCCGCAAATCAATTTAATTCATTTCGATAAATAAAACACGATCGGTATAAATGTAAGAAAATTATTTACTTCACAAAATGTAACCTAGTCGGAAATCGTAAAAATACAATCTACTTAAAAAAAATATATAACAACTATAAATAAACGGTTCAATTCGGAAATAGTTTAGTTCAGAGTAGTGGAGTTAGTTATGAATGCTATAAGTTTTGGGAAAAAAATAACGACTTCATTTTCAATGTCGAAAACAATTTTTTTCGTCAATTTTTACAAAGTCATTTTTCTACCTTTACAGTGATTTATGTAATGTAGTTTCAAAACATGCACCTAACGCAATGTGTATATTTGTCTATGGCATACGACTATGGTTGTAAATACTACCTTTTTAAACCGGTTTATCTACATTTTTACACACGACAGACGGTACGGCACGGGTTTTGTCAATAATTATAACGACCTAATCAAAATATGGGTTCTTGTCTACGGCCGAATTTCTGCGTCACTAAAGTACAGACTATTGGTCTCATAGCGTTAGGAGACTGTCTTTAAATAAAAAAAGTATAGAGCGTCTTGGCATAATGTTAAAATTTTAGTTAGTTCCAATTCTTTCTTTGCTTTTATTAAGTTATTATGGGGCTTCCTTATATATTCGCATGTAATGTAACAGTTCAGATTCACTTGTTTTTGTACAAGATCGAATCGTGGATTGTTACCTAACAGGCAAATGCTCCCGGCGAGTGAGCGCCTTTACAGATACTCCATCGCCTTATGACGAGCTGTCGTGTCTAACTGAAGTGTGGTTATAATTAATATAAAATCAGACGCTTCACTGTTCATTCATATAAGTATATCTTTCCGCTCCTACTTCGCACGGATTTACTGTAGGACAAAATCCGGATTTAATAACTTTCTTATGAATGTTTTATACATTCACATAAACCTTCCAAAAAAAAAACAAATTATGGTGAAAGCAGCATCGGATAGGTACTGTTGCGCAGTTTTGAAAAATAGCGCGGTCACAAAGGCAGATAATTAAGTTGTGTATGAAAATAACCTTCGAGTGAAGCGTTTGATATCAGCCTTACGAATTAGGGTCAGTGCATACCTGTGCGGGCAATATCGCAGTCACTGAAAGTGTGTTAACAACAGTGCACTGCGCCGCTTCAACGCAAGTCACCTCGGTGTGTAGTGTACGCAGGGCGATCAATCAAGCTATACAAAACCAGTTTATGCGGGTCTCTGATTTTAGGGGAAATCTGTACAAAGCAAGGCCTGTTATACTGGAAATTTATCTTGATGTGTCACCGTGTATAGGTACTCTGACCCGGTTATAGTTAGTAGGACATATGTCTATGAGTTTGATAAAAATGTAAACCAACCCATTTTTAAACAATCTATCTAAAGTAGCAACACATTAATTCATATTTTAGCTCGCGTCATAATATGGTTAAAGAAATTTATTTATCAACAAGTAATTACAAATATTTCACTTGTTTGAAAATATTTAGATATTTATTTAAATATCGGCTTTCGAAAACTTTCACACAAAGCACTGTTTTTTTACAAGTTTTAGTACACCCGCAAAATAAATAATTATCGTAGGCCACTTTTTCTAATAATGTACACAGTAATATTAAAGCGTAATTTAAACATCTTGGATGTTATGTGAGATAAGTAAACCTCACTTAAAATGAAAAACAGATTCGAAAACTTCTTTTTTACTGTAGTAAAAGAGATATTTGTATTTTTGAAGTGAAACTTCTAATGCGACTTCTAACAAGGTTGCGTTAAACGTTTAACTCTACCATGGAGGGGGTATGGACGCACTGTTGCAAACTAAACGTTCAACGCTCCTGGGGAGGGGGAATAGAAAGAGACAGAGCGAAAGTTAATGCGTCACATTACGAAGTTTCACTTCTTCCGCGCGGAGAGACTCACTCCACGCACTATTTTTCTTATAATAAGGTGCCGATTCCCTTGTTCACAAACTTAACTAAATTTAGTTGAGTGCATCTTTTTCTTTCTATTTCATTATGAAAAGGACAGAAGATAAATATACGTTTAGGCTGTCAAATTAGTCAGCACCTGACGTAATTTAATGTAATTTTAGTAGTCAACTTTTTAATCACGTCTAAACTTGTGTCAGGTCCTGGTTAATTTGACAGGACTTAACTAAAATTTATCTTCTGTCCTTTTGTTAATGAAATAGAAAGAAAAAGATGCACTGAACTTAAATTTGGTGTAGTTTGTAAACAAGGGAATCGGCACCATTATCTTAGATTTAACATTCAGATTACAGGATTCAATCAATAAAAATATTGATTTAATTTTGCATGCCTGCTACAATTTGTTGACATTCTTTTCATTGGATTAAATGAAATAGGTTTATGGTTTATTTGTTAACTTACAAACAGATCTAGGTTTACTTTCAGCCTATAGATTAAGCAGAACTTAGAAAAGTACATATAGAAAGTCGTACTAGTAATAAGTCATACTAGTAATAAGTCGTACTTTTATCTATCTAGTGGGGAATCGTTTAGCGTTTAGTGTAAACTAATAATTCGGGAGTTTATAGTTTTCCCAAAGAAATATTTGTAATATTTTGTCCTAATAGTAATTAAGGCATAACACAGTACCTACATGTACGGTGGGCTGCATCAATTGGGTACCCCCGTTGGGAACGTAGGTGCTTTCAAGGGGGGGTGGGGGTACCGACATCTTGAAGCTGACTGTACGTCTTGGTCCGGTTCTCATGGCAGAATAAAATTGAAGAGGTCAATCTATTAGCCACACAAATTATACGCACGGGTCCGCATTTTTGAGTTAGGTACGAGCTCTAGCGAATAATGACTCGTGACTGTTTTACTAACGTCAAACAACACTTAATTTAATGCCTAATTATTATTGCACAGTTTTAATTTGAACGCTGAACCGATCTGATGGTGTGAGATGTGTAAGAAAAATAAACATTTCGTGCGTGTAATTATAATGTATTTTAAAAATGCCTTGAAAATAAGTGATGTTAATAGTTTTTTTTTCATGGAGTACCGGGCCTATAGTCGCCACCTATGTTCCGATTATCTGATTATGTCAAAATCATTGTAGCAGTATTGTATTAATGGCATATACCTGTCACGTTTTAGTGTTATTTTTCGCAAATGATATGGTTAACATTTTTATTCTGACACTGTATTTGTTAAATTTTCGAAGTGGTTTAATGTGTGCATTTAATTTCAAAACTATTATACTAAGTAGTACTAACTAAAATTACGTACTACTCAGGGGCGTAAGTTTAAATTAATCAATTAATAACATAATTGATATTAGTACCTAGTGGAAATTGGAACACTGTCATGTCAACCAAAAATTGTTCAGTACAAACATTTCAAATAACGTACCCACACAACACATTATTTGAAATATTTGTTGTTTTTTTTTTGTCATGTGCTAAGATATATTATGTTGGTTGGATTTGTTTATTTTAAGTTACGAACCTGAGCGCGTCAGTAAGATAGATATCTGTAATGGAAGATTAAAAAAATATGCAAAAATACCCGTACATCTGTTTTTATTTACCAGCTGTCAATAAGCATGACATGCAATGTGATGTTTTACCCTTTTGCCTTAGGTGAAATGAGATCACACCCACTTATTTTACATGCACGGATCAGGATCAGTGTTCTTTGTATCCTTCTATCTCTGTCGAGCATATACAATTCGTACATATCGATGACCTTCTTTACTTTACTCACTAACCGGTTGAAACAATACATGTTGTGCTTTAGTACACTGAAGTAGAAAAGAAGTAATAAAATAAAGATGTTACAACTCGACCAAGCTAAGTTTGCTCCTCGCGTCGTATACGTCACACTGACGCTTAGGTACGGTCTGCAAAATTGGATTCGAAAGGATTCGGATTCGGACTTTAAAAAGTAAGCAAATGTTTGTTAAATTTTACTTTGCATTTATTGTTTTTAATGCAGGAAGGTGAGCGGGGAAGCGGGCGGGGCGCCCCATTCCAGCGAGGTGGTGCAAACTTAGCTTGGTGGTGTTGTATCGGATTATATTCTAGTAGGTGTTTCGGAGACTGCACATGATTAAAAGTACAGTCAACAAAATAGACAAGTATCCATGGTCGTTAGATATAGTTGCAGTTTTTTTAGAAACTGTTGCACATCTTCAAATGAAAGTGAATTAATTTAACCAATTGTTTATTTTTCTTCATTTAATTTTAATTTCATTCGAACACATCGATCGGTTTCTAAGAAAAAAACAATTATATCTTTCGACCCTGGATACATATCTATTTTGTTGACTGTACATTATAAAAGTAGCCTATCTTTTTCATTCCAAATTTCATTAAAATACATTCAGTATTTTGTGTGTGAACGAAGGACATACATTCAGACATTTGCATTTATAATATTAGTAGAAAAAACAAAAGTTTGATAGGCGGTTGTTGTTTAAAAAATAGTTTAAGAAATGTGTGAGTACCTACTAGGTACTACAAAAAGGGCCTACAGATACATTATATAAATAAAAAGCCAATTAACACGAACAAGACTTAAATACATACATTGTTTAGAACCGTAGGTTAACATTTAAGTTTTTCATGAAAGTGTAAAATAATCGTCTAAAATAACTTTACTTTCGTAAGTCGTTGGCAAAAACTCAATGAAACAAATAAATTCACTTTCGAAAGTATACTATTACAGGTAGGTAATTTCATCTGTGATTTGATGCCTTAATTCCTGTTATGACCTGGGTATGGGATAAATTAAATACAACCGATTAAAAAAAAGTAATTTTAATAATCACAAATACACTACTGATCACTATTTTCTTAGATATCGCACTTCTAATTCACTTCCTTCGAGAAGGTTCCACAACTTTCAGGATCGTTCTACACATTTTCATAGAGGAACATCATCCTTCGATAAAGTTCTACAACCTTCTCAAATCTTCTAGAGAACATTCTAGACTAATCTTTTAGACAGTCTCATAGTGGAACATTCGCATAATCTAGAATGTTCTCGTAAAGCAACCAACGACTTTAAGAATCAAAATTAAGGGAATAAAATTATAATATCCACATCAACAAGCTGTTTTGATTTTGTCTTATAATTGTCAACAAATATTTGAACGCGACTGTACGGACAAAAGCTTAGGTTTAATACAACCACTAAAGGTCATCGATATGGTGTGCGTTTCGAACGCGCGGCCACGGCGATATTTAAAAAAAAAACTATGCCAAGATTATGAAATAATATGTAAAACCATATTCCCAAAACCATAAATTTGTCAAAGTTATGGTTAAAAAGTTATAAAAAAAAGGTTGAACGTGGCCGCGCTATTGAAACGCGGAGAACCGCGCGGCCACGGAGATCTTTAAAACTAAGCTTTGCAGAGACCCGAAATTAAGGTAAGTAAAAGATAGAATTTGTAAAAAAAAATTGAAAATTTAGAAAAAAATCCTAGGTTTATATTTTAGGAGCTGTAAGAGTAAAACTCCATGGCCGCGCCATTGAAACGGTGAACAATACGTTATCGTCGATATCTCGCTGAAAAAGCAACGCAGACGTCTGAAGTTTTTTGTAATACACAGATTTCAATTTGTCGAAGTATGTAAAAATACATTTAATACAATTCAGGAGCTATAAGACTAAACGATCAACCCCTTATAACTTTTTAACCATAACTTTGACAAATTTATGGTTTTGGGAATATGGTTTAACATATTATTATTACATAATCTTGGCATAGTTTTTTTTTTAAATATCGCCGTGGCCGCGTGGTCGAAACGGACACTCGATATGTACAGCGCCAGCTCTGCCAGCAAGTCAACCTACCCGAAACTGTCAGATTTGTGTCCGTTACCTCAGCCAGATGTGGTCGAAAATGGTCATTTGAATCTTATAGATAATTAGTTTTGCGGCTTCTGTAATTGTTGCGCACATTTTTAAATTTGTTGCGCTTATAGTTTTTTAATTATTTCACAAAAACATTTCCTGCTGAGGTAACGTTACCCCAGCCAGACCTTTTTCTTTCTAATGGGAATATTTAAATAAATACTAGCTATAAAATTAGTTGTCTAGATGAAGTAAATGTTGTGCCTTATTTTGTATTTGTTCTTTCTTCGGTTGCGAAGTTATTCGAGATTTTGCTGGGGTATCGTTTTTGGTTTTGCTAGATCTTTGAAACGGTTAAGCGGATTCTTATCATATTTTGTACAAGACTTTTTTGGAATTAGTTTAAATTTGTTCTGCAATAAAAATACCAAAATAATACATAGCTTAAAGGTTATTTCATTAAATAGAAAAACACTTCAATTGGTCCCAGCACTCTCAATAAGAGGTCTAAAGACTTACTTTAAACATTATTGTGAAGCTTGTAACTGCCTTCAAATGTATGTGAAGTTTCATTAGTATCATGTAAGTATTTAACAAGTTATGATGATATTCAGTTCTTCACGAGCACGGTCATGATGCGCGCGGTGTTATTTGGCAACTGATAAGCCTGTATATGGATATATGAACTGAATGTTATGTCAATTATTAGTTGTGTAGTTCAGTTGTATAACAGTAAAATTTCAACGTAGTACATTGGATAATTAATGAGATAATACGATTAAAGTCATTAGGAAGTGAATGACCGTGGTAACCCGACCAAGTTTAGGTGGTTACGAAAAAGCGAAAACGTAGAACATTATGCTACCTTCTAAAATATGTAGGATAGTGTTACAAATTTTGTACAGACATTTACACAAGTGTTAAAAAAAACTAAATGTTTATTAACGATTTTTTATTAACAGGTAAAATAATCATTTCAATTGAACTTTTAAAGTATTAATAAACTTATACTTAAAAACAATCACAGATTAAAATTACAGATAGTAATTTTGCTTTTTTGAATTTTCTATTACTTTTTATTTAAATGATAGATTTCAGTAAACACAGTACACAGTTACAGTTTTTATTTAAATAGGTATACACAATATTGGAATGTGTAATGATCACAGACAATAAATAATTATACAACGGTTTTTTTCAGTTAACACTAAACTTACGTATGTCTACTAATACCCACTTATATCAATTAAAATCACAGATCAATGGTAATACTAAATGAAATCACAATGTAGTAAAATGCTCACAGTTAGTCCTACTGTTTTGTTGTCTCATTTCAAATATCACATTTTTTTCCCTAAGTTTATACACATAAAATGAACTTAAACTATTTAAAAATCACAGATCAAAAATAATAAAATTAAGTAATATTAAACTGCAGTCAAATAATTATGTAAGTATTACTTTTAACTAATTACAATCTCAAAAAGTGAACGTGTAAAGGTAAATTCTAAAAGTTTGTTGGTTTTTGTATAAAAAATCACAGATCATCACGTAAAATGAGTATCCAAATACGTAAATAACTTTGTGACACAAAAGTTGTCATAAACAGAGATCTAGTTGCCGCTCTAGAGAGACCATAAGCGTAGGCAGATTTTGTTAATTCTTACGTCAGTCGATCAAATGGTCATGATTTAGGTTCTATACTAAAAAGTGTGAAATATGTGTTCGCCATGTTTAATTTAATAACAAAACACATTGCTTCCGACTGCATAAGATTGGAGACGATTTTTTTATTATTATTATTATCACATCTATAAAAAAATGTGACTAACATTAAAATTCACAATTTTAAAGTAAATACATGTCAAGTGACAATACAAGATCTATAAAATAGTTTTGTATTTTAGATAAATTAGATATTATCAGATTGTAATGTATAAATAATCGCGTGAGGCATTAAATTAATCTGACTCTTCTGAATTTTGCTATACATATCGTCATAACATTGAAAAGTTCTAGTTTGTGTTCGATAGCAATGAGCTTTGTACCTATACATAAAAACCTTCCACTTGAATCAGTATATCCATTAAAAAAAACTGCTTCAGATTCCGTTGCGTAGTTTTAAAGATCCAAGCAAACAGGGACAGACAACGGGAAGCGACTTTGTTTTATAGGTACTATGTATCGAAGGATAAATATGTCGTCATAATTGTCGAGAATTCCAGTCCAGGTAATAACTAAGTACGAAAAAAAAGAAAATAATAAGTAAGTTCCTAAATTCAAATATTTAAGCCTTAAAAAAATACAGTTTTAGATAAGTACCTAACAACATGTACATATTAATAATAATTTTGCTACTATTTCTGTAGTTACATTATGCAAGCTTACCTTGTTCGTGAATTCATCAAGCACTCCACATTAACAGTAATTTGCCACACTTATTATTATAATAATAGCTCTCACGCACTCGATAAATATTTTCAAAAACAGGAAACGGAACTGCCGAAGCGCACGCGCACTCTACAAGATGAATTATGTAATTATGGAGCATGTTTAGTGCGTTATGCAAACAATGAATTACCCCTTCACCCCACCCCTCCCGCGTCCCGCCGAACGACGTGTTATCGGTGATTTTTGATAAGTATGTGCAACTGGAAGATAATAATAATGTTTTCATAGTACAGATATTATTATATTATTATGTATTTAACAGTGTACGCGTCTGTACCGAAATTGTAAGGTGTATTATACTAAACATTTCAAAAGATAGCATAATGTTCTACGTTTTCGCTTTTTCGTAACCACCTAAACTTGGTCGGGTTACCACGGTCATTCACTTCCTAATGACTTTAATCGTATTATCTCATTAATTATCCAATGTACTACGTTGAAATTTTACTGTTATACAACTGAACTACACAACTAATAATTGACATAACATTCAGTTCATATATCCATATACAGGCTTATCAGTTGCCAAATAACACCGCGCGCATCATGACCGTGCTCGTGAAGAACTGAATATCATCATAACTTGTTAAATACTTACATGATACTAATGAAACTTCACATACATTTGAAGGCAGTTACAAGCTTCACAATAATGTTTAAAGTAAGTCTTTAGACCTCTTATTGAGAGTGCTGGGACCAATTGAAGTGTTTTTCTATTTAATGAAATAACCTTTAAGCTATGTATTATTTTGGTATTTTTATTGCAGAACAAATTTAAACTAATTCCAAAAAAGTCTTGTACAAAATATGATAAGAATCCGCTTAACCGTTTCAAAGATCTAGCAAAACCAAAAACGATACCCCAGCAAAATCTCGAATAACTTCGCAACCGAAGAAAGAACAAATACAAAATAAGGCACAACATTTACTTCATCTAGACAACTAATTTTATAGCTAGTATTTATTTAAATATTCCCATTAGAAAGAAAAAGGTCTGGCTGGGGTAACGTTACCTCAGCAGGAAATGTTTTTGTGAAATAATTAAAAAACTATAAGCGCAACAAATTTAAAAATGTGCGCAACAATTACAGAAGCCGCAAAACTAATTATCTATAAGATTCAAATGACCATTTTCGACCACATCTGGCTGAGGTAACGGACACGTCAGATTTTCCCAACCAACCTTGAATTGAACCTAATAACCTTCAGAGATAAAGTTGAAAATCTATTCTTAGAATTGTTTCGGCTCTTCATACAGGAGTTACTTGGTCAACTTTTAGACAAATTCAAGGCAACGTAGTCTGAAAAATTCTAAAAAAGTTTCGAAGTTTCTAAAAAAACTGCAACTATATCTAACGACCATGCATACTTATCTATTTTGTTGACTGTACCTTGAACAGGTTACAATTGTTTTGACCTACTGGAGTTATCTGGGCGGTTAAGATCCAAAAGAAACTAGGCTGCAAAAGCGAGCTTGAAAATTTTTCATCATTGGCTCGAATAAATTCAGATAATTATGTAATTTGAGATCGAAATATCAACATTCTCAATTTTTTGCAACCTTGTGTACGTATGCTGTATTTGCCTATCAAGACCTCTGCTACTCATTTATTTCAGCCCCTGTCTATACCAGTCAATCACGCGATAATCCAGCAAGGCTAATTCAGAGGCAGAAAAAGGAGCCTTTTTTTTCGCATGGTTCAAAGTAAGAAACGCGCGTCGGTTAAAAGAAAATGTGTAAGTTTGTAGTGGCGATAAAAGTACTCAGAGGCACATTTTTAACCTTAAAAATATTTAAGTTTGTTGACTACAGTAACAGAAAATATATTTTTTTTAAATCATAGACTATACATGTGCATCTGGATTGAGGGCTCATTTTTTAAACCTTTGAGAAACGAAACAAGACTTATAGGGAATTTACTTAAAAATTGGTAAAACTTAAACCATGAATTTCTTAAACGTGCATTAAAAAAGTTATGATTAAATTACTTGAGCCCTCAAATCAGTAATGTCTGTACTGAGTGAATTTGCAAAACATGAATTTATCTGACGCAATACATAAATACGACTTTGATATATTGTAGTTAGATACCTCTGTGAATTAGTTAAAAAGAAATAATGACACAAAAGTGTAGGTACAGTTAAAAAGTAAATCAAAGTTGAATTTGACTAAAACGTCTGAACTGAGGGCTCAATGTTTTCGACTTTATTGACTAGGTTCAGCCTCATAGATTAACGCAAATTAGAATAAGTTTTTTACAATTTTTTTAAGTAAAATGTAACATATCGTCAGTTCCTCGGAATGCCATACTTTAAGTTGCCATGTACAAAGAATGTGATCACCGAGCTCTGTGTAACGAAAAAAATGCAAACAAATTGGTTGATGGAAATATCCATCACGATGAATTTAAGGGTTAAGAGAAAATTGAAGTTATAGTTTTTAAAGAGGAAAATTGTGTAGGGTGGATATGATATTGTTATTTTTTAGGACTGCAAGACTGCAAGTCGTATATTTGCGAGAGATGTCGCAATCCGCAAATCAATTTAATTCATTTCGATAAATAAAACACGATCGGTATAAGTGTAAGAAAATAATTTACTTCACATAATGTAACCTAAAAATAGTCTGAAATCGTAAAAATACTATCCACTTAAAAAAAAAAAATGTGTGCGTGTAACCTTTACGCGCGATTGAAGTAAAACTTCTTTTTCTTTTATTATTATTTATTGATGAAAGAGTAAAATGTTCCTGGGACTCTGCCATTTCATTTAATATTCACTATTTCATTTTATATTCTATTTAAAATTCATTAATATCATTTTCATATTTTATAAATATTTTCATTTGTTAAATAAAATAATTGAGAGTAGCAAATTGAAGGTTAGATCAGCACATGTCAATATAATCTTGTTATTGAATATTATAGAATGTCGCAATCGTCAGAAAATTTATTATTAATTTACTTATTTTAAAAGTAATAAATAAACAAGTATATTTAGAGATTTTCAAAAAAATTTGCAATTTAAAATAATGTTTTTAAAACTGTTGAATTTTTCATTCACTTTGCTATTCATAATTGATCCGTTTGAAAATTTGGAAATAAATAATCCTAATTGATTATGATATTTGCCACTAGCTGGCGTATAAGTCAAGAAGCGTGGAGTATATGACATATACTTACGACCAATCAGAATTATTAATTTTAAATGGCGGAAACTACACAGACTATAGTAAGCTTTACTTCCGTCAGAAAAAAAAACTGAGTTACTCCCTAGTCGCGCCTAAAGAAGTTTTACTTCAAAAATATAACAACTATTTAAATAAACGGTTTAATTCGGAAATAGTTTAGTTCAGAGTAGTGGAGTTAGTTATGAATGCTACTGTCAGTCTTTTTATACGTGCAGCCTATGGGTAAAGCATACGCAGGAGACAGTGCCCTGCGTGTCCAATACAATAACGCTTTCAAGATATTGATGGGGTCCTAACCCAATGTTTTCATTTTTGTGTAATGTGTATCTATTTGTTGTCATTACTGTGTTGTTTGTTTGTTCGTCTTATATTATTAAAAAAAACATGTATGGATGATTATAATGTAATTTGTCTGAATTAAATGGAATTGAATAAGGAATCCACTTTTTATTCTTTGATGTTTTAATGGCCTGTCACTAGGTCGCTATTTAAAACTATCGTTATACTTTTATCACTGATTAAAATCCTGTGCCTTCTACATCCTTTTCACGGTGAAATATGAATCTATACAAAGCAGAAGTTGTTTGAATAGTTAGCATAGCATAGCATGTGCGCCTGTAGAATACACATACACGAGTAACTCCTTATTCCTCCTCCTCCGTGCGTATTTGTGACAATCAAATTCAAGAAAATATTTTATTTATAATTTTCAAGTAATCGCGGTTTTTTTAAAACCCGAAAAAATATTGTGGCGCCTTAATGAAAAAACGTATATACTCGCTGAATACTGTATTCGGTCCTTCTTGACGCTTATAATAATGTGGCGTTAATGAACGCAACCATAAGCGCTGGCAACACCAGACTATAGAGTCTATGGGCCACTCAGATTTTCACGATACAGCCGTTACAACTCTGATTCGCGTAGCATGATAATTTTACTTACAATCAGTATTACGTTTTACAGAAACCCTTCCTCCAATGTTCACAGTGTTATAGTGTGTAATCATTAGGAAAGTTTATATATTGTATCAATCTGTATTACTTCCATGCTGATTTTCATTTCCGTCGAACCTTGCCGTCGTAAGGGCGAAACAAAAGGGAACGAGCATTATCTTCGTGTGTTCCCAAAGTGGTGACCCCGACGTGATAGGGAGTTTACATCTCGCGAAGCGAACTCCTGTGACTGTACATGAGATACAAGCTCCATACTACGGTCATTGTCACCTAAAAACGAGCTACCCTGCGGTAGTCCGCAGGGTAGCTCGTTTCGAGACTCCATGTTTTTCATATCAGTCCCCGCATTCCAGCCGTTTACGTTCCCGAGTACGTTCTGTTATAACCCTTATTACAAGGCTATAAAGTCTACATCGGCACTCTACAATTATTGGCTCATCTTTCAGTACAAAGTTGCTGAATTGCAATCATCGCGCATTAGCGAAACACTAATACCAAGTAATTCAGTTAGAGTCTGGTCTGGACGCCGTCGCGTAAACCTAAATTTCCACCGAAATTTCGGCAACTCATCTCAAGATAAGAGATTAAGAAAGTCATTTTCTTGTTAGTATAATTATATTAACTTAATATTGGTGTCATTAAAGTAAAAGTGTAACTGTGGTTTGTGTCAATTAAAAGGTGGTTTGTAGAAAAATAGTTTTTTTTTAAAAAGACAAACGGGATCGGCCTTGTAACAAATTGGTGTCAGAAGTGGGATACCAGAGACGAAGTCTTACGACGTTGAGTCAGACAGACACTGGTATTCTGAATCCCGAGCCTCCCGTTCATTGACCGACATTGGACGACGGTCAGCCTCCGCTCTTCAGCGTGATCCCGCTCCAGCCACAGCACATTGGACGACGGTCAGCCTCCGCTCTCTAGCGTGAGCCCGCTCCAGCCACAACACATTGGACGACGGTCAGTCTCCGCTCTTCAGCGTGAGCCCGCTCCAGACACCGCCACCAATGCGACGCTATCATCATCAGCATCATCAGCTCCAGGGTCTAACTCACCACATCCAACCGGCCAAGAAATTCCACAGCGAACCGTGTGAAAATTCCAACTCCCACGCGTCATAGCGACATAATGCTGACGCCGAGCTTCGTGTTACTGTGAGTGTTTCTTGTGTCTATAATTTCAAAGTGAATCGTGTCCCGGATTTCTAAGTTTTTGCTATATTTCTGTAAGTAATTGTATGTACACTGTTTCACGTATTCTAACTTTAATTTTTCATAAATTGTAAAAGTTGTCCAACATATCATATTAGTAGCCATGTCCGTTAAAGCAGAGAATGAAAAATCTGACAAAATTACCCTGTCCGTCTTAACTAAATTCATAAAGACATATAACGGGGACAGGGAGACACTACCTGCATTTCTCACAAATTGCGAGAATGCAATGTCTCTGGCAACACAAGACCAACAAAATGTGCTCTGTAAGTTCATAATTTCCCAGATGGAAGGGAAAGCACAGGTAGCATGTAGCCTAAAATCGTTTGGAAATTAGTCAGAACTTAAAACCTTCCTCAAGTCCACCTTTGGGGAGAAAAAACACGCAACACATCTCTTATCAGACTTACAGCATTGCAAACAACTATCTAATGAAGATGTTACGCAATACTCTCTACGAATCGAGTCAATACTGACCCGAATTCAGTCGGACACTCATCACAGCTGTAAAGACGAAAGGGAATTACCCGGTCGTATAGCAGCCATGGAAGACCTGGCCCTCAACACTTTCATGCTAGGCCTAAGTTCTTCCATATCAAACATTGTTCGGTGCAAAAATCCCTTAACTCTCAACGAAGCGATTCAATACGCTATAGATGAAGAAAAGTTATTTAACCTATCGAAACCTAAGCCAGCCAAACAATGTTCAACATGTAATAAAGTAGGCCATAGTTCATCGGAATGTTTCAAAAACAAAAGGTCTAACTTTAATCCCCAAAAACCATATCATAAGGTCTTCATTTCCCACTGGGACTCAAATAAAAATAATAATTCTAATACTAATTCTAATACCAATATCAATGCTAATTCTAATACTAACTCCAATGCTAATCCTAACGCGCAAACTTGCAGATATTGCAAAAATTTCGGTCACACTATAGAACAATGTCGTAAAAGGCAGTTCAATATGCAACGCCGCGAAAATACGGACTCTACGCAGCACAATGCGTTTACGCATATATATGAATGTGACGCCGATAGTCATAACGACCCCGCTGAATCTCGCGATAATTTAAACTAAACCGGATTTTGATGCCGTGTCCGTCAAAATCTATACAAAATTATAATGGCACGACTCCTACTAAATCAACATCTCAGTCAAAGTTACTGAGTCCTACTAATTCTACATCTCAGTCTAAGTTGCTGAGTCCTACTAATTCTACATCTCAGTCAAAGTTACTGAGTCCTACTAATTCCACACCTCGGTCAAAGATGCCGAGTCCTACTAATCCTACAACTCAAACTCAAACTCAAACTCAAAAGCATTTATTTCAATTAGACCATTACAGGCACTTTTGAATGTCAGAAAAACAAATAAGGCTAAGCTACAGTCACAGACACAAGGCATAATAACTTGTGAAAGTACTGTAGTTGCCCATTCCAAAGCGTAGATCTCTATGGAGAAGAATGGGCAAGAAACTCCATGGACACTCTTTTCAAACAAAATATTGTACAAAATCTTGGTTACAACATTCATGTTGAGATTAAACATATGTGAGAACGATGTAGAAATACGTGCACGTTAAGAGCGTCCAGAGTAAAACATTATATCAACAATTTAAAAACAAAGTAAGTAGTTAAAATAAACCATGGCAGCCTAGAGATGACCAGTCCCAACTGACAGCGCCCGTTCACGAACATGACGCATGGATCAGCCCCATTCAGCTCAACCATATTGAAGGGAGCTAAATGACCCGACACACCCGCCACCATCAGCGAGACATTTGAGTGAGCATGACATTCTCTCAGCCACCAGGGCAAATTCAAGTCAATGAAAGATAACTAAATGTAAATGGTAGCTTTACAGTACATAGTACTCACACATGTGCTATGCAATTATATAATACTAAGAGATTGAATTTATACAATGCAAAGATATTATTACAATCTTCTGCAGCTTCCACAATAACTTCACATGGTAATAAATTAGTTTGCCCCTATGCTTGTGGAGCAGGACCAGCAGTGAGCCAAGCATTTTTATCATCAATGTAATCCCCCAATTTATAATATGCTTGCCTACATAGTGTGCGTTTTATACAAGATTTAAATTTCGTCTCGTTTAGTTGTAGAATGTGGGGAGGTATTTTATTGTAACATTTTAAACAGTACCCCATGAAAGATGAGTCTACTTTAGCTAACCTAAAACCTGGCTGTACTAGTTCGTCCCTGTTTCTAGTACTATAGTGGTGCCTGTCACCTCTTTTACTAAATAAATGCAGATTTTTCCTAACGTACATGATGTTTTCATAGATGTATTGACAAGGTACTGTCATGATGTTAATTTCCTTAAACAGTTCTCTTAGAGAGTCACGCCTACGTAGATCATATAAGGCTCTGATAGCTCTTTTCTGCAGAATAAATATAGATTCGATGTCTGCAGCCCGTCCCCATAGTAAAATACCGTATGACATAATACTATGAAAATAACTAAAATAGACCAGCCTCGCGGTATCTACATCAGTAAATTGACGGATTTTTCTAACAGCATATGCTGCTGAACTCAGCCGTCCTGCAAGAGATGTTATATGCGGACCCCATTGTAGGCTTGAGTCGAGCGTGATCCCCAGGAAAACAGTTTTTTCGACGAATTCTAGTTTCTCTTGATTCAATACTATGTCACTATTACTACTTTTGACATTCGGTAGAGCAAATTTGATGCACTTCGTTTTTTTCCCATTTAATACTAAATTATTCGCGGTGAACCAATTATGAACCTGTAGTAGAGCGTTATTTACGTCGTCAAGATTTGTAGCACGTCTGTTTATCTTAAATATTAAAGAGGTATCGTCAGCAAACAACACCATCTGTGGTTGGTTTTTAAATAAATGGGGGAGATCATTTATATAGACTAAAAAGAGGAAAGGACCTAATATCGAACCTTGCGGTACACCCATACTTACTTTTAAACCCATTGAATTGACACCATTTATTTGTACTTGCTGATGTCTATCGTTCAAATATGATTTCACTAAACTGAGCGCAAGTTTACCTAAACCGTAATGTGCAAGTTTTAAGAGTAGGGTTTCGTGGTTTACGCAATCAAATGCTTTCGAGAGGTCACAGAAGATTCCTATGGCATCTTGTGCCTCTTCCCACGCAGTAAATATGTGTTTTAATAAGGTTACACCGGCGTCAGTCGTGCAACGTCCTTTGGTGAAACCATACTGTTTCTCATGTAAAATTTTATTGGTGTTAAAGTGGTTGAGCATTTGATTAAGCATTACCTTTTCAAACACCTTGCTAAAAACCGGCAACACGGATACGGGTCTATAGTTATTGGTGTCTTTACTGTCCCCGGATTTGAAAAGTGGTATTACCTTGCTGTATTTCATAAGGTCCGGGAAGACTCTTTGGTCCACACACAAGTTAAATATTAATGCTAAATACGGTGCTATAGTCTCAATAATAGCTTGACAAACTTTAATCGACATTCCCCATAGATCTTCAGTTAATTTTATTTTGATTTCCTTAAAACCTTTAATGACTGCTATGGGGTTTATATGCTTAAATTGAAACTCAACCGGACAGGCTGAAACGTTAGCTCTTAATAAATCAATAGAATGCAAGGGTGAGGAATTTAAGGTTTCAGTAGTTTTAAGTGGGATACTAGTAAAGAAATCTACAAATTCTTGAGCAACTTCGTCTTCAGAGGTTAGAAGACCACTTGTTGTCTCTAGTGTAATATCATTATTATATTTTTTATTTCTATTAGTTTCACTATTGATAATTTTCCAAACCGTCTTAATTTTATTATCGGCGGATTTAATTTTGTTGCTAATGAATAAGGCTTTAGCTACCTTACAAGTGTTTTTAAAAATTTTTGAATAAGTTGCAACATATTTATTAAAAGTTTCCGAGTTCATGTAAGGCTTAAGGCCGTACAGCTCAAACAATCGCTCCCTACTTTTCCTAATACCCTTAGTTGCCCAATCACTGAACAAAAACTTAGGGCAAATAGATTTAGTTTTCATTTTTAATGTATTATTGAACTCGGTGTAAACTACCGAAAAGAATTCCTCATAAAATTGATTTACATTTTCGACTCATTACTGACTCAAATATAGAGTAGTTTTGATAATTTGGGGGTCTGTAAACGCACACTATGACATGCCTATCCAGCTCAACACAAGACAGCTCAATATTATGTTCAACCGATAGATCAACAATATCACTACGACTCTTAAATTTAATACAATTTTTAACTAAGATTATGGAACCCCCACGAATCTTAACTTTCCGGTTAAAGCAACTGCCCACACTGTAATTTGCATAATTAATTAGCGTTTCATAGTCTTTTAACCAATGTTCAGTGAAACAAACAATTTCAAACTTTTTTTTTTCTAAAAACAATTCAATTTCAAGTTGCTTTGAAGAGAAACCTTGAATATTTTGGTGAAATAATTGCATAGAATTCTGCTTAACTTTACATCTCAGTCAAAGTTACTGAGTCCTACTAATTCTACATCTCGGTCAAAGATACCGAGTCCTAATAATTTCACATCTCAGTCGAAAACACTGAGTCCTACTATCTCAACTAATCTTACTAAACCTACACCTCAGCCAAGCCAGCTGAGTCCTGCTATTTCCATAAATCCTACTAAATCTTTAACAAAATCCACATCTCAAGCCAACGAGCTGAGTCTTACTATACCTAATGATAAAATAAAATGTCACTTATGTCACAAGGTTTCACAAAACTCTCATACTAATTCTAAACATACATCTAACTTAAAAAAGGATGATATATCTAAACCTATATACGAAATTAACGATTTTTGTAAAAAGGTAGCCTTACCTCATACTTACTTATCCACTAATCATGCTTTAGAACAGCTATGTTTCCTTATATGTAGATACTGGATCAACTATCAGTATTATCAAAGGTTCCTGTTTACTAGAAATTCCAAACTTATACAATGAAACTGTAAAATTAAAAGGCATTATTAGTTTAGAAAACCCTGTTGAAACTCTAGGTACTTTTCAAATGGAGTTTAAACTATCAAATAATACTTACAAATACAAATTCCATGTCACAAAAGATGACATCAATATTAATAATTACGATGGAATTATCGGCAGCGATTTCTGCGATTTCTTTAAATCAAATATCAATTTCTCCTCTAAGTCAATGTCTATATTGAATCATTCTATTCCTATTACCTATACTCAACCATCGTATAATATTCCAGCTCGTTCCGAAGCGGTTATCGAATGCAATGTATCTAATTACTTTCCTGAGCTATATCATAACAACGAAACTCTCGTACTAGATCATACCTTAAGTGAAGGTGTGTATGTTGCAAATTGCATAGTCTCAATCAAATCAAATAAGAAAACAAACATAACTATCCTAAATACCACAGAGACTGACATTGAAGTAAAAGATTATCACGTCACCGTAACACCGTTTGAAAATAATTCTTCAGATTCTATATCTTGTTACCACATTAATGCTATTTTATCATGTAATAAATCTGATCGCATAGATAAAGTTCTAAGTCTTATCCGCTGCTCCCATTTAAACAATGAAGAGAAAAAAGCTCTCTTAGAATGTTGTTCACAATATACAGATATTTTCCATATCGAAGGTGAGCCCTTAACCTTCACGAATGCTATAGCACATACTATTAATACAGGTGATACACCACCTATTAATGTTAAATCATATCGGTTCCCCGAATGCCACAAGGAGGAAGTCGATTCCCAAATTCGTAAAATGCTAGATCAGGATATTATTCGACCTTCTATTTCGCCTTGGAGCGCTCCAGTCTGGGTAGTACCGAAAAAGATGGACGCTTCTGGCAAACGAAAATGGAGAATAGTCATTGACTACCGCCGTCTCAATGATGTCACTGTTTCCGAAACTTATCCATTACCTCTTATCACTGATATCTTAGACCAATTAGGTCATTCTAAATGTTTTAGCACACTGGACCTTACCAGTGGCTTTCATCAGGTAAAGACCAGCCCTAAAGACGCGCCTAAAACAGGCTTCACAGTTAGCACAAATTCAAGCATGTCTGGACACTATGAGTTTACCAGGATGCCTTTTGGGTTGAAGAATGCCCCTGCCACATTTCAGCGCCTTATGAATGCGGTGTTATCAGGCTTACAAGGCCTCCATTGCTATATCTACGTAGACGATTGCATCGTGTACAGTCAAAATTTACAAGATCACATGAATAAACTACAACTAGTATTTGATAAATTTCGCGAATATAATTTGAAACTCCAACCGGACAAGTGTGGGTTTCTTAGGCATGAAGTGACTTACCTTGGCCATATTATCACCGATAAAGGTGTATCTCCAAATCCTGAAAAAGTTAATGCAGTTTCGCAGTTTCCAATTCCTAAAAATCCTAAAGATATTAAGTCATTCTTAGGCCTAATAGGCTATTATCGCCGATTCATCGAAAACTTTTCTAAGTTAACTAAACCACTTACCTCTTTACTAAAAAAGGATGCTGTCTTCCGCTGGAGTACAGAACAGCAACATGCATTCGATTTTCTGAAAGAAAAAATAATTACTGCCCCTTTTCTACAATACCCTGATTTTTCTCAGCCTTTTAATGTTACTACCGATGCTAGTAATTATGCAGTTGGCGCAATACTATCTCAAGGCTCCGTCGGCAAAGATAAACCAATCGCATACGCATCGCGTACCCTAAATAAACCTGAAGGCAACTACTCGACTACAGAAAAAGAGCTTTTAGCTATCTTGTTTGCTGTTAAAACTTTTCGACCATATTTATATGGATATAAATTTAAAATAATTACAGATCACAGACCCCTTGTGTGGTTATTTAATGTTAAAGATCCAGGCAGTAGACTGAGAGGTTATCGATTGTCGCTGGCGCCTCAAACTTGAAGAATATGACTACGAAATTATTTACAAACAAGGTCGCCTCAATTCTAACGCCGATGCGCTATCTCGATGCCCTATTAATTCTATTGATGTTAACAGCTTAAATAATCTTACTTATGAACAATATTTTAAAAATCAATTTACTAACCAGCTTCCTGTTTCGAATACTATTATAGAAGAATGTACTCAGGGTCTACACTTATCTAAGTTAAATACAATAGCTTGCCCTGTCTCTTTAGACTTTGATTATTCTATGCCTTATTGTGAAGAAATACTATCACAGCTCGATAATTCTGCTGACTTATTAAATTCCGAACGCGAACCTCTTACGATACGTCGCGTCAATGATAAAAACAAATCTTACTATTTCCTATTTACTAAAGTTCATCATTATGAACAAACTAGCTTTAGCAATCTAGCTTTTATTAATCAAACTCAGAAACCTACTTATCGATTGTCCAAATATAACTGACCTCGCATTACCACATTTTAGTGACCCTTTTTCTAAACTAGCTTATACCAAAGTTTATAATATGATATCGTATATTTTTCACGATACCAACATCAAAATTCATATATATAAAAATCAATTAATTTATCCTACTCCTATAGAAATTCCCAAAATATTAAAAGAAAATCATGACTCTGTTATCGCTGGTCACCCAGGATCACAACGAATGTATTCGCGTATCAAAGCTGCCTACTATTGGAAAGGCATGCGTTCCGAAGTTCCGACATCGAACAGTATGTAAAAAAAATGTAAACTTTGTCAGATCAATAAACCTTTAAGGAAATCAAATAAAGCTCCTATGGAGATAACTTCCACGTCTACTAGGCCATTTGAGCGATTAGCCCTTGACGTCGTAGGTCCCTTACCAGAAGCAGGTTTCCAAAATTTCAAATTCATCCTAACACTACAAGACGACCTAACAAAATTTACTAGCGCTTACCCGATGGTTACAGCTACTAGTGAAGAAATAGCTCAAAACCTTGTACATTTTATGTCTCTTTTCGGTTTTCCTAAAACCATTTTAACGGACCTAGGCACTTGTTTCACATCTGAATTATTTAAACAATTAACAGACATATTGAAGGTTAAAGCCCTTTTCACGACTCCGTACCACCCACAAACTAACGGAGCACTTGAACGCTCACATGCCACTCTAAAAGAATATCTTAAGTCTTTTGTTAACGAGAATCAAAATGACTGGCATTGTTACTTATTCACTGCAATATTAGCTTATAACACCACCCCTCACTGTACAACAAATTTCACTCCTCACGAATTACTATACGGTTATAAACCATCCATTCCTAACTCTTTATATGAAACCTCCGGTAATACAACATACAATGAATATATTAGAGCCTTACAATATAGAATGCGATTTAGTCGCGAAAAAGCTTTCCAAAATATACTAAACAGCAAGGAGAAATCAAAACAATATTATGACGCAAACTCCCGCGAAATTACCTATAAATCAGGAGTCATGGTGTACCTAAAACACCACCACAGGCTTCGTAAAGCATTATCGCCTATATGGAAAAGCCCCTATAAAATTAAAAAAGTACACAACAAACATAATGTAACCCTTCAAGTCGGCCGTAAATAAAATACCAAACCAACGAAATAAAACCTGCAACATCTTAACATAATATATACTATGTCTCTTTTCAGAACGATTTGCTGCCATGGCACTTTAAGCCACAGCCTCACCGAATCGAGCATCATTCCTATCTACCATAGCCCCGGAATCTATTTTGAACCTATTAATAATATTAATTTTTACAATAATATTTTTTTTAATATTATTTTTATTGGAAAGTTATCACTCATGTTGATTTAGTCTCTTTAGAACCTTACCTTAACAAAATTGAAACTCTACTACATGAAACTCTGAATCTCTGTAACAAAATTCAATCACAAGACCCGCAAGATTTTAACATGTGCAAGGATGTATGTCTACGGTTGATGAAGTGGCTTCTAGGTTAAGAGATATGGAAGTATTTTCGGTTTTTGATTTGTCAGAAGGATTCCATCATTGCCCACTTACAGAGGAGGCTTCATGGAAATGTTGTTTCGCTACACCACTTGGAGTTTATAGATATTTAGTTCTTCCCTATGGTGTAACCAATGCACCTGAAGTTTTCCAAGATCAGATGGAATTTTACTTTGGTTCGATACCTAATGTGTTATGTTGGTTCGATGATATAGTAGTCATGGGTAAAAATGAAATTGAACATGATAAATCTGTTGAGGAATTGTTAAAAAGAGCAAAAGAAATAGGAGCAGTTTTTAACAAAGATAAATTACAGTACAAGCAAAGAGAAGTTAAGTATATTGGCCAAATATTCAGCAAAGAAGGTATGCGAGTTGATGGTGATAGAGTAGAGTCTTTATTACAGTTAAAGTCACTTAGTTCTAAAGAAGAATTACAAAGATTAATTGGTTCATTTAATTATGTTAGAAGATATGTACCTGAAATGGCAGAATTAATGTCACCCTTATGTAAACTGTTGAAAAAAGATGTTGATTTCCAGTGGTTGCCACATCATGAGAAAAATCTAAGTGATTTAAAGTGTAAAATTTCTTAGGCACCAGCTTTGAGCCCATTTTGTACTGATAAAGAAATAATTCTGCAGTGTGATGCTTCAAAAAATGGTGTTGGGTGCTGAATGTTTCAAAAAGATGATAAAAATATTTTTCAACACACTTGCTCATAAAATGGCTCTAATTTCACCGCAATTAGGCACATAATGACACCTATAATCAAACTGTGACTTTTTCATTGCTATTATTCACAAGTGAGTTATAGGGTTTTTTTATTTTATTTTATTGGTTTAGTTGCTTTGTTTTTAAAAAGTTTCGATACAAAAAACAATCGTGTTCAATAGTACAATAGTACATTATGGTACAAGTGAGTAATGTTGGTGATTACCGCTGAGGCGCCATTGAGAGCCGAGGACGGTAATCATCAATACACACGTGTATCATACGACGTTTTTCAACACACTTGTAAAGAAAATAATACTAAAAATTCATTTTATTTAGTAGATAAAAAGTTTATTTAAAGAAACAATTAGTAAATGTGCAGTTAGTAAAATTATAAGTAACTGTTTTTGATGGCCATGGTTCTCTACGTATTTTACAGTTATATTTGTTAGTTCTTGTATCCTAAATGCACCAGTTACACCAAATATTAAAGCAACCTGAAAAAAAGAAACAACAATTAAGTTCAACACACAACACAGGCTGAAGTCACATAGATATTTAAAATTAATTTAACTAACCTTAGTAGCCAGATATTGGTTATATGGAGACGATAAAAACTTTGATTCCTTGCTTCTAAATCCATCGAATAGTCTCTTGGTGATAGTTTAGATAAGCTGACACATTAGAGTATGTTTTTTAAGTCCACTCCATTCTTTGTTCGGACTGTACTTTTTAACATTGAGTGTTACACCACAAAGAGATAGGTTTGCACTTAGAAAATAATTCTTTAAAATACGCCATGAACACATTTTTATGAAAAAGACTGCGTATTCTTGTTGTTTTGCCATTGTGTGAAATTTTGTACGCCAATAGATATTTGTCCTTGGAATTTTCAGGTAGTAAACATTCCATAACGCTAAGGGCTTCACATCTTAAATCGGGCGGAATACAACATAAATTATTTTCTTCACAACTATTACTTGTAGACATTTTAATTAATAAATAACTATAATTTCAACAGTGAAAACGAATTGTGAAAATAATTTCGTAATGGCGGGAAAAATTAATCAGTTTTCATAGACTAAATAATGAGATTTCTTTTTTTTTGGCTTTTCGCGGATAGCGTTTTATCCACGTACAAAATGGGGAATTCAAAGTTTTCTTTATTACAGAGAAAACTAATTTATACTTGAGTGAAAGTTTTATATATTAAAAATGTACAAGTTGAAATTATCTATTTAAATACGAAGTTGCATGAAATGAGCGAGAAATAAGTACATTAATTTATTTGTACTATTGAACACGATTGTTTTTTGTATCGAAACTTTTTTAAGAACAAAGCAACTAAACCAATAAAATAAAAAAAAAAACCCTATAACTCACTTGTGAATAATAGCAATGAAAAAGTCACAGTTTGATTATAGGTGTCATTATGTGCCTAATTGCGGTGAAATTAGAGCCATTTTATGAGCAAGTGTGTTGAAAATAAATTAATGTACTTATTTCTCGCTCATTTCATGCAACTTCGTATTTAAATAGATAATTTCAACTTGTACATTTTTAATATATAAAACTTTCACTCAAATATAAATTAGTTTTCTCTGTAATAAAGAAAACTTTGAATTCCCCATTTTGTACGTGGATAAAACGCTATCCGCGAAAAGCCAAATAAAAAGAAATCTCATTATTTAGTCTATGAAAACTGATTAATTTTTCCCGCCATTACGAAATTATTTTCACAATTCGTTTTCACTGTTGAAATTATAGTTATTTATTAATTAAAATGTCTACAAGTAATAGTTATGAAGAAAATAATTTATGTTGTATTCCGCCCGATTTAAGATGTGAAGCCCTTAGCGTTATGGAATGTTTACTACCTGAAAATTCCAAGGACAAATATCTATTGGCGTACAAAATTTCACACAATGGCAAAACAACAAGAATACGCAGTCTTTTTCATAAAAATGTGTTCATGGCGTATTTTAAAGAATTATTTTCTAAGTGCAAACCTATCTCTTTGTGGTGTAACACTCAATGTTAAAAAGTACAGTCCGAACAAAGAATGGAGTGGACTTAAAAAACATACTCTAATGTGTCAGCTTATCTAAACTATCACCAAGAGACTATTCGATGGATTTAGAAACAAGGAATCAAAGTTTTTATCGTCTCCATATAACCAATATCTGGCTACTAAGGTTAGTTAAATTAATTTTAAATATCTATGTGACTTCAGCCTGTGTTGTGTGTTGAACTTAATTGTTGTTTCTTTTTTTCAGGTTGCTTTAATATTTGGTGTAACTGGTGCATTTAGGATACAAGAACTAACAAATATAACTGTAAAATACGTAGAGAACCATGGCCATCAAAAACAGTTACTTATAATTTTACTAACTGCACATTTACTAATAGTTTCTTTAAATAAACTTTTTATCTACTAAATAAAATGAATTTTTAGTATTATTTTCTTCACAAGTGTGTTGAAAAACGTCGTATGATACACGTGTGTATTGATGATTACCGTCCTCGGCTCTCTTGAGACCCTCACCTCTCAGCGGTAATCACCAACATTACTCACTTGTACCATAATGTACTATTAAGATTAGTTGCCTGTGTTTCTAGGACTATGAATAGTGCTGAAATTAATTATAGCCAAACTGAGAAAGAGCTATTAGCAATTTATTATGGTACACAAAAAATTCACAAGTATGTATATGGATGTAATTCTGTAAGTGTCGAAACTGACCATAAGCCCTTGTTACCAATTATGTCAAAACAGATTAGTAAGATTGGGTCACTTAGATTGAGACGTTTAAGGTTAAAATTATTAAAATACCGTTTAAATCTGGTGTATGTTCCTGGGAAGCTGATACAGTTTGCTGATATGCTGTCAAGGAATAGTAGAAAATTAATTGAGAAAGATGCTGAGGTGTTGGAAATGGTACATTCAGTTTCAGTACATTTACCTATGAGTTCAGAAAGAAAAATTGAATTTAGACTAGCAACTAGTAAAGACAGAATTTTGACAGAGATTACTAAGTATTACTTTAGTGGATGGCCTCATGAATCTAAGGTTTCCACGGAATATAAACCATATTATAAACTTAAGGATGATATTTATGTTGAGGCAGGATTAGTGTTTGTTGGTTCTAAAATCATTGTACCAGAATCTTTGAGATCTTATGTTCTAAATTTGATTCACCAAGGACACCCTGGGATAAATAAAAGTATGAATAGAGCTAGACAGCTATTTTATTGGACAGGTATGGCTGAGAATATTAAAAATGTTATTGTTAAGTGTAGAACATGTGAAAAATTTAGACCTAAAAATTATTATGAGCCTATGTTATGCCATAAGATACCTAAGCAGAGATTTAGTAAAATTGGAACAGATATATTAGAGTTTGCTAGTAAATCATACTTAGTGATTGTTGATTACCTATCACATTGGCTTGAAATAATTCCACTGTTAGGTAAGAGTTCTAAATCCATAATTAATGCAATGCAAGAAGTTTTTACTATAGATTTGGTTACCCAGAGACTATACTTGCTGATAATAATCCGTTTTTGTGAGTGTAAACAGTACTACAAGTCCAAAGATATACAAATTGTCACTAGTAGTCCACATTATCATAGAAGTAATGGGTTAGCAGAAAAGGCTGTACATACTCGTATTGCTAAGACTTTGCTAAAGAAATCTTACGCGGAGAACATTGATTATAGAGATTCTATTTTACATTATAATAATACGCCTTTAACTGGCTTACAGATCTCACCATCACAAATTTTACATAGTAGACGACTAAGAACTAACTTGCCTACTAGCAGTATGGCTCTGGAACCAAACATAGAGAAAAATTTTGATATATTGTTGAATATGAGAAAGTCTGTAACTAAAAACTATCATGATAGGAAAGCTAGAAGAAAGGAACAAAGCTTTGAGATAGGGGAACAAATAGTGTATAAAACTGATAAGGAAAAAACTTGGAAAAAGGGGACAGTATTAAATAAAGCTATAGAACCTAGGTCATACATAATAAGTGGTAATTCTAGACCACTAAGAAGAAATACTTATCACATGAAAAAGTCTCAAACTAATGTAAGTCATGGTTCTAGAGGTATGTTTATAGATATAAGCGACAATGATTGTCAATTAAGTTCACCTAGCTGTTCACAAAGTGTTTTACCTGAGGTAGGAAATAATAATAATTCAAGTTTGCCTCATACTAGATCTGGCAGAATAATTAAACCTAGACAACTTTTAGATTTGTAATGACTAATGGCTAACCAATGTTGATTGAACTGAAAATAGTTTTGTGTTGATTTGTTTAAATGTTTACAAGAATAATAATGCTTAAGGGGGAGGTGTTCTAGAACAGTTATGTTTTATCTATGGTAAGTTATAGACGTCATCTATGGGAGATGGTCTATGAACATGATGTGGAATTCTGATTGAATAAAGTTTAAATGTTAAATCCTTTTACATCTTTAATTATAAAACAAGGGAGACCGGGAGGGTGAGTTATTTCGGGGAACTCTGCCAGCACTTGTGCGAAAGCAGAATTCGAGGGGGCTACAGCTTTGACACTGGGTTGTTCTGACGTCGCAGTGGAGACAAGGGCAGAAAGATTGGTGACGCCATCTATTAACCGCCTAGTGCGACAATCTGGAAGCAGGTGATAATATGCCAAAAAATCCGAGCCAATAATCGCACTATTGACGTCGGCGACATTGAATGTCCAGGTGAAATTACGACGGAGACGAAAGTTAAATGTGATTGTTCCGAATGTCTGTATGCTGCTACCATTAGTAGCACAGAGACCATAATCGGTCGGTTTCCTTCGATTAGAAAGCCAACGGTGGGGGTAACAGCAAAGATCCGATCCATTATCAATTAAAAATTGTCGCTTAGAGACTTGATCAGTTACGAAGAGGCGACGGCTGAGGGGTTGATTGTTTTCGCAATCAGTCGCCGCCGCTACGGACTGCTCCTTGGGTTTTCCGCCGCCAATTACAGGGTGAGATGCATTTTCTGGCGCTAGTACCGTATTTCCGATGGTACCAGCAGCGCTTTTCAGTCCGGGCAGGAGTACTGTTGCGCGAAGACAGCCTGCTGCGGTTCTGAGATCTGAAGCGATCAGATCTCAGAGCAGCAATCTGATTGCCTAACTCGTATATCCGCTCCAAGAGACTATTTAGTGTAGGTGTACCTGTAGCAGTAAAAACGTTTGCCTGGCTTGGCTGAGCTTCAACAATTTTCAATTCAATTCATTTATTTGTCAGATAAATTAAAATATCCATACAGTCACAAACACAATTCGACAAAACACAAAAATATACAACATCTTTAATAACAATATATAACATCTTTAAAATCTAAACACATTACATATAAAATTAAAATAATAATTTAAAATAGTAACTTAAGGAATTTTATTATAAACATACTAATTTAGAATAACAAGATCAATTCCATTTATTAAATAACAATAAATAAACATAAACAAGGCTAATAAAAATATTTTCATCTCCCCAAGCCCTAAACATGGGCGCATGTAGGGCCAACCAATGCCGCTTGAATGGCCCGTCTAACCTGTCGGCGACGACGGCGAGGAGACCGTTGCTGCTGCCCCTCACTCTGCCCACTATCGAGGCTGCCCTCCTGCGCAAAGTGGCATAAAAACAGTCTACGCGCATATTGGCGAACATCTCCGACGCGCTGCAGAAGCGAGGCAGCCGCAGCAACGCCCTCGGTGCGTTATTATATTGAACTCGGAGGGCACCGTAGGCTTTCTGCGAGTATGACACCCACAGGCTGTTCGTATAAAATGCAGTACAGTAGGCTCGAAACAAGGTGACTTTAACTTCCTTGGAGCTACGAGCAAACCTGCGAGCTATCATGTTCGCCTTCACCGACAGCGCCCTCCGTTCCCGCTCAATATCTGCGTCATCCCTCAAGTCAGGCGTCACAATATGGCCTATGCCAGCCAATAGAAATTGGGCTTCAGCTTGTGCCAAAATGGTGGCAGCTATCTCTGGCTTAGAGTGAGTATTAGCTTGTTCATGCTATGCGCGCAGGGCAATGTTTTCAGCTTCAAGCATATTTAAATGTGCTTGGAGTTCATAAGACATAGTGAAGAAACTCAAAATTTTAATAAACCATGCAAAATCCACACAAAACACCGAGCTAGGAGTAGTTATTCTACCCGTGGGTAAGCGGTGAGGGTTAATATAAGTACAATATGAGCATGCAAATGTGAAACAACACAAACAAAAAATTATAAGAATGTGCAAACACTAATAAAATAAACGCAAAAATTTAAAAACAAAAATTAAGTACACAGATATTAAGACGGAAAAAATCTAGTATCGTTTGGCAGGCGGAGGGGGGCGGGAGGGGGTGGGGAAGAGGGGGGAGGTTACCCCTTGGCCCCTGGCACTACTCCCATGAAAAGGCAATGCACCGTTCTTGGGAAAAACCAATTATTGTAACCTAACCTCAAAACACTTTATATTCGCCTAAAAAGCGTAGTTGAAGTAGCCACTCCGTTGAGTCTACGCTACGTTTAGCGCAGTCGAGGGAAGCCCAGTCGACCTTCCTTCCAGCACCGCATTGAAGGTGCGCTTTCCTCTCGCCGTCCGATTCATGCCAGAGTCCCTCAAGGCTCAGTTATTTCACCACTCGCCTTCACGCTTTATACCAGCGACATCCCCACGAGCGGTCTGGCCGAGTTAGCTCTTTTCGCTGACGACACGGCCATTTACTACTCGGGTAGGAGCCCCAACAACATCACTCGCATCCTCCGAAAATCCGCAAACGCCCTCGGCGCTTGGTTCCGGAAATGGAGGATCGAGGTCAACCCAGAAAAGAGCCTGGCTGTTCTTTTCTCGCGCCCGCGTCAATCTTTCCCGGACACCCCCAGACCGATCACCATGTTTGGCAAGCCGATCCCTTGGGAGAAGCAAGCTAAATATCTGGGAGTCATCCTCGACCGACGTCTCTCCTTCAGTGAGCACATAAAGACGGTCCGTTCGCGGGCCGCTTTCGCTCTCGGTAGGCTCCACTCCGTGCTGAATGCGCGCAGCAAGTTGTCACTTAAGTGCAAGTTGCGTATTTTCACAGCGTGCATTCGGCCAATCATGACTTACGCTTGTCCCGTGTTCGCACACGCCAAACCCCACCTTATCCATAGGAAGCAGACCCTCCAGAACCGATTTCTCCGCAACGCCTCGGGTGCTCCTTGGTTTGTTAGGAACGAACGCCTCCACCTAGACTTCAAAATCCCCGCCATCAAGCAGTGCATGAAGCGCCTCACCAAGCGCTACATGGACTCGGCCGAGAAGCACCCCAACCCCCTCATCTCATCGACCGCCCGATACGTCCCCTCTCAGATCTCTAGAATCAGACGACCTAGACAGACATTTGACGAACTTGACGACCCTATCACTCTCCTTCAGGAAGCCAGTACATTACGAAAGAACAGATACAAACCGCGATTCCGTACCCGGCCTCGCCGCCAAGGCCCACCGCGACCCTCCTGTAACGTCCGTCCCTTGCTCGACAAGCCAGCCCGTGACGCTGAGCAAGTAGCTTTAAATTCCCCTTTAAATAATATAGACCCAGCCAACCCTTGCTGCCCTCCCCTCAATGACGCACTGAGCCTAGGTCCGAACCCCACAGGGGGTGCCCTCAGTGACCGGTCATTTAATTTAAATCCTTAGTTAGTAAGCCCTGGCTGGGGGCCTTAAAGTAATTTTTGGCCACCACAGGATTGTCCGGTTAAGCAAATGACAGCCTCTCTAAGCTGAACTGCGAGTGGTCATACCAAAAAGAAAAGCACCGCTCTCTTTTCACTTGGAGTCGTCGTGGGAACAGCATCGTGAGAACGTCACTCTGTCGGTTGTATTTTTCATTTACGTGTTACTGTTTATTTTGCTACTTTCTCTTAATTTGTTATTTCTGTTGAGGAGTGTATTTTTCTTTCGTGTGGTTAATTTGTAAGTTAGTTTTTAATATTAAATTGTTGTTAAATTGTTGTCAGTTTGTCTATTTGAATTAATTCTGTTAGGAACTTGCATAATTATTTTAAAAAAAAGTCACTTCTGGTCTAATTTCCAAGATCAGAAGTGGGATTCTTCCCATTTCTATAGCCCACTATTCGCTTGGTTTAATCATAAATTCCCTCATTTTTATTTTTGTCTCGATTTATTTTTCTGTTGTGTTCTTAGAAGTTACATTTTTGGTTATTTGTGTCTGGTTAGGGTTACTTAGTGTTACTGGTATACGATTGAGCGCTTGCTAGACAATTAGTTTGGTGTTTTTCAATTGTCTTGGGTTAGGGAGTTAGGATGGCAGACCGCGAACGCGATCGTAGTCGTAGTCGCAATCGCAGCCACAATAATAACTCGCGCCGTGACTATAGTCTTCACCGCGACCGTCGCGATTCTCGTCTCATTAGTCAGGGGCGGCAAAATAGTAGGCGCCGCGAACGATCCTCTCATGAAAACGACACGTTAAGGCTCGAGATACAAACGATGATGTCTCGCCTTAAAGCACTAGAAGATAAAACAAGGGCTTCACCCTTGCCGGTGCGTTCGTGTGACCGTAATAGAACTTTAGATTGTGTACGTAGCCGACGGGCATCGAGGTACCAGCGAACACCGTCACTGGAACGTAATATGTTACGATCACCGGGTCGAATAGAATCACGTAGCGTGCATCATTCGTCATCACCGCCGCCGGAGCGCCGCCGACGTTTAGTTTCACCCTTGCCTAGAGAAACCGTGCCTCAACATATGTCACCAACCCGCGGACATAGCTACCGTCGTTATTCGCATTCTCGTTCTAGAACACCGCCGTTACGAGTATCCAAACGCGTATCTGAGCAGGCGTCTGTGCATGTGTCTGACCATTTAGCTAGGAACGAGAATGAAAGTTCGAATTCAGCACAGGCTACGGTAACTGATCGTATCGTTGATGCTATTCGATCAATTAATACTGCGGGTAGATCTCAGCATTTTTACATTTCAAACTTTGATCCTACCCTACATAATATTAATGATTGGTGTGCGGAGGTCGATCGCGCTAAAATTTTAAACAATTGGAATGATTACGAATGTTTGTCGCGTATTGGTAATTGCTTAAAGGTGGCGCTCGATCGTGGCTTAACGAATGGGTAAGTCATGACCGTTCGTGGAGCAACTTTAAAAAAGAATTTAAACCTTTGTGCCCTAGAGTACCTGACGTCGCGAACATTTTATATGACGTTATGAACAAGAATTCCGATAATTATGCCACGTATGCGGATTACGTGCGTCGGTCATTACTTCGTTTACGAATAGTGCGTGGACTTAGTGACGAGCTAATTTCGGCAATAATAATCCGTGGTGTAACGGATCCCAATATAAGAGCGTCGGCCACTAACGCTGTTGCCCAATGATTTAGCGGAATACTTTTCGATCTACGTTAAGCCAAATAACACTAGTACATCAAAAAGTGCCGCGTTTCGTTCTGCGAAAGATAAACAAACTGCAGATTCTTCTCGTAAACGTAATTTAAACGACGTTAAGTGTTTTTCTTGCGGTGAATTAGGACATAGACAGGCAATGTGTACCAAGAAACCGAGAACTGACCAACAGCCAAGTGGTTCGTCAAATAATTCTTCGAGTAACCCTACATCCGTTTCTGTAACAAATAGGTCCGAAACTTGTAGTTTTTGTAAGAAACCGGGTCATAAAGCTGAAACGTGTTTCGCTAAGCAAAGATCAGAAGCTGCAAACAAAAGTAGTGTTAATCTCTGCAACGAGTTTGTAAACAACAACAATAATGATGTTGTTGTAGCGATTATACAGGACGTAGCGGTTGATATTTTGATTGATAGTGGGTCCACTATATCCTTAATTTCGTCTTCGTTGCTTAGACATTTTAATTGTTCACGTAAGCCAGCGCTTCGTATCTTAAAGGGGTTAGGTACTCAAGAGGTCGAGAGTACTAGTTACGTGACGTTACCTATTGAATTAACCCTCGAGGTAGATTTGCTTGTAGTGTCTGCCGAATATATGAACACGTCGATCATTGTAGGAACGGATGTTCTTAATAGGGACGGTGTTAGGTACGTTCGCACTAGAGATTGTCAGACACTTACAAGAAGCGTTAAAAACTTGCATGAGGTAATGAACATACAGTCCGAGACTTCGATTCCAATTAATACACCCCTAGTTGACGGATATTTAGATAAATTATTGGAAATAATTAATAATTTCTCTCAGTATTTTATTTCTGGTACTGCAACATCAACGGTAAATACAGGGTGTATGTCCATTAAACTTAACACCAACACTCCTGTTTACTGTTGTTTTAATTTATTTGTACTATTGAACACGATTGTTTTTTGTATCGAAACTTTTTTAAGAACAAAGCAACTAAACCAATAAAATAAAAAAAAAAACCCTATAACTCACTTGTGAATAATAGCAATGAAAAAGTCACAGTTTGATTATAGGTGTCATTATGTGCCTAATTGCGGTGAAATTAGAGCCATTTTATGAGCAAGTGTGTTGAAAATAAATTAATGTACTTATTTCTCGCTCATTTCATGCAACTTCGTATTTAAATAGATAATTTCAACTTGTACATTTTTAATATATAAAACTTTCACTCAAATATAAATTAGTTTTCTCTGTAATAAAGAAAACTTTGAATTCCCCATTTTGTACGTGGATAAAACGCTATCCGCGAAAAGCCAAAAAAAAAGAAATCTCATTATTTAGTCTATGAAAACTGATTAATTTTTCCCGCCATTACGAAATTATTTTCACAATTCGTTTTCACTGTTGAAATTATAGTTATTTATTAATTAAAATGTCTACAAGTAATAGTTGTGAAGAAAATAATTTATGTTGTATTCCGCCCGATTTAAGATGTGAAGCCCTTAGCGTTATGGAATGTTTACTACCTGAAAATTCCAAGGACAAATATCTATTGGCGTACAAAATTTCACACAATGGCAAAACAACAAGAATACGCAGTCTTTTTCATAAAAATGTGTTCATGGCGTATTTTAAAGAATTATTTTCTAAGTGCAAACCTATCTCTTTGTGGTGTAACACTCAATGTTAAAAAGTACAGTCCGAACAAAGAATGGAGTGGACTTAAAAAACATACTCTAATGTGTCAGCTTATCTAAACTATCACCAAGAGACTATTCGATGGATTTAGAAGCAAGGAATCAAAGTTTTTATCGTCTCCATATAACCAATATCTGGCTACTAAGGTTAGTTAAATTAATTTTAAATATCTATGTGACTTCAGCCTGTGTTGTGTGTTGAACTTAATTGTTGTTTCTTTTTTTCAGGTTGCTTTAATATTTGGTGTAACTGGTGCATTTAGGATACAAGAACTAACAAATATAACTGTAAAATACGTAGAGAACCATGGCCATCAAAAACAGTTACTTATAATTTTACTAACTGCACATTTACTAATTGTTTCTTTAAATAAACTTTTTATCTACTAAATAAAATGAATTTTTAGTATTATTTTCTTCACAAGTGTGTTGAAAAACGTCGTATGATACACGTGTGTATTGATGATTACCGTCCTCGGCTCTCTTGAGACCCTCACCTCTCAGCGGTAATCACCAACATTACTCACTTGTACCATAATGTACTATTAAGATTAGTTGCCTGTGTTTCTAGGACTATGAATAGTGCTGAAATTAATTATAGCCAAACTGAGAAAGAGCTATTAGCAATTTATTATGGTACACAAAAAATTCACAAGTATGTATATGGATGTAATTCTGTAAGTGTCGAAACTGACCATAAGCCCTTGTTACCAATTATGTCAAAACAGATTAGTAAGATTGGGTTACTTAGATTGAGACGTTTAAGGTTAAAATTATTAAAATACCGTTTAAATCTGGTGTATGTTCCTGGGAAGCTGATACAGTTTGCTGATATGCTGTCAAGGAATAGTAGAAAATTAATTGAGAAAGATGCTGAGGTGTTGGAAATGGTACATTCAGTTTCAGTACATTTACCTATGAGTTCAGAAAGAAAAATTGAATTTAGACTAGCAACTAGTAAAGACAGAATTTTGACAGAGATTACTAAGTATTACTTTAGTGGATGGCCTCATGAATCTAAGGTTTCCACGGAATATAAACCATATTATAAACTTAAGGATGATATTTATGTTGAGGCAGGATTAGTGTTTGTTGGTTCTAAAATCATTGTACCAGAATCTTTGAGATCTTATGTTCTAAATTTGATTCACCAAGGACACCCTGGGATAAATAAAAGTATTAATAGAGCTAGACAGCTATTTTATTGGACAGGTATGGCTGAGAATATTAAAAATGTTATTGTTAAGTGTAGAACATGTGAAAAATTTAGACCTAAAAATTATTATGAGCCTATGTTATGCCATAAGATACCTAAGCAGAGATTTAGTAAAATTGGAACAGATATATTAGAGTTTGCTAGTAAATCATACTTAGTGATTGTTGATTACCTATCACATTGGCTTGAAATAATTCCACTGTTAGGTAAGAGTTCTAAATCCATAATTAATGCAATGCAAGAAGTTTTTACTATAGATTTGGTTACCCAGAGACTATACTTGCTGATAATAATCCGTTTTTGTGAGTGTAAACAGTACTACAAGTCCAAAGATATACAAATTGTCACTAGTAGTCCACATTATCATAGAAGTAATGGGTTAGCAGAAAAGGCTGTACATACTCGTATTGCTAAGACTTTGCTAAAGAAATCTTACGCGGAGAACATTGATTATAGAGATTCTATTTTACATTATAATAATACGCCTTTAACTGGCTTACAGATCTCACCATCACAAATTTTACATAGTAGACGACTAAGAACTAACTTGCCTACTAGCAGTATGGCTCTGGAACCAAACATAGAGAAAAATTTTGATATATTGTTGAATATGAGAAAGTCTGTAACTAAAAACTATCATGATAGGAAAGCTAGAAGAAAGGAACAAAGCTTTGAGATAGGGGAACAAATAGTGTATAAAACTGATAAGGAAAAAACTTGGAAAAAGGGGACAGTATTAAATAAAGCTATAGAACCTAGGTCATACATAATAAGTGGTAATTCTAGACCACTAAGAAGAAATACTTATCACATGAAAAAGTCTCAAACTAATGTAAGTCATGGTTCTAGAGGTATGTTTATAGATATAAGCGACAATGATTGTCAATTAAGTTCACCTAGCTGTTCACAAAGTGTTTTACCTGAGGTAGGAAATAATAATAATTCAAGTTTGCCTCATACTAGATCTGGCAGAATAATTAAACCTAGACAACTTTTAGATTTGTAATGACTAATGGCTAACCAATGTTGATTGAACTGAAAATAGTTTTGTGTTGATTTGTTTAAATGTTTACAAGAATAATAATGCTTAAGGGGGAGGTGTTCTAGAACAGTTATGTTTTATCTATGGTAAGTTATAGACGTCATCTATGGGAGATGGTCTATGAACATGATGTGGAATTCTGATTGAATAAAGTTTAAATGTTAAATCCTTTTACATCTTTAATTATAAAACAAGGGAGACCGGGAGGGTGAGTTATTTCGGGGAACTCTGCCAGCACTTGTGCGAAAGCAGAATTCGAGGGGGCTACAGCTTTGACACTGGGTTGTTCTGACGTCGCAGTGGAGACAAGGGCAGAAAGATTGGTGACGCCATCTATTAACCGCCTAGTGCGACAATCTGGAAGCAGGTGATAATATGCCAAAAAATCCGAGCCAATAATCGCACTATTGACGTCGGCGACATTGAATGTCCAGGTGAAATTACGACGGAGACGAAAGTTAAATGTGATTGTTCCGAATGTCTGTATGCTGCTACCATTAGTAGCACAGAGACCATAATCGGTCGGTTTCCTTCGATTAGAAAGCCAACGGTGGGGGTAACAGCAAAGATCCGATCCATTATCAATTAAAAATTGTCGCTTAGAGACTTGATCAGTTACGAAGAGGCGACGGCTGAGGGGTTGATTGTTTTCGCAATCAGTCGCCGCCGCTACGGACTGCTCCTTGGGTTTTCCGCCGCCAATTACAGGGTGAGATGCATTTTCTGGCGCTAGTACCGTATTTCCGATGGTACCAGCAGCGCTTTTCAGTCCGGGCAGGAGTACTGTTGCGCGAAGACAGCCTGCTGCGGTTCTGAGATCTGAAGCGATCAGATCTCAGAGCAGCAATCTGATTGCCTAACTCGTATATCCGCTCCAAGAGACTATTTAGTGTAGGTGTACCTGTAGCAGTAAAAACGTTTGCCTGGCTTGGCTGAGCTTCAACAATTTTCAATTCAATTCATTTATTTGTCAGATAAATTAAAATATCCATACAGTCACAAACACAATTCGACAAAACACAAAAATATACAACATCTTTAATAACAATATATAACATCTTTAAAATCTAAACACATTACATATAAAATTAAAATAATAATTTAAAATAGTAACTTAAGGAATTTTATTATAAACATACTAATTTAGAATAACAAGATCAATTCCATTTATTAAATAACAATAAATAAACATAAACAAGGCTAATAAAAATATTTTCATCTCCCCAAGCCCTAAACATGGGCGCATGTAGGGCCAACCAATGCCGCTTGAATGGCCCGTCTAACCTGTCGGCGACGACGGCGAGGAGACCGTTGCTGCTGCCCCTCACTCTGCCCACTATCGAGGCTGCCCTCCTGCGCAAAGTGGCATAAAAACAGTCTACGCGCATATTGGCGAACATCTCCGACGCGCTGCAGAAGCGAGGCAGCCGCAGCAACGCCCTCGGTGCGTTATTATATTGAACTCGGAGGGCACCGTAGGCTTTCTGCGAGTATGACACCCACAGGCTGTTCGTATAAAATGCAGTACAGTAGGCTCGAAACAAGGTGACTTTAACTTCCTTGGAGCTACGAGCAAACCTGCGAGCTATCATGTTCGCCTTCACCGACAGCGCCCTCCGTTCCCGCTCAATATCTGCGTCATCCCTCAAGTCAGGCGTCACAATATGGCCTATGCCAGCCAATAGAAATTGGGCTTCAGCTTGTGCCAAAATGGTGGCAGCTATCTCTGGCTTAGAGTGAGTATTAGCTTGTTCATGCTATGCGCGCAGGGCAATGTTTTCAGCTTCAAGCATATTTAAATGTGCTTGGAGTTCATAAGACATAGTGAAGAAACTCAAAATTTTAATAAACCATGCAAAATCCACACAAAACACCGAGCTAGGAGTAGTTATTCTACCCGTGGGTAAGCGGTGAGGGTTAATATAAGTACAATATGAGCATGCAAATGTGAAACAACACAAACAAAAAATTATAAGAATGTGCAAACACTAATAAAATAAACGCAAAAATTTAAAAACAAAAATTAAGTACACAGATATTAAGACGGAAAAAATCTAGTATCGTTTGGCAGGCGGAGGGGGGCGGGAGGGGGTGGGGAAGAGGGGGGAGGTTACCCCTTGGCCCCTGGCACTACTCCCATGAAAAGGCAATGCACCGTTCTTGGGAAAAACCAATTATTGTAACCTAACCTCAAAACACTTTATATTCGCCTAAAAAGCGTAGTTGAAGTAGCCACTCCGTTGAGTCTACGCTACGTTTAGCGCAGTCGAGGGAAGCCCAGTCGACCTTCCTTCCAGCACCGCATTGAAGGTGCGCTTTCCTCTCGCCGTCCGATTCATGCCAGAGTCCCTCAAGGCTCAGTTATTTCACCACTCGCCTTCACGCTTTATACCAGCGACATCCCCACGAGCGGTCTGGCCGAGTTAGCTCTTTTCGCTGACGACACGGCCATTTACTACTCGGGTAGGAGCCCCAACAACATCACTCGCATCCTCCGAAAATCCGCAAACGCCCTCGGCGCTTGGTTCCGGAAATGGAGGATCGAGGTCAACCCAGAAAAGAGCCTGGCTGTTCTTTTCTCGCGCCCGCGTCAATCTTTCCCGGACACCCCCAGACCGATCACCATGTTTGGCAAGCCGATCCCTTGGGAGAAGCAAGCTAAATATCTGGGAGTCATCCTCGACCGACGTCTCTCCTTCAGTGAGCACATAAAGACGGTCCGTTCGCGGGCCGCTTTCGCTCTCGGTAGGCTCCACTCCGTGCTGAATGCGCGCAGCAAGTTGTCACTTAAGTGCAAGTTGCGTATTTTCACAGCGTGCATTCGGCCAATCATGACTTACGCTTGTCCCGTGTTCGCACACGCCAAACCCCACCTTATCCATAGGAAGCAGACCCTCCAGAACCGATTTCTCCGCAACGCCTCGGGTGCTCCTTGGTTTGTTAGGAACGAACGCCTCCACCTAGACTTCAAAATCCCCGCCATCAAGCAGTGCATGAAGCGCCTCACCAAGCGCTACATGGACTCGGCCGAGAAGCACCCCAACCCCCTCATCTCATCGACCGCCCGATACGTCCCCTCTCAGATCTCTAGAATCAGACGACCTAGACAGACATTTGACGAACTTGACGACCCTATCACTCTCCTTCAGGAAGCCAGTACATTACGAAAGAACAGATACAAACCGCGATTCCGTACCCGGCCTCGCCGCCAAGGCCCACCGCGACCCTCCTGTAACGTCCGTCCCTTGCTCGACAAGCCAGCCCGCGACGCTGAGCAAGTAGCTTTAAATTCCCCTTTAAATAATATAGACCCAGCCAACCCTTGCTGCCCTCCCCTCAATGACGCACTGAGCCTAGGTCCGAACCCCACAGGGGGTGCCCTCAGTGACCGGTCATTTAATTTAAATCCTTAGTTAGTAAGCCCTGGCTGGGGGCCTTAAAGTAATTTTTGGCCACCACAGGATTGTCCGGTTAAGCAAATGACAGCCTCTCTAAGCTGAACTGCGAGTGGTCATACCAAAAAAAAAAAGAAAAGCACCGCTCTCTTTTCACTTGGAGTCGTCGTGGGAACAGCATCGTGAGAACGTCACTCTGTCGGTTGTATTTTTCATTTACGTGTTACTGTTTATTTTGCTACTTTCTCTTAATTTGTTATTTCTGTTGAGGAGTGTATTTTTCTTTCGTGTGGTTAATTTGTAAGTTAGTTTTTAATATTAAATTGTTGTTAAATTGTTGTCAGTTTGTCTATTTGAATTAATTCTGTTAGGAACTTGCATAATTATTTTAAAAAAAAGTCACTTCTGGTCTAATTTCCAAGATCAGAAGTGGGATTCTTCCCATTTCTATAGCCCACTATTCGCTTGGTTTAATCATAAATTCCCTCATTTTTATTTTTGTCTCGATTTATTTTTCTGTTGTGTTCTTAGAAGTTACATTTTTGGTTATTTGTGTCTGGTTAGGGTTACTTAGTGTTACTGGTATACGATTGAGCGCTTGCTAGACAATTAGTTTGGTGTTTTTCAATTGTCTTGGGTTAGGGAGTTAGGATGGCAGACCGCGAACGCGATCGTAGTCGTAGTCGCAATCGCAGCCACAATAATAACTCGCGCCGTGACTATAGTCTTCACCGCGACCGTCGCGATTCTCGTCTCAATAGTCAGGGGCGGCAAAATAGTAGGCGCCGCGAACGATCCTCTCATGAAAACGACACGTTAAGGCTCGAGATACAAACGATGATGTCTCGCCTTAAAGCACTAGAAGATAAAACAAGGGCTTCACCCTTGCCGGTGCGTTCGTGTGACCGTAATAGAACTTTAGATTGTGTACGTAGCCAACGGGCATCGAGGTACCAGCGAACACCGTCACTGGAACGTAATATGTTACGATCACCGGGTCGAATAGAATCACGTAGCGTGCATCATTCGTCATCACCGCCGCCGGAGCGCCGCCGACGTTTAGTTTCACCCTTGCCTAGAGAAACCGTGCCTCAACATATGTCACCAACCCGCGGACATAGCTACCGTCGTTATTCGCATTCTCGTTCTAGAACACCGCCGTTACGAGTATCCAAACGCGTATCTGAGCAGGCGTCTGTGCATGTGTCTGACCATTTAGCTAGGAACGAGAATGAAAGTTCGAATTCAGCACAGGCTACGGTAACTGATCGTATCGTTGATGCTATTCGATCAATTAATACTGCGGGTAGATCTCAGCATTTTTACATTTCAAACTTTGATCCTACCCTACATAATATTAATGATTGGTGTGCGGAGGTCGATCGCGCTAAAATTTTAAACAATTGGAATGATTACGAATGTTTGTCGCGTATTGGTAATTGCTTAAAGGTGGCGCTCGATCGTGGCTTAACGAATGGGTAAGTCATGACCGTTCGTGGAGCAACTTTAAAAAAGAATTTAAACCTTTGTGCCCTAGAGTACCTGACGTCGCGAACATTTTATATGACGTTATGAACAAGAATTCCGATAATTATGCCACGTATGCGGATTACGTGCGTCGGTCATTACTTCGTTTACGAATAGTGTGTGGACTTAGTGACGAGCTAATTTCGGCAATAATAATCCGTGGTGTAACGGATCCCAATATAAGAGCGTCGGCCACTAACGCTGTTGCCCAATGATTTAGCGGAATACTTTTCGATCTACGTTAAGCCAAATAACACTAGTACATCAAAAAGTGCCGCGTTTCGTTCTGCGAAAGATAAACAAACTGCAGATTCTTCTCGTAAACGTAATTTAAACGACGTTAAGTGTTTTTCTTGCGGTGAATTAGGACATAGACAGGCAATGTGTACCAAGAAACCGAGAACTGACCAACAGCCAAGTGGTTCGTCAAATAATTCTTCGAGTAACCCTACATCCGTTTCTGTAACAAATAGGTCCGAAACTTGTAGTTTTTGTAAGAAACCGGGTCATAAAGCTGAAACGTGTTTCGCTAAGCAAAGATCAGAAGCTGCAAACAAAAGTAGTGTTAATCTCTGCAACGAGTTTGTAAACAACAACAATAATGATGTTGTTGTAGCGATTATACAGGACGTAGCGGTTGATATTTTGATTGATAGTGGGTCCACTATATCCGTAATTTCGTCTTCGTTGCTTAGACATTTTAATTGTTCACGTAAGCCAGCGCTTCGTATCTTAAAGGGGTTAGGTACTCAAGAGGTCGAGAGTACTAGTTACGTGACGTTACCTATTGAATTAACCCTCGAGGTAGATTTGCTTGTAGTGTCTGCCGAATATATGAACACGTCGATCATTGTAGGAACGGATGTTCTTAATAGGGACGGTGTTAGGTACGTTCGCACTAGAGATTGTCAGACACTTACAAGAAGCGTTAAAAACTTGCATGAGGTAATGAACATACAGTCCGAGACTTCGATTCCAATTAATACACCCCTAGTTGACGGATATTTAGATAAATTATTGGAAATAATTAATAATTTCTCTCAGTATTTTATTTCTGGTACTGCAACATCAACGGTAAATACAGGGTGTATGTCCATTAAACTTAACACCAACACTCCTGTTTACTATCGGCCGTACCAACTTTCTCATGCTGAGACTCTTCGTGTCCGTGACATAATAAAAGACTTGTTAGACAAAGGAATTATAGAGGAATCAGAGTCTGATTACGCAAGTCCGATTCTTTTAGTTAAAAAGAAAGACGGCACAGATAGGATGTACGTGGACTTTCGCAAATTAAATGAGATCACAATTAAAGATCGTTTTCCGTTGCCACGTATAGACGACTACATAGATCGGTTAGGGCATAATAAAATTTCAGTTCCCTTGACATGGCAACAGGATTTCATCAGATTCCATTAGACCAGGGCTCAGTTCCGCTTACGGGTTTTGTCACGCCAGAGGGGCATTATCAATATTTAAAGATGCCTTATGGTTTGGCGAACGCTCCAGTTGTTTATCAACGTATAATCACAAAAACACTTCGCGAACTGATTGAATCCGGTGATATCCTTGTCTACATAGACGACATTTTGATAATGAGCCAAAGCATTGATCAGGGCCTTGTTCTATTACAAAGGGTTCTTGACACATTGACTAAAGCTGGGTTTTCTATCAATTTAAAAAAGTGTTCGTTCTTGGCAACCGAGATCGAATATTTGGGTAGATCAATTTGTGAAGGTCAGGTTAGGCCGAGTCATGAAAAAGTGAGGGCTTTGATTGACTCAGCCGAACCGCAGAATGTAAAGCAGGTCCGCCAGTTCATGGGCTTAGCCAGCTATAGCTGGATTTGCCCAGAAAACTGCATGTATTGCAGCACTCACTAAAGAGGAAGTACGTTTTAATTGGGGAGTCGAACAACGGGCTGCTCGTAATTACATTGTGGAATGTCTAACAAGTGAGCCCGTACTTGCAATTTATGACCCTACATTACCCATAGAAGTCCACACAGACGCGAGTTCTATTGGGTACGGAGCAGTCTTGATGCAAGTGCATGAAGGTAATCGTAAGCGAGTGGTGTCCTACTTTAGTAGGCTTACTCAGGGAGCTGAGAGTAGATACCACTCGTATGAGCTTGAGACCCTTGCGGTGGTAAAAGCTCTTCAGTATTTCCGGCACTATCTTGTGGGTATACGATTCACTGTGGTCACCGACTGTAACGCGTTGAAGCTAACACAGCGTAAGAAAGATTTGTTGCCAAGGGTGGCTCGGTGGTGGGTATACCTTCAAGATTTCGATTTTGGCTTGGACTATAGGAAGGGTAGTCTTCTGTCCCATGCCGATTACGTTAGTCGGAATCCGGTCAATGTGTGCACGGTTCAGAAACCCCTGAATTGGGCGCGGATTGCTCAGGCTTCCGACGAGGAGACTCGGTCTCTTATTCAAAAATTGGCGGATGGCCAATTAGACTCCAGTCGTTATGTTTTTAAAAACGACATCTTGTATGTAAAATTTGCACCTACCGGTGAAGACCCCAAGTTCCTTTGCTATATCCCAAAAGGACATAGACTTAGTCTTTTACGAATTTTTCATGACGAACATGATCATCCCGGTATCGATAAGACTGTCGATCTTGTCACAAAACACTTCTGGTTTCCAAGGCTGAGGGCATTTGTCCAGAAGTATGTAACACACTGTTTAGTGTGTCTCTCCCATAAAAAAGTTCCCCGAGCCCCTCTACAGGGGCTCGGGGAACTTTTTTATGCCCATTCACTCTTGGGAAAAACCAGATTTACCTTTTGAAACTATCCATTTAGATACCTTAGGACCTCTTCCCGAAGCCGACGGTTATCGCCATGTTCTTATAATTGTAGACGCGTTTTCAAAATTCTGTTTGTTATACCCAATGTACCGACAAGACGCTGACGAACTAAAACGACATTTCACCAATATGATCTCCCTTTTTGAACCCCCAAGCTAATAGTTGCCGATAGAGGTCGCATGTTTCAGAGTACCGAATTTATGAGCTGGGTCAAAGACATGGGTTGCGACAGTCACCTTATAACCCCTGAAATGCACCAGTCTAATGGGCAGGTGGAACGATACTGCCGTACCGTCCTTAACATGGTGCGTATTGAGTGCAACCATCGACAGCAAAAGTGGCCGAGTGTTATGTGGAAACTGCAGTTGATTCTCAATATCACAAAACAAAGAACAACTCAGTATTCAGCTTTTAACCTATTGATAGGTATTGATGCTGCGACGCCACTTATTCGTAGCCTGGTTCGCGATGTGGCCTTTGAAGGTTCTAGCCCTAATCGGGAAGCTCTTCGCGAAATGAGTCGTCAGAGAGCATCCGAACGTCTCCGTTCAAATCAAGGACGTCAGGATGACTACGTGAATCAAGGGCGAAAGCCACCCCGTGTTTTTAATTTGAATTCTTTAGTTTTTATGAGAAAACAGGCACAATCTACTGGAAAACTGCATTCGTGCATGCGAGGGCCGTATCGTGTGGTGAAGGTACTCCCACACGGTCGCTATGAGTTGCATCTTGTGGCTGGCTCGTATGGCAAGATGACACAGGCTGCTGCGGAATACATGATCCCGTGGCATGGGGAATGGACTCCCGATGTGTGTTCTGCTTTCTTTAGTGGTGAGTGATAATGTTTGTTTAATGTGTTTTGCTTATTTTTATGTAAGCGATATACTTCACTGAATCTGACTTATTTGATATAATTGCTTGTAAATTTAGAGCTATATATTAATCTCATGAGTGCTTTCTTGTTGGGATTGATAATGAGAGACGACGTTAAAGGGAAGTCGAGTCTTGCAATTTGAAATAGGCCTCTGTCTTGGAGCGTATCAGACATGCTATCTCAAATTGACGGATACACTTCAAGTGAGGTATGGTTTCATGTTATTGGATGGTCTTGGAGTGCATCGGACATGCTACCTAGTATATGGAACTTACCTTGGGAACAGCTCAAGAAGGGATACTGTCTTGGAGTAGCCTTGTCGGACCCATGGTCTTGGAGTAGTATGGTCTTGGAGTAGCCGTTTCGGACCTGTGGTTTTGGGGGGTGTTCTCGGACATGTTATCTTGGAGCTGTGGTACACGTAGAGTCAGGGCACAGGTTGGTCTCTGATCGTGTTTAGTGGGAAAACGTGCTTGTTGATAAGTATCTCGATGATATGTATGGGATTAGTTTGAAACATGCTTTTATATGAACCGATTCACACACGCAAAGCTATGCCTCATGTAGGTCTCTAACGAGTCGTGAGGTGGCGATCTTCCGGCAAGTCCCGCCCCAAGTGGTTGGTTTAGATATTGGTATGTTTCACACCTATTTTGCGCAGGCTAAGCTAGGCTATCCCAAAGTTGTTTGCTGTTGAAATTTCTATTGTTGAAAAAAGCTATTTGATCAACAGCTAATTTGTAAATAGTAGCTGTTTTGTTATCTTACAAGATTGATTCTTGTGCGGACTGTTCGTTTCTTTTACAGAATCAGACAACGATAACGAGAAGTCTGAACAGGCTATCAACGGAACCGGTACCTTGCACCTCTGGCACGCAGCAGATGGAGATGCCCATCAGCACTTCACCTGCAAGCAGTGAAAACTCTGCTGGACCTTCCATGCCAACATTAGACACAGATCTTCAAAGCTAGAAGAATAAGGAGTCCGAGGACGGTCTCCTGTCAGGAAAGGCCGTGTAGAAGATAGGAAGACATGAGGAGGGGGAAGACCTATATAAGGCGGCGCAGAACTAGCACCGCTCTCTTGGCGCACCACGAGCGCCGTTACTACCGATGACGCCGCAGATCAGCAAAAGAAAAAGGAGTTTACAGCCTGCGCCATCCAACTGCTGATGGACCTTATTAAGGCCATCAGCCAGGGACAAGACGCGGGACACGTCATCCTCGACGGCCTGGCCTCGCTTTTAAAGCTGTACAATGGCTAGGCCGCTGAGGGTGCTCCATTGGAACGCCCGCGGCCTTAGGAATAAGGTCGCCCCCCTCCGCCGCCTCCTCTACGAACAGGACATCGACGTGGCGCTAATAGGCGAGACGCACCTGGGGCCAGAGCACAAGCTCAAAGTCTCGGGTTATCTCGTTTATAGGAAGGATGAAAGGTCGGCTACCAACGCCCCCTACCGTGGTCTGGCGGTACTGGTGAGGCGGAGAGTCGTCCATCAGGCGCTCCCTGTGGCGTCGCCCGGCTCGTTCTACGCGCTGGGTGTGCAGCTACACGTTGCCGGCGAGGATCTCGCCATCTACGCCTGCTACAAGGCGCCCGCGGCCAAGCTGGACCCCGCGGAACTGCGGGCCCTGCTCGAGGCCAGCGGCGGCGCGACGATCCTTGCTGGCGACCTTAACTGTAAGCACCCAGCGTGGAACTCGGCCGCGACGAACACGGGAGGCAGACGACTCTTCGCGGACGCGGAAGCCTTTGGTTACACGGTGTCCGGCCCAGAGACGCCGACGCACTACCCGGACGCCCACACACACATGCCGGACGTGCTGGACATCGTGGCCTACCGAGGGCTACACTGCCAGATCACGCAGCAGGTGTTAGACGACGAGATGCAGAGTGACCATCACCCTGTACTCGTCGTCCTATCGGGTATGCCGACCCGACTGATGCCCGCAGCGCCACGTCGACGCATCAATTGGGAAGTCCTCAGGGACAAGACTGAGGCCACCACACCGACTCGGCCCTTGAGTACCTCCGCAGACGTCAACCAGTTTGCGGACGATGTCACTGCTTGCATCCAGAGCGCCTTGGAAGCGGCGACAACGACGGGGCAGCAGGGGAGAGTGCAGCAGCCGCCCCTGCCTGCGTACCTATTACGGATGATCGCCGACAAGAGGCGCCTTCGCAAGCAGTGGCAACAAGTCAGATGCCCTTCACTCAAGACGCAAGTCAACCGTCTTGCGGAGAAGATTAAGGCCGAGTTGAGAAGCCGGGAAGCCGAGAGCTGGGAGGATAGAATCCAGGAGGCGGCCGGCAGCTGGCCGTCCGTTCACAGACTTTGCCGCCTTTTATCGAGTACCCCAGCTCCGGTGCGCCCGCTACTGGACAGCGGCGGGGCGCTCAAGTATGTAGCAGAGGACCGCGCGGAGGTCTTCGCCGAGCACCTGGAGCGTCAGTTCCGACCTAACCCGACCAGCGACACAGCACATGTCGCAACAGTCGAACAACACCTTGGGGACTACTCGCCACGCCGATAGCTCCCGAGGAGGATCCAATCTTTTTCTCGCCTGGGGCAGTCAGACGCGCCATCCTGAGGACGAAGCCGAGGAAGGCCCCCGGTGCGGACGGTATCTCCAACGCAGTGCTGCGCCAGCTGCCGTACCGAATGGTTGCGGCCCTGGCGCGCCTGTTCACGGCGATACTGCGCACCGGGACGTTCCCCTCCTCGTGGAAGGAAGCGCGCGTCATAATGCTGCCCAAGGCGGGGAAAAATATCCTTAGGCCGGAGAGCTATCGGCCTATCACGCTGCTGGCTACCATCTCCAAGGTGTTCGAGTCGCTCCTGTTGCGACATCTCCGACCACACATCGTTCCACGGCCTGAGCAATTCGGGTTCAGGTCGGAACATAGCACGACGCTTCAGCTGTCGAGGGTACTGCACCACCTGGCGACAGCGCTGAACAAGAAGGAGTACTCGGTTGCAGTATTCCTCGACATGGAGAAGGCCTTCGACCGCGTGTGGCACGAGGGCCTGGTCTACAAACTGGCCAAGTCCGACGCGCCTCGCCGCGTAGTTAAGGTGGTCCAGTCTTTTCTTACAGACAGAAGCTTCCGCGTGGTGGTCGAGGGAGCGCTCTCCGGCGCCCGCCTGGTGCTGGCTGGAGTGCCGCAGGGCAGCTGCGTGTCGCCAGCGTGTTACTCACGTTACACCGACGACATCCCCACTACGCCAGAGGCGATGCTCGCGCTGTATGCTGACGACGCCGCGTACATTACCACTTCGCTTAACGCGAAGCACGCGGCGGTTAAGATGCAGCGCGCGCTCGATCCTCTCCCCGAGTGGCTGTCCAAGTGGCGGCTATCGGTGAACGTGAGTAAGACGCAGGCGCTGGTTACTGGCGCCGTGCACCTCCCACCACGCCTTTCTTTACATGGCGCCGACGTCGAGTGGCTGCCCCGGGTGAAATACCTAGGGGTGACCATCGACCGTCGGCTCACCATGGGTCAACACGTCCGCCAGGTCGTTGCACGGACCAGGGCTGCCCGCGGCCTACTCCGTCCAGCGCTCTCGTCCCGCCTCCCGGTGCGCGTCAAGTTGGGCGTGTATAAGACTTATATACGCCCACTACTGACGTACGCCGCCCCTTCGTGGTTCGCCCTCACTAGTGAGGGAAACAGGAAGACGCTCCGCGCGCAGCAGAGCTTATCGCTGCGCGCCATAGTTGGTGCCCCTCGCTATGTGAGGAACGACGTTATCCAGCGCGACCTCGGGATTGAGAGACTGGACGACTTCGTGCGGCGCCTTGCGATAGGGATGTTCGCGCGTGCCGACGCTAGTGCCTGGCCGCACGTCAAGCACATAGCGCCCTGGCATACGCGCCCCCCCGCCGCGAGGCGCCGCCTCCCGCGCGACCTGGTAGCGGACGATTGACGCCCGGGTAAGCTGTACCAGGCTACACGCAGCTTACCTGCACACTAAGACTCTACACTCTACATACATCCAGCTGCGTGGCGTGTGCTAAGTTAATATAGGCACGTCGCGTAGCTAAACCATACACGCACGTCTCTACACACACGTAGACTCACGCGTGGCGCGCGGCGCGGGCCTGCGCCCCACGCACACACTGGGCGGTGTCACACAGCACAATACCGCCCACACACACACGTCGGCCTCTTAGCCCGGGTCAACACTGGCTCGCTCCGGTGGTGGGACGGGCGGGGGCCACACATCCACTGCAGGTAAGTCGGAGTCGGCACCTCTGTCGCTGGTCGTCCCCCGCTGGGCCTCCTCCGGGCAACCGGAGGTCTCACCGCCAGGGGACAGACCGACGAGGTGTCGTGAAGAAATCAGCGCTGTCTAACAGCGTTGTGGCGTGCCTACAGTCACTCGCACTGCAACCACACATAGAGCGCGCGTCGTGTACGTGCGCTCGCTCTACCACTGTCTATATTGGCACATATGAGGACGGGCTCTGCAATAGCAGGCCCAGGTTGGCTTCCGCGGCCGGCGCAGCGACATCTCACGACGACGTAAGCGTCACTTCTCCACTCATCGCTCAAGACGCCGCAACACACTAGCTCCGGAAGAATAAATACCACGAAAAATAGTGCCTGAAGTTTTTATTGACCAACGCATCACCTCAACGCAGCAACCCCAAAAAAAAAACATACAGTCCACCCCAATAGAATGGCTCGAACGAATATAAAAAAAAAAACGATTTTGTCCAACTTTTCGCAAATCGGATGCATCACCCACGGTTGTCGGTGACGAGACTGAATATCCCACGGAAATGCGGAGGTCGTGGCTTCTTAAATGCTAAGACCCTGCACAACCGTGAGGTATGCAGTCTCAGGGAATACTTCCTAGAAGCCGACGTGGGTACGTACCGAAAAGTGGCCTTAGTGGACAAGGGCCTCACCCCGCTCACCCTGGCTAACGAGAGCTGGCGCAAACCTAGAGTATTAGACACTAATGACCGTAAGGAGGTATGGCAGGACAAGGAGCTTCACGGACGCTTTTACCGGGCCCGATGTAGACTTCTTAGCGTCCGTATCTTGGCTGCGCTTTGGTGACCTCTTCGGGGAAACCGAAGGTTTTGTCTGTGCAATAATGAACGAAGTTATGACGACGAATAACTATCGGAAATACATTGTGAAGGATGGCACGGTTAATATATGTCGGGCATGCCACCGTCCGTGAGAATCGATCCGACACATTATTTCTGGGTGTTCTAGTCTGGCTAACGGAGAATACTTGCATAGACACAACCTCGTTTCCAGGTTTATCCACCAGCAACTTGCTTTGTAGTACAGCCTTGTGGAATCAGAAGTGCCATACTATAAGTATGCGCCCGACCCAGTTCTCGATAATGCTAAATATCACGTTTTATTGGGATCGATCTATCACCACTGACAGGACTATTGTTGCCAATAAGCCTGACATTGTGGTGATAGATCGATTGGAGCGCCGCGCAATGATTGTTGATATAATAGTCCCGCATGACGAAAACCTCGTGAAAGCAGAAAAAGATATGCAGTTCAAGTATCTAGATCTGGCTCGCGAGGTTGTCGACATGTGGGACGTGAGTACAGCAGTCATTGTGCCGATAGTCGTGTCGGCCAACATCTAAGAAGGCTCTCGCTTGGCAGCTGGATCAAGGGCTTGATTCAGAGAGCAGTACTTCTGGACACGGCGCCTATTGTTAGGAGGTTCCTCTCTCAACAGCCCTGCCAGCCACCGGTAGCTCGGACCCTGTTCCCAATGCTGGTGGGTTACTATTTTTTATATTTTAAATGTTTTTTATGTTGTTTTATATTGAAATATTTAAAAATGTAATAAGTATGTGTTAAAATAAATAAAGGAAATAAAACATTTAAAGCTATTATTTTGAATTGAACTTTCAATTCGTAACGTATTAAATTTCGTTATTTTTTTACAGGAAGTTTCTATTCAAAAATAAAAACACAATATATATAATATATATATAATAATCAATTATAAACCTTACTAAGTTTTAAGTTGAAAACTTATAAATATAAGTTTTTAACTTAAAACTATTATGGTCAGTAAGGTTTATAATTTATTTGCATTTGCATACATGAATGTTCTATAACGATTAACAATCAAATTAACTATCTGCTTTATGATTAAATTATGAATATTACAATACATTTATCTACTTAGATGCGTAGAATTTTTTTATACAATTCCCTCTGACGAGACTTAGGTTAGTTTGGTCAATCATCGTTCACTGATCGTACTTTTAGTACGTTTGGCCGCTACCACTACGCACCCTGGATATCGGGCCTAGGGGGAGCTAGCAGGAATAGCTCAAAGTCGTGCGGCGGCGACGATCGACAAGCAGGCGCGCGTGGTGCCAGCGTCACTTCCGCCGCACTCACGCGACGCCCGCACAGCCCGCAGCACGCCTCCGCCTCGCAGTCCGCGTGCGTCGCGCGCGCGCAGTGCCCCGTGCGCACCGCGCGCTCAGCCAGGCGCCGCGCGCAGCGCACGCAGCGCCCGCGCACCGCCAGCCCGCGCCGCGCCGACAGCAGCGCGCGCGCCAGCCCCGCGTGCGCCTCGCGCGCCGCCGCCCGCGCCGCGCACTGCCACGCCGCGCGCCGCGCCGCCGCCGCCGCCAGCAGCGCCCGCGCCGCGCGCGCACTGGCGCCCGCGCCCTCCAGAGCGACGGCCGCGGGCAGGTAGGCCGCCGCCTCCAGCAGGAGCGCGGGCGGCGGTGCGCGGGCGCGGCGCAGCAGGCGCGCCCACAGCTCGGCGGCGGCGCCGGGCGGCAGGCCGGGCGCCACGCGCGCGCACAGCGCCCCGCCCGCCGCCACCCAATGCGAGGACACAAGCTCGTCTTCGTTCGCGGCGAGACGCAGTATCGCATCGAGAGCGGCGCTCGGGTCACCGACCGCTTCGAGACAAGACGGCTCGGCTTCGAGCGGGCCTTCCGCGCGGACTATAGCCAGCGCCTCTTCTGGGCGTACGAGACCGGTGTTATCGGCCAGAAACGATTGAACATCTTTAGGACGGTGGCGACAAAGGTTTCGCAAGTGTGCGGCGGCTGAGTCACCTAGCAGGTGACCCGCCTCGAGAAGACTCTGGCCGAAATCTATGACCTGCTCGTTAGTTATCGACTGCAGGATCGACGAACCCGCGTCTGAAAGGTGATCGCCCGCAAGGCGAGCCGCAGCCCGCGGTCGGAGGTTGATGAGCGCCGGAAGGTACGATTCGAGTAATTTTTTCACATTGTCGTTTGCTTCCACCAGAGGACGAAGGTACTCAAAGAGTTCATCTACGTCGGGATTGGACGGTGTCATTATATTAAAGAATTCTGTAAGTGCGCGTTCATGTCGACCTAACGTCGCATCGATCCGCCATAAAACGCGCGGACGTTGGTAGGCTGCGCTATACTGCTCTTCTAGAAGTTCGCACTGCATACTTCCTCTGGTAAGAAGCGCGAGCCACGCACGATCGGCTCGCTCGCAATTGGTGATGGCGGCCAGTTCTCGAAGGCTGTTTATTACTTCTTGATCGCTCGGCAGAGCACCTGAATTCAATTGCCCCGTCAAAAATTCTAGAATCTCTATGCGATCATCGGGTTCCTGAAAAGATTTAACTATTATTTAAAATTGATTGATACACAAAAACAAAAACTTTTCTAGAGAGAACGTGTGAAAGAAAAACTGTGTGGTCCACCGTCTACGTGTAAGTATCAGACACAGAAACAGAAAGCCTACTTGGCCCTCAACATAATTGATGAACTGAAAGAAAAACGCAACTTAACTGAGCAAATTTTGGAGGTCAGGCAGACGTTAAGATTTTGTTTTGAAGATTCGTTTGCCAATATGGTGGGGAAAGGAATAAATGATTTCGTTCGACCAAACAACTTAAGGCCGAATACGAAGCGATTGACATGTCGCGTTTCGCGGCGAACCGCGCGCCATCTATCGAACGAGTGCGCTAGCTCGGTATGCAGAGTAATGAATAAAAGAGAGAGCATTACTTACTTCTTAATTAATTAAGTATTTCTTCTTTAAAAAAATGAGTATCTATGGATTATATTTTTTTTTTATTTGTAATAAACATACAAATCTTTTCTTTATAATATTAGTATTGACTATAAGTTCTGTAAAGTACAGGAACAAGAAAAAAATGTACCTTTCCAATAAGGATTTCCTTATTGGAAAGTTACATTTTCAAATAAAATTTTTCAAAAATGTAGTCATCACCTAAATAGGTGATGACTACATTTTTGCAAAATTTTATTTAGCTTCACCTGTCTCGTTGTCGGTTTGTCGATCTGTCTGTCTTTGTGTCTGTAATAGAATCTTGCAAGTTAAATTTAACCTACTTTCCGTTGTCCGATTGAGCTGAAATTTTGCATAGACTTGAGTTGGATGACAATGCAATTTCATGAGATCAAATATAATGAATGTTTTTTTTTATCGTAAGTACAACATAAAATGTAACAAGCGACGTTCTGAAACTGATAGAAGTGAATGTAAAATAAATTATTTTGTGTTATTTAATTATAATTTCTTTTTCTTAGCTTGTAAATTAATTGGCTCTGGTTTTCGTTTTCTTTCTTGCTTTTCATTTTTCATTTTAATTGCGTCTATTATACATGTTGGGTCTCTAATAGGCATTTTTCTTGGGAACCGAGGATCTATCAGCTCAGGAAGCAAACAGTCTAAATAAAAATCCGTTAACTTTTCTTCATTTTGGCTGACCTAAAATGGTCATTCCTTTCAATAATTTCCGTTTAACTGGTAAATTTTCGCCCGACCAAATTACAAAAAGACAGTATCCTCTTCTTGTGACATGAAGCTAACTTTGAACTTGATAGTACCAATAACGTTCATTACGATTTTCAATACAGACAACTGTCAGTTGTCACCTTACGCCATACATTGAAGCGCCTGGTAATTTATGAGAGCAAACTTTTTATCTGTCAATATACAAAATTACTAGGCGTTTGTAATTAAAACGAATTGTGTTAATAATTAAGCTTTTGTATCGAAAATGAAGAAGACCGTCGGAATCATTACACTAATATTTTTACATAAAATTATTTTTTCCTTCATTTATATTCAGAGAGTTTTGGGAGCAAAATAATTTTTAGATATCAGTTCTTAACATTTTTTTTTGAATGGTATATTGATTTATTTTAAAATTTTAACAAGGCGGGCAACTTTTGTATGAACCGAACAAACCTACAAAAAATATTTTAATGCTTAGAATTACTTCAGGTCAAAGTTCTAGTGAACCGATACATCAAGTTTCACCAGTTCTCTTCGTATTCGGCCTTAAGCTATGCAGCTGTTTATCCCAACGATAACTTGAAGTAGTGTCGAAAAAAATATTCTCATGTAAAAACTTATACGCCCTGATGAAATGAAGTTGCATGTACGTGGTGTCCGGAAAACAAAGAAAGGACGTGTTATAACCAGCTAAGAGACCAAACAGGATATTTTTTTTTTTTTTTTTTTTTTTCCTTATTAGAAAGAACCAAGTTCTTACTAATTAATTGCAATCTAGCCTAAAAAGACTAATAAACAATTTAAATCTAACTTATTATGCTACGTTAAAAAAAATTATGTTAATGCTAAGAATAGTGTCCATAATTAGGTATGCACTTTTACACACGTTCGTAACACTTCCTTAGAGTCTGGTAAAATTGATAAAACACTTTCTTCATGTGTTATATAAATAGCACAACATTGTTACTATTATTGATTCACTTACACTACACTAATTCAAATGGTTTAGTTCTCTTTAGTCTACGCACTATGTCTGTATTGTCTAACAGCTGGATTGCCTCAACATTCACGTGTCGATGGAGTCTGTGTTCGTGGGCTTCAGCAAATTTTTGTGTGATGGTTGTGACGAATTCCATGTCGAGGTCACGGTGGAGGTCATCGTTTCTTATGTACCAGGGTGCATTTACAGCAGCCCTGAGTACTTTATTTTGGAACTGTTGAATTATTTTGACGTTGGTTGGCTTAGTACAGCCCCAAAGTTGGATACCATACGTCCAAATTGGCATCAGAATATGCTTGTATATTATCAACTTATTATGTATTGATAAACAGGATTTCCTTCCCAGTAACCAATACAAACGTTTATAACGAATATCGAGTTCCTGTTTTTTCTTTTTGATATGGGCTTTCCAACGCAGCTTGGCGTCGAGAGTTATGCCAAGGTATTTGGCTGTATTAGCATAAGGTATTTGCATACCATTTATGTAGAGTGGGTGGTAGTCACTGTGTTTGTTTGTGAAGTTAATGTGAACTGATTTTGACTCATTCAGATTGATCTTCCACTTTTGTGTCCAGTCGTAAACTTTGTTCACAGCTAGTTGAACTTTCTCTACTGCTTCTCTGTGGCTTGATCCGGTGGCCATAATAGCAGTATCATCTGCAAAGGTCGCTATGGTGTTGTTTTCCAGCTCTGGGATGTCACAAGTGTATAACAAGTACAAAATTGGGCCAAGTACACTTCCTTGAGGCACCCCAGCTTTTATGGTTTTTAGCTCGGAATATGCGTCCTCTTGGCGTATTCTAAACATTCTTTTAGTTAAATACGACTCTAGGATATCTACAAATTCTGGTAGCATGCGTCTGAGCTTATATATGAGACCCTCATGCCAAACTTTGTCAAAAGCTTGCGCGACGTCTAAGAACACGGTAGCACAGACTTCTTTATTTTCTAGCGTTTTTTCAATAACATTAGTTATTCTATGTACCTGGTCTAACGTTGAGTGTTTTTCTCTGAAGCCAAATTGGTGGTCTGGAATTAGGTTTTTATCTTCTATTACTGGTTTTATCCGTTTTAGTAACAGTTTTTCAAATAACTTTGATAGTACGGGTAACAGAGAAATGGGTCTGTATGATGATGCTTCGTGGGGAGGTTTCCCAGGCTTCGCAATCATAATGACTTCAGCAACCTTCCATGGCTCAGGTACATATCTTAAGATAAAAGAAGCATTTATTAGTTTGGTCAGCTTTACTATGGCTTTGCGTGGGAGGCGTCTTAGAATTTCCCCTGTGATGAGGTCGTAGCCGGGAGACTTTTTTGAGCTAATGTTGTTTTGAATTTCTCTCATTACTTCCTTAGGAGTCACAAGGTTGATTCTTTGGTTTTGTGATAAATTTACACTCTCATGTATTTCTACAGAGCTTTCGTTGGGTTGAAAGGTTTCTTCTAAATGTTGAGCAAATCGGAACGCCTTTTGGTCATTGCTTATTGCCCATTTTCCGTTGCTATCTCTGATGGGCGGTATTTGTATAATCTGCCTTTTTAGATTTCTCGTCGCTTTCCAAAGTGAGTAATCCGTTGATTTGTCATTGGTAAGCTGAAGAAGGTTGGTATTCAGAGATTCATCCTCAAATTGTAGAATTTTTCTCTTTAGTCGTTTAGTTAGGTTATTTAGTGTTGTTTTATGACGCGGGAACCTTGTTTGCTGCCACAACTTCCTTTGTTTTCTTTTCTCTGATAGTAAATCCACAATTTCTTTAGGATAGATAAATCCCTTATATTTGCGTTTTAGCTGAGGTGTATTGCTCCACGCACATTGTTGAATATTAATAATAAATTTGTTTACTTCTGAGTCAAGCTGATCTTGCGTTTTTATCGGAGTTTTAAGGTCGGTAATATTATCTAGATCAAGAGCAAAACTGTCCCAATCTGTAGACTTATTAACCAAGGTTAAGTGGCTTTCTTTTAGTAGGATTTTTTGACTTAGCATTAGTATAATCGGAGAATGGTCAGAGTTCATAGTAAAACTTTCCTCCAAACTGATGTAATTGGTGGATATATTTTTGCAGATGAAAAAATCTATAAGATCCGGTATTTTCTGGTGGTCAGTGGGCCAGTATGTAGGTTTGCCTGTACTCATTACTTCACAATGTGTTTCTTTAACTGCACTTAAGAGCTGTCTTCCTTTAGTTGTGGTAAGTCTTGAACCCCAATGCGTATGCTTAGCATTAAAATCGCCGCCTAGGATAAATCGCTGGCCTAATAATTCAAAAAGATGTAAGTATCGCTCTTTTCTTATCATGTGCCTAGGGGGCGAGTATATGGCTGCAATGGACACTTGACAAAACTTAGTTTTAACAGATACTGCCACTGCTTGAATGTCTTCTTCTTCATATTTACACTGCACGTAGTGACTAATGTTTTCTTTAATTATAACCGCACTACCCCCCCTGGCAGAGTTGCTAGGGTGGAGGGAATTATATATCATGTATCCTCTAAATTTGATAAAAGATTGCTTTGTGAAATGCGTTTCGGAGATTAAACACACGTCTATATTTTCTGTATCTAGGACCGCCTGCAACTCATGCTGATGTTTGAGGAGTCCATTGGAGTTCCACGCCATTATTTTAAGTGTGTTATTCATTTTTGATTATTCAAGACAGCTGTTTTAGTGCTGGATTCTAGCTTCTCTTATCTCTTATCAAAAGAGGTAATACACTTCAAGATCTGGTTAATCTTATCCTCTAAGTTCAGAGGTTGAGATCCTTGTTTTGCAGCTTGTGCGTAAGTACCAATGTTGGTTACTTGCATGGCTGGTTGTTTTGCAGTTGACTGGACACTTGCTTTCTGCGCCTGTTTACCAGGGTGTGTTATAGGAGGAAACTGTTGGGTATTAGGCACCGTAGGTTTCTTTTTTAAAACTTTATTTTTCATAATTTGCATCTGTTTGGCTACTTCACACCCTCTATAGTTGGCAGGGTGAGGTAGGCCGCAGTGGATACATTTTGGTTTCTCCTGCGGAGATTTGGTACAATTGGCTGTAAGATGCTTGCCAGTGCATTTCACACACCTTGGCTCTTTTTGACAATATTTATGTGTATGCCCATAAGCTTGGCATCTCTTGCATTGGGGAATGAGTGCTGGATTTTTGAGTGGATGTATTTTGAATTTTACACCCTAATATGTACTTAATGCCGTAGATTTTGTTGACATCTTCATCGTTATAAAATGATAAAACGAACATGTTGAGTGGTTCCTTAGTCTTCCAGCTCAATTTACTATCTACCTTTTCTATTTTTAGGCCTTGGGTTGTTAAATCTTCCTTAATTCGATCTGGTTGGCAAGAAGAGTGTAGTTTCTTTACCACAACTCTAATTGGTCTAGCCTGCTTGTTCTCGTATGAATGCCAGTGGTAGTCTTTTTCAGACAAGAACCTGGCAATTACTCTATATGAGTCTTCTGATTTGGCGTTAACCTTCACACAATCCCCATTCATCATTTTTGCTGTAAATGATTCCGCTGGTTGGCTTTCAATTAACGAATCGTAGAACGTTTGATAGTTCTTGATTCCGTCTATTATGATTGGCGGTGGTAAGGGCACTTTTTTGACCGAAGTCACTTTATCATTTTTTTGAAGATTGTTTTGGTGGGCGCTTCCGGGTTGTTGTTTTGGAGAGAGGGAGGTGTTAAGCTTCCTTTTCTTCCTGCTCCTGGCCCTAATCCACTCAGTCTCTTTAGCAAGGTCATCCTCGTCTGTACAGTATTCCACGTCATTTTTTGTAGTCTGAGCAGGTTCTGTAGTCCCTTTTGTTTCTTTAATGCAGTTCAATTCTCCTTGAAGTGTCTGCACTTGTTCCTGCAGGGCATCAATTTGTACATTCAATTTACGTACCATGACTTGCAGGTTTTCTCTATCTGTTTTCTCTTGGAGATAACAGTCATATAACTGCCTTTCCAGGTCAGTTTTAATAGTAATAGACTTTTTTGTAGCCATTATTAAGTTGTAAGGCGAGTTTAACACCTAAACAATAAATTATTGTAAACACTTCATGATTTCCGCACTTGTAACTAGGTCATGACACTGACCCCGATATATTGACGTAGGTACGCCGCGACGCGACGTTGTTGTGATCCGTCAGCAGAAAACTCTCGCGAAAGAGCTCGCGCGCGCGATCGTACGTCCGTGCACTATACTAGGCAAACAACAACTGAACCGAAGACCAAACAGGATGCTGATAAACTCAAACACACAGTTACCGCCGATGAGCCCAACAAGCGCAAACCATTGATGACGGTCGTAGGTGTGCCAACTTCTTTAGCTAATACCGATGTCTTCAGGTGCATTTTTGAACAGAACGTAGTCGATAAGTTTCCAGCGATGGCAAAGAAGACCTTTTTTTTAAATTCAGCCACAAATCCGGGAAAAAAGATGCATCAACTTGTAACTATATTATCGAAGTTCCAGCGAAGATACGAAAAGCTTTAATATCCCAGGCAAGGCTTTTTATAAATTGGACTTCTGCCCTGTTAGAGACTTAACCCTGGTAACCAGGTTCTACAAACGCCAACAAATTTGGCCATGCAGCAACAACATGCAGAGGGGTCAACATTACTTGTGGTCACTGCGGAGGTAGGACACTCGATGTCCGAATGTACGAAAAAAAGCTGATACACCTGAAAAAAGAAGCTGATACACCTAAATGTGCAACTGGTGCGCGCTTTAAACCCAATTACCACAAAATGGGATACGCTGAAACTCTGCTAGAAGAATAAGAATACAGGTACATCAACTCGATCGACTATGAGTAAAGCGTCATACTCTAAGTCCAGCACAAATAAAATCGTAATGATGGAAAGAACAAGTGGCTTTCTGCTTCCTTACGTGTCTTTTTACATCCGTCAAATATGCAACGTTATTAAAATTAAAACACGTACCGGTAAATCACGTGCAAAGGTGAGCAGTGCCCGAGCGACCCTGAGCCTGTTCTGTTTGCCGAGCGGCCCCACGAACGGAGGGTCACGAGTGCTCTGCTCCAGGAGCCGCACTGCCGCGGCCGCGTCGTGCTCGACCATTACCTTTAAAGGAGATCGCCCCCCGTTCTCGTTCTGAAATGTAAAACAATATTTTTTTTACAAAAAGGGCATTTTATTTATCTATAACAGTGATAAAAATAATAAGTCAATCATCAACAAATGTAATCCTAATCAATTGCATCTTCACTTTTAATTTTTTATTTCGTTTTTGCACTTAGCTTTGCACATTTTTTTTTTGTTTTGTTAAATAATTCTGTATTCCCCACCGGCCTACTGTACACAGCTCACTTCAATTTTTTTTTTTTAGTTATAATTTACTATCCTTTTATTATAAATACTATACATAATTTCTGTAATGGTACTTGCCCTTTTATTATTCTGCGAGTGCTGTGCACTTCTATAAGTGGCGAATTCACTATACCTAAAATCAATGTTTTAGTGAGTAAGTCGTTGAAGAGCCATATAAATAAATAAATAAAACGCTCTTTTACTCACTGACGGCCGGTTTCTTCATCCAAGTAGCAGCTAAACTAAAAGTAATTTGAGTTGCCACTACAAAAAAGTCGTAGTTCTCTAAAAAATCGTGGGGAGCTTTTTTACAGATGACAGCACTGCAATATCACTGTCAAGTCGTGCCAAAATCTGCTGTGATTATCTTTTATCTTAGTTTTATCGAGACCTATCTTTTAACGGCCGTTTTCAATAACTTACTAACAGTGAAAGGAACGTTGCTGTCTCAGACGAACAGTTGCAAATGACATTAACTATAATTTTATTGTCAAACGTCTATCGGCGTACACCATTGATAGCACTTCTAACCGCTCGTAGGCGTATCCCGAAGCGTTTCGTTTACAAGTTATAATTTTTATCATATTTCTTAAACTAATTAATTTATCATTTTTTTTAATTTATTTTTATAGCGGTGAAGGAAAACATCGTGAGGAAACCGGCATGTCCTAGAACCAAAAGTTCGAAGACATGTTACATCTACCAATCCGCACTGGGCCCGCGTGGTGGATTATAGCCCATTCCCTCTCATAGAGAGGAGGCCTGTGTCCCAGCAGTGGGAACATTACAGGCTAACTATGATGATGAATTAATTTATCAACCTAAATCTTTTTTTGTAATTGTTTTTAAATATAAACCTATCGTTTAACATCATTTTCATTAAAATGTCTGCACTAAATAAAATTCACATTTTCAAGTTACGTAATTATAAATTCACCGAGGTAAATTAATGGTTTTTCCGTCATAGGAGTCGTTTTCGTGGTTTTCGGGGTCACTGATTACCATTTAAAGTAATTTATTTCCTGCTCTCTATTCCCGCCACCTCAGCATTTTCGGTTTCATCGAATTTTCGGTTTCATAACCAAAAATTTCGAGGTGGTTGAAAGGGCGAGAAGAAAGAAACAGAAGTAGTTTCTCATTAGGAACAACACAAATAAACGATTTCCAAAAAACTTACACAAAAAAGTGGAAAATAACTTTACTTTCAGAAGTTGGTGCCAAAATATAGGATTAGGGTTGCCAACCGTATATCATTAGTATATCATTAGCAACAAGGGAAAAACTGATCCGTCCAAGGTACAGGCCGCTGTTATTAGACTATAATGCAATTAAACGTCAAACAATGTGAGATGGGGACTTGTCAAAAATATTGAGTTATATAAGAGATGGTTGGCCTAGTGAATGTGAGATTACAAAGTTAACCCATTCGAGTCCACCCCGTTTCATAGAACTCATGCGCCATCCCACCATAAATATTGCAAGTGGACCCTCCAGGTGGGTCACTGGCATTACGTTTGCGCAAAAGTGAACCAGGTGGGTTCCCAGCATCGCAAGTGCGACTTGAGTGAACCTACCAGGTGGGTTCCCGGCACTGAATGTGTTAAAAAACCTTACTTCAATAGGAAAAAGGAACTTTATGAAGAGTTAGAGTGCATAATGTAAGGGTATAGACTAGTAGTAGAGGTGTGTAGTACGTGTAGGGTTACCCCTACACGTACTACACACCCCGGTGTTATTAATGTTACAAGAACCGTATATGAGTATAGTAAAATCAAAAGCTTTAGCTCGAAATTATGTATGGTGGCCCGGTTTCGATGAAGCTGTGGAGCACAAGTGTCGGGGGTGCGACATGTGTGCGAACCGACCCTGTAGTAGGATACATATCGACTACATGGGACCTATAGGCGGTAGAACATACCTTGTGGTAGTGAACGCCACCTCCAAATGGTTTGAGGTATTCAATTTTTCAAGTACTACAGCGTTCAATCTGATCGATAGTTTAACTGAGTTGTTCAGTAGATGGGGTTTACCTAGACAGATAGTTAGTGATAACGGTAAACAATTCACGTCGAAGGAATTTCATGATTTTACAAAAACTAACGGAATTGAACATATTCTTACAGTCCCTTACCTGCATCTTCTGCTAATCATCGAAAATGCAGTTAAACTTCTAAAAAGAGTAATAAAGAAAGCTATGACAGAAAAACAAAATATCGAAAAAGAAATTTGGACATATTTAATGCACTACAGGAACGTAGAACAGTCCACTACTGGAGAAAGACCGGCGATGATTTTGTTAGGCAGGCGTATACGTACTCGGCTGAACACTCCAACCAGATAGGGAAACGAAGGTACAGCGAGTCCAACAAAGACAGGTAGAATCTGTGGAAAGGGCCCGTAGGTGTGTCGGAGAAAAGGGGGATGATAGACAGACGGAGGGGCCGCTAAGTCAAAAGGCAGAGCCGCCGCCGACTCCACCCATTAACGAGCAAACAACTGGAGACGGTCAGGTTTGCATGGAAGGTCAGGTTGTGTTGCCGCAGGTGTCGTCAACTCCACAACGCGCCGTTAGGCAATGTAGACTTAAGAGGGCCCTTCCCGGTCCTTACATGGTAAACGCGAGCATGGTCGAAAAGCTTGTATTTTTCATCCAGAGCCAAAGCGGCGGTTTTCTTTCAACTCCCCTGTCTCACCCCGCCTCGACCCCGCACGACCCGTCTCCCGCGCACCTCATACCGCCTAACGCGATGACATAGAACGAAAAATAGTGTTCAAAAATTTCATAAAACTTGTTCGAGGAAATACGTGTTTTTGAATGAACCTTACAAGTTTGTGAAATAAATATTTGTCATTTAGAATCTTCATTACATGTGCAAGGTTTCTATCAAGATGTTTTCTTTACTTTTACAATTTGTGAGTGCATTATGAACAGCCAAACTTCAGGTAAAATTTGTGCAAAACAGCAGATTTTTAGAGGCTTATACTGAATTTTTTTCTCCAAATTTTTATTTTTTGCTTTCATAGAAACCTAGATATAATGCTCGAAAATTCCTTTTAGTTCAAAAAAATCAAAGATGTATTACCACGAAATAATCACGTATGATCGTTTGTATGAAAATTATGACGGGTTGGCCGCTCTTAAGATTCATAATTATAAATAGAATAATCATTGTTTATTTCTCTTTAGTAAGTTAAGTTAGTTGATAAGTTTTGTAATGATTTAGCAGGAAGGAGTGTAATGGAGGTACTTGCATAATTGTATACGTAACAAACTAGTAGGTAGGTTCAAGCAAGCTTCTGTAAGACAATTGAATAGGGGCTATCGTTTTTAAGCTCACCAGATGGCGCCACTGTCGAGTAAGGTTCTGTCATTAATTCTATTTTATACTTTAAAGTACAAATAACTTCATAAAAAGTTTAAACATTAACAAGCATGAAACATTTAAAAATCATTCTGCCTCCAAGTACTCACAAATAAGATCCTAAGTTGCTACTTAAAATCTTCAAGTCATAATTAATCAGGAATGGCTAAATCTATATCAGAATCATAAATATTAGTTAAAATAAGTGATAAAAAAAGCACGCAACGCACGAAAATTCTATGACATCTGACATTTCGGAAGTCCTTACTCTATACGAACGCCTTAGCGGCGAATTCATGCGCGATAGCCCCCATTATGTGCTGCTGGATGTGCGTGTATTATTTACTGACCCTGGACATAACAGTTACATTTTCAAGTTTTAAGATGAAGAGGACGCAAGAGTGAGCGTCGCGAGCCGGGCCTCTATTTATTTTAGGGACCTAATTTTTTTAACTGTTATTTAAACATTCGAGAGGTTATGATCAGTTGAAAAAAATAATAGGCAGTTATTTTTTTACCGACAGTTGGTAAATTTGTGCGACAGTAAAACATAAACAGTAATAAAATAACAATTGGCCGGTTATTTCATCTTCCAATGTCAATACTAAAAATACGTGAGCAGACTAATAAATAAATGGCCAGTAAAAATGATGGATTGGGCAGTTAGATTATTATTCTTATTATGAGTATGCATTTCGTTATTGTACGCGCTGCTGAATGGGTCGCACACACCTTGATTGTTAGCTTGAATTGAAAGTCACGGATAGCCAAAGATGATGGTTTATTGAGTATATTTAACTACCACGTAACCAATGCTATATGAATGCGTGAATGAGTACAGCTGACTATGAACGCTGATTGTGTACTGTCGCTTTACAATATAAATTGTTCAAAGTGACGGAAAAGTGCTGATCTATGCAATGCGCGTGTGCCATGTACGATACATGACTCGTACATATTCCCGGGCGAGAGAGATGCGAGTGGAAGATGAGAATGAGTTACAGAGTGCTTAAATGCTAAATTTATAAATTTCACCCAAGTTACAAAACATGACTTAAATCTATTCTTAGCCATAACTAGAATTAGTCACTGTCACCAGACACCGGTTTGGCGAATGCAGGAGATGTTCTCTTGTGGCGCTTGATACTGCTGAGTAAGCTCCAAAAGTTTCTTAATTCAACTGCCTCTTCTGGCTGTTTCGGCTCTCTAGTGCGTGGTGTCGGAGCGACGACCGGGGCCTCGTGCTGTGTACGCGGCGCCAGATGCTGCGTCTCGAAGGCTGACTGTAAGTTAGCGCTTCTCTGCCGACGACGAAAGACCCACCGACACAGATAAATTGCGACTGCTAGTACAGCGCCTGCCAATAACACGTAGATTGCTGAATATTGATGGATATCGTGGCTTGACATACCTGTGTTCAAGGCGTTTTCTGATTTCATCTGCTCGATTTGATCTTTGATGTGCCGTAATGCGGTTTCGTGATCAGTGACGTTGATTTCAAATTGTGGCAAGGTGACGTTGATGATATGGTTGATAGGTGCCATTTGTTGTAATTCCAAGTCAACCGCAGTTTTAATCTCCGAGTATCCCAGTTTGTGTGAAAAAACGGTAAAGTCTTCTCCTTTAATTACGCAATCTGAATCCAGTGCTATGACCCCAGCCTTAGCGATTTGTATTGCGGTAATCTGATGCTCGCATATGACTCGAATGCGCACTGTCCGCAACAATAATAAAGGTAAGTATTTATTTTGTTCAATTCCATCCAATTATTACGGCATGCTGCTATGTTTGTAAGACATCTGTTTGTGCTCTTATGTTTGATACACATGCTGTCTTCTGACTTATACTGGAAAATAGGTTTTCTGGAGTGACAGAGGCGAGTAGATTCGTCGTATTGGGCACATTGTTGTATGTCTCTCGCCGTCATTGCCAGATAGGTGTCTTTACGTAAGTTGATTGCGATGTAATCTGATATCGGCACGACGGTGACCGTAGTGTTTCCATGTTGTTGAGGAATGGGTATGACTTGATATAGATCATAAGTCATAACTCTCTCTGTTGACCAGTGGTATTCTAATTTCAAATATGAGGTACTGCTGTGTTACCCTTGTTTTGACTTTCAGATGGTGGTAAATTTTTGGTAGTTCTGTCTGCTTGTTTTTTATAGGTAGAGATAACTCTCGCGATAATTGTCCTGAGATTATGCTGAGTTGGTCTCGTAATTGCTTCGGCGTTAGTAAATGGACGCTAAGCATTCCATGATGAATATCTGTTATTGTGTCGATTATTGTGTCTTGTATGGATTTTAGCTTCGTGAGCATATTTGTAGCTATGAGGGTGGACAGTGCTAGCTCGTTCTTTACTTCTTGTTTCTGCAAATTTTTGTTCAACATATTGGTCGCCTTCGTTAGATTGTTTAGATGTTGGTTGATGGCCTTGTGTTGCCGATTGATTGACTCTTCAGTTCTCTTGAGTAGATTGTATTCTGCTTCTACTACTGAGGTCTGGTTTTTCCACAAGAGTGCTAAGTGATTTTCATTCCCTTTTATAAGAGCAATATCTTGCTTGTATTGATCGGCGAAACGTTGATCTAGAACTCCAAAAAAACTGTTGGCAACGTAGCCCACACCATCGATGAGGCCTCACCGCCGTCGTGTGCGTTCTTCAAAATGCTGGCTCAGTAACATTCCATTGTAGTACTTCAGTTCGTCATGAGAGTGATGTAGCTGCAGTAGGATGATGTCACATAGTGCTTTGCTTGTCTTTCTTTCACATACGCTGTTTATCTGTTTGAGGTATTTATCGCAGGTTGCCGAACCGTCCCAGTAAGGGTTCATGTCGTAATACACGATGAGTTTCCATTCGTCTCGAATGAACTGCATGTTTGAGATTCGATCAAAATAGAGTGCTTTGCGTAGTGTTGTCAAAGTATATGAGGATGTTGACTGTTCGTGGCCAAAAATGGATATCATGAAGAGAAATAGTGTAAAGATAGTTACAATGAGATTAAACGCCGTTCCAGGTCGTTGTTTTGATTGGTTGTTCATGGTCTTGATATTTTGGCAGTCTGTCATTTTCCCTGTCTGCTCGGGAAGTGATTTCTGGTTTGTCTGGTCAGATACCAGCACTGACAGTTTGATCACTGGGCGCTTTAGGTACCCATTTTGTGTTTTTAGGGTAACAACCTTAACCAATCCATCACTATCGGGATGTAGTTCAGTGACTCTGCCTAGAGCCCATCTTCCCGCGGGGAGGTTAGGCTCATGAATGATGACAATGTCGTTTACTTGAACGTTTTTGTGAGGTCTCTTCCATTTACTCCTTGTCGAGAGTGACGCAAGATACTCTGATTGCCACCTCTTCCAAATATCTTCGAAAATGTTCTGTGTTCGCTTCCATCTTGTCCTTTCATCTTGTTCCGTATCTAAGATAGTCAGTATGGGGCCGCTGCTCAAAAAGTGTGATGGAGTCAGATAATTTAAATTCATCTGGATCCTTTGTAAGTGCGCACAGCGGCCGACTGTTGAGACATGCTGCGAGTTGAGCTAGTAAGGTACTGTATTCCTCGAACGTGAGTTTTTGCTCGCTAACAACACGTCGAAGATGATGCTTCAGACTTTTTACCGCTGCTTCCCAGAGGCCTCCTGCGCTTGGCTAGGCTGGGGCATTGAAATGCCACTGTATTCCCAACTCATTTATCTTTGTATAGAACTCTTCGGTGAATGTTTTGCGCAGTTCCGTTGGTCCTTGTTGCAGGGCTCCAACAAAATTAGTGCCATTGTCGCTGTATATGATGTGGTTTACCCCTACGTGAAGACATGCGTTTTAGAGCAGCTAAGTACGCAGATGAGCTCAAGTCTGATACGAGTTCGAGGTGCACAGCTTTGGTTACCATGCACACGAACACTGCGATGTATCCCTTACTTTTATTGAGTTTGACGTCAACGTATCCTGTGTAATCAACGCCGGTGTGCTGAAACGGACGCGAAGTATTGCTCCGAGATTCAGGTAAGTCCCCCATCAGTTGTTTTGGTATGGTAGCTTTATGCTTCTTACAAGTGATCCATGCATGTAAGCGCTTCTTTACAGCTCTGTTTCCGCCTAGTATCCAGTACTTTCGTCTGATGCTCGCGAGCGTCGTCCGGGCCCCCGCATGAAACGCGCGGCGGTGGGCTTGGTCGATAATAAGGTCAGTAACGTGGCTGCTGTGTGGTATGATCAGTGGATGCTTCATATCTTCATCAATATTCGCATGCTTGAGTCTGCCTCCCACTTTCAAAAGTCCATCCTTGTCCAAAAACGGGTTTAGGCACAAAGTTTTACTTTTGTTATGTACTTGCTCCTGTTTTCGTAACTTGCTGATTTCGTCTGAAAATTGTGTTTCTTGTACATATTTTATAATCATATGTTTTGCGGTTTCTAATTCATTTCCGTTCAAGTAAGCAGTGCGCTCGCTGTGACATCGTGTGATACGTAGCACCCAAGCCAGAACGCGCACGGCGCGTGTCAAATTACTGTTTCTATGTAGTATGGATTCTATGACATCATTACTTTGAGTCTGACGAATTGTGACGTTGCTTTGTTTAGATTTTCGCTCCTCTTGATCCGTGACGTAGACGCTCTTCTCCGCTACTGATGACTCATCAAATCCAGGGAGAAATTGCGGGCCGCTCCACAACAGATCATGTTGCTTCAATTGCTCTGTTGTGATGCCACGGCTGGCACAATCAGCTGGGTTGTCAGCTGATTTTATGTAATGCCAATTATCTGATGGTATGAAGTCTTTGATTTGAATGACTCTGTTCGCTACGAATGGTGTCCAGCGATTGGTGTTGCCTTGAATCCAGCCGAGAACTGCAGTGGAGTCACTCCAACCAAAAACTTTGATTTTGCGTCCAATGAGGGCTTGCTGTATTTTTCGCATGAGTGTGGTAAGTAAGAGCGCCCCACTCAGCTCTAGACGTGGTAAAGTGAGTTTTTGTTTTCTGGCACAAGTCTTGTTTTTGCAGCGACGAGTGTAATGTTGGTATCAAGTTTACAGTACACGACACATGCGTATGCTGTTAATGATGCATCGCAGAAGCCGTGCAGTTGAATTGTATCTTGCTCTCCTGTCTGATACCATCTTTGAATCTTGAACAGGCTTATGTTTTGTAGCTCTGCTTTGGTTAGTGCTTAGTTCTCAGTGCTTATTTCAACCGGAAGCTGGTCGTCCCATTGAATGTTGGACAGTCAAACTTGTTTGAACAAAAGTTTTAATTTTGTTGTAATCGGAGATAACCAACCGAGTGGATCAAATATCTTTGAAATATCTGATAGTAATGAACGTTTTGTATGTTTTTCTGTTGGTTTGGTTCTGCTTATTTTTAGCTCGAACGAGAATGTATCTTCATTGGGGTTCCATTTTAACCCGAGCGTCTTTGTTGATTCTGCTTGCTTGAAATCGAATGATGGTTGATTTGATGACGCTCTGCTGACGTTTTGAAGTATTTCTTCGTTGTTACCCGACCATTTACGTAAATTGAAACCTCCCGACTGTAGTAACTGGATCAAATCGCCTTACAGTTATTTGGCCGACGACAACGTGAAGCTTCCACTTACAAGGTCGTCTATATAGAATTCTTCTTGCAACGCTTGTGCTGCCCTGCTGTGCTGATAGTTGTGGCCTTCATCAGCTGCCAAATGTTTTAAAGTCATCATTTCTAAGAATGGAGCTGCTTTCATGCCATAAGTGACTGTCGTGAGCTGATATTCACGTAAACGTTGATCAGGACAGTTCCTCCATAGTATCTTCTGATAGGTTTGATGTTCAGTGTTGCAAAGTATCTGTCGAAAAATTTTTTCTATATCCGCCGTATACGCGAACTGATATTGCCTCCATCGCAAGATCAATGACATGAGGTCTTGCTGTAAATTCGGGCCACGCTTCATGAGGTCGTTCAAAGTATAGCCCGTAGATGTTTTCGCCGATGCGTTGAATACTACTCTTAACGCTGTAGTTGCGGAATCGGCGCACTGAACACAATGGTGAGGTAAATAGCAAGTCGGTTTCGCGTTAGTAGTACACTCGACCATATGATTCAGTGTTCTATATTCATGTATGAACTGCTTGTATGCTTCTGCTAATGGTGATTGTTTGCTAAATTTTCTCTCCAGTTGCCTGAATTGTGCCAAAGCCATGGGTTTCGTAGCTCCGAGCTTTTCTTGAAATTTTGGTTCGAATGGTATCTCAAAAATGTAACGACCATCTTTGTCGCGAGTTGTTGTGTTCTTGTAGTGCTGCAAACAATCCAGATCATCCTGTGACATTCCCGAGTTTTCTGCTATGTCTTCTACTATCCAAAATTGTTTAATATCTTCGATGTTATTTATCACAACGTTACATTGAAATGTTGTTTGCACGTTTCCGCATAATATCCAGCCCAAACATGTTTGCTGTGCGACTGGTTGTGAATTTTCGTGCCTGATGATACCTTCTTGGATTATGTTTGAGTATATCTCAGCCCCGAGTAAAATGTCTACAGGACGACTCTCATGAAAATCTGGATCAGCCAACGTGATATTTTCTATAAATGTCCATGATTTTGGTTTTGTGAATGATTTATTAGGCAAATTGTTGATCAAATTTCGCATAATGAAAACATCGGTGTCAAATGTATAATCGCCGTGATAGGCGCTGCACGTGATTCGAATGACGCCTTTGCAATTATTTTCTTTCGCCCCGACACCGAATATGACACCTTTGCAGCGTCCACGGGGTATTCGTAGCTTCTGTGCTGCTTTTTCCGTTATCAGGGATGTTTGTGAACCCTGATCAAGGAGCGCTCGTAAAGTTATCAGTGACCCATCGTTTGCTTGCACTTTGATCAATGCTGTGGTAAGCAAAGTTTCTGATACATCTTCTTGAGACACGTGGTTGCTGCTGTCACTTGTTGTTTTCTTGCTATCAGTGCCAGCTGTTGTTTGCTGCACTGAATTGCTGTTTGATTTCTGCCCACCCCCTTTGTTGTAAGCGTCGTGAAGTAATATATTATGATCCGAGTTGCAGACGCGGCATGTTTTTCTTGATGAACATTCCTTATTATTCGTATGTATGGTTAGACAGTTTTTGCACAAATTGTATTTTGTAACTGCCTTCCGTTTGGCGTCAGGCTGTAATTCGATAAATGTTTTTTACGAAAACAGCTTGTGCTCTTGATTGCAATGTGGACAGTTTGTTGCACTTTCATTGTCTTTTGTCAATGAATTAGATTTATACTTATTATTTTTGTTCTGATTTGCGCAGAATGATTTTTATGAATGAAATTTCCTGTTTGTCTGTGCAGGCTCCGACTGAGATGGTTTTGTTGTTTCTGGCTTACGACGAGATGTTTCCCATGATGTAAATTTTCCTTCTAGAAAATCGAGAAAGTGTACCATGTTAGGTAGCTCACGTGGATCCGCCAGTGACTATAGTTAGTCGTTATGAGTCACCGTGTCCATCTTTTGTGAAAACAAGTGTACCATTATTGGGTCCCACGATGACGTGTCTACACCAAGGTTCTTGATCGCATTGATACATTTTTTGTCGTATCGTGGAGTTTTTTGACTGATGCTGCTGATAAATGTTGAGTGTTAGGAACAGCGAGCAATGAATTGATATGTGACGTGAAGATCAATTTTCGGTTGTTGTATCTGCGGTTGAGGATCTCCCATGCGGTCTCATAATTTTCCGAGCTGATTGATAGATGCTGAATGAGTTTCTCGGCTTCACCTTTTACTTTGCTTTTGAGAAACTGCATTCTCTGTGCGTTAGAAAGAGACGGACTAGAATGGATGGTCTCAACAAATAAATCTTTGAATGCTGTCCAGTCTTCGTAGCTGCCACTAAAGGCTGGAATTTCGATCTTCGGAGTCGACCTCTCACGGTGAGTAACTGACCACATTTTGGAGTTGATGGTTGCTTTCATTTCTTTGTAAACGACTCACACGTATTGTAAGACATCTCATATTGCACGTTGGCTTCGTTGGGCAAACTGTCAAGGTCCCAGTACAGTGAATCGACTGCTTTCCACCTTGAGTTTAGCACCTTTAAGGCGTCTTCAAACTGCCAATTTTTTTTGAGAAGGTCCACGTTGATGTTTGATGCCGTTCTTTGGAACGCTTTGATATTGCTCCTTTGTTCGCGTAGCATTTCGTCTGTTTTGCTGTTACTCGCGATCTCTGCTATTTCAGGCACCTTTATTGAAAGGGGTGATTGATTACCGCGTTCAGCTCCACCTTGCTCTTGAAGGAGTCTTGGCTCCGATGCCTGCGCGGGCGAAGGTGCGAGCTCAAAAGTAAAGCCTGCTGGCTTTATTACGGGTGAAGCTGGTTTTTGTTCTTGAGTTAAATACTTGATAAAGAATTCCCTAGTGCTTTTGTAAAATTGTCTTGTCTGTTCAAGGGAATCTTGCACAGTGTATTGATGAGAAGGATCTTCTTGCTCACTAATTTTCTCGTGGTTATTTTGAAATTCTGCCCAATACTTGTCTAGAAGGTCTATTTTTCTCTGCACACTGTCGGGAGCCTTACGGCTTCCTCCTTCTTTCTTGAAATTGATCAGAAGTTTATGCATTCCCTCCATGACTTGATATTGAGTTTGAATAACTTTCTCCATGATCGAAAAATTAATGATAAATACTTCGAGTCACCAAATCTGTTCCTGACGACACTGCCGATGTTCTGCGGTGATCTCTTGTATTCACTGATGCTGTAATGATCTCCGCGGTCCGTATCTTCTGTCGAGGTGATGCTTCCTCTGCTGAGTTCGTCAGATGCTGCTTCTGGTCGGCCAGCCCAACCAAATCCGCCACCGCACGAAAGAACGCGAACCACATAAAATCATCCGGCTCGAAAACCATAAAGATGTACGCGCTGCGGAATGGGTCGCACACACCTTGATTGTTAGCTTGAATTGAAAGTCACGGATAGCCAAAGATGATGGTTTATTGAGTATATTTAACTACCACGTAACCAATGCTATATGAATAATGCGTGAATGAGTACAGCTGACTATGAACGCTGATTGTGTACTGTCGCTTTACAATATAAATTGTGCAAAGTGACGGAAAAGTGCTGATCTATGCAATGTGCCATGTACGATACATGACTCGTACAGTTATATTATTTCATAAAAGGTGTATTGGACATTAAACGCTGATAATTTTTCTATCTAATTTGATTTAGTTGTTATATATGTTCTGCCCCCGCATAGGGGATGCTTACCGCAACGCATGGATTTAAAACGCTCCTGTATTTCAAAAATTACTATGGACAACTATGACTGTATAAGTCCTTAGTCAATTGCAAATCACTTCAATATTTTTTTTATTAACACGGTTACCAATAATGGCCTTATTAATAAAGAAGACTTAAGATAAAAACAAATGGATCATATTGAATCTATCAGTAATTCAATATTTTTGTACCCACTGGATGGCAGTGAGACCTTAAAGAAATAGTGATGTTTCTAAATGTTTCCAAAGCGTGGCTATGATAATATTCGCACTGACATCATAAAACTGTCAGTCAATTTGATTCTAGAGCCACTTTTACATGTTGTTAACCTCTCTCTAGAACAAGGAATATTTCCCGATTTATTAAAGAGATCGGTAGCGAAACCAGTATTTAAAAAGGGGATAACACTCAAATGGATAATTACAGACCCGTGACTTTGATACCAATATTTTCAAAATTTTTTGAAAAAACTTTTCATAACTAATTAGCTAACTTCATTGAGAAGCACAAGATTATTAAGGACTAACAAAATGGGTTTCGTAAAAATAGAAGTACATCTTTGGCAGCATTTCAATTAATAAAAGAAATAACAGACTGTATTGACAAGAAAATACCAGTTACAGTTTTATTCATGGACATGAGTAAAGCGTTTGATCACGTCTCTCGTGAACGATTATTAGAAAAGGTTTCCAGATACGGAATCAGAGGAACAGCATATAACTGGCTGGAATCTTATTTGTCCGACAGAGTACAATCAGTGGAAGTAACGAGTTATAATAACCAAACTAAAACGTTAGAATCATTCCAATCGTCATTTATGATTAATAGATATGGCGTGCCACAGGGCAGTATGTTAGGACCGCCGACATTGTTTTTGTTCTACATAAATGATTTCCTTGAAGTTATAAATCATAAATGTGTACTATTTGCCGACGATACTACAAATATAATTAAAGGACAAGATAAAAGTTCGTACGAACAAGAAATAAACATTGCTCTTCAAAGCACTATAGAGTGGCTAAAGGCTAATAATTTAAAAGTTAATATTAATAAAACAAAATTTATGCAATTTCATACCTATAGGTCAAAACCGCTGGCCCTAAATATATCGTACAAAGGGGTCGCCCTGGAAGAAACTGACTCCCATAAGTTTCTGGGAATAAATTTAGATAAATTTTGCTCATGGAAAAATCATATAAATGACATTTGTGTTAAAATAAATAATTTTATTTATCCTTTGAGGCGTATTAGCTGCGAGGTATCTAGAAGTGCCGCAATAACGGCTTTTCATTGATATATAACCTCCACTCTAAGGTATGGTATTATCCTGTAGGGTCGTTGCATGGAGATTGATCAAGCATTCGTAATGCAAAAAAAGTGTCTAAGAGCTATATTTGGGTTGGAAATACAAAATACTTGCTTTACCACCCAACAAGCAAAATAATCCTGGAATGCGATTTGTAATGCTACGTGGACTTATAAAGCTCCGATGATGGTTTTTGTGGTTGGTACTGCGCTTTTAACAGCATAAATACATGCTGTTTTTACTCAAGTACATTTAATCCGATAATTTGTACTTAAATCGGTATATGGGATCATATTTCTGGCAAATATAGGATCAAGACTCCTATAAACGCATGAAACAAGAGTAATTGCACTCGAGAGTAATTACTCCGGTAACTCGGTCTTATATGCGCCTATAAGGTAACATCTGCGGACCATTTAAATCTAAAACTCCTGTAGGAGCATGTACCAGGAATATATGCACTGAGAAGCAATTACTCTTTTTATTTTTACTTATAACCTCATATAAGCTTATATTTTATGGCCAATATAAGTAAATGAAAGTTAAATTACTGTAAATCATTTATGGTTTGGTTTTACATAAGCTTCAAAGTAAGTGTTTAATGAATTTCATATCCATGTTTTAAACAATTAATTACTAAGATTATAACAGCACTCGGTAGGATAAAATGTTCACTATATCGATTTATCGTATGCCCTTTTAGGCATCATCATCATCATCATCATCTGGGCATTGCGGAACCCTAATCGGTAACAATGGCGCATCTTCTTAGGTTTTGAGATAACCCAATATAGAACTAATATACTTATATTGGCACTAGGTCACTCTTGGAAATGCTCACCAAGAAAATGGTAGCCGCCTTCATAATATTTATTTAATATTAATTAATACTAAAATTTAAATAAGCAAATTTCAAGAGGCGCTTTAAAATTTTTATCAAAACCATGATAGATTTCACAGAAAATTTACGTTCCCCTACGAATAAGCTATAAGACGTAACAATTTGACAACAATAAGATTTCGTTTTTTCTACTATGGTTGACATGAATAAATTCTGAGTCATATAAATACCCTCAAGATGTTAGTAATATTTTTTTACAGAGCACAACAATGTGCGATACACTCACTTCGACTGTTCACAATGTATGGGCTTATAGAAGCATTTCTAGGCGCACGTTAATCTCATTTTTTACCATAACTTACTTACATTGAGATTTACAGGAGCAATATAGGCATATATGGCATTTCAGCGATCTAATTTAAATACGATATAAGTAAAAGTACACTTATAAAGTGGGCCCTTTTCGCAACTTATATGTGGATATAAGTCTCATATAGTCCTCGATAAATGATGGTTCTAGGATAGTTTAAAAACCACTTTTTGCTAGTTGGGCATCTATCTATATACAAGAATCCTGTATATTGGTTTACAAACATTGACTTTTTCAGCAAGCGACAAGCTATTATGCCCCACGATCGATGTTTACTAATAAGTTATTTAAACCGAGGACGAATCTCACATTTATAGGTAATAACAGCTATATCATGTGCATAAAAATGTATAACAAAATACTAAATTCCATAAAAACGCTACCATTTTCTAAATTTAAAAATAATTTGACGAGGTTTTTAATTGAAAAATGCTTTTATAGTGTACATGAGTTTTTAGATTATAAATTGTAAAGTCTTGTAAATTGCACGGTCATTTTAAATTATTATTGTTTCCTTTATTTATTATATTCAATTCATTTTTAAATATTTAAATAAAAAACAACTTAAAAAAACATTTAAAAATATAAGAAATAGTAGCCCACCAGCATTGGGAACAGGGTCCGAGCTACCGGTGGTCAGGGCTGTTGAGAGAGGAACCTCCTGACAATACGCGCCGTGTCCAGAAGTACTGCTTTCTGAATCAAGCCCTTGATCCAGCTGCCAAGCGAGAGCCTCCTCAGATGTTGGTCGAGGCTCTTGGCTATTAAGCCATTGGCCGACACGACTATCGGCACAATGACTGCTGTACTCACGTCCCACATGTCGACAACCTCGCGAGCCAGATCTAGATACTTGAATTGTTTATCTTTCTCTGCTTTCACGAGGTTCTCGTCATGGGGGACTGTTATATCAACAATCATTGCGCGACGCTCCAATCAAGCTATCACTACAATGTCAGGCTTATTGGGAACAATAGTCCTGTCAGTGATGATAGGTCGATCCCAATACAACGTGATATTACCATTATCAAGAACTGGGTCGGGCGCATACTTATAGTATGGCACTTCTGATTCCACAAGGTTGTACTTCAAAGCAAGTTGCTGGTGAATAATCTTGGAAACGAGGTTGTGTCTATGCAAGTACACCCAAAAATAATGTGTCGGATCGATTCTCCCGGATGGTGGCATGCCCGACATATGTCAACCGTGCCATCCTTCACAATGAATTTCCGATAGTTATTCGTCATCATAACTTCGTCCATTATTGCACAGACAAAACCTTCGGTTTCCCGAAGAGGTCACCGAAGCGCAGCCAAGATACGGACGCTAAGAAGTCTACATCGGGCCCATGTAGGGCCCGGTAAAAACGTCCGTGAAGCTCGTTGCCCTGCCATACCTCCTTGCGGTCATTAGTATCTAATACTCTAGGTTTGCGCCAGCTCTCATTAGCCAGGGAGAGCGGGGTGAGGCCCTTGTCCACTGAGACTACTTCTCGGTGCCTACCCACGTCGGCTTCTAGGAAGTCTACCCTGAGACTTAGCATTTAAGAAGCCACGACCCCCGCATTTCCGTGGGATATACAGTCTCATTACAAACGACCGTGGGTGATGCATCCGATTTGCGGACAGCATTACGCGGACCCTCTTATCCAAGGCATCAAGTTCCGTCTGAGTTCATTTCAGTATGCCGAAAGAATACATCAAAACCGGCATGACCCAACTGTTGAAGGCGCGCACCTTATTTCCACCTGATAAAAGACTATTAAATACTTTTTTCAGGCAGCCAAAGAAGCGCTCCATAAACGATTGTTTCATGTCGGTAGTGTTGATGCCTAATGCTTCCGACGTACCCAAATACTTGTAGGTTTCTGTTGAGGAGAGGGATCTAAGGTGTACGGAATCCGTGAGTTGAGTTCCCACGGATTCCATAATTTCCCCTCGCTTTACATGCATGACTGCACATTTGTCCACACCAAATTCCATCCTGTTGGCGCTACTGAAAGTTTCTGTTACCTTCAGTAGCTCCATCAGTTGCAAGTTGTTGGGGGCAAAGAGTTTCAGATCATCCATGTAAAGAAGGTGAGATACGACCTGACCATCTCTCCTCAACCGATAGCCTAGACCTGAACCCTCCAGCAGTGTGCTGAGGGGGTTCAAGGCTAGACAAAACCACAATGGACTCAGACTATCGCCCTGGAATATACCGCGCTCGGTCCTTATCGGTTCGCTGTTCCCCTGGATCTGTCGACATCCTGGATAGCGAAGGACCGTTCTCCAGTAGCCCATACATGATATCAGGAAGGTACGCAGAGTTGCATCAACTTTATACAACTCTAGCACCCTCATGAGCCATGTATGAGGCAAAGAATCATAGGCCTTCTTATAATCTATCCAACATGTAGACAGATCCCTTCGGGAGCGGCGAACCTGTTGGCTAATGGCCATATCAATGAGGAACAGCTCCTTAGTATCACGGGACCCGTTCCTACATCCATTGTGAGAGGCAGACATGATATAATTAGTCTCAATATGTTAGTTGATTTTAGCTCTCAAAATGGATGTAAGAACTTTATAGACCGTTGGTAGACAAGTGATTGGTCTATAATTTTTGGGCTCCGCAGTACTACCTGATTTATGGAGCAGGTGGGTAATACCTGTCGTCAAGAACTGGGGCAGTGACCGTGACTCTAAGGCTGATTGAAACTGACGCCAAGCAAGCGTGCGATCTTTGGAACCACTTGATCCAGAAGTTGTGCAGTCCGTCCGGCCCAGGAGATTTCCAGTTAGGCAACGGACGGACTGCACGAGCTACGTCTTGGGGGCTGATGATGATTGCCCCCATTTCTGATATTGGATCACAGGCTTGTTCAACCTCCCGGGTCCAATCGCCCTCAGTGTGACTGACAGGCACCGACCAAATGCTGCGCCAAAATGAACACATGGCGTCATCATCCGGAAGGCGCGTGTCAGTTACGCCTTGGTCCGGTCGTTCCCAAGCCCTATATACCCACCTTTCATCGCTTTGGAATGTGCGATTCTGAGTGTATCGCTCCACTCGCCTCTTGTACCGACGAATACGGCTTGCCCATGCACAGATCTTCTGCTTCAGGAAGTCGATACGCTCTGTGATGCGGGCCAAGTAATCTCGATAACTAACATCAGTTCCCGAGAACGCCCGCCTCACAAAGCGCATCACTCGAGGACGAGTATTGCCCTCCCTGAAGCAGATTAACTTGCCGATGAGTGCTCTAGCCTCACCGATACGCCGCTCAATCCTGCACTGCCAAGCTGGAACAGCTAATTTTGGTCGTGTAGCTCTGTCATTGTTGGGAAACTTGACATGAGCTACACGACATGCCGCTACAGCTCCACAGTACAATATTGAGTGGGTATCGGCGAGGTTTTTGCTGCTGTCAAAGCTGTTCGACAGCTGCGAATCTAGAGCACACACCAGCGCCTTGTTTTTCTTGTGCATAGACAAACGAGGTAGACGTGGTCTAAGTTCAGGCGGTGTGGAACGATACTCCCGAAATACACCCTCCAAAGCGCTCCTCAATTGTGTGTTGCACTGGGTACCCACGGATATAACTTCGTCATCATCCTCATCACCATCGCGGTCGGATCGCGGCGGAGCACTGGATACATTTTGCAGCTGCACCGCAATCATTGGCAAAGCAGGCGTAACTAGGTTACTCCATGATTTGGAGCGTAGCCGATCAAGTACGGTGTCATCCAACATACGGTTAAGCTGGATGACCCGCACTTGATCCGACAGCCGTTGCGCCGACACGCTGACAGCTGGCTCAAGCACCTGAAACAGAGAGAGCATCTGACCACGGTACGCAGTCAAGTTGCTTCCCCCCTCAGTAGCCCCATAATATGTGCGCATGACGTTTCTTAAATCCTTATTTTCTGCGTTTAAATTTACATGTTTCGTATTTCCAATTCTAGTTTTCCATTTTCTGTTTTTTTTCCTTTGTGTTTATGTTATCCAAAACATTTATTACAATAAAATTTGTCGAAAAAATGTATAAAATTATAAATTGGCAGAAAAAAATGTTGCGTCACATTGTAACATTCTTATTGTATGGCGAATCTCTTCCATTATTGACATGATTATTATTGACATTTAAGATTATTATTTTTATTAATTGTATCATTATTATATTGACATATTTAATTTAATTTAATAATACAATTTTAATGGGATTATCTTTTTAATGACTGCATGATTATGAACAATAATTAATTTAAATAACATGTGGAACTGTTTATACTTGCACGCCGAAATTAGAGGCAGAATAAGAGAACAATTTTGTAATTTTTACCAACCTTCTGTACCTTATTTATGCAAGTAAATGATTTATGATTTATGGGTAATCAGCAATTAACCCAAAAATTATCCTAAAAGTTTTGCTAGCTGGCGTGAGGAGCGTAGGCCGAAGGCGACATTTGTGACAGAAAGTGGGTTTGTTTTTATTATAGCGAGCGCGAGTCATGGAGTCGTCGTAGCTAAAGTCGTTGCATGCTTAATATACGGGGAATACATTTTACCACCTCACTGTTTATAGAACTGCTTAGAATGAGATTTCTTACCGACAAATTCCGATTTATAACTGCCCATACGTAACCGCTCGTTCAATAATTTTTACCGCCCATTTAATTATTTTCCTGCTCAATTATATATTCACTGATCCATTTCATTATTTTTTATAACTCATTTTTATTTACTTTACTGCTTAGTTTTAACTGCTGAACTAGTTATTAAACGTGCCATTTATAATTTTTAACTTACCAAAACCGCTATTTACAACTGCCTCTTTAAATCAGTGCCTTTATTTTATTTATATCAATGAGTTCAGAAACATGATCATGGTCGATCTAGGTCCAACCCAGGGCGGGTTGGTTATGATGCCCGGCCATGACCCCCCACCTGGATCCGCTCTTGGTACTAATAGAATGCAAGAGCGAGAAAAGAGAACTTCTAAATTCAAAATTTAACCAGCCCTTCCAGCCTTCCGCCCCGTGTATTATTTTTGTTAATTCATACATAGACGAGAATAAAAGTAACTCAAGAGGGTAGGATGCATTAGCGAGCGAAGCGAGTTCGAAAATTTTAGCATTCAGCTTCGGAAAGGTTAGTTTCTCTTGTTGAAAGACTAAGCAGGGAGTTAATAATTTAATTATCTAATAGCTTTAAACGAGCAATTCTTGTATATACAGAGTGGAGACGAAAATACGACAATAAATGAAAACACGGATAATATTAGTCTATAGGAATAATTCTAAACCATCAAAAAAATCCTAACACCAAAATTAAAAAAAAAATTCAAACAAACTAAATGGCATAAAACTGGAAACGAAATAGAACACCATTTATAATATTGGTTCACTAACCTGTGATAAGAGTGGCAACCGCGCCGTCCTGTAGCGACTTGATCTTTTGGCGCCATTATTATTAATGCTCAGTAAAAACAATAACACTGAATCACAGATTATTAACCGAATAATCAGGCACCTCTCACCCGCGTTTTTCGTTTGGTAATCAAATTATTAATCACAATCAGGATCACTGTCCAATCACTTAGTTATGTAGGTAGGTATTAGTCACAAAAACACAATAAAAACTAAGCGTCTAATTTCGCACAATACACTAAACTATTTAACTAGATACCTATTAATACGTTACGTGTCCTGTCACTAAAATAAAGCGTCCAATTTCGCACTTATAATAATCGTCTTAGAACAAATTATGAAATTACAAACACACGAGCGGCGGGCGGCGGGTACTTGAAAGGCGGCGCGGCGCGAACGAAAGTACGTCCTACGGCACTCGTGCGCTTACAAAGCGATGACGCGTGGATCGTCACAGGATTGCGGTGACACACTGACCGTGACCTAAATTTAGTTGCAAGTTTCGGCAAGAAAGCGAAGTATAAACAAACATAACTAGATTTATCTCTTTCGCACACACTAAATTTTCTATTACTTTGAGTGCATAGCAATTTGTGCATGCATTATTTTCTTATTTAATCTGATGACACGCTTTATGACTCTTATTGCTTAGGTTTAAGGTATAATTTACCCTAAATCAAATTCAAAAACTAATTTGGCAAAAGTTTTTAAGTAGCGAGTTGGCAACGTGTCTTTAATGTTTTGATGTTACCGATGCAGGGGTCGTTAACCTGTCAATGTTTCCCTGTTATCAGATACATCATGCAGCAAATGTTAAAAATGAAAAATAATCTCCTGCGACTTAACTACTGGATATTATTCAAATTATGTATGTAGACTGGGAACGTCCTAAGGTAAGGTATACAAAGTTTAATTTATTGTCGTATTGAAATCCCCACGCTGTATACACCGTGACTTTTTAGTCGTCCTACAAAGGTGGTCCACTCAATGTACCCGACATAAAATAGGTACCTCTTGGTGTGATTTTTTTTTTACCATTACTTAAGATAATAAGAACAAAGAAAAATAAATAATACATTTTAATTATGAAACATCCTGTTAATAATGTTCCGTGTTATAATGTTTACGTGTCAAACGGTAGAACATACCTACCCAGCGCACGAGTCAAGTAGATTATCCCTCGCAATAGGGTGTTTCAACTACGTCACGTGTCAAAATAATGAATAGTATTTTATTCGTACCACTTGCTCAAAAAAGTGATATTCTATGCCACAAAAAGCGAACATAACAATAGTCATTTTTAATCTGTTAAAAACAGGGAAAGAAAATTGTACTGAATTTCATTCATCCTCTAGGGGGAGAATGTAATTTAAATTTGGAATACTTACCGAAATTTATACTGATCTACATCTGTGTTTACACCATTGAGTTTGTATATATAGCATTATACATCTTTTTGAAAAAGGAATACGCATTTATTATGCAGTTATGATTATTAAATAAAATTACGAAAACCGACGAGGCCGTATGAGCTTGATGCCTTTGCTTTTCCGACAAAAAAATATTAGTCTAGGAATTTGCCACGTTTTTGTTTTCTTCAAATACATAAACGTTAAGTTTATTTGAATTTATTTTTATAAATAAGTTAATGTTCTAAAAATACGTTACGATGTTAAATCAAAGCGACAGTTACAGTGAATTGTCGGATTCCATCAGTGCAAATGCTGCCGCAATTGTAAATAATTTGCTTCCAACAAAATCCAAGGAAAATTATTTAAAAACTTATGAAGAATTTTCAACATGGAGAAGTGCGAAAGGCCTATCAATTTCAGAATCAGTACTTCTTGTCTATTTTGATTATTTATCCAAGACAAAGAATCCGAATACACTTTGGTGCATATACTCAAAACTGTAAGCTACAATAAGCATCAAACACAGCATTGAAATAAATAGATTCACGAAATTACTGGCTTTTTTAAAAAGAAAATCAGAAGTCTAAAATTTTGTATGACTCAAAATGTGGAAAAATTTCTTAATGAAGCTCCTGACGAAATTTTTCTGGCCACAAAAGTAAGACATGATTTAACTATGAATATTTCGTATCTTAGTAATGGTAATTATTCTATATATTTACCTGTGTTTTATCTTTGTTATAGGTGGCCTTAATTTTTGGACTCAATGGTGCTTGCCGCGGATATGAACTTTTAAACTTAAAGGTGGAGGACGTTGAAAATCATTCCAATGAGTTACTGCTGATTAATGTAAAGGAAACTAAGACAAAGAAAAATCGCTCATTCATTATACAAGGACAATATACTAACCAACGTGGAAAACAATAGATTTTTTATAAACTATCGGAATGGGAAATGTACTCGACAAGCCATCGGCAATAGAAAAATTAGCAATATGCCAAAGGAAATTGCTAAATATTTAAAACTTAAAGATGTTGAACTCTACACCGGTCACTGCTTTAGAAGAACTTCGGCGACTTTCTTGGCGGAATCAGGGGCGGATATTACGTCAATAAAAAGACACGGTGATTGGAGCTCTGATAGAGTAGCTGAGGTTTTTATCGAAAGCTCAATAGCGAATAAAACCATATTAAGCAGTCAAATTAACAAAAACATAAAACTTAATCCATCAGTGCCACAAACATCAACTTCCGGCATCTTATCTTCGTCCGTAACTCACGATGCACCACCACCACTATCTCCGACGTATACTATCTACAATGAAACGCAAGTTCCTCAGACGCAAGAACAGAGTAATACTCAAATCAACTCATCAACAATAAATGTACCAAACAAAAATGTAACTCTCTCTATCAATAATTGGACCAATGTTTCGAATGTTAACTTTTACTTTTAATTGTCATTATTTTTAATAAATGCTTATCTCATATTATTATTGTGTTAATTTTTTCGCAAATGGTACGAAAAGTAGAGTATTTTCCTCGGTGATAAAGCTGTCTTAGTCTTGGATGAACTTAAATCCCTCGCTACACTCAGGACTCGTCTTAAATCCCTCGCTTCGCTCATGATTTAAGTTTTTAACACCCTCGCTGCGCTCGGGAGTAAACCTCGAGTTCTTCGTTACGCTCGTTATTTAAATCGTCACCCGCGACAGAAGACACTGCTTTATCCCCTTGGTTAATAATCTACTATATTTTTAAATTATTCAAATCTCATAAATACCTATTTTTTTATTATGAATGTATAGTAGTCATTGGATACATGAAGTAGGCTGCCGTTGTAACACAACTAAAAAGTCACGGTGTATATATTTAGCAACCAGAAGTGAAGATGCTTTGAAAAAGACAACAAAATAATGTAAAATAATAAACCCAACCATTTACTTAGGAACAAAACAACAACCACAGAAAACAAACCTAATCACCTCAAAACACAACGAATTGCACTCACACGTACCATTAAAAACTAGCAAGAAAGCAAACGAATTAAGTAATTAAAAATCCTGCAGCCAAAGTCTAATTAAAGACCAGCGACAATCATAAGTTGTCACTCCTTTCCATAGAGTTCTCGGCGTGCTGCGTGCAACCTCATTTCTTCCTAACAATATATATAATCTGAAACTCGGAAACGGCTCCAACGATTTTCATGAAATTTAGTATGCGAGGGGTTTTGGGGGCAATAAATCGATCTAGCTAGGTTCATTTTTAGAAATCATCGTTTTATCTGTGTTACCGAGCAAAGCTCAGTCATCCAGATATTGTATAATAAAAAAAGTAATTTTAAGTAGGTTTGTCAATTTGGCGTGTATGATTAGAGGGGGGGTCATGACCACTGTGACATCCCAAACCCCACCTATGACCGCGACTGGCTGCTCTTGGGATACAACTTAGTCCCTCGAATTGAATTCCCTTTTTTTCACTTGTTGTGTATAAACTACTATTATTACGATAATGCCATCTAGCCGATTTCAGTCACAGTGGTTGCCTTCGATGGCTTTTTAGAGTGGTCGTTGAGAGCTTTGGTGTGCTTCTGTTTCAAGTACTCTCCAGTGACTAGTGCATCCAACTTTATTTTTTTTTTTTTTTATATAAATTGTGACGTGAATTTTGATATATTTTTTGATATAAATTGTGAGGTAATTGTGTGTGAATGAGAATGTCGTCAATAGTTTTAGGAACATGCATAGTTACCTCTTGGCTAGCAAGCAGCGCGTGCAGCGCGTCGTGCCTGGCGGAGGGCCGCGCGTGCGCCGGCAGCGGGCGGCCGGCCGCGCCACGCCCCGCCAGCGCGTCGGCCGCCGCCAGCACGAGCGCGGCGCCCGCGCACGTGCAAGCGCCGCGCGCGCACTGCGCCGACACGTGCGCCGCCAGCGAGCGCATCGCGCCGCCGCCGCCGCCTGCGACACCATTACGGCCATTTAAATTACAATTGAATAGCTTATATTTTGGAACCATGACGCTTAAGAAGACTATGCCCCATACAATACTAGTTTGTACTTATACCAGCTATTGATATTAAGAGGTGATAAGGACGGAGTAGGCAGAGCATTTGGCAACCGACCAGTCACAGCCACAAAAGTTGCCGATCCGACTAACTTACAATTGGTCTGATAATGGAACCGCTTCACACCATGATACCTATAATTGACATGGCACCGGATAGTAACCGGATGGTAATAAGACTTTATACGAGGATTATGCAAAACAGTTTTGTTTAACGTTGATGACAGTATTTTTTTTTTATTATTTGTTTTTAAGCTCATACCAAGTGCTGCTGCGACGGCGCCAACTGCTCGCCACAGGCCTTTCTCTCTCGTGAGGACGCTTGCCCGGTGAGGATCAAGGGATGTTAGTGGCAACGACGCTATGACGCGCTCCACCAAGGCCGGTTCAAAATCAGCTAGTTTCTCAATCAGTGCCTGAAAAATATAACGTGCGAATTATAACTTTCATATTATCCAATCGTTAGTCGAAAGTTAATATGTATAATGGCGATTGCTGCCCATTTTGACTGTCCTTTCCAGAATCAGTGGATGAGGACAGCCATAGGCATCAGTTAGATTTAGGTACTAAAAAACTAATCATATTTTTAGGTATGTAGTGTACATTTTTGCGTTACTAAAACACTAACATTTTATGTTTATGATTTAATGTTTTTTTAGGTTTTGTGCTATATATTAATGTAACTTTTATGGAGATTCTCTGAAATAAATTAATAATAAATCACCTGTGTGGAGTCAGGTGAGGGAGCCAACTCAGCCGTAGTTAGCTCTCCGCGAGCTGCCGCGTCACCTAATGCTTCTATGAAGGCTTTCTCTTCAGAACACTGTTCCCATAAGCGAGTCCACAGCTCCTCCCTAATTGTTTATAAATGTTTAGAATAATAACTGACGAAAATACAACAAGATGTCGATCGAAAACAATACGTATAATTAAATTGTGCTAACCTTAGACTGTACTTTAAACACAACTTGACAGTTTGATCAGCAACTTGCTTGTTACTCAGGATGTGTGGTCTGTCAGAAATGTCGTCTATAAATTGATAAGCTAATGATTTCGCCTCAGTTCCCTGAGTAGAACAGAGTAAGCGTAAAGCATTCAAATGCCGGCCTGAAGACAAGAACGCTTGTGCCCTCGCTAGGAGGTGCCGAGGTCGCACTCGGACGATACCGCGCCGGCCCAGTACGGACAGCGCGCCGGCCGAGACGCATGCGCCTCCTAGGGCACTCACGCCGGCCGTACACATCGCTCGAGACACGCGCCCATCGGTCCAATGCCCCTGAAACAATACATTGCCAGGCTCAAGTATTGCATGGTCTAGCTAGTAAATTACCATGTTCAGTCGCAGTTATAATGCCCTGAGAAGCGACTATCTAGTAGCTTCATCTTTTTCAATAGCCTATTTGAAATAAATGGTTTGAGTTTGAAATCTTGACTTAACTCTGCCACCACGTTAAGCAAGGCATAGCTGTTATACAGGATTATTTTTTAACCAGTGCGCAAAAAAAAATTGGTGGTTCAGTATCAGTAATAGAACACATTTCCATTATTAGTTCAAAAGTTTTTTTTTTATCCGACTTTAAATCAGCAAAATATGGACACTATTCGTAATATATAAGGGCGCGCGCGCCGTGCGGTGTAGGCAGCGGTGTTGCAGCGGGGGGTGAAACCCCCTCCCGGGCGGCAGGGCGGGCACGGCGGCGGCGGAGCAGGCGCCTAACAGTCTGCTCACGCATGCGCTATCGTGACGTCGCGGCCAATCGTTTCCCGCGCAAACCCCGCGGGCCGCGCTACGCGTGTGTTGTACTCGTACCTACAAGTCACGATGTCGGAGTTTAGTAACCGCGAGTTTTATGAAATGGTGCGGGTGTATTTAATTTTATTAAGTGGTGAAAGCTTAAGAGCAGCTCGCAGAATGTATGCAAGGGAGAGCATACCTCGAATGCGAGCCCATGGCATCTTTAACCCCACGGTCCCTAATGAAAGGACCATTTTAGCAGCCAGTCAAAGGCTGCTTGATCACGGTTAGTTCAGGACCCCAAATCACGCACTAGGGTCTGGCAGACCTCGACTGTCGGCGGTCGAAATCGAAGAAGCCATTTTGGATTTCTTCGAGCGAGATCCAAGAGCTAGTACCAACGATGCGGCACGTCGCTTTGGTGTGAGCCAGTACGCGGTATGAAAGCTGCTAAATACAGCCGGACTCCATCCTTACCACTATCTGCCCGTACAGCATCTCCATGACCCAGACCCCGCACCACGTCGAGCCTTATGCGAGTGGCTTCTAAATCACCGCGAAGCCAACATCTTGTGGACGGACGAGGCATTGTTTACCCGTGTAGGACTGTACAATGTACATAATGAACATTGGTGGTCATTTAACAATCCCCATTTGGTGCGAGACACGCATCACCAAGTCCGTTTCGCTAAAACGGACTGGGGTAATTAAAAATAAAATAATAGGGTCCGTTTTTATTGACGGCGCTTTGACCGGGCCAAGGTATTTAGAAACGACCATTGAAAATTTAATGGACGAAGTTCCGGTGGGCTACCTAGCCAATTTGTATTATCAGCACGATCCACCTCATTACGCCGCACGGGTACGGAGTTACCTCAATGAAAATAACGGGCAAAATGGGATCGACCGTGGCCTGCTAGGTCCCCGAATCTTACTCCATGTGATTTTTTTCTTTGGGGAGAAGTAAACCGCCGGGTGTATGTAGAGGCCCAAAACTTAGACGATTTAAAATCTAAGATAATAAACGCTTTCGATGAAGTAAAAAGTGAAATTAGTGTTTTGAATTAACTAAATGGTAATTTATTTAAACGTGCACGTTTATGCCTAGAAAGAGGAGGACTTCATTTTGAACAATCATTAAAATACAGTGATTAGTGACTTGTAGGGTAAGCAATTATTTTCAATTAACAGTTTTAGTGCATAGGTTATTTGTGATTGAACATGATTGTAAATACTCGTACGTAGTTGATTCCAATTTTTTAAATACGCCTTAATGCAGAAGTACCTACGCAATAAGTAGGTAATGTCAATAATTTTAATTTTATTATATTTTTTAAAGTGCCATTATTTAATTGATTATGTATTAATTTAATATTTTTTTATTTTCTGCATTTTGATGGTCCTAAGCCCATGAAAGTATGAAGGAAAAATTGGAATTACTCTTCAAATAAGTTCAGATAACAGCCTAATCTTTAAAAGTCTAGTTCGAACCTGATAAAATCAGCGATCAGTACATTTCTAAACCACGTAAATACCTACGAGCGCTTCGCCACGCGCCGGGCCGGGCGCCGCCGGCGGGCGGCGCGGGCGCCAAATAGAGTACACATAAAATCAATTTCAAAGTAGACATCTTTCACCAACCTAATTGTACTAAACCTTATCAAAATAAAAAATGGATGTTGATTAAAACTCATTTAAGCTTCATTTGTCAAAATTTGCGCACTGAATAAAAAATATTCCTGTATATAAAACCATTCAAGTAACATAGTGAGCTCGAAAGTCTCGACTACCATTATGAGTCTGGTTGGCTTCGTAACGATAGAGGTCCTCAAGAAATGCGAACACAGGGCGTGGATTTTGCCCAGGATACAACGTTTGCACCACCTACACTTACACCATCTACATTTTTTCTCATTGTCTAATTCTTTTAACAACAGATCAGTTAAGATTTAAATACATTAAGATTTTGGTGTGATATCAGATTTGTACCAAATAATAAACATTATAAGTGGAACTACACTTTTTGGTCAGAGTATTGAGTATTTGTCCTCTCATAAGCAGTCAGTGACTACCCAACCAGCAAAGTTAGTTGTATAGAAGAGCATAGAACGTTTTGTAAAAACTACTCGGTGGTCAAATAAAAGACCAAAGAAGGTGCACCTACAAAGAAAGTGTCGCAATCATTTATCTCCATTCAGTTCTAAAGTACAACTGTAGCGGTATCAGGCATGACAGTTTTAGCCTATTACAGTTAATCTAACAGTAACGCAATCTCCATTTGATGACATACAAGCCACCGCAACGCTACTAAAGTTCTTTTAGATACTGTAAAAGTGTTCATGATTCCATTACTTCAGTAATATTCATCATTCATTAATTTTAAATTCGTTCACGCTGCGCAGTGTCTCAGTGTTTTTGATAAGAAAAAGATAATGTTACGTCGGTTACTTTACGAGAACATTCTAGATTACATGCGAGTCTCGAATGATCTACTATTGAACTGTCCAAGACGACTCGAGACTAGAATGTTCTAGTATAGAAATTTCTAGAAGATTCGAGAAACTCTCTCGAATCTTCTAGAAATTTATATACTGTGGAACCTTCTCGAAGGACTGTATTCACTATGGAACTGTCTAAAACATTCGAGAAAGATGTCGAAGTTTCTCGAAGGATGACGTTCCATTGTGCACTGTGAAGAAGGTTCGAGAAGGATCGATCGGTCGACCTACAAATAGCCGTCATGTTTGCGGGAGCAGGCAGTCTGATTTTGGCTACACAACGAAGCGAATCGAAGTGAACTAGAAGTGCAACATTTAAGTGACTAGTGACCAATAGTGTATTTGTAATTGAGTTTTAAGTGTTTTGTGTTAATTAAAGTTATTTGTTGTTTAATTGGTGGTAATTAATTTATCCCATCCCAGCTCGTAACAAATTGGTGTCAGAAGTGAGGGATAAGTTATGCCGATTCTACCAAAAGACGACACGGAAGGTATCCGTACCAGGAGTCAACGCCAGCAGGACATGGACCAAAGGCGGTTTGGAGATTCTCCGACACAGGCACGGGGTGGTATCCAGCCTACGTCAGAGCCAGTCGCTGGCCCATCCGTAGTTTCTCCAGCATCAGTGGCGCCAGACTTCACTGCATTAATGGCGCTGCTGCAGGAACAGGCTCGCCGTCAAGACGAGCAGGCTCGCCGGTTAGAAGAGCAGTTGCAACGTGATAAGGAGGAGCAGGCTCGCCGTCAGGAGGAGCAGGCTCGCCGTCAAGATGAGCAGGCTCGCCGTTTAGAAGAGCAGTTGCAACGTGATAAGGAGGAGCAGGCTCGCCGGCTAAAAGAGCAGTTGCAACGTGATAAAGAGGAGCAGGTCCGACGCCAAGAAGAGCACCTCATAAAGGATCTTCATGTCACATTTGGTAAAGATCTCAAGGTGATGAAGGAGCAGATTCACCAACATGAAAATCGTATCTGCGAAGCCGAAGTTCAGATTGCCGGGGTGAATAAGGCTTTGGGTGAACTTAAGGCTGGAGACGGGAGTTGCTTCAGTGGTTGCTGCACCTTCAGCACGTGGTTTTAAGGTGCCGCCATTCGACGGGCGTGGTCGGCCTATAAGATTCAATTTGAGGGCGTTATGAAGGCGAATGGGTGGACCAAAGCGCAAGCTATGACCGCGCTCACCTTGGGCCTTCGAGACCAGGCCCTAACGATTCTTGAGGCACTTAGCAAGGATGTGACCTACGAGCAACTGCTGGAGGCGTTAGAGTCCAGATACGGCGACGCGCACCTGGGGCACGTATTCCGTGCTAAGTTGAAGGATCATGTTCAACGTAGTGCCGAGACTCTACAGCATTGGGCCCTGGAAGTGGAAAAGCTGGTTCGGAAAGCATACCAGTCTGCCCCTGCACTTATCGATGGAAATCTGGTGCAGGCGTTCGTGGATGGAATACGCGACTTAGAAGTTAGAGCCGCTGTGAGACTTGGCCATCATGAGACATTGAAAGATGCCTTGGCCCATGCCTTAGAAGTAGAGGCAGTGAGGCAAGACCACCGAACGCACCGCGTTAGGGAAGTTGTAGCATCACCTATACGTGACCGCTCGCAAGAATACAGCCCTAGCTGCTACACTGGTGGAGAAAGGGATCATCTTCGGTCAAGCTGTCCAAAGCAAGTTGCGGCATCACCTGTACGCCAACGTCTGCAAAAGTACAGCCCTAGGTGCTACACTTGTGGAGACAGGGGCATCTTCGGTCAAACTGTAAAAAGCGAAGCACACCGAGAGAAGATGAACCCCAACAAGGAAACGCGGCTAAGATGACTGCCCAGCACCAGTGGAGAATCCACGGTAACGTAGACGCACTGTCACGAAGACCTTGGCGTGAAGACGCACAGTTCCAGGCAGGAGACTAAGGAAGTAGTGCCCGTGAGGATTCTAAGAACGTATCTCAGTGATGAATGGAAGGGAACCCTACAGCAGGCTCAGCAAAATGACTCGGACATCAAACCGATCTTCAAGTAGATCAAAGCTGGTGCTTCTAAGCCCAAGAGGAGTGATGTGGCGGCGATGAGTTCCGTCACGAAGAGTTATTTGGCACAATGGAACAGCTTGGTGATCCAGGATGGAGTCTTGTGCCGTAAATGGGAAAACACTCGTGGGGACACCTGTCATCTCCAAATGGTTGTCACTGAGATGATGTGGAGGACTGGTGTCGCAAATGTACGAGTTGTGCGGCTGTGAAAGGACCCCAAACAGCAGAGGTGCATTAAAAGTGTACAACGTTGGAGCCCCCTGGGAACGGATAGCAATAGACGTTGCGGGACCATTTCCAGAAAGTGAAAGTGGGAACAAGTACTTCATGGTTGTCATGGATTACTTCACAAAGTGGCCAGAAGTCTTCGCCATTCCTAACCAAGAAGCTACAACTGTCGCTGATAAATTGGTTCAGGAGGTCTTCTGTCGTTTTGGTGTACCCTTAGAAATACACAGCGATCAGGGAAGGAATTTTGAATCACAAGTATTTCAGGAGACTTGTCGATTGATGGGTACCTACAAAATCAGAACCACTTCTTACCATCCACAATCTCTCAATGGAATGGTGGAAAGATTCAACCACACGTTGGAGAGATATTTGGCAAAAGTCGTGGAAAGCAGGCAAAGAGATTGGGACAAGCACATACAGCCGTTTCTTCTGTCCTACCGTAGTGCAGTCCACGAAAGTACGACTGTGACACCAGCCTTTGCGAACTTTGGAAGGGAATTACGGTTGCCTGCAGATTTAATCACTGGAACTCCCCCTGATGCTCCACGCAGTGTGACAGATTATGCGAATCACTTGCGTAACAAGTTGAATGAAGTATGTTTAAGTTTAAGAGCATATCAGACAATCCGGCCAACAGATGTCTGAGAAGATGAAAACCCGTTATGACCGGAAGCCAAACAGTAGGGGTTTCGAGGAGAGTTCACTGGTGTGGTTGCATAACCCAGTGCGGAGCAAGGGGAAGTCTCAGAAATTGCAAGCAAAATGGGATGGACCATACCGAGTCGTGACTAGGATCAACGATGTCACCTACCGAATACAGAAGGGTCCACGAGGTGCACCTAAGATTGTCCATGTAGACCGATTGGCGCGATACTACGGGGCTAATGATGCTCGGGACGAGCATGTCTAAGGAGCGGGCAGTGTTACGTCGGTTACTTTACGAGAACATTCTAGATTACATGCGAGTCTCGAATGATCTACTATTGAACTGTCCAAGGCGACTCGAGTCTAGAATGTTCTAGTATAGAAATTTCTAGAAGATTCGAGAGAGTTGTGGAACCTTCTCGAAGGACTGTATTCACTATGGAACTGTCTAAAACATTCGAGAAAGATGTCGAAGTTTCTCGAAGGATGACGTTCCATTGTGCACTGTGAAGAAGGTTCGAGAAGGATCGGTCGACCTATAAATAGCCGTTATGTTTGCGGGAACAGGCACTCTGATTTTGGCTACACAACGAAGTGAACTAGAAGTGCGATATTAAGTGACTAGTGATCAATAGTGTATTTGTGTAATTGAGTTTTAAGTGTTTTGTGTTAATTAAAGTTATTTGTTGTTTAATCGTTGGTAATTAATTTATCCCATAACCAGCTCGTAACAATAATAAAAAAAGAGTATACGAGGATATCGTGGTGAGTTAGATATTATTTTGTAATTAAATTATTCGTATCTTACTGGGAAAATGACGTGCGACTGTAATTTTCATCATCATCATCAGCCTATAATGTTCCCACTGCTGGGACACAAGCCTTCTCTCTCTATGAGAGGGATAAGGCTATAATCTACCACGCGGGCCCAGTGCGGATTGGTAGATGTCACATATCTTGGAATTTTTGTATCTAGGACATGCCGGTTTCGTCACGATGTTTTCCTTCACCGTTTTTGAGAGCAGTGGTGATGAAATAAATTACACAAATAATGCGCCTACCTGGGTTCGAACCCACGACTTACTGTTCGTAAGTCGGGGTCGCTACCACTGGGCCACCGCTACTCTCTGTAATTTTACTGATAAACTATGTACGGGTTTACGACAATATTTGAATGCCTCCCTTGAATTATTGAGTTTTATTTAAATTAAATTAATCGAAGACTAGTTCTATAATTTTCCACTATAGAACCAAAAGTGTAATGTTGGCGACTACAGGATTTCTATAGTACTATTGTGCGAGTAGTGACCGCCATTGTGATTAAATAAATTAGGGTTCCTTTCAAATCATAATATAAACAATTCTCGTAGGTGAAACCACCCATTTTCTTTATCTTTTCCAGTGCCTTCACAGTAAAAAAATTGCGGCGGCTGTGTCGCAGCCGCGTTGCTCGAAACTGTACCTTTAAAATTGAGTGACGTTTAGAATCAAGTGCCAACTGAGTTCATAGTTTAAGTTTGTGATGTTTGATATCCCTTCCACCCTGTATTGGTGATTGTTTTTAATAATTATTTAACAGAAATTCAATTGACTTTTTGATTTCAACTCGGTTGAATTGAATTATGAATAGATTTTGCTTATTTTAAAATAAAGTTTTTTTTATTTTTTTTATTTGTAAATACATCTTTTATTTCTCAAACAATTATATTCTCAAACATTATCCATGCAGCTCAGATAATAATAATCAGGTGTTCTTCTTAGAGCATCATGTGAAATGTCAATAGCCAGATTTTTCAGCCCATCGCATAATTGCTCATTATTATGTTCGCGGTCATTACTTGAGCGTTCAGAAGTACTTTCACCTGTACAGCTGAACTCCGTATCAGTACTTAAATCATTTATTTTTTTAAATAGAATATTACATTGTATGGAACCAATTTCCGCTATTGCATTTTCGACTTGACTTTGATTGCTAGCAGTGGTTTCATTACAGTGTATTACAGGTATCTAAAAACCTGTTACATAATAATTCTGCGCTAAATAAGTGTCATCGTGACCGGTATAGAAATGTTAATATACAGCGATTTAAAAACTCTAATAGCTTAAATTTCACACATAAGGAGTAACACCAAACTCAGTTATATCTCCAAATCGCTCTATTTTTGAGCAGGCATGACTATTACGACACTATGTACTAAAGCAGATACATAAAGATACACTATATCACAAAAACGCCGTATTCTTGAATTTCAACAACCATTAATGATACAGGCCTATAGTGGTAAATTTTAAACCTTTACAGATTAAATTAGATCTAAAAGGGCAACAATTAGCAAGTTTATAGAACAAAGTAGTTCTATACATGTTATGATTAAGCCTTATATAGTACTTGTCTATAGTAGTTGTAAAGAAAGGTAATTTAAATGTTTACATCACTAGCTTATAGAACACTTTTTCTGTATAAGCTTATAGAACAAAAAGTCTTGTCAAACGCCGCTATACAACATGCTCTCACCATAAACACCGTTATATCACGTTTACAAAACTTTTTTGCGAAATAAGCTTTAGTTATAGTACCATTTTTGTGGTTGGGTAGGAACATACCTTGAAAAACGCAGACGCGTAGACTGGTTCCATATGTGAAAGATCCAAGGGTTTATCGTAGTCATCACCCCACAGTCTTAGATTTTCATCAGCGTCGAATATAGCGAGATTACCTCCAAGCCAGCCAAGCCATAAGGGACTTGACACCAATTCTACTCTCTGAATTGGTTTCAAAGATATAGATGAACCGGTTATGGTCAATGACAGCCATTGCAATGTTTTAGAACGACCACATACTAGTACTCGCTCGTCTGTTTCACTCCACTCTAGGACAGGGAGTGTGTCTGGAAGGCCAGTGAGACGTAATCCCGCAGCCCGCCCTCCAGCTACTATAATAACGCGCGACAACGTCGCCAGTGCCAAAATGCGAGCATCCCGAGCCGCCATCGCTACTACTTCTCCTCGAGCACCGGAGAATAGGCAAGAGGATCGTGCAGACCGCACTCCTAAAGGTCGAGAAAACTTCATCAACCAGACAGATCCGCCTGTGTCCAGGGCCAGCCCAGATGTGCCAGCCCACGTGACACGTAATGTCCCCCATAATTCTCCACCTAGAGTGACACGTCTCAATATAGTTCCACGTACACTTTCGTACTGACATATAAGCCCTCTCGCGTATCCAGCGAGGAGTCGAGTGCAATCTTGATTATATGCCAAACAAGATACTGCTCCTCGGTCAGTATTTAAATCACAGACCCATCTCAATGTTTGTTCATGAAATGAGAGTAAGTGACCATGTGCAGTTCCTACTGTTAATTTTGTCTCGGTTCCTACACTCAGCGCTGTTGCAGTACCTGCTGATGATCTCTCCTATAAAACAAAGAAAAACATATTAGACAATAGACATTTACATTTGTTTACATATGGAACAATCAATTTTTAATTTTTTGCTCGTTAGCAAAACGAGAGTACTATTAGGGTGTTTCATGTACCGTGATGAGTAAATATTATAAATTCTACCAAATAAGCAAACCATTACCCTCAAGGTGGTAGCGTTGAGCGTTCAATGTGAATACTGAAAAGATCTGTATCAAATACACTCGCGGACAAAGAATACGGGTCAGTACGAAAAACTAAAATTACTCTTAAAGTAATAGAGTTACTCGTAGTCGTAGCGGTATGAATGACACTGCATGTTGTAGATAATTTACCAGTTTATAAAACAAACAACACATTATTACAAATATTATTAGTTTAATTATCAAAATTACATAAAAACAAAATATGTATAATCTTTACGTTGAAAAAATAATGGTTGGTAGGTACCTCACATACATCACAACAACTTTCAAACAAAATTAATACTGTGTATTGCCCCCACGGGCTCTTCTCACAGTTGCCAGGCGATTAATTGTTTTTTTTTTTTAGTTAACCTGAGCTGTCCCACTCCTGGGCAAAGGCCTCCCCCCATTCCTTCCACGTTTTCCGATTTTGTGCCTCTTCTTGCCAATTACCGAGAAAGCCATCCAAGGCGTCCCGCCATCTTCTCCGCGGTCTGCCGCGACCCCGTCTAACTGTCTCAGGGCTCCAATTTTGTGATATACGGGCCCACAGATTTGCCGGCATCCGGCAGACATAGCCTGCCCAGTCCCACTTGAGTTTGGCAGCTTTATAAGCTACATCAGCAATATGAGTTCTGGAGCGCAGTGTGGTGATTGATTGATATTAAGTTTAAATCAAAATTAAAATCAAAGCATTTATTTCAAGTAGGCCAGTTACAGGCACTTTTGAACTGTCGACTAGATAACAATGAAATGAAGCTACAGTCCCAGTCACAAAGCATAAAAACTGTGAAAGTACTGGATACATCATTCATGTTGAGATAGTCCATTATGTGCACACTGCACGTTAAAAGTGTCCACAGTAAAAAAAAATATATATTCAAAAATAAAATAAATAATTCAAATAAGCCGTGGCAACCAAGAGATGACCAGTCACAACTGGCAGCGCCCGTTCACGAACATGACGCATGTATCAGCACCATTCAACTCAACCATTTTGAAGGGAACTAAATGATCCGACACACGAGCCACCACCAGCGATACCTTTGAGTGAGCATGACATACTCCTAACCGCCAAGGCACATTCAAGTCAAGAAAAGACGTAGGTTACCAGTGAATGATAGCTATCTAGTATATAGTACTCACACAAAATGGGCTATGCGGCTATACAGGGTTATTTGTAAAACACCAACAACTTCGCAGGAGTAGATTACTGACATCATAAACAACAACATTTGTTCGACGACTTTTTCGAAAACACGCAAAAAAAATCGACTTTTCATACAAAACTCGATCAGCTGTTCGGACATATGTACCGAGAGTTGAATTATTTTTGTCTGTTTTCGGAAAATTCGTTGTTGTTTATGATGTTAGTAATCTACTCCTGCGAGGTTGTTGGTATTTTACAAATAACCCTGTATAATACTAAAGAAATTGAATTTATACAATGCAAAGATAGTTGTACAATCTTCAGCAGCTCCAACAATACAGTTTAATGCTATCCATATACTCGTATGCGCCCCTGTCCTTGTGGAGCAGGACCGGCATTGAGCCAAGTATTTTTATCAGTGATATACCTAATCGTCCAACTTGTAATATTCTTGCTTACATAGTGTGCGTTTAATGCATGTTTTAAATTTCGTCTCATTCAGTTCAAGAATACTTTGTGGAATTTTATTATAGCATCTAAAACAGTACCACATGAAAGATGAGTCTACTTTAGCGAGTCTGAAGCCTGGCTGAACTAATTGGTCCCTATTTCTAGTACTGTAATTGTGTCTGTCGACTCTTTTATTTATTGAAAAGATGTAGATTTTTTCTTACGTACAATATGTTTTCGTAGATGTATTGACAATATACCGTCATGATGTTAATTTCCTTAAAGAGCCATCAAAGCCATATATAATCTTCGTAGGCGCGGGCTTCTCTAAGGGAACTGCCTTAGAGAATCGCGCCTACGAAGATTATATATGGCTTTGATGGCTCTTTTTCGCAGAATTAATATAGACTCAATGTTTGCAGCCCGCCCCCATAACAAAATGCCATAAGACAATATGCTATTAAAGGAACTAAAATAGACCAGTCTAGCGGTATACATCAGTAAATTGACGGATTTTTCTAATAGCGTATGCTGCTGTACTTAGCCGCCCCGAAAGAGTACTTAAATGAGAACCCCATTGTAGCCTTGAATCAAGCGTAATCCCCAGGAAAACCGTTTTATCTACGAATTAAAGTTTCTTTTTATTCAATACTATATCACAATCGCTATGTTTAACATTCGGTAAAGCAAATCTTATGCATTTCGTTTTTTTCCATTTAATACTAAATTGTTTGCTGTGAACCAAGACTTAAATTAGGGCATTATTGACGCCATCTAGATTTTGGGACCTTCTATTTATCTTAAAAATTAGGGAAGTGTCATCAGCAAATAGCACAATATTTTGGTTGGTTTATTATTATGCGATGTTGCGGGATATTGGTCCATTCTTCCACTAACGCATATTACAGGTTTCGAAGTGGTATCGATTTTTTACAACCTCCCAAGCTCGACCCAAGCGTATTCAAATGGATTCAAGTCCGGGCTTTTCGCGGGCTAGTCCATGCGATTGATACCAACGTGCAACGTCCTGAAAATACTCATGTAAACTTTGAGCTGTATGTGGCCTGGCGTTGTCATGCATGAACATTGAACTTTCGTCTACATTAATTAAGAATTTATTCCACATATTTTGCATTACTTGGCGTACCATTTCCTATCAGCACTAACTCCGTCGACGCTCTGAAGAGATTCCAGCCCAAACCATAACAGATTCACCGCAAATGGCACATTTTCCTCAAACCAAGCTGAAATAAAACGTTGTCCTGCCCGTTCGTAGACTCTTCGTCGCCCATCATGTGCATATAGCATAAATCTGAATTCGTCCTTCGTCTCTACGGGCCTCCCGAAGTTGATTTGTTCGTTCAACTACCGTGAGGTGTCATTTCGGAGCATGGTCGTAACAATAAATCCACCCTCTCGAGCCGTAGTACAGTCCCGGTTCCTGGTTATGTTCTGCCCAGTTTCTCGTAAACGTTGGACGACTTGCTGCACTGTAGAAAGTGACACGTCTATTTGCTTGCTGTACTTCGCCGACTTCTGCCTTCTTCTAACATAGTGACGATACGTGTAAATTCTTCTGGTATTAGCGACATGATAGTAACTCAATAATGATGGTTGAAGACGACAATGCTCGCCTTCTATCATTTTGATTTGACAGATTGTAAACAAAAGTGAGAAAACAAGCAAAAGTACCGCGAATTGAGTTTTTTTTCCAAATTCGAGGTTTATAAAGTTTTAACTTAATTATTTTGTAGATCATTTTAAGGTTTTATTTCATACGATATTAAAATTCTCTGTAATATAAAGTTAGTTTCATGCATTACTAATTAATTTGCAAGTTACAGGGATTTTCGTCATCGACCCCTATTAATTGACCGCGATTAATTTTAAGCTCAAGCGAGAGTCAATTTAAAACAAATGGAAAAAAGAATATAGTATAGCTACAGTTTAACAATACATACTTGTGCCTGTGAAAGCTGTTGCGACACACCCTGCAAAAAATCCACTTGTAATGCAGAGCAAGCTGCAGGATCCTCAATGTATTTGGTTTCTTTGTTCTTAAGATCTTCCTCTTCTGTAGATAATACTTCAGCTAGTGTTGGCGCTTCACTTACCGGCAATGCATATTCAATTTCATCTAACTAAAAAGTAAATTTTGGATGGTGAACACAGATCCTACAGCATTATTCATTTAAGATTAAAATAGCATGCTATTTATAAATGGATAAATACAGAGTTAGCTAGCAGGCGCGTAGGCACTTAAGAAGCTGATTCCTGCCGGCTTCTCTTCGAGAACAAGGCACTCTACGTAGTGTCTATTGTGACCAAATAGTATATTATATACACATCTGTGGGTAGTACATCACAGTACAGACATTTACAACATAGGATTGAAAACAAAATCATCGTTTTTTGGGGAACTAGGTAAGCCGAAGATTATCGAGTTACGACAGTAAACTCGAAAACTGCGCCGATTCAATTATTTCTGACCTTAAAATTTTAAGAAAAAGTATATCTAGGTTTCTATCAATTTCTTTATGTTAAAAACTTGGAGGGTCATATTTTCTTTACTTATTAGTTGCTGAAAAAAAAAGGAAATAACAGGCACGTGTGTACGGTAGATCTTGATTTTATGAAAAAAAAATGATTGCTCGAAGGGCAGAAAAAAATGGGAAAACAATTGTTTGGAGAATCGCAGCCCCTTTTCCCCTTTTAAACGCTCAAAAAATATGCTAGTCTGAAACCCAGTATGCTGCCGAACGCCTCGTCGATGCTGCTGCGTGCTATATGACCGCTCTGTTTCTCGTTTTATCAAATAACGGTTCTGAGCGACAAAAAAGGATAGAAGCATAGACAAATGCGATTCCGTGCTGATAGATGTGGTTAAACCCTAATTGTATGCTCCGTAGAATGCCACTTTTAGTGATTTTTGTTTGAGTTAGATTTGACCTACGATTGGTGTGCAATGGCTTATCTTACATCTTACTATTGACATAATTATACATATATGAATAGAATGAGAAAGTTTGTGAGGATGGATTGATGGATCGATATTTGTTCTTCTTTCATGCTTAAACATAATTATTATGAACTAGTAAATAGATAAATGAAGTACTTTGTATATTTTTTATTTAAACAATATTAGCATCTGTACGTAAGTTGTCTAATGTGTATAAAAAATAGTAAAATTGACTCTTCTTTTAATGCTGTTATATCTAGCTTCATGTTGGCATTATGTTATTGTGCTAGAAGAAAACATGAATTCGACATATTTTTCTTTCCTTCCTTTCTTAAAAATAATAATTTTACTGAAACAATAAAAATTACACAGGTATGCATGGATAAAATTGTCTGAAATCGAATAATGGTTTCTTATAGATTTCGAGGTGCTGACTGCTGATTAACGGAAAAATAATGAAAAAATTGCATCGCATAAGGTTTTTTAGAAATCGTAATAAATGCTAGCCTAGTACAAATATTTACTTGTGGGTAATTATTAAAAATATTCAGTAAAATGTGATTGGCTGTCGTTGTCATCATTTAGTACTTGAACGTGATAAAATAAAAGTGGCTTGTTTGTTAGTGAGAAATAGATTACTTTTCAATATGGCTTCAAGTTTGAGAAAGTGCAATAATTCACCACAAAAAAAGAACGTAAAGAAAGACATTATCAAGGGAGATGGAATGTTAATATGATTGCAGACTATTGCTGGATGTTGCAGAGTGACGCTGAGAATAATGAACACAGGCGAACAACTTTAAAAAGAAGCTTCAGTGACAAGCGGAAGAGGTATTACAAGAATTTATAGCAGTTTATTTTGTAAGCTACCTTAGTTCTAACGTCATGAGAATCTAAATGTGTGAGTAAGCTTTGTATGGTTTTTTTATTTTTAATAAAACATCGTCTTGGGGCATAAAAAATGTTTTTTTCTATATCCATTATATCTAGAAAAACTTACGTGATAAAAAAATCAAAAGCATATTCGAATTCAGCGCCCCAAAATTAATAAATGTTAGATACCTTTCGAACAATCAATTTTTAAAAAGTTCAATTTTGCAAAAAGTGATGCTTTCATAAATGCTCTAAGCTAATGTTAGGAAAAAACTAAAGTATCTTTGGTACATCATGAACAATCATGATGAGTAGAGCGCTTATTGGTGTGAACTTGTTATGAGCATTATGCACTGATGGAAGTGCTGATGGCTTAGCACCCACATTCAAGCCATGTTACGACCATCCATCTACAGGGTGTAACACAATCCTTAACGAAGCTGTCAACCAAGCATTCTGTACATCAAACTAAGTAACTTTACTCATAAATTATTGCTGGGAAACTACTTTTTTGTGAGGTAAATAATCTCATTTTACGGTAGTACTCAATGTAACACGCTCAAAACATTGTGCTGATGGATGGATTGAATAGTACGGGGTTGTGGAAGTGTTTAACGTAAAAATCTTACATTAAAACATGTATTTTAAAAAAAAACTCGTGAAAAAACTCCCAATATCTCCGTAACTAGAAAGAGGAAGTTCCCCTTTTTGTTTAAAACTTACACTTGACCAAATATCTAATTATGGTAAAATTGGTTTTATGAAAAAGGAACTAATGATCCTCAGAATGCTTCGTCATTTCTTTTAGAGATTCTAAATTCACCATCTTCCACTTAAAAACAAAAAAAATGGTAACTAATATTCTAATGCTAACATTTAAAGTTCATTTTCTAAATGTCATGTCTTATGAATTATTATAAATAAATAAAAATATATATTTGAAACAAGCTTGGCGAGAAATAATTTATTTTGTCATAGCAATTAATATTCAGCATTACTTGATTATTTTTTATTCACAATAGAAACCAAATCAATAATTTATGAAAAAGTAGATTTCACAACAGCGAGAGGTGGGCGTAACACAGGCATTATCTTAATAAACTGTCATTGTAACTGAGTGGTCAAATGGATGTATGTGATCCAACTATGTTTAAATTTGATTTAAAGCCTACTAGACTTTCATAGAAAACTGAATGAATAGAATGTGAGTGAATTAAGTAAGTATACAATTTGAATTACTTACCTCTTCAATATCCAAATCCAAATATTGAAGACTTTCAACTGATTCCAAATCAGAGTCCAACAAAGACTGAACTGACGGTGATTTTAATAAATCCATCACCTGGTAGACGAGATAATCATGAAATATTTGTAAAAAAGAACGTCTTTTATCTAATATAAGTGGTGTATTAACTTGAAAAACAAGAAGTTCCCATACTATTCAATTTTAATATGAAAAGTATAACAAATTCCTTCACTGAAGAGATCCTCAAGACTAATGTAGTCACTAGTAACAGATTTATTTATTTGTGATTTAATTCATTTGCCGGTACTCAGGACACTACAATCTAAAATTATTAAAAAAATAATGTCGTCAACTCGTGAACTCGTCACATCAATCTAGAATTGACATTTGAGTTCTGACATTGACTTCGACAGACAAATAACTGTAGTGATGTAGTCATCTGCAGTGCTGTGCTTAGCATATGTGGCGCACTCCAAATCAAGTCAGAGCTCAATGGGTGGTTAAAAACTCTGATACCAGGTTAGACACTAATCACACGATAAAGAAGAAGGAAGAGGCTGCCAAAAATGCTGTTCACAGTCATAGAGGTATAGGGGTGAGAAGAACAGGGTGTAAATTTCTTAATCTCCCATAATGGGTGTAATAAGACCCGTAATGAAGATGAAAGCCACTTGTTCTCCCCGTCATTTCGATCATTTTTTTCTGAATCCTCAGAATCCCTGGGAACAGCTTCATGAAGGGTTCGACACCGTATAGAAAAGAGAGGATCCTCCGACTGTTAGGACAGGTGTTCCAATAAAAGAGTTTGTAATCTACATAATTATAATTCTGAACACCGCGACATCTTTGCGCACACACAATAGAACGGAAAGGTCGTCTCCACAAAAAATATATGACGTTTACACATGACATTAGTATTGTCCGTAGACTAAATATCTTAACACTCCCTCTCAATTTTAAGTTTCTAAACAATTATTTCAAAAATAGACTAAACTTGAAATTGTACTTAACTCAATTCAATTCAATTTAAAAAATCTTAGCAATAAAATCAAAGCATTTATTTCAAGTAGGCCAGTTACAGGCACTTTTGAATTGTCAACAAGATAAAAATGTAATGAAGCTACAGTCCCAGTCACAAGGCATAAAAACTGTGAAAGTACTGTAGTTGCCTATTCCCTAGCGTAGATCTCTATGGAGAAGAAGGGGCAAGAAACTCCATGGACACTCTTTTAAATCAGTATATTTTTACAAAAACCTTGGTTACATCATTCATGTTGAGATGGTACCTACATTATGTGAGAACGATGTAGCAAGATGTGCAGTGTGCACGTTAAAAGTGTCCATAGTAAAAACAAAAAAATAAACAATTCAAAAATAAAATAATTAATTCGAATAAGCCGTGGCAACCAAGAGATGACCAGGCACAACTGACAGCGCCCGTTCACGAACATGACGCATGTATCAGCACCATTCAACTCAACCATTTTGAAGGGAACTAAATGATCCGACACATGCGCCACCATCAGCGAGACCTTTGAGTGAGCATGGCATACTCCTAACCGCCAGGGCACATTCAAGTCAAGAAAAGAGTAGGTTACCAGTGAACGATAGCTATCTAGTACATAGTACTCACACAATATGGGCTATGCGGCTATATAATACTAAAGAGATTGAATTTATACAATGCAAAGATAGTTGTAGAATCTTCAACAGCTCCAACAATACAGTTTAATGCTATCCATTTATGCGCCCCTGTCCTTGTGGAGCAGCACCGGCATTGAGCCAAGCATTTTTATCAGCGATATAATCGTCCAACTTGTAATATGCTTGCTTGCATAGTGTGCGTTTAATGCATGTTTTAAATTTCGTCTCATTCAGTTCAAGAATACTTTGTGGAATTTTATTGTAGCATCTCAAACAGTACCCCATGAAAGATGAGTCTACTTTAGCGAGTCTGAAGCCTGGCTGAACTAATTGGTCCCTATTTCTAGTACTGTAATTATGTCTATCACCTCTTTTATTAAAAAGATGTAGATTTTTTCTTACGTACATTATGTTTTCGTAGATATATTGACAATGTACCGTCATAATGTTAATTTCCTTAAACAGTTCCCTTAGAGAATCGCGCCTACGAAGCTTTTTTGCAGAATAAATATAGACTCAATGTCTGCAGCCCGTCCCCATAACAAAATGCCATAAGACTATGAAAGTAACTAAAATAGACCAGTCTAGCGGTATCGACATCAGTAAATTGACGGATTTTTCTAATAGCGTATTCTGCTGAACTTAAATGAGAACCCCATTGTAGCCTTGAATCAAGCGTAATCCCCAGGAACACCGTTTTATCTACGAATTTAAGTTTCTATTTATTCAAAACTTTATCACAATCGCTATGTTTAACATTCGGTAAAGCAAATCTTATGCATTTCGTTTTTTTTTATTTAATACTAAATTGTTTGCTGTGAACCAATTATGGACTTGAATTAGGGCATTATTCACGTCATCTAGATTTTGGGCCCTTCTATTTATCTTAAAAATTAGAGAAGTATCATCAGCAAATAGCACCATATTTTGAGGCTGGTTTTTCAATAAATAAGGCAGATCATTAATATATACTAGAAAGAGGAACGGACCCAATATTGAGCCTTGCGGAACCCCCATTTTTACTTTTAAACCCTGTGAATTAACACCATTTATTTGAACATGTTGCTGTCTATCACTCAAATAAGATTTTACCAAACTAAGTGCAAGTTTACCTGGTCCATAATGCTCAAGTTTCAAAAGTAATGTGTCGTGATTTACGCAATCGAATGCTTTGGAGAGGTCACAAAATATTCCAATAGCGTCTTGGGAGTCTTCCCACGCAGTAAATATGTTCTTTAATAAATTTACACCGGCGTCGGTTGTACAACGTCCATTGGTGAAACCATACTGTTGATCGTGTAAGATTCTGTTGGTGTTAAAATGATTAAGCATTTGATTAAGCATGACTTGATCATGTCTCTACTAACAATGTCTTTTATAAAATGGAATTTAATGTCAATATGTTTCGAGTGTTTTGTGTTTTCACTGTTCATAATCATCTTGATTGCACTTTGATTGTCTACTCGTAGAATCACACTGCACTGGTCTTTGATAGTCCTCTAACGAAAAGTAAACCGCTGACACACATTGCGGCGGCTACATACTCTGCTTCTGCTGTGGACAGAGCTACAGACTGCTGCTTCTTGGAAGCCCATGACCATCCCACTGACACTCTTTCTATCAGATTTATCACCCGCCCAATCTGCATCTGTAAATGCTGAAATAATAGAAAGATTAGTATTATTTTCTTCTTTCTTCTTGTGGTAAGTCGACTCATAGTGCTGAGTTGCTTTCAGATAGTGAAGCACTCTTTTGCCTGCGTTCCACAAGCTTCTTGTAGGCTTGTCTAGATATCTACTTAAATATGAAGTAGCGAAGGTAATATCCGGTCTGCTAATTATAGCCAGGTAGTTTAGACATCCAATTAACCCTCTGTATGGTACATTACTAATAATTTCTTCATTTACAGGTACATGGCAGCTCTCTATTGGCGTCTTGACCCCTTTGCAGTTTGTCATATTGAATTTCTCCAAAATACTTTCAATAAACTTTTTCTGAGATAAATTTATTGTGTTTTCAGTTTTTGTTATTTCCATACCCAAAAAATTACTTAGGTTTCCAAAGTTTTTGGCTTTAAATTGTTTTTGTAATAATTAAATCACATTATCAACTTCTTTTCCATTTCCCATCAATAGTATATCATCAACAAATAATATCAACCATATTTCTTCTCCAGTGTTTAAACAAATATTATTTTTTGATCTTTGCATGCTTATTTTACTACAAAATTTATTAAATTATTCATTCCAACACTTTGGTGACTCTTTTAATCCATAGCGGGCTTAGTTTAATTTCAGAACAGTTCCCTTATTATTCCCTCTGGAACAGAGATAAATACCTCTGATTTCAGTTTCCCGTTCAAAAATGCGGTGGGTATGTCAAGTTGTTTTACATCCCAATTATTATTCAGTGCTTGAGATAGCGCCATTCTTATTGTCATCATTTTGGCCACTGGGGCATACACCAAATCATCAGCTTCTCTTTGATAGCCTCGAGCAACCAACCTTGCTTTTCTTGTTCTATCTGATGTTATATCTGGTTTTGAATATCCATTTTGTATCTATAATTTTACATCCCTTTGGTAATTTTTAATGATTTTATCTCTTTTTCTACTGCCGTTTTCCATTCTATACTTTGTTCTAAAGCTTCCTTGTATGTTGTTGGATCATTCTCACTTGACAGAAGACAATATGCTTCATAGATCTCATAATCATTCAGATGTTGAGGCTTTTTTACTTCTCTGCCTCGTCTTGTCAATTTATTTTGGTTTATTTGTCTCTCTTCATTTTCTTTTACCTTTTCTTCAATCGCATTTGACTTGATCTGTTGTATCATCAATTCTTTCAACAATGTATCTTTCAGGTTCCACACTCTGTGGTTTTTCTTCATATCTTATATCTGTTTCATCAAATCGAACATCTCTTGATATTTTTATGTCATCAGTGTTCGGGTCCCATAACTTATAACCATTTATGGCATAACCTACCATTCTAGCTTGTATTGCTCTGCTTGACAACTTGTCTTGTTTGGGTATAATAAGTACCCATGCTTTACATCCAAATATCTTTATCTTTTCCAGATTATATTCTCTATTCATCACATTTGCTGGAACTTTGTTATTTATGGAGGAACATGGAGATCGGTTTATCAAAAATGTAGCTGTTAATACAGCTACTCCTTGGTCCGTCTTGGTAGATTTGACTCATCCAACATTAATCTCGCTTTGTCATAAATTGTTCTATTCATCCGTTCTGCCTTACCATTTTGCTGTGGACTATAGCTTTGGGTATACTCTATACGGATTCCTTTATCTGCACAAAATTATTTTAGTTTCTTTGCTGTATACTCACCACCATTATCACACCGAATTCGTTTGACTTTTACTTCATATTGTCTTTCCATTTCTTTTATGTACTTTATAATTATTTCAGTAGCTTCAAACTTGTTTCTCAATAAGTATGTCTGCGTAAAGTGTAAAGAATAATCATCTATTAAGTTTGGAAATATCTATATCCCTCCTTAGTAGGTATTCTTGTAGGACCTGCTATATCTGTGTGTATCAATTCACCAATTTCTTTAGACCTTGGCTTTTGTATTCTTTTGAAAGGCAATCTTGTTGCTTTGTTTGTCATGCATACCTCGCAAGCCTGTTTACTGTATGGCAATCCCAATATTGCTAAATTCTTTCTACACATATGGCCAAATCGTTGATGCCATATTTTATTTTCTTCATTAGTTAGTTTACATGCAGCTGTACTTTCTATTTTGGCTTTAAATGTATACAGTTTTCCTTCTTTTACACCATTGTATACCTTATTTTCTTTCTTTATCATTAACTTTCTATGTTTAAAACTTACTTCCATTCCTCTTTCTACTAATTTTCCAACTGACATCAAATTTGTACTCAAACCTGGTACTATAACGGCTTCTATAAGTATTTGCTCATGGTTATGAGTGGCCTCTAAAATTCCTTTCTTCTTTGCAACCAGTATTTCTCCATTTGCTATTTTTATATACAATTCATGAGGCAAGTCTTCAATTTTAGTCATATAAACCTCATATTTCTCATGAAATGATGAGTAGCTCCAGAGTCAACAATAAAAGTTATTGCATCATTGGATGCGTTTGTGACTTTTCCTGTCATCGCTTGCTCTGTTGCTACAAACATGTTCTGATTTTCGTTTTCAACAGAATGAGCTGTTTCACCTCTACCTCTTGAGCCTTTATATCCTCTTCTCATAATATGATTTGTGACCTTTACGGTTACACCTATAACATGTGACATTTGTGCTCATAAATTATGTCTGATTATGGTCTGATGTTTTATTTACTGATCTACTTTTTCTGACTTCGTGGTCTAACAGTTTTGATTTTACAAATTCTAGTTTAACATCAGTATTGACAGTCTCGATTGCTGTTATTATGTGATTGTATTCTTCGCCTAAACCTGTTAGGAGGTAACACACTTTGTCCCCGTCTTTAATTTTATCTCCTGAACATTCTAGTTCTCGTATGATATCATCAAACTTTGAAAAATACTCCTCCAGAGTACCACCTGTGTGTTTCATAACTAATAACTTTCTTCGGAGAGTAATCTTTGATTGAACCTGACACTTGACAGACCTACAATTGCATAAATCGTAAGAAGATTTAAATTTCGCAGGCTACCCGTACGCTTCCACCATGCACCTTAGTGTGGCCAACTCTTTTTATTTTATTTTTCTGGCTTCGCACGGTGTCTGCATTAAGCCAATGGTACCGATTCCCTTGTTTACAAACTAAACCAAAAAGTTCAGTGCATCTTTTTCTTTCTATTTCATTAAGAAAAAGACAGAAGATAAATTTTAGTTTAGTCCTGTCAAATTAACCAGCGCCTGACACAAGTTTAGACGTGATTAAAAAGTTGACTACTAAAATTACATCAATTTACGTCAGGTGCTGACTAATTTGACAGGACTAAACTAAAATTTATCTTCTGTCCTTTTCATAATGAAATAGAAAGAAAAAGATGCACTCATAGTTTAGTTTGTGAACAAGGGAATCGGCACTAATGACATGTTGTGGCCGACTTATCCATCAAATAGTTCGCTCGTTCGGCACTGATTAAAATACTGTGGCGAGGGTTCGTGAGTGCCTTACTCTTTGGCCCTTTATGGTGTGTTTTTGGTGTAGTTTTTGGTGTTTTATGTGGATTTTGTGCGAACTTAAAAAAAAGTATAAGTATAGTCATTCATAGAGAAATATAATTCTACTTTTTGGGTGTGTGCTCGACAGTGTTGCCAGAAGGTTACATTTCTTACAGTTTTCGTAACTTTTGACCGCCTCGCGTAACATGTAAGTAATTTTTATAGTTAAGGCAAGTTTCGCAACTTTTGAGAACAACGAGATTTGTAACACTAGATTTTTATTGCAAACAGTTTACGAACGCATCCAAATTGAACGCCCATAAAACTGCCGCGTCTAAAAAGTATTTCGCTCCATATCACACTCAGAGATGTCTCTGAATAGAACGCGTCATGACAAAATGAAACGTATCATGGATGGGTTAAAACTGGATTTTGCTTGAGCGTGTGCGCGCACGTTTCCTGCTTCACGAGTTTCATATTGTTGACCATTGTGCCAATGTCCAGTGAATTGGGTTTCGTAGCTAGTAGATAACAAACCATCATCGATAATGTCTTTATTGCTTATTTCATGCTTGCATTGAGGCGTTTTTGCCTTTTATTAACAGAGCCCTCTTACGAACACTTGCTAGAACAAGTACGTTAAGGTGGAAGCGTACGGTTACCCCGCGAAATTAATTTTTTCATAAGTTTTTTGCAATTTGCAGGTCAGTGTTGATGAAAAATGAGTCGCGCCCGTAACACGTGTGTAGTTACAGAATAACACTCATGAAAATCTTCAATACAACCCTCCAAGTTCATTTAACCCCATTGAATAACTTTTTCATGAAATATTCATTGGATAGGGTGACATGAACTTCGAGGGTTGTATTGATGATTTTCATGATTGTAATTCTGTAACTACATGTAGATTCTGGCGTGACTCATTTTTCATCAACATATAACCTGACACTGACCTACAAATTGAAAAACGTAACAAAAATTTGGCGGGCTTCCTGCACGCTTCCACCTTAAGAGGGTTCTATACGTATCGAATATTAGTAGTAAGTTCAGTGTAAAACTAACAGTTACATCACCTCGTAGTTTTTGTTCAAAGTAATAGAATAAGTTAGGTGCTAGACTAGATAGTAACAAATTAAACTAGAGTCTGTTTTATTTTATCATATGATTAAATACACCATTAGATATCATAGATTCATTTATATTCCACCATTTTGCTAACATCAATTTGCCTCCGACCTCATACCCCAAAAACATGTAGAATAAAAAAAAACAATTATGTAACTTTTGCAGCAAAAATGTAACATTTCAGGAAACGAAACGTTACTTACGACTCAAGGGCCCTGGGCCCTGGCAACACTGGAGGTCGGCTCGAGAACTATAGTATTAACGTGTTATCGTTTATATATATAGTAGTCTATGGTTAGTCGTTAGATCGTGTCGTGGTGTCGTGCTCGTATACGATACTCGTGATCGTTTTGCCTCGTTTTATCACGTCTTCTATCGATTGAACACAGGATTGAAAATTTCTTTGTTGCTCCTAGTCGCTGAATACATACACAAGAATAAAACTGTGGAGTAAAGATACGGATTTTGACGGGGTAACCCGCCATTTGCCAATTCCACAACAGTATGTAATTTAAATGTCGTCGCCATTTTGTTTAAGGTCCATCAGTTACAAATATCTAACATTCTATCAGTGAACCGTGTTTAACTGAAGTGAATAAACGCTATTATTATTCATCATGGCTGACAATAGCTCAAAAGAACCTCCAATTCAAACTGTAAGTGGTCTGCCACCTAATCATAATCCCTGGCTCTACAATATGTACCCCCAATACAATGGATATCACGGGGGTATGTATCCACCGTATTATAACCAGTATTTCAACCAAATGGCCAACAATAACGGGGGGTTTCCGAATAATCCTAATCAATTTCACCAAAATAAGGACCAGAAGCTGGATCTTAGTCATCCTCAATTCTTGAAGCCGCCGCCAAGCACTCCCTTGCTTGGAATGTCCCCCCTTGATACTAATCGTCCCTTTTTTAATCAATCACCTATAAGATTTAATCTCAATAACATAAGGAAACCGGCACCCATACCTCTTAATGAAAATCCACTCCTTTCAAACAATAACGGCCCAAATAAAAAGAAACGTAAAAAGCCTAACAACAGGTTCAACGAAGATAGGACAGAAGGCACAAGTGATGTTCAGCCTCCACTGCCAGATCATCCTCCTCCACTGCCACCGCTTCCTCCCCCAGACATTCCCAAGCCACCACCCCCGCCTCTTGATGTGCCATTGCCTCCTCCATTGGCAACAGAAGATATACCTCAACCACCAGAACCAGAAGAGCTCAATTTGACTAACATTGAAAATGTAGGAGATGAAGAAAGTATTAAAAATAACAATTCTTCAAATTTTTTAAAATTCACGGCATTAGGCACATGGCCTAAAAGCTTGGAGAGATATATCAAACGATGTTATGAAAAATGTAAATCTGGTTTTGATCGTGATCAAATTGATATCTGTCTGAAAGGGAGAATAACAGCTGCTGCTAATAAAGATGAAATGTGGACCAGAAATTGGGATGAAGAACCAATTCCAAGTGTCCATAGTGAACGCAATAATTTGGCTGTTAAACCTGTTCGTGGTACTTTAAGTTTGTATCAAAAATTAGAAAATGCTCAAGATATTCCTAAAAACAGGGGTCTGTTAAGCGCTCGAGGTTTTAATGGTCATAAGAATTCTCCACAACGCAGAAGACACCCGAGCACTAGGAGCAGATCTAGGTCTAGGAGCCCTCCTAGAAAAAGGCTGAGGTATGTTTATTTTGATATACCTAACATAATAATAAAAAATGCAAATACCACTGGTTTTTCATAGTATTTGGATGGCTTACAGTTTTAACATATTTGTTTTTCATTTCAGTGCTTCTTCTAATTCTGGTGATGAGGTTGAAGAAAAAAAGAGTACCAAGGGCAAGGGACGTCAGAAAGTTAAAGATAGACTGTCTTTAGACCAAAAAAAAATATATCAGAAAAATACAAACAAGAAGAAACCTTCATTTGATGCATTTGTTGTTGAAGATTTTCAGGGTAATGCTGAGAGAATGCAAAAACGAGCTGAGAGATTTGGTAGTGTTGTAAATAATGTTCCTTCCATAGCAAGCTCTTTGCAGGGTGGGATCAAGAAACAGGAACCTACAGCAAGAAGGTCCATCATCCAAGATTGTGAAGGGGATTATGAAGTCAATAATATGCACATAGTAGGGACTTGCTCAGACATTGAAAAGTCATTCCTACGGCTAACTAAAGCACCAGAGCCATGTGAGGTCCGGCCTGTGCCAGTTCTGAGAAATTCCCTCAAAAATGTCAAAGACAGATGGATAGACAAACAAGATTACAGATATGCTTGTGATCAATTGAAATCAATTAGGCAAGATTTAACAGTAAGTATTTTTGCATCATATACATCTTACCTATACGTTTATACAGGGTGATTGGTAATTGAGTGCAGGCCTTAACATTGGTGATACTAGAGCTCATTTGCAACAAATTTGACCCCGATAAATAAAGAGTCCTATCTGAGTAATAAGGTTTCGGAGTAATTGAACTTTTAAGATTTTTTCCTCTTTCGACCATAAATTGATAATTGTAACAAATCTACGTCGCTCAGAGCGTTGATATGATCCTTTTCAGAGAGCGCATAAACAAATAAATATTTTGAAAATCCATTTTCCAACTAATAACTCAAACCTTTGGTTTAACAGCGTCATAAAGACGCTGTTAAAAGGTTGATGCTGACCAACTAAGACACAAAAGACCAGATAACCTTGATAAACATGACACATAAGCAACAAAACAAAAACAAGCAAGTCATCTTCCAAAAATATGTAATAACCACTACGGTCAAAATACTTCCTTGTCTGGAACAACTGTTGTTAGTAACCATACTCTATCTTGAAGTGGGTACTGTGATACCAATTTTGAAAGCTAATAAGACAAGGAAGTCGTTTCTGGAATTTGAATGTTAAGTATCATTCATTTATTTTGAGTAAGCTGCCTTGAAAAGCAAGGGTAGTTTCAATTTTTTACATCATTATGACTTTATGACGCTCTTAAACCATAGGTTTGGGTTATTTTTTGATAAATTCGTTTTCGAAATATTTATTCGTTTATGCGTTTTCTAAGAAGTATCATATAAACGCTCTGAACGACGTAGATTTGTCACAATCAATTTTTGGTCAAGAGGAGGAAAATTTCCAAAAAAACTTAAAAGTTCGATTCCTCCGATACCACTTAAATAGGACCCCTAGTTATCAGGGCCAAATTTGTTGCAAATGAGCTCTAGTATCACCCATTTCAAGCCCTGCACCCAATTACCAATCACCCTGTATATAACCATTTACTTATTCCAAGTGTTTTCTTTGTATACAATGATAAAACAGGCTTAGATGATATTTGGTGCAAGATATTTTAGATTTGATTCTAATTATGGTTATTATAGTGATCTTAAAACCAAGGATTTTGTCTAGGTCAGCTCTTGTTAAAGAAATAATGATAAAAATCAATTCACTAAAAAAACTTTTTTATACCTATTTTCTAAGGTTGAAGTACCTATGCAGATATATCATACAAATATTATAAATCATTTGTAATTTCAAAATAACAGCTTTCTACTAAATGCATATGAAATTATATAGTATGGCACAACAATTTTTTTATTTTTAAATTTATCTATTTGTTCCGGCTAATCTCCAATAGGGCTACTTTTATGTTAGAAAAAAGACAGTTCTGTGCAAAGAAATATAATATAATAAAGCAGTGTTTTTGCTATAACATTATCTTTTCTCCAGGTACAAGGAATACGAGACAATTTCACAGTTGAAGTCTATGAGACGCATGCACGAATTGCTCTAGAGAAAGGTGATCATGAAGAGTTCAATCAATGCCAGACACAACTTAAAATGCTATACAGTGAATTGCCTGAAAGCAAATCCAATGCGCCAGAATTTACCGCATACAGGATACTGTATTATATTTTTACTAAAAATACATTAGGTATGTTGTGTTTATTTTTAAAGTGAGTTTTGAAAAAGAAATCTAGATTGCTCCTATGCTGCTGTACTAGTGTCCTCAAAAGAAAGGCTTTTTTGGTTGATAAAACAATAATCAAGTTGTGCAATAAATGACTTCAAAAAGGGTACTTGAAAATAACAGTTTTCTTATTGTAAAGGTCTTAATGAGTCATGTGCCATTTATATAATTATTTATTTACAGTTGTTCAGTCCAATATTGTATACTAAAATTGAAATAAATCAGTTTTGGCGAAAGCACTAGGATACGGTCGCGTATTTCAATAATAATTCGAGATAGACTTGCAAATTGTAAAAAAACTTTAACCCTTAATAGGGCGGAGATAAAAATTATTGAAAAACCAGGATTTGTGTTATTATTTTTACGTTTTTTGTTTATTTCTCTATGGTCAAAAAGCTGAGGTGGTAAGCAATTGCCCTTTGCGTTATTAAGGGTTAAAAAGCTGAATTTTGTAGGCTGCCTTGGCACATTTTTCATTTATTGCATTTGCATTTAAAACATTTTTTTATTCTTGTTTTGGTTTTCAGATTTAACCACGATATTTCAGTTTCTTTCAAAAGAAGATAGACAAAACGAGTGCATCAAACATGCACTCCAAACAAGATGTGCTTGGTCCACAGGCAATTTGCATAAGTTTTTCTTGCTATATAAAACAGCTCCTTTGATGGCAGGATATCTCATGGACTGGTTTGTTGATCGAGAACGCAAGCAATACCTGAGATACATCACAAAGTCGTACGTCCTTATTTTTTATCATCTTACATTTAAATTTTTAACTGGTGCTAAGTTTTAAGGTTATGAATGAGGCATTGCAACGTTCCTACAAGTTCGGGCTACCGGCGTGTTTCAAAAGCTATAGTTCACGTAATAGCGCCGCGTTGCCTAAGTAGGCAAAAAGGGGCTGTAAAAAACAATCAAATATTAGAGACAACTTTATGCTGGGTGGTCCAAATAGTGACATCATAAAAAATATAGATTCCTCACGCCAAGGGGTATCCGAAAATACCCGATGTATGTTCTGCGATTCTTGATAGTTTTCAAGAAGTTTTCAGAGCTTCTTGGAAACTAAAGGAACCGCTTTGAAAAAAGCTATCTTTATTTTTACACGGGTTTTTGTTACTCTTTATGCTAATGAGATAAAAAAACCGGCCAAGTGCGAGTTGGACTCGCACACCGAGGGTTCCGTATAAACTTGTAGGTATTTTGTTATCAAACTATATATTTGCGGTTTTCAGATTTTTTCCTTTAAATGTGCGATGCGGATGTTAATGTTAAATAAATAATAAACGCGTCCGATCTTGTCACCGAAATCTTAGCTCCTATTGGTCAATCATTACTTGCCCACGCGTGTATAAATTTCAACTTGCTAGGTCCACCTGTTCCTGAGAAAATCGGTGGTGACACACTGACAGACAGACGGAGAAGAGAGTGATCTTATAATTTTTCACCTTTTGACGTACGGAACCCGTTAAAGAATTTGAAAAAGCCGTGTAAAAATATACAGGGTGTAAACAGACTCTTCACGAAGCCGTCAACCAAGCATTTTGAACACCAAACTAAGTAACTTTACGCAAAAATTAGTGCTGGGAAACGACTTTTTTTTGGGCTGAAAAATCACGTTTTACAGTAGGACTCATTGTAACGAACTCAAATCATTGTGCTGTTGGATGGACTGAATAGTAAGAGGGTCCTGGAGGTGTTTAAAGTAAAAATCTTACATTAAAAACATGTATTAAAAAAAAACTTGTGAAAAACTTGGAACTTTGACCCCCAATATTTCCGTAACTAGAAGGTTCCCAGGTATGGTTTAGGACAAAAAAATGATCGCAATGACGTGGAGAACAAATGCCTTTTGGCTTCGTTAAGTCTGTTTACACCTTTTATATAGACATATTTTAAAGCGGTTCCCTTATAATTTTCAAGAACTTATAACTGTCAAGAATCGCTGAAAATACATAAAGTATTTTCGGATGCCCCTGGGCGTGAGGAATCAAATATTCTATTAATGACGTCACTATCTGGACCATTGCAGTTCGAGAAACTTCATTCGAAAAATCACTAAAGTTCTGGTATATTTTTTATTGAAACTTTTAAACAGTTGCATAATTTGCTATTAAAGTTATTAATTAAGAATGCATGAATAGCAGGAACACAAGACGGGCTAAGAAGAAGAATAGTAAGCAAGTTACACAATATTAAAATTATTTCTTCCAATTTGCCAATGGCGCTATTTTACTAGGGGGCGGTTAGTACGACAAAAAGCGTCGCGTCCGTATCAAACTAGGAAGTAATCTCTATCTCATTTCTCATATTTTGATCATTGGCTTTTAAGTTAGTCCTTTAGCTACATTTCTAATAAACGAAGTAAGGGACATCGCTGCGCAAACTGTTAACATGAATGCTTGATTCTAAACCTCCCACCGTAGAAATTCCCCATCGGTTATAAAAAAAAAATCTAATGGGAGAATCGTGTAATGAACTCAAGGTAATAGTTTGCATTTTGTCGTGTCTCCTATGGCGCTCCCGCACCGGGAGCATTTCCCTGTAAAGTAACAATCCAAGATTCGATTTTATACAGAAACTAGTGAATCTGAACTGTTACATTACAGGTGAAGTCTCCCGGTAAGGGAAAGCCAATATACCACCACTTTGTACACGTGTCATGGTCTCTCCACCGCTGCGGCTGCGGCCGCGGGTGAAGCCATTGCCCTGCAGTGGGCAATAATAAACTCAATAATTCGAGTTAAACTGGGTGTAAGGTATGGTGTGCCAAATTACATCAAAATTAACAACCTCTGTTTTGACCATAAAAAAAATCTAAGTAACGAGAGTCACAAACGCAAGAGTAAATACTACATAGATTACGCAGTACTTGCTGGCTTAGTCTTAGTCTGGGTTTGCCCTGCTACTCGCACCTAAGGGGGCTTCGGGGTTTGCTTCAATGATGATTCCTGCTTAAGTAGATTCTCAAAACAAAAAAATATTGTTCAAAGAAGTTTACGCTTGACTTCGACCTCGGAATACTTGACTGACATTCAGAATTGAGACCGAACGCGAAACGCAGTACAAACTTACAAAACTAATGAGTGATACGATCGCATCCGATGTGTGAAAAACAGTGCTCTGGTGCTCATTCTCATATTTAGCATTGTTATTTATAAGTACTAGTATCCGCCCGCGTTGATTCAATTTTTACACAATTTCTACAGAAATAATCGCCTTTATGTTATTCTGATTACGTATACGCTATATGACTTATCAAAATCCGTTCAGTAGTTTTTCCTGAAAGAGTAACAAACTTTCGCATTTATAAAATTAAGATTAAATTCGCCCGGGGTAGATCGTATAAATCTGTCTGAATGTTTTCGGAATTGCAGTAGAGTTAGACTCTTTATACATTAAGACCGTTTGCAGCACCCGAAGAAATTCGCACTCGACTTTAGTTTCGGGCAGTAGCTAGCTATCATTATTATGATGCGGATTGTAGAGGCGAGCGTAGCTATTGTATTGCGAGTACACAGTAGTAGTAGCAGCAGTCCAATTTCAGAAGCTCGTTCGGCGTAATAAGACCTTAATTATAGTCGATTCGAGAATCGTCCGATTGGATCTTTTTCTTTATTACACCATCTCTTATACCCACACACACTAAAAGTTTGGTATTCATGATCTTGTACTATAAGTTGTATATACTTGGTATATACTACCTTACCAGCATTGCTGGTCGTGTTTTATTAACTTTTACTTTATATGTGCAGCTACAGACAAAGTGTTCCTGTGGACTTCATCATTCGAGAGTTGGCGTTCGATTCAAGCTCTAAAGCAATTGAATTCTTAAGTCAACACCCACTTTGTTATATTGGCAACGATCAATCAATGTTAGATTGCAAGGCCAGTTTTTCAGCTCTTTCGGGCATGTAACATAACCTTTTTAATGAGCGTCCTAGTTTATTATCGTGCAGTTGCGTGGTGATGTAACACGCTGCCTTCCGTTTGCTGCGCTGCGTGCCAGTCTGACAGTCGTTTTCATCGCTCAACATAATTAACATCTTAATTTTAAGCGCTTTGCTAGGATGAGGAGGCTCAATGAAAAACCGCATTCTCAACGAAAAACCGCATATTCAGTTGTACAGCAGAAATGGATTTAACATTGAAGATATTGCAGAGAAGAAAAGCTACAGGAAATGAATGCGTGAAATAAAGTGGGATTTTATGAAACAAACATTTTTAGTGTGAAGTGATCAAGGACTTGCAGAAGACTGTTCATACATGTAACAACTCAATGGACTTAAGTGTTAACATTTATCTCATATAGTTTATGTAAATATTGTAATTTTATGATTGTCTATTTCAAGTATCATCTGTAGATATGAATAATTATGAAATATTTTTAAACGCACGTATTCTACTATAGAGATAGTTAATAAATGATTGTTTTTTACTAATTGTTTCAATTGTTATTTTACCCAGTCAAAGTTGTCATACGAACTCTCAGGGGTCTACTCTACACATACATGCAAGGTCTATGTCAGAGAGTAATAAAATGGGATGCATCAGATGCAGGAATAGTACATGGGAGTGTAGGGGTCCACGAGAATTCCATTTAGATAGGCCGCAGGGATGTTATGGAGCTCCGTAACCGTAACCGAAACTATCGAATATCCGAAATAAAAATATATCCGTAACCGTATCCATTTCACAAGTTTCGGATAGTTTCTTATATGGGTGGTGTCTAAATAGAACGACATGTTGACAGGTTTTTGTTTCACCGCTTGCGCGCCACGTGAATCTTGCAGTTTATTTCTAGTCTCATCATAACCTCTTTCATAACTAGTTAACCTTTTCACCGCCACGGACATCAATAGAAGTTCCAGATTTTCGTGCCACCAGCGCCACGATTTCATTAGCTCTTCATTTTAACTATGTTATAAATAAAAATACTGTATTTAACAGGTTTTTTTTTATTTCATTACTTAAAAGCACTGTCTAATACCCTGTTTTCCTATTATTCCACACAAAAGAAACCCTAAATTGTCTTAAAATTGGCAAAAACAAAAACTTCGAACATTTTTAATATCCCCAGCTTTATATATAGTCGACCAGTGATGTGACGCGAAAGTTAACACTGATTTCACCCGTTGAAATATTTAGAAATATTATTATCGAAAACAAGTTGAGGTCAGTAAAATATGAACTTAGATAACTAGGTACTTTATAACAAAGGGAAAATAGACGAATTTCGACCGTCGGATAGGACCCGGAATTAAATAGTTGTTGGCAATCCTTATCGATAATTATATTCCCATCTCTACAAAACAATTGGTTGTCAGCTATAAGTCTATGATTGTCAGTGCCCCAGGCGCCGCGGACTATTATAGAAGTTCTGTGACGTCATAAACGTATGGCGGTCAAGGACACTGGCATAGACCATAGTGCAGTCTGTAGCACTATTTGTTGCGCTTTTTGTTGCTTCATTATCTATACATATTTAATAAGGTAAAGAAATAAGTAAGTTATTGACATAACGAAAAACTGGATATGGATGAGCTTTTAAGCATTATACAAGGAATGGAATCGGACTCGGAGAATTTGGACCAGAAGACGATAATTCTGAGGTATGTCCAACTTGATAATAATAATAACGTTTATTCAACGATTATCTACAAGAGATATGAGTTCAAATAAAATAAAACGTGAGATTCAATTCTGAATGAATTGTATTTGATAAATAATACAAGTCAAAGTATGACTTGTATTATTTATTATACTCAAGTTTCTATTATAAATAAGTAGGTATTGTCTGTCAATTACTTAGGTCAAACAAAAAGTAGAAAATAGTAATTAGTAAATTTCAATCACATTATTGAAACAAACTTGTCAAAATTTAATGTAAGTATTTAATAAATCATTTTTTTAACAATTCAATAATTTCCATTCCGAAAAACACGGCGAAATCCACAATAAATAAATACAGACGCCAGCACATCAAGCTACTACAATCTGTCAGATTTCTTTACTAGATTTTCAACTTTATCTCTATCACATTAAGTTCAAGGTTGGTTGGGAAAATCTGACAGATTCGGTTAGGTTGACGTGCTGGCGTCTGTACAATGAAAACTTCTGCCGCTTAGATACCTAGCGGTAAAAAATGTTGCCTGGAGTAGTTTAATAAAACACGGGATTAGACAAACATTGAAAAAAGACCATAGACCACATCCCTAATCAGAATTGAATTTAACGTGCTCTGAGCGCCAAGGACTTGAAATGAAGTCAAAGAATGACGTCATGAAACAATTAGAGATGTACCTCATTTCTTATGGCTCTAATTGAGAGTTATGTATTTGTTTCTTTGATACTCATAATTTATATTGTTTTTTCTTAATATGGATAGTGTGAAATAAAACAGATATGGAAATATTTAATCAGTTTTTATTTATATCCGTAAAATTATAAATAAAACATAACTTATCGTGTATAATTCTCATTTATCGATATGACGCTACCCACATCACTACTGTTTACTATATATTTCGTTATAGATTTATAGCTTGGCGCTAGGCGAGGCATCGCGTTCTGTGAACGCTGGCGGTGAAATGGTTAATTTTTTATCATGTCCGTAACCGAAACTATCCGAAACCAACGGATAATCCGAAATCATTACATATCCGTGACCGTATCCGAAACCGATATAATATTATTCCTATATCCATATCCGTATCCAGATCCGAAATACCATATTCTCATTTGGTAACGGACTAACGGCCTGCTTAACCGATTCCGTGCGGATTTTCTGTGAATGGCGTGTGGCGTCCGAGAGGAGCCAAAATGTTTACCTGTAAAACTCGGATAAAACACCATTTTTCAGTGGTTATCCGTAAATGAAAGTGTCCTTATTTGTCACGCACATTACGATTCCAGTGTTAGCTTCGGGATATTGCATGAAAACGCATACTTCAGGAGTTGTAAACCTTTTCAATATAAAAATCAACCAACGGAAACCATACGGAAACCGAATTATTTTTTATGTAAAAAAATATATTTACAATTAACTAACGTTTCGGTAACTGGCTGTCGCCTTCAAAAAAATGAAATCGAGGATAGTGACACTAATGAATTTGATTCAGATTACGAGTGAAACTCCATTGGATTTTTTTATTAACTACATAAAGAAATATTTTATTTATTAACAGCCTTACAAATAAAAATGTGAGAAGATAAGAATGGAATAGATGCGGTATAAACCGCATCTATTCCATTCTTATACTAAGTATAGTTATACCAGTTATAACTTAGGAATATGTCGAGAATATTTTTTTACAAATAAACTAGGTATATCTTTGGTTTAACAGCTCTTCCGTTATGTCAAAATGCACGATTTGGCAACAGCGCGACCAAAGAGAAACTTCTAAAAAAAAGCTGTTTGACTATGAAAACTGTATCCCTTTGTCGTGGGTCGGCCACCGTGTTTGTTGGATAGCACGTGTGTTTAGAATTTGATTGCTGTTTTTAAGTATTTTTCGATATTTTAGTGACTTGTCATTCTGTAATTGTGTTGTCCTTGTGATCGTAACCAGGTTTGTATTGTGATTGTTTTATTTTAAGTTCCCTTTTACGCCTTATCCATAATGGATAAAAACAAACCCCCTGACAAGGTCCCTCCCGATATTCAATGCTCAAGTTCTCTCGACCATCAATATGCACTGAACCCACTATCGCAATTGGCGGATGTTTTGAACGCTTCAGGGATGGATGTATCGCAAATTCCCCAATCCCAACCAAACCCGCGAAAACGTCCTGTTGACGAACGAATTTTGCCTTCTTCTCTGCCAAGCAAGCAGCAAAAAAACCAAATATTCTGTCATGGATAAAGCCCCATACGTTGTCCACGTTTCGCGTATTGAGACACAACCAAATTCTGGCACCACTCTTCACCCTGTTAATTTTGGAAAATTCCTCATGAACAACAACATCGCGAACATTGTTCGTGGTGGTGTTAATACAGTTGGCAGAAACCGGGTCTCGGTGGAGTTTGCTTCCCCTCAGGATGCTAACTCTTTCCTAATAAACAGTTGTTTGTCTAAGGACTGTTATACAGCATCAATCCCAACATTCAACATCACAAGGATGGGTGTTGTCACAGGTGTTCCCTCAGAACTCACTGAAGAAGAAGCGATGTCGTATTTGACTGTGCCCTCAGGTTGTGGACAAATTTTGAAAGTGCGACGCATCAATCGCAAAGTGCAAAGAGACGGGGTCAATGAATGGAAACCCACGGAAACATGTGTCTTGACCTTTGATGGGCAGGTGCTACCAATTAGGATTTATTGCTGCTACACATCTCTTCCAGTAAAGCAATACATATATCCTACTATTCAATGCCGCAAGTGTTGCAGATTTGGACATGTGGCAAATCTGTGCAGGTCTAAACCACGCTGTAACAAGTGTGGCCATGACCACCCGGGTGACGGATGTAATGTTTCAGTAGCTGAGGCTTTCTGTGCGCTTTGTTCAGGAAATCACTTTGCCGATAGCCAGTCATGTCCTGAGTACGGCAGGCAGAAGGCGATTAAGACGATCATGGCCGAAAAAATCATCCCCTATGCAGAGGCATGTAAAATGATCCCAATAGCTTCCCGCAACTATGCCAACATAGTAAAATCCTCTCCAACTACCCAGTCATACCGCAAAACTGTCACTCTCAAACCCAGGACACATGCCCCCCTTTCTCCATCATACGACAAAGTCGCTCATCAGCAGATAGTCAGTTCTCCACAACCCTCACAGCCCAATGGCTGTGCTTATAACAACAACCCTACGTCAAATAATATCAGTTCAATTATTGAACTCCTGGTAAAACTCCTTCCCACTCTTATTTCTTCTACTTCTTCCAGCTTACAATTACCGTCCAACGTTGCCGACCAACTTATATCTATACTCTTATCTATTAAAAATGGCGTCCCGCCTAGTATTCCTTCAGTGGTATGTGAGGAGCGTGTGGCATAAAAAGCACGACCTCATATTCCTTTTAAATAAATACAAGCCTTTGGCTTGTTCCATAGCTGAGACTTGGCTCACCCAAAGTTTTAGCTTTCGCATGCCACACTTTAATATTCTCAGATGTGACAGATCTGATGGATATGGAGGTTCAGCTCTCCTTATCAATAATCGGGTCCCACTTCTGCCCCTTCCGCTGCCTTCACTCACAAGTGAAATGAGTGTTGTGGCGGGAAGGGTGGAAGGTATTACAGTGTTTTCCATATACATTGCTCACCCCCGGCCTGCATTTTTGGATATTTTAAAAACCACTTTTTCTAATACTCAAGGACCAATTATGGTCATGGGTGATTTTAACTGTCACCATTATAGATGGGGGTCCAAACGCTGTGATGCCTTTGGTGTGGCTTTGGTTGAGATTTTGGATGATCTGGATCTTTGTATCCTTAATAATGGTTGCCCGACTCGCAGATCCCTTCCTGGACAACAAAAGAGTTAGCGGCTTCGGCCCATTGGGAATGCACATCCTTGTCGCATGGCAGTGACCACTATCCTATAGTAATATCTTTGTTTAATAAGACCTATTTAGAGAAAAGTTCTCCTCCACTTCTGAGATATAATTTGTCCAAACCAAATTGGGTAAATTTTGTATCATTATTGGAGGATAAAATTGAAGTTTTGCCAAATTTAAATTTAAGTTTGTTTGATCCTCCTGGTCACCGCCATGCCAAGACCTGCTATGAGGGTTTTGTTACAGCCATCACCTCCAGTGCTGATTCCTGCTTTCCATTGAAAAACAGTGCCCGCAATAAAATCCCATCACCACCGTGGTGGGATCCAGAGTGCACTTCGGCAGTCAAGGACAGGAATGAGGCCGAGGTTTGTTACAATGCAGACATGACCACTGAAAATCTGTTGGCATACTGTCAGATTAATGCCAGAGCCAAACGTCACCTTCGCAAGAAGAAACATGCGGGTTGGGTTAAATTCTGCACATCCTTGTCTCCCTCTACACCTGTGTCAGCAGTTTGGAAGAGTATCAATAGGTTCAGACATGGGTGTTCCCCTTCAGTTTCTTCTCCAATCGCTAGGGAGACAGCTGAACTTTTTTTTGATAAAATAGCTCCACCATACGTTCCACTTTTTTTTGAATGTGTAAACATGCCCCTCCAAAACATATCAGAGGACCCTTTTGATGCGCCATTTACTTTGGAGGAACTGAGTGTGGTACTCAATCATGTCCGGGATTCAGCTCCGGGTATTGATGGTGTGCCATATTCTTTTATAACCCACTCTGGTGACAAGGCTAAAAATAATTTTTTAAATATTCTAAATTTTGCTTATCTTCATGGTTGGGTTCCAGAACAATGGAAATTGCAAGTAATTATTCCACTTTTGAAGCCAGGCAAACATGCAGATGATCCGAATGGTCTTAGGCCTATTGCTTTGTCTTCAGTCTTAGCCAAATTACTGGGGCACCTAATTAAAAACCGTCTCGAGTGGATTGTTGAGTCGAGAGACATACTGCCGAACTACCTATTTGGTTTTAGGAAAGGACTTGGTACTATGAACAGCGTGGGTACTTTAATTGCGGACATACGCCTAGCTTTTTCCAAAAATGAATCGGTTGTAGCTACCTTCCTGGACATTTCCTCTGCGTATGACAGTGTACTTCTTCCAGTACTCAGGCAAAAATTGCAACAGCTGAGTCTACCGGTTAAGATGATACGATGTATATGTGAGTTACTGATGTCCCGCTCGCTGGTCCTGAGAGTCCAGGGAGAGGTGTTCGATGAGAGGCAGATATGGAAGGGACTCCCACAAGGATCTCCCCTCAGTCCTATACTGTACAACCTTTATACGGCGGATATTGGGTCCTGCTTAAACAACAATTGTCAGATCTTACAATATGCCGATGACATTGCCCTGTACGTGACAGATTCCTCTATAGTCGAGGCCGCCTCATCTTTGTGCCTCTCTCTGGATTCTTTGAATCAGTGGCTTTTAAGCCATGGCCTGTCGCTATCTGCGCCAAAAAGTTCGGCAGTAATCTTCACCCGTAAAAGAAGCACTCCTAACAATCGACATTTTAGGACAAACTATTCCAATAGTTAACAAAGTAAAATTTTTAGGCGTCATTTTGGACGCAAAGTTGACTGGCAAACATCACATAAATTTCCTTACACAAAAATGTGAAAGAGTTATTTCGATTTTAAAAGTTCTTGCGGGCGTTTGGTGGGGGGCTCACCCCTACACCATGAAATTGGTCTACAATGCTTTGATTCGTAGTGTTTTGGACTATGGAACTTATCTTTTGATCCCGTGCAACAAAGGTGCCTTAGTTGGACTGGATAAGATTCAGTCTAAATGCCTGCGAATCATCTTAGGTTGTATGAAATCCTCCCCCATTAACGCGTTGCAGGTTGAGTGTGCTGAACCCCCTCTGGCCCTTAGACGTCAATATCTGGCCTCCAGATTTTTATCTAGGCTTATATGCAGAACTTCACACCCCCTTATAGCAAAATTGTACGAGTTAGATGCCATTTGTACAAATTCAAAGTATTGGAAAAATAAAGAAATACCCCTAATTCTAAAATCTTTTCGAGAAATTATAAATTTAGCATCCCCTATTATTCAGTTCCCCAGATTGCCCCTTTTTCATTTTACGTATGAAGTTTTAAGTTATGTTCCAAATATTATCTTTAACATTGGTATATCCAAAAAATCCCCGTCAGCGAACTCAGCGTTCAACGCGGTGGTGGGCGAGCGATGGAATGGGTTTCAATTATTTTTTACGGATGCTTCGAAATTAACTGAATTTAACCACATTGGAGCGGCGGTTTATTACCAGAGCTCTAAAATAATTTTGCAGTTTAAGTGTCCTAAGGAGTCTTCTGTATTCACTGGTGAGTGTGTGGCTGTATTGGAAGCTTGTCGCTTTATACAGTCTCACCATGATATAAACAAAGCCGTAATCTTTACAGACTCTCTTAGCTGCCTGCAAGCCTTAAAACAAAACCCTTTTAAAAGTAAATTGCACAGCTCCTTGGTTTTACAAATTAAAGAGTCTTTATCCGGTTTACGACACCTGATTAAATAAGTCACTTACTTTCCATTTCGGTTTATACACGTATGTAGGCACATGTAAACACTTAAAACGAACTTTTAAAACCGTTCACGTTCGCTGTTGGGTTGCGACTACAACAATAACAAGTGGAATCCGACGAAAAAGCGATAAGTTACACTTCATGGCGGGTGGCGCACGAGGAGCCATGAAAGTCCCTGGCGCTTGGCGCCTCAGAGGAGCCACGAAAAATTTGTTTGCCGCCAGGCGCTATAGTTTGAAAAAACTACCATCGCACTGAATCGGTTAAATGGTTAAATTCACCTAATGGTGATCTGGATGTTAATATAATATGGTGCGAATAATAACATGTAGGATCGCCGTACGCCCTTAGTCCTACACGGGATCAGCATCGGGATCGAATGACAAGCAACGGCATCGCTAGCTTTTCAGCAAAAAAACTGATTTTGCAATTGCTTTTTTTTTTGCACTCTTCTTAGGTACTATTTACGAAATCAGCTGAAGTTATAAGAATTTAAAATGCAAAAGCCACCTGAAAATTTTATATACGTTGCCTCGCATGGCCCCCTAGAATTTGTGTTTTAGGTATGCACCAATGAGGTGACCATAATTCCATATTTATTAGGTCTATACCTATACAGGATGTAAACAGACTCTTAACGAAGCCGAAAGGCACTTGTTTTCCCCGTCGTGATCATTTTTTATTCTAGACCATACATGGGAACTTAGTTACGGAGATATTGGGGATCAAAGTTACCTTTATTAATTATTATGTGACTTCATTGAAATAAACATTCTTTTTATACATTTTTTTTCTTCGATATTGATACTAGCGATGACATCTTATATTCTCCGTTTTTTATTGCATATTTCTTCAAAATTAGAGAGGTACTTTGAAAAAGAAACAGGTACATATACTCCTAGAGGCGAGTACATATACCTACGAATTATAGCCTTCGCAAGTTCTAAAGCTGTAATATTATTTTTGTTTATTCCCGTTCGTCCTACCAGGTGGACAAAGTCGAGGGGACGAACGGGAATACACAAACTGGAACTTTTACTGGAATATAAAATAACTTTAATAGATTTTCAACCAACGACGATGCTGGGAGCTATCTACAACAGCGACATAAGTTTTGTAGTACCCTTATTCATTGTCTTAAATCCAACACTAGCAACCCCAGCGAGGCCCAGTGTAATAATTCGATTACCGGGTGAAAATGGAGGGCAGCTTTAAAAATATTGTTCATTTCGTGGGCCAGCACATCCCCCTTTTGGTAGACATGCATCCCATCATGTTACCAGAACAATGCCTTTCTGACACATCATAGCAAAAAGAATTCGAGAGTAAATAAAAATTAATAAAATATTTCTAATTTTATTTTACAAAACAAATACATAATATACATATTTCAAACCATTATGGAATGTATATCTTACAAGTAAAATCAACCATTATACCATACCATTATCAACTTATCATCTATACTAAAAATGAGGTAGGCACACTTTGCCTGCAAATAATTCTGATATCACAGTAATCCAGAGAGAGAGAACAAATAAGATGTATGATATGCCAACTTGGTGGCTGTTTGGTAGCTGGTATGGTTGGCCTCCAATTTCATCCACATGGAATCCCATTGGGAATATGACTGCTGCTAGGCAAAAAACTACCACTGAAAATTAAAAAATAGTATTTATTACAAAACAAAACTATTTCTATTGATTGTGCTGGAAAAAATAATTGTATGACTTACTTGCTGCAAATCCAACCCATCGTGCATATGGTATCACATTTCTGTCAAAATGGCTGGATGCTAGGAGTATTACAGTGGTAGTTATGCATATGCATCCAATGAATATGCAAATCAAAGCAAGCAACCATTCAGGCTGTAGGTCAGGAGTGTAACAGACTTGAGGCCGGTTGTACAGTGTAATGCAGGACCACATCAAACCAAGCCTTGTGTCACCTGAAAATAAGGGAAAGCAATTGAAAATTCACTAATTCTAGGTGCTCATTAAATAAATAAAATTGAAGTTTGTTTGAAATTTAAAATTAACAGCTTTTTACTGAATGCATATGAAAGTATACATGTAGGAATGGAACGCGACGGATGCATGAGATGTGTGAAAGAGACAGAGGTATACGTGTGAGTGAGACAGGTGATGCATGCTTGAGGTGACGTTAATGTTGAGGAAAAGGAAGGAACACAGAACGAATGGCGGAACGACGATATGGTGTGAAAGACGTAGGGTGTCTAAATTAAGTTGTTAAGAAAAATAAAACCAATTAAGTATTTAAAAGCCACACGATTTGTTTGACTCAGCCCCAGATCCCACATACATATAATGGTACTTATAAAAAAAACGAGTGTGCTCTAGACCACACGACTGAAGTAAAACTTAAACAAATGCCGAACAATCGTCTGTCAAATTCAAAAACCCAAGTCTCTCTCATTCTATCTTCAGTAACTTCAACTTCCGTTTGCCTCGTAACGTAACGCATTCACCAGCTTACTCCCCGTAAAGAAAGAAAGAAAGTTTTCATCATCATCATCATATCAGCCTGGAAAGAATCACCCACTGCTGGATATAGGCCTCCCCTTTTTTCTGCCACACTTCCCGGTTCTGTGCGTCCCTCATCCAGGTGTTCCCCGCGACTTTGACGAAGTCGTCAACCCAACGAGATTTAGGTTTCTATGGCCTAACCTTGGCCCACTATTCGGTCAAAGCCTTGCTCCATCGGCCATCTCCGCGTCTAGCCAAGTGTCCTGCCCAAGTCCATGTGAGGCGCACCGCCCGGTCCCCGACGTCGTAGACTTTCGTCCGACGGCAGATTTCGGTATTACGCACTCGATCCTTAGATCCCGACCCTGACCCTCTTAGAGGGTTATGCCGAGCAAGGCTCGCTCCATGGCCCTTTGTGCCACTCGTACTCACAAAACACACAGTCTCCTTTGTGAGCGTCCATGTCTCCCGGCACCGTAGGTCATTGTTGGCAGGACACATTGGTTGAAAAGGTGGGTTTTTAGGCACTGAGGGATCTTTGTGGGCCGAAAAATATGCCCCAGTTTACCAAACGCCGCCCATCCGAGTTGTACCCTCTTAGAAATCTCCTTGTTGGAATGCTCCCTCTCAGAAGATAGAACATAACCCAGAAAAACAGAAGTTTTACTTCAAAAATTACCTATTTGAATCTGATTTGCTAACAATTTCAAATGTTTATTTTTTTGCACGGAACCGTAACCATTTACCAAAAATAAATGTAGCCTAAATTAGGGCATTTGCACACTACACACTTTTTTTTTGCGCTGTCGCACTCGTTTTTATTAGCGCGTCCTCTGCGCGTTATCAACACGTTCTACCAGATTTTACACGTTTGTATCGCTTTAAACGCGCGCTTACAGTGCTGTTTTTAGGGTTCCGTAGCCAAATGGCAAAAAACGAAACCCTTATGGATTCGTCATGTCTGTCTGTCCGTCCGTATGTCACAGCCACTTTTTCCGAAACTATGAGAACTATACTGTTGAAACTTGGTAAGTAGATGTATTCTGTGAACCGCATTAAGATTTTCACATTATCATCATCATCATCATCATCAGCCTATAATGTTCCCACTGCTGGGACACAGGCCTCCTCTCTATGAGAGGGATTGGGCTATAATCCACCGCGCGGGCCCAGTGCGGATTGGTAGATGTCACATGTCTTCGAATTTTTGGTTCTAGGACATGCCGGTTTCCTCACGATGTTTTCCTTCACTGTTTTTGAGAGCAGTGGTGATGAAATAAATTACACAAAGTAATGCGCTTGCTTGGGTTCGAGTTGCCACATATAAATAGAAAAAAAAAACAATGAACTTTGGGGGTTCCCCATACTTAGAACTGAAACTCAATTTTTTTTTTTCATCAAACCCATACGTGTGGGTATCTATGGATAGGTCTTCACAAATGATATTGAGGTTTCTAATATCATTTTTTTCTAAAGTGGTAAAATGTGTGTCCCCCCTGTAACTTCTAAAATAAGAGAATGATAAAAGTAAAAAAAATATATTATATCTTTTTTAGTTTAGTTTATGATGTACATCATCATCATCATCTGCCTAGCCTTTTCCCAACTATGTTGGGGTCGGCTTCCAGTCTAACCGGATGCAGCTGAATACCAGTATTTTACATGGAGCGACTGCCTATCTGACCTCCACAACCCATTAGTTTATGATGTACATTACCATGCAAACTTCCACCGAAAATTGGTTTGAACGAGATCTAGTAAATAGTATTTTTTTTAATAAATCGTTAACCGCAATTTAGTCTAATGTTGTCTAGATAATGGTACGGAACCCATCGTGCGCGAGTCCGACTCGCACTTGACCAGTTTTATTCTTCTGCATCGCTACAAACGCGCGTTAACAGTGCGTTTGTAGCGATGTATCAGAGCTTTTATAGCGATACTAACGCAAGGATCGTGTGCAAAGGTAACAACACGACTTCGGTCTTGCGTTTGCTGAGCGCCCTAATTGCGTTCTATGCGCGTCGTCAGCGCAGAAAAAAACGTCATGTGCATAGGGCCTTACTCCTTATAACATGAGTAATGTGCCAGTAAAAGTCCCATTAAAATCGGTCCAAGTGTTTTGGAAAATAGCTAGAACAAACAGACAAAAATTAAAAAAAAACTGGCCAAATGCGAGTCGGACTCGCGCATGAAGGGTTCCGTACCATTATCATTATCCTTTATTTGTGCTGTAAGACCTTGCTTTTTGCCAAATTCGTGATTCTAGGTCAACGGAAACTACGATATAGGTTTTCGACCCAAAACCTATATCGGTACCGATATAGGTTTTGGGTCGAAAACCCATATCGGTACCGATATGGGTTTTCGACCCAAACCAAAATTGACAATTCTGGTTCCGGTTGAACTAGAATTGTCAATTTTGGTTAAAAGCAAGGTCTTACAGCACAAGTAAAGTTAAGGTAAATTATGGTACTTACTTAATTTTCGCGAAAATCTAAATTTACCCATATCTTTTTATCGTGTTGACTCAGACCTTGATTTTTATACATCTAATAGGGTCTATAGACCTCAGTATCTGGTATAAAGTTCAACTTGCTAAGTCCACCCGTTCGCGCGTTCCTGAGAAAATCGGTGGTGACACACGGATAGACGGACGGACAAGAGAGTGATCTTATAAGGCTTCCTTTTTTTACCTTTTGAGGTATGGACCAAAAATTCGAGTTTTGTTATAAATACATAAAATACTTACATTTGCATTCAGTAAAAATGGGTTGAATAGGGTTTGAATTATTTACCCGCCTAACTTCTATAATTGCCGTGAATAAAGTCTTTATTAAACAATAGTCTGTTTTCAATACAAACAAGTTTTGTATGAGACAAAATCTTCCTAAGTGTCACGTTTCTGAGAAATGAACAATCAAAGTTACAATCTTCGCCATCAATACAACTTTGATAGTTTATATTTTGGAAAGAAGAAGTTGCAACTTCCATAGAAAATGACCCCCTCGTCCAACAGCTGAGAAAATATCTCGAAAAATTTATAAAGAGTATTAATAAATTGTATACCTCCGATTGTCATCCTTACTGGCTATCATACTTAGAAATTGCCCAAATATTCTTTCAGGCGCAGTATTACTTATCTTAAAAATATTTAACTTTCGATGATGCAATATCTACTAATCTAACAACCATAAAAAAGGGGCGGGCATAAAGATGACATAAAGATTAAACAAATGAACATCTGTGACATTCTAAATTCATTTGCTTTCTTGTTTCTTCTTCTATAGCAAGTAGTTAATGCCTAACCTGGTGTCAGAGTTTTTATGCCGCCCATGGGCCTCTGACTTAGCTTTACATGCCGTCAAGAAATATAATATATAATAAGATAATTATACAATACGCACATGAATCCGAAAAATCAGAGGTGCGTGTCTTGGGTTCGAACTCGAGACCTATGACTTGGCAGTACGATGGTCACACCACCAGGCTTTCACTGCTTTCTTGTTACAAGGAAAATGAAAAAAAAAAAAAAAAACTAAAAAATGCACTGGGTGACTAAAAACATCTTCAAATCTCGCCCAACCAAGATAATACAAAATAGTCATTACATGGGCGCAGTCTCCCAGTGTCCTGCACCCATGTATACGTGAACAACAATATTCTTATATCACATAATTATTATCAAATAATCGCAATTATGGCAATAGTGTTGCTTTTTAAGCCTCTTTAAAACCAAAATCAGAAGTTAGTATATTACAAGTATTCTGCCCCTGAATTAATGTTTAGAGCAATTTTTTAATGTGCTAGCCAGTTAGGATGCTCACTGGAAGTATATCATTTTTTTATGCTCATTTTTAGCGATTTTTTGAGATATTTATCTTTGCAGTTGGAAGTGGGGCATTTTGCTACTTCTTCTTTGAAACTTTGTAAATATCTAAGTAACCATAAGTAGAATTGTTTATGTTATGTCCCTGTTATTTAAAACAATATTAACAATCAAGGTCGTTATGTCTGCATGTATTCAAGATGATTTTAGTGCAAAGTTGATTGTAGTACTTACCTCCAACTTCAGTAATTATCCAGTCGGGCATAGCAAGACTTACTATGGCAAAAACATCAGCTGCCATAAATAATGTCCCTGATATTACGGTGAGTTTATCCATGACGGAAATTGAATAGATTTATTCTTACCAATTGATTTTATTCACTGTTTTTCATATTGATTAAGAGATGATATATTACTAAGTTAGATTTTGCTTTTTTTAGCTGGGGACTTTTTCTTGAATCTTATTAATGTTTATTGTAGTATTTGTAAAGATAATCAAACAATTAAACAAATCTCGCTCGAATTTAAAGAGTTCTTCAGATCATTTATCCTACTGACACTGACCAGTGAGGGCAGTGACAGTGACAATGACAGCTGACAGAGTGACATTCAGTCAGTGTTGCTTTATGGCTCTCAGCATGGAATAATTATGTACGAAAAAAACAAAATTGACCATGAAAGGTAAAATATATAGTTTTCCAGCAAGTGTTATTCGGCCCAACGACATTAAATTACAAGTAACTCGCCCTCTGCAATCACCAATATATAATCAAAAATATTATCATTTGCTCTTCGAAACAAGATAGGAATTGAACGATACCTCGCGGCGTCTTTATAATTATATTTGCTAAAGACCGCTGCAGTAGGCACAGTATTGTAATCACTAGCACATATAATATCTTTTGGTAAAAATGAAAGCTGAAGTAAAACCTATTCGATTAACCTACGATTCGATTACTATCTAGCATCTTCTTTCTGTAATAGTTCGTGCCTAAAAAAACGATAAGGAGGACCTAGAAGTGTAGTTTGGGACTTCTTCTGGATGATCTTAGACGATAACGTTCATTGCTGGAAATAGATCTCGGGATCGAGCGCATTTTAAAGATAAAATAAACAATAACTTTGACTTCATCATTTTTATTGCATGTAAACAATTAGGTTACACATTTATGTTACATAGAACATTGCTAATAATAATATTTCAGTCCGTGAAACATGCCGTTGTCGTTGTATGGAAGAAGTATCCATGATGTATAGGTACAGGGTACTGGTGGGCAAAAAGAGTGGTTCAATTTATTTTATTATTAATCAACAGCCCTGCGTTTGTCATAGATATGTATAATAATTAGATATGTTATTATTATATTATACATAACTATATTAATATATATATACCTACTACATTGCCAGCTCGAAATCTCTATGCATTGACTTGGTGCCTAATAAAATTATAATAATACATAACTAAAGTACATATAGTCCCCTTTTTGCCTAGCAGTGTGTTTCTCATTTTGAGCTTAAATTAGAACATTAAAATAATTAGCAGTGTTTAGGCAGGTGCTGCGGCTGGAGTGCTAGACACAGTGTTGCTGGTCGCAGTCGAGACGGTATCGTCCGGCTCTTGGATTTGCAACCACGGCATGCGACGTTGCAGTTCTTGCCTGTAAAAATGTGAACAGAGTTATATTATCTCAAAATAGGATGAGTTTTTAAGATGGGACTTCGGTCTTTAGGGTGTAATCCGAAACTTTGATAGTTAGCTAGACTATTGTTTATAAGTAGATACCTAACAATGAGCTCGATCTAAAATTGAGCTTGATGTTATTTGTTTTTAAGGTTCTAGTTTACTTTTTGTACCAACAGTAATGAGTACCAACTTGTGATATAATGGGTAAGCAGTGAATAAATATTGTTGCGGGTAAAGATCCTGCAAAGGAATGTTACCTATGTCGTGCATGTTTTTTTTTTGCATTTTTTTGTTATTTTATAATAAGAGTAGAACTTTGCCCACCACTACCTCCGCGTGAATTTTGTACTATCTCTAGGAACCAAAGCACCGGGGGATGTTTTAATATCCCCTTGAACAGTAGTTTTTGAAAAATTAATAATTGCAATCATTATTATTCGCCTAAATAAGTCGTGTTTAATTCGTGTCAAGTTTCTAAAGCAAAGATTTTTTTTTACAAATTTTAGGCCTTTTCACCCTGACAGAGGAGGAGCTCGTGGCTAAATAAAAACTGCCGGTCGGGTCGATTTTTTAGGTTAAGCCATGCTTGCCTAGGTTGGTCTGCGGAAGGGTGACCACCTATTATATCCTCCGTGCCTCGGAAAGCTCGTTAAGCCGTTGGCCCGGCTGTCATTTGTAGATCTTTTACAGTCGGGACAGGTAGTCAGTGGCCCAAAAAGTCTGACAATCAGTCTAGTAAGACTGGTACCCCTTAGTAAAGGGGTATCGTAATACCCAGTACTAACTGGGTTGTGGACGTCAGATAGGCTGTCGCTCTATGTAAAATACTGGTATTCAGCTGCATCCGGTAAAACTGGAAGCCGACCCCAACATAGTTGGGGAAAGGCTAGGCAGATTATGACCCTGACAGAGGTTGAAGGTAATTTTTTGAAATAACAGTTTGTAAACTTGCAACTTTATAGAACTGTGTCAAAAAGATGTATTCTAACCGATTCTAACAATGTTCCTATTTTACTCTACTTAGGAGGGTAGTTGGTAATTCGCATCTCAAATCAGGCAAGCGGCTTAATAACGGTTACCTAATATTATTTCTTTACGAATTCCGTACACATGCATACAGTATAGGTACTTAAATTACAGAAGTACTTCTACATATAGGTAATATCTTACATTACATGTTAAATTACAGAAGTACTTCTACATATAGGTAATATCTTCAAACGTAATAATTTTTTCGTGTACCTGTACTTTGGATGACTGATGGCATAAACCCAAGGATCTATACAAGCAACAGCTTTGCATGCCACAGCTGGAATCATTGTAACCTGTGAACAAAAATGATTCCTCTTATGATTTTCAACATGACGGGGTATTACATCTTTGCAAGATCTCTTTGAAACTGCGCATGCTCTACCTTACACAAGGTATGTTATAGCAGGTTATATTATAATAGTAGGTACGAAACCAACCGATGATTTAGCGATTATATAACAAATAAGTGAATCGTAGCCCCACGGTGGGAAAGAACATCGAAAGGGTTTCGATTTATAGTAACGGTAGGAGGGATTCCCATCGGCGTCGACTCGACGTTGAGGTACCTAGGACTCGTCCTCGACAGCCGGTGGATCTTCGTGGAGCATTTCCGACGTTTGGCTCCCAAACTGGAACGTGCCGTGAACGCCGGGGCTGCCTTAAAGCGGCTCTTGCCCAACCTGGGGGGTTCAAATGCCTCCTGCCGGAGACCCTATGCGGGGGTTGTGCGGTCCATGGCCCTTTACGGGGCCCCGGTGTGGGCGCGGTCCTTGAGGTGGCGAGCCGCCCACTACCTAAATACGCCCCAAAAGGTGGCAGCCGTAAGGCTAGTTAGTCCGGAGCGAGAGGGAATGGGACGTTGTGACCTTCTTCTGCGAAGCAGTCATGCAAACGAAGGAGGTGGCGTGAGAGGGAGAGAACCTCACGCCCCAGTCACCGCGGAGACGCCCCGGGCATCGGGGGCCACGTGGTGGCTCCCGGCCACCGTAGGCGCGGACCTGCAGACGGTGAGTAGTGGGCTAGCTCGCCGTCCGTCCGTCTTATGACGACAGGCCGTGTCGACGGCGCGTTCGTCTTCCACGCGGGCCTCAAAGAGATATCATCAAACAAGGAGGGGTCCGCAAGGGCCGATGCCTGCCGGGGCTGTCGAAAGAGATACCGCGGCCCTGGAACACAAAGGGGAAGGAAGGAACATGGATGGGTTTTAGTCAGTACAATTCGACACTACCTTCCGCTCCGCCCAGAGCGGGAGCGGGTCATTTGATGATTTACCATCCGAAAAAAAGGTGTTTCGATTCACGGTCCACGCTTTAATTTATGGTCGGACGTTTATTCAGACTCAAATTCTGTAATTCCAGGATTGAATCCGTAATAAGCATGGACTTTATCTCTGTTCTACCCATCATGTACGTATGTGGTTCACACTTTGAACGCCACCAATCGAAACTGTTAGGTACAGACGCCAGCAGGTCAAGCTACCCGAAACTGTCAGATTTTCCCAACCAACCTTGAACCTAATGCTTTAGAGATAAAATTGAAAATCTAATAATGAAATTTGACAGATAGTAGTAGCCTGATGTGGTGGCGTCTGTACATGGAATGCATGTCGAATAATAGAGAACGAAAGACATAGTAAAACTGTGAATTCTTAGTATTTAACGTCTGTTTAAAATATTTACCCCAGGCGTAAGAAGTTGTTGGTCTCCAAAAGCTCCTATAAGCGACATGATTCCGTAAGGAGTCCATGACGCTACGAACAAAAAGCACACGGTGAGAGCAGCTTTAGCTATTCGGATTTCGGCTGATTCTGCGTTTGCGTTTTGGTTCGACCGAAGTGATTCCACGTTCATCTTTTTGGCTTGTTCTCTAGAAAGTACATTCGTTTCGTTTAAATATGTTTCCATAATGTTATCTATCCATCGTCACACACAGTTTAAAGTTTGGTTTTCAAAAAAGTAGATACCTTAAGGCAGCTTCATGTGCAAACACCTGCTTCACGATTCCACTGTAAAAATATATGATCATCGACATAGGAAAGACGTAGCTGCAGACGAAAATGCACCCGACGAATAATTTAGTGTCGAAAGTATTCGTCAGGTAATCGAACGTACAAGATGTCAAATAACCCTCTGAAATATAAAAAAAATATAATTTTAGGCAAATCGCTAGGAATTATTGTATGAGAGCAGAGAGTATAAAAACAAATTAGACGAACACACCTGGAACATATCTGCCCCAGATTTTGAAAAGTGGTAGTAAAGCCCATGGTGTACTGTATATCCAGATACATGCAATCATCAGTAGAACTTTGCCGCGGGATAATCGCCCATCTAAGGGGCGAGTAATTGTGGAATGCCTGAAATGTTAAGTTTAAATATTTTAGATCAGACAGTAACAAACTCTGAAAAAAATAATGCCTACCTATATGCGTGACATTATCTCTGTAATATAGCCAGAAAGATATGCATATAATATCACATTTATGACTGTATAACCTACAGAAATTCGCAAGATCACAATCATCACGTATTTCTATTTACCTGTCATACGCGATGCAAGCATTGGTCATGCCTGCGCCAATGCCACTATACGCTCCCATCAACGCGAATAGTTGACAGCCTATGGTTCCACTGGCGAAGCCTCGCATTGCACTATTGTATATAAATATTGGAGCTTTCGCCATCATTATGAAGTCTAAAATTGCTAGTTGCAAAATTAGAAGGTTGCTCGAGGTTCTTAAGCTTTTTGTTCTGAAAAGAAAAAAAAAACAGATAGTCGAAAATTCTAATTTTGAAACAAAAAATAGGAACATAATGATGAAACTAACGTGGAAAATATGAAAATAACTAGTCCATTTCCTACTAAAGCAGCCGCAGTAAAGAATATGTAAAGCAGCGCAAGCGCAGTGTGCGCGCTGGCCGGGGGCGCTGGGAACGACAGCCAGTGTTCCGGAACCATAGCCAGATCGTCCCCCGTCAGGCCCTCGGCGAGCATCTCCACGCCACTCGGCCCTCCAGACCTGGGCAGTCATCATAATTCAAAATTCACAATCTTCATCAAGTACAAGATATTCAAAAAACATAATGTTACTTACTTGAAAGGTGCAAAGTGTGCATCATAGTAGGAATTGTCTGTTTGGTTATACATTTTTATGAATGTTGGGGAAGAGTGAGCAGTCCTCGGTAGTGTGCTTGACTGCCCACTGCACTGACTGACTGCTGTCGGTTACAGCTCACCCTTTGCTTTTATATCACACGTTCCTAACCAGATTCAATGGATTATCCGCTGTGACACCTTTTATAGGATTAGTAGAGATTTGGCTCACATGGGTAGAGATTTCTGTTGATGTAGTTCGTAATGTGTTTAAAGCTAATGTGTATGTAATGTAATATAATAGGGCATTGTAGGAAACCCCACAACTTTAGTTATATGTAACTAGTGTCTACTTTGATTTTTTGTAAAATGAAGATGTTGTGTGTGAGGTTGTTCCAAGATGAAAATGTGTACTTAGGTTGTTTTTTTGGAGTTCTTGAAAAAAATGACAGTGTTCCAAAGTGGAGGTTGCGTATCGTCTAGGACTCACGAGTCGACGATCTTCGCAACATTGTTGCTTCAACCCCTAGGGGTTGAAGCAACAATGTTGCGAAGATCGTCACTTTACGAGTACCTACCGTTGGATAGCTGGTAGAAGCAAATGTATAGACTGATGGGATAAGGCACTCAATACAAAGTTGACCTTATATTGACAGTGATAAGGTACAGTTTTCATAAGGTATAGCGCGCTATAATTTTATTTGTTTTAATTTTCTAGTAGTATCATCCGTGGTCTAAACACTGCTTCCACAAGTGACATTATTAGGTAGTTTGGTTTGCGGGTAGGAGAATCTGAAGCGGTAATTATCCATTGTTACGAGACACCCGGGAACCTTATGACGCTTTGTAAATTAATTCTGATTGCATAATAAAAATACCAAACTTAAGTGGCAGTGGGCAGGGCACATTGCTCGCAGAACGGATGCCCGATGGGGCCGTAAAGTTCTGGAGTGGCGACCGGGAACCGGACGTTGCGTTGGAAGGCCTCCCACTAGGTGGACCGATGACCTGGTAAAGCATGCGGGGATCCGCTGGATGCGAGTCGCACGGGATCGGTCAATGTGGCGACACTTGGGGGAGGCCTATGTCCAGCAGTGAACGTCTTTCGGCTGAAATGATGAATGATGAATAGAATGCTGGGAACTGGTGAAACCTGTGGCTGGAATATATTATAGGTCTCTATATAAAAAGGAGTGGGCTGTAAAGGATCGGCTTGGATGCGAACCCATAAGTCAGAGTTGTTACCATTGGGCCACCACGCTTAAAATCTTACACTCACTAACTCATCCTCTCAACCTACACATTCTCCACACAGGCATTCATCATACACTCACTCACACACCGAGGGGGTGTGTGAGTGAGTGTATGATGAATACAAATTTCTCACACTTAACCATTTCCCACTCACCGTCTTAGTGACAAGCATACTCATTTTTATATTTTTTTTCACTTTTTTATTTTTTACTTTTATATTTTTGTTTGAAACACAAAATTGTAAACAAGTTTGTTTACATTTTTGTGCTATGGAAGAGTAGAGTCTCCTAACACAGGCTTTAGACGCCTAAAAGGAAACTCCAATCACTAGTTTATAAGAAGAACCTGGCAAAAACAATAAATCATTTTTCATTTTTTTCATTTTCACTGCTCAGTCTGTATTCAATAGAGGGTAATGGTAGGATCTAATGAAACGAAATAAATAATCAACAATTTTAATAGACATCACAACAACCATTTGGATTGAGTACACATTACTAATTATACAAAATAATTACTAATATATTTACAAGAATTCTATACACAGACCGTATAAAATGCTTTATAAGTTTTCATATTATATAAAAGTACAATTAATATTTCAGGATCAGTCAGTACGCGACTATATGTCCATTCTTATAAGATACCCACCAGATTTTCCCAAGAGTTGGTTGAAGATGGAAACGCCATCTGCCTTGTGGTTTTGTTAGAAGCCTAGAGTACAGAGTAACTAGTCGATTTTAAGACCTATTAATTAGGCCTACTGCTCCGCTCCCTAAATCTCAACGCCGTTTTGTATTACTGTCGTCGTCCTTCTGATATAAAGTCAATGATAATATTAAATGTCTTTTAAATCATAAATATGTACATTGTTTTATAGTTCCGTAGTATGCGCGAACTAACTCTATAGTACATACCAGAGAATCAGTTACAGAACAGAATTCAATATATATATGGTTTAATATATTTTGTTAGAACTGTATTTTTTCAGTTGTGTTTGAAATATGTATTATGAACGTAATTTTAGTATTTCTATTTTTCATACAAAAAATAACGTTAAAACCATCTATGATAATTTCCCGAACAAAAAAAAATGTGAACTTAAACAGAATGATGTAGTCTTTTGTTTAACGACGGAACCAATCCATTATTCTGAAAAATAAAATGAAATAATGGATTGGTTGGTTGGTGACATAATGTCAGAAAGGCAAAAATTTATAATTTGTGTAATTGATACTCTTCAGTTCTGTGAAAATTAAAGTTGGACGCAGGATTGCGCCGAAAATAAGACAGTAAATTAAACAGCGTCATACCTCATGACGTTCCCAGTCTGCATACAAAAATAGTTTAGTCACAAGACATTATTTTTCATTTTCTACATGATGTAGACTACTACACTACATCGAAAACCTTTTCATAATTCGTTCCATAAACTCAAACTCAAACTCAAAAGCATTTATTTCAATTAGACCATTACAGGCACTTTTGAATGTCAGAAAAACAAATAAGGCTAAGCTACAGTCACAGACACAAGGCATAATAACTTGTGAAAGTACTGTAGTTGCCCATTCCAAAGCGTAGATCTCTATGGAGAAGAATGGGCAAGAAACTCCATGGACACTCTTTTCAATCAAAATATTGTACAAAATCTTGGTTACATCATTCATGTTGAGATTAAACATATGTGAGAACGATGTAGAAATACGTGCACGTTAAGAGCGTCCAGAGTAAAACATTATATCAACAATTTAAAAACAAAGTAATTAGTTAAAATAAACCATGGCAGCCTAGAGATGACCAGTCCCAACTGACAGCGCCCGTTCACGAACATGACGCATGGATCAGCCCCATTCAGCTCAACCATATTGAAGGGAGCTAAATGACCCGACACACCCGCCACCATCAGCGAGACATTTGAGTGAGCATGACATTCTCTCAGCCACCAGGGCAAATTCAAGTCAATGAAAGATAACTAAATGTAAATGGTAGCTTTACAGTACATAGTACTCACACATGTGCTATGCAATTATATAATACTAAGAGATTGAATTTATACAATGCAAAGATATTATTACAATCTTCTGCAGCTTCCACAATAACTTCACATGGTAATAAATTAGTTTGCCCCTGCCATAATTTATTTCCAGATGCGAAGTAGTGCAAATTATACATAAGATTAGTGAACCAATATCTATATTATGGTGTTCTATTTTGTTAACAGGTTTATGCTATTTAGTTGTTTGAAAAAACATTTTTTATTAAATTTCGATATTAAGATTTATTTGGTGGTTCAAAAATATTCCTATGAACTAGTATTTTCAGTGTTTTTATTTAATTATCAAAATATTTCATTACGGAAGAATGTTAGCTACATTTTGGCACCATCGAACCTGATTTTATTTTAAATTATCGTCATCTTATTAATCTTTAGCATATTTTGATACAACTACAAATTCTCATGTGTAGGTACAGACGCCAGCACATCAAACTACTACAATGTGTTAAACTTTGATAGATTTTCAACTTTATCTCCAAAGCATTAGGTGCAAGGTTGGTTGGGACAATCTGACAGTTTCGGGTAGCTTGACCTGCTGGCGTCTGTACATCAAGCTACTACAATCTGTCATTCATTAAATAGATTTTCAACTTTTCGTTCAAGGTTGATTCTTGAAATTTTCAAAAAAATTGTTTTGGGTGGCTTGATGTGCTGACGTATGGACAAATGACAAACTTACGAAAGATAATATTTATTAAAATAGCTATATTTGTTGTGTAATTCATATTTAAAGCCGAAGCTGCCTTGCATAGGGTTATTAATAAAAGGTGCATGAGAAAAAAAACGTGAACCACATATTCATGAAATTTCATTTTTTTCCCTAGTGTGTTAAACGCCAAGAGTTCTTGATAAAACCGACCACCACTTGTATCTTAATGGATATATTATTTGTTTGAGTAATAATACAATATCTTCCATTGCAATTGGATTATTATTAGATTAACATTACCTTTTTGCCCATAATGCGGGAGGGAGAACAATGTGGCTCCATCCAATCTATGGTACTTTGTAGTACCTATGCATGATCAAATAACTGAACTTGTGTTAGATGTACTGGGTTTTTGCTTAACGCTGCATTTTATTCTTATACAAGGTGTAACATAATAAACGCAAGATCTCTCGTGTGGTGTCTCAGATCATGAAACTGAACAAGTTTTGTCCTATGACTTTTGGAAATACTCGTACATTACTTTTTTTTTAGTTTTACCATACATGTTGATCAGCTGATCGCGTCAGTTCCTATACAAAGTCCATTTTTTTTGCGAATTTCAATAACTCGTAGAACAAAAGTTGATCAGTTTCTTGGTCCGAGAGACCACACGGGACGTCTTGCGTTTATTATGTTACACCTTGTATATGATACCGGAAATTTATGAAACCTAAGAATTGTTCATAATTCTGTAATGTGTGTTGTGTAATGTAATATAAAACATAGTCCTCTCGACTGTGTGTAGTCGCCCCTCGCGCCGATATCCCCGCTGTACTTAAGAACGTCAAGAATGTAATACATTCCCATCCGCTATTTAGGAAATCCGTCCCGTGGGGTACCGGGTCAGAATCGTACCCCCCCATCTCTTCTTGTGGGTGTCGTAAGACGCGACTAAAGGATTATAAAAATCAGGGAATGGGCAGCAGCATTCCCTCGCGATTTTTACTAAATACCTACTGCGCTCGCCAACTGGCCTGCCAAGTGTAGCGAGTACGGCAAAACCCCCAATTATGAAAATACACCGAAAAACCTGGCCCCCAGGCCCCGGCGGCCCTGCTAGTCCTGACCACGGTAGCGGTCACGGTAACGGCCGGGCGGGGGGTGCGAAGAATCCCCAGCAGAGACTACCATCACAAAAGACAATTGGCCCTGGTAACACACAACACGTGCACTTTTCGAGCTGGAAGAGGAAATAGGCAAGTCACACTGGGATATTATCGAAGAGAGAGGGAGGAGAAGGACACGATAATCCTGGAATCCGGTAACTTTTTCTATTACCGGGAGGACTAGCTAGCCCAAGGTGCTGTCGGGTTTATCGTCCGTAAGCCACTCGTAAACCACTTTGTGTCTATCAATAGTGTGTCGAGCAGAGTAGCGTACCTTAAACTCAGAATATCTAATCGGTATTCGGTGAAGGACATACAGGTTTACGCACTGAGCTCGGCACTCTCCGAGGATGAAGTGGATGTTATGTATGAGGACATTAGTAGGGCCATACATAACTTCAAACCACACTTCACTGTTGTTAGAAAAGCGATGATGAGTTGAGAGTTGGGCAATTTGGCTATGGGCGGCGGAACGGCAGGGGACAGAGGCTGGCTGACTTTCTGGAGAAAGAGGGACTCTTTATGATGAACTCTTTCTTACAGAAGCCGCCTCGCAGGAAATGGACCTGGATAAATCCCGATGGTTCACAAAATATGAGATTGACTTCATCATGAGCACCAAAAGACAAATATTTAATGATGTTTCAGTCATCCACAGGGTAAAAACGAGCAGAATGGTTATAGGCACATTAAATATCAATGTCAAATTGGAAAGATCGCGTCTGCAGAATTCTACGGTCCGACCCTCAAACACACATATCCAAAACCCCAAGAGCTTTCAACTCGAGTTGTCAAATCGTTTTGAATTGATAGACAGCTGCACATCAGTGGGCGATATTAACAACAGGCTGGTAGAAACTGTCCACACGGTTGGGTCTAAGTTCTTTAAAACCAACCGTCAACAGAGGCCTCAGAAACTATCTGACCGCACCTGGAACTTAATGGCCGAGCGACGTTCTATGACGCTTCAAACCTCCGAAGAGGCCAAGTCACATAGGCAGCTCAATAGACAGATCTTGAAGTCCTTACGAAGCTACATAAGCTCCTTCAATACGGAACGTATTAAGGAGACCATAGAGTGAAACAAGGGCTCAAAAGTGTTCAAAAGAGACGCGTCTACTGGGCAAAGCCAGCTGACGAGGCTGAAACGGAGGATGGAAAAGAAACGTCAAATAGGCCAGACATATTTATTTTCTATGGACAGTTGTATACCTCAGTCGCAGAACCTGTTGCTAGCTTGGTTAAAGACCCAAGAGCCAAGTTAACCCGACACTATACCGAAGATATCCCAGACATCAGCCTGTACGAGATTAGGATGGCTCTGAAGCAACTGAAAAACCACAAGGCGCCGGGCGATGACGGAATTACCGCAGAGCTTCTGAAAGCGGGTGGAAAACCGATACTCAAAGTCCTTCAGAAGCTGTTTAATTCCGTCTTGCTTGGAGGTAAAACGCCTGAGGCATGGAACAAGGGTGTGGTAATCCTGTTCTTCAAAAAAGGGTGACAACACTTTATTGTAGAATTACTGGCCCATCACACTGCTGAGCCATATCTCTAAGTATATCTATAAGTTGTCACGAATTGTCTCGAATGCAGGTTTGATGACTTCCAGCCTCCCGAACAAGCCGGTTTCCGAAGAGGTTTTAGTACCATAGACCACATACATACGCTGCGGCAGATTATACAGAATACCGAAGAGTATAATCGACCCTTATGCTTGGCGTTTGTGGACTATGAGAAAGCCTTTAATTCGATCGAAACTTGGGCGGTTCTTATAGGTCTCTCCAGAGGTGCCATATTGACTATCGGTACATGGAAGTGTTGCAGTGTTTATATAACAACGCCACTATGTCAGTCCGAGTACAGGAGCAGTGCACGAAGGCGATCTTGATAAAGAGATGAGTAAGACAGGGAGACATCATATCTCGGAAACTGTTTACGGCTACTCTAGAGGACGCCTTCAAACTCCTGGAGGGGAAAGGACTTGGCCTCAATATCAACGGCAAATACATCACTCACCTTCGATTTGCCGACGATATTGTAGTCATGGCTGAGTCACTGGAAGACCAAATGCTTGGTGACCTCAATAGTGTCTCCCAGCAAGTGGGTCTGAAAATGTACATGGACAAAACGAAACTCATGTTTAATGTCCATGTTGCACCCACTGTACTCGCAGTTGGGAACACTACTCGAAGCTGGCGACGAATATATCTACCTAGGACAGGCGGTCCGGTTAGGTAGGTCCAACTTCGAGAGAGAGATCAATCGTCGAATCCAACTCGGCTGGGCAGCGTTCGGGAAACTATGCGATGTCTTCTCGTCCAAAATACCTCAGTGCCTCAAAAGCAGGGTTTATAACCAATGTGTGTTACCAGTGATGACTTACAGATCTGAAACGTGGTCTCTCACAATAGGTCTAATACTCTTATACTGAAGCTGACAGTCACTCAGCAGGCTATGGAGAGGGCTATGCTTGGCGTTTCTCAGCGTGATAGAATCAGAAATGAGGAAATCCATAAACGAAACAAGGTCATCGACATAGCCCAGCGGATAAGCAAGCTGAAGTGGCAATGGGCAGGCCACAGAATCACAGGCGCGAAGATCGAACGGCCGATGGGGCAAACAGATACTGGAGGGGATACCACGCATTGGAAAGCGCAGCGTGGGACGGCCACCTGCCAGATGGACCAATGACACGTTGGAATTCGATTGGGGAGGCCTATGTTCAGCAGTGGACAGCAACGGGCTGAAATGATGATGATGATGATTTAGGAAATAGATAGATTTCCTAGGAAAGGTGCATAATACAAAATAGATCATAGATTTCCTATCCATTTTAGGAATTGTTCAGATTTCCTAGGAATTGTATACAATTACGGATTACATACTTTCCGTCAACATATACAATAACAATCACATTGATAATACTAACGCTACTCCTTTCGTTAACTTGGATACGCATTAACTTTTAAAAAAGAAAATTTTATTTTACTTTAGGTTAGGCCTTCAGCGAGTTTTCTTTACATTACATTCTGTTACATTTTTCCACAGTTAATATAATTTGTAAAAAAAAAAAAATATTTTCCGTCAAACATTGATTACGTAAAATACCTGTATGAATCATTTAGGTATAAACATTGGACGTAACAATCAAGATTCAATGTATCCCCCGCCCGGCTCTCTTACTATCCTACCTACATAAGTATATTCGATTGTTATGTTATGTTCCAACCTAACCAATCATTTATTCAAATATGTGGATAGACGATTAGTATGAATTGAGTTTTACTGATTAATTTATTATAAATTCGTGTCAAATAATTAAGTCTATAATAACGGATGTTTTTTTTTATGTACGGAGAACTTTAGAATAATGGTTCAAATATCCATGAAACTAGCTTTATTAGGCTGTTAATTTAGCCATTTAAGTTTGAATACGGCCACATGCCCGAAATCATATATGCATGGGCATGTGGCCACCGTGGCTGGTTTCTTTTGAAACCACTTGTCTGCAACAATTGAAACTTACAATTCAGGCACGAAAAGTTAGTAATCATGTCACCGAAGACTGTGTGTGAAGCAGTGATAGCCTAGTCGTGACACCGTCGAGTTCGAACCCAAGACACGCACCTCTGACTTTTCAGATTCATGTGCTTAATGTATAATTATCACTTGCTTCGGTGAAGGAAAACATCATGAGGAAACCAGCATGCCTGAGAGATATTTCTCGACGGCATGTAAATCTAAGTCAGAGAGGCCCCATGGTGGCATAAAAACTCTGACCCCAGGTCAGGCACTAACCATATAATTTAGCTGAAGATCGTTGACTGTAACGTTCTGACCGTCATCATTGTTGATCCTTTGAAAAAAGACAAATGTTACGAAATTGACCTTTTAACCTCGTTCTTGCGATTTGACGCTATTAGAAGATATCTTTGGGGATACGTAAAGTCGCATGTCTTCGCCGATAAATCAGAAACAATGAAGTACTTGGAAGACAACATTCAACGCGTTATTGCCGAATAATACGGCCTAATTTTGCTACGCAGAATATGTGCAAATAAGACCTCCAGATTTAGCCTTGAAACTACGCACAAGCCGCGGTGGCCACATGCCCAAAATCTTATTCAAACATAAATGGCTTAAAATTATCAGTCAAATGAAGCCAGTTTTATGGATATTATAACCATTTTTCTGCGTTTTATTTCAATTCAAAGTTCTCCGCTTCTAGGTATTATGTACAATTTTATGTCCGACATGATGTAGTTATACGATAGGTTCTCAAATGTGTATAATTCTGATGCATGTATAAACATATAAATTACACGTATCTATGTGCTAGTCAGAATAAATAACATCTAGATAATAGGTACCTATACTACATATTATGTCATGATTCTTAAACACTATACAGACCTATAGTGGATGATATTTTACATAGATTCGTCAATTAAAGTTAGTGTGCACTGTGTTACAGGAACACCTAGATGCATGGGAGCCCCACGAATACATAGCGATTCGCACAGCGGAGGGGGGACGTGGCCAGTTATCCCACTCCGATGGAGTAGCTAGCCGATTTCTAAAATATTAACAGTATGAAGATCCAAGGATCCCGATTAGAATTCCGCCGCCAAAGATCGAATAACGGAACCCTTTTATAAACCTTGCCATTCTCATACTCAAATAGTATAAAAAGAAACTACGTAATGGGCCAATGTATGTTACATTTTGTGTATGTACAAACATTTTATTTTACCAGTTACTAATTACAATTTAATGTTTACAATATTAATAAGTGGAATGAATGCATGCGATTTATTAAGAATATACGTACCACATTCATCTAAAACGTTTTTAATGGCATTTTTATTGTAAAATTATGTGATTTTTTATGAAATTCGCTTTTATCAGTCTTTTAATTTAACAACGGATGATAAATTATTCATGGATTTAATTATTCAGTAGATTATTGTTTTATTATCTTATTTTTTTATTAGAATAGCAGTGTTGCTTACAAGTGAATCTATTTTGTAATATGTTGTAGATAAAAATACAGAAAGATTATAATATTTATCATACAATGTCTCTTCTACACACTGACGACCGCTTTATGATCCTGTAAGTTATTAAGGCGACAACGCCACAACCAGAATAACTTTCTAAGCAGGTTTATCAGAACTTGAAGTCAAATAATTCACATCGTCTGCGCATAGACAAGACATCGTGTGTTAGGCTCTTAGCAACATCACACATTCATAACACCTTACCCTATTCAAAAACTACTATAATCAACACTTTGGTCCACGACGCTACGCGATGCTACGCGTCGCTACGCGGTGCTACGAGGTGCTACGAACGGTAACTGGCTACGGTAAGTGCATGTAGCATTCGTTTGAGAAAATCGTTCAAGACTACATGTCTTTAATTATGTTGTGGTGATCTTAACACAATATATTAAAAATCCCTTTCCTATCCGAAAGACCCACTTAGGTACCACAATAACATTACCGAAGAAAAATAAATATGTTCTAGTTAAAACACACGTTTCACAAATATTATAGAGTATTATTTTTATTTTGTTCCTGAAACTCATGAATAAGCTATTCATGAGTTTCAGGAACAAAATAGCTCTATACCTTACAAGGTCTTCACAAATAGGGCAGGTTTTTTAACATATTATAACCTTATCGTTTACTCACACTCTTACTTATTGGTTACCAGTTCAAACTCTAACAAATTAATTTATCTACATATACATCAGCTTAACACATTATCATTCCTTCTTCTGCTACGGCACCATAATATTTAGATTGAAAGATATAATATAGTTCGCCAATGGTTAGTCCTACATCTTTCTGCCTTCTTAGTTCATGTAAAGGTCCTTATCTTAGGTAGATACATCAATTATAATACTTTACAATAGTAGGGTCTAAAAAATAGATAATAACTGTCGTCAATTTTATGAAGACACATCAAAAACTCGGTGAGTAATAATTAATGTACACATTTTTGTACATTGCTTTTTCAAAGCAACTGAAAAATTGTATAATTCATACAAAAGTGTATCAACAAGAGTCGTCTGATCTTACAGCATGTTGGACTGTCTCGTCGGTGCGAGACTGAGCTAGTCCTCATTGGTCAGGGGGAGGGAGATCATCTGGGGCTTCTTGCGCGGGCTCGATGGTGATGCAGGTCTCCGGCGGGGTGGCGGGGGAGTCCGGGAAGGGTGACGTCACGACGAGGCGAGGTGAGGGCGGCGGAGAGGGCTGTGCGGGGGGCGCGGGTGGTGCGCTGCTCGCGCGCTCCTCTTGTTCCGCACTCAATTGCAACGCTTCTATATTGTTTTTACTTAACTCTCCCTCATCCATTCTAAAATGATAGCACGCATAGTATTAGAAAGACGCAATAGATGTATCAGATAGACTAATCTTTATTGTGCACCATTTAACTGTTTCTGTGACTGTTTTAACTGTCTGTGTTATGTCATGACCATGATAAAATAAAAATGCGATTTCATTAAAAAATATTACCTGAACGTGGATTCTTCCATATTATTTATGTTGTTTACACTTGTCACAGGTGTAGCTGAAAAATAAAATTAATTAGAAGCTAGGACGATACCAAAGCTAAAGACATTTAGCCCCGCTGCGCGCTGCCTGAAAAATAAGCATGATACCATTGATAACGGTGGATGTCATAGTTCGACCGCAGAAGTTTTTCGATGGTTAGGAGGCTCTGGCTGTAACACTCACACATTTTTATACGGATTTTGGAGAGGTCAGATAGATGCACGAAGACAAGTCAGGAAACTTGATTTTTGAGTAGAATTTCCCGAGCCTGTTTACTGTGCGGTTTACCATTTTATACCTAGACTTTTTCATCGTCGTTGATATTTTGATAAGGAATGATTCATTTGAGACTCAAGGTGTGTGTAAACCTAAGGTACAACGATCACAGTTCAATACTCACGATGCACGGTGTCGTCTCTGAGGCGCTGCTGGCGGGCGAGCGGGCGGCGGCGAGTGTTATCTCGCACGCGCAACGTAATGCCGGCGCAAGCGCCGCTGCCGTGCAGGTCCAGCGCCAGCGACGACTGCGAGCCGCACTCCGACTCTGCCGCGCTCGCGCTAGCAATCCAACAAGTAACTTAATATACTCTAGATAATAATTTATTTTGTACCAATTTGGCGGATCTCACACTGCACCGCACCACGCGACGCTCGACGGGTCGCTAGCCTGTCGTCATTAGCGTTGTTTGTAAGTAGCTCCGCGTTAGAATATAAAATACGAGTCGCGTAAAATCTCGTTTCTGCGCTACTGCTTCTGCTGTAACCAATAGCGCCACGCGTTGTAGTGTTAAATCCGCTTAATTACTTTGTTGTTCATTTAAATAAAATACGAAATATATACAGAAATAATTTAAAACTGGAAGTAAACGACACGATAAAACAAATACAAGCAAGGTTTCAAAGGGAAGAAGTACTAAGCGGAAATGGTAAAATACCTAAATGAAGATTATGAAGAATAGCATCGGTGATGTATGAGAACATTACCTAACGGCTGATTGTGGCGGCTCGTCTACTGAGAGCGCGTAGCGGCGCAGCGGCCGGCGCAGCGCGCTCACCGGCATGGCAGCGCGCGCGCTCGCGCTATGCAGGTCGGGCGCCGAGCCGAATCGAGCGCGGATCTTCCCTCTCTCTCCAGCAATTCTGTGTCACATACACTGACTGCCCTCATGATTGTCCTAGTCTTTTGTCAACTTAGTTCGAGTTACCAATGGCGGCTGTGTATCACTATCTCACAAGGTGCATGCCACCTTACTTTTGGTACCAATCGCAAACATGTCAGTACTTCCATCCTAATCGGCAGCTCCTAGAACGTGACCTGCTCACAACTGGTACATCTATATTCTTTTAACGTGAAGCACGAGTGGAGCAGCTCCGCCAATTGGTAAGCAATATGACATGAAAACTTTAGCGAACGTGGCTGAGGCGTTATGACGCGACAAATAGCTTAGCTACGGGGCTGGGTATCTACAGTCTGACTTATTGTTGGTATTATAAACGACGTGTGCTTACTATTTTGTGTTTTAAAAATAAATTAATATTATATATATATGATTTGCCTTTTCTTATTGTATTAAACCGAAGTTAAACCGTTTATAGGATAGAGTAAGCATACGTCCAATATAACAAATTTCGCCAAACATGACGAATTAATTGAAAAAAAATTTGGGCGTGAGCATTGGAGCAACTATAATTGTTGGTGCATTTTAGCATGGCAATAGTGGTTGTTGACCCTCCTACATTTATTCATGGTCCGAAAACGGAAAAAAAGTTCAACAGCTTTTTTCACTGGAAAACAATACATGTATACATAATTTATTCAGAACGGATTCTTGAAAGTAACGAAAAGGGCGATGACCACTATTGCCATATTATTTTTCACCAACACGTTTCAGTGTTGTGTGACGCGTGGTACCTGTGGTGGCTGGGCCGGTGGTGCGGGTGGTGGCGGTGCGGCAGCGGCGCCAGCGGCAGCGAGTGCGGTAGCGGCAGCGCGTGCGGAAGCCGGTACACGCCCAGTGTGTCAAAACGCGCGGCCGCGCACGCCGGCCCGCGCCGGGGCAGCGGCCGCGGTAACGCCTGCGGATACGGTTCGCCGATTATGCTGGAGATTTGCTAAAAATATAAAAAGAAAACTCTGTTTTTGTAATGTGAAATGTGTGAGCAAATTGAAAAGGCATTTTTAGATAAATTTTAGAGCTGCTTGAGGGTACAGTAAAACTAACCGGACCAGACTCCGAACGAGCTGCGCCCTGCACCAGTGTTTGACTAGTACATAAAATCCGTCCAAATCCAATCTCCGGTTTGATCGTAGTTTGAGTAGGGCAGAAAACTTATTTTTGTAAACATAAATTTTTTAAACAGTATATTTATTAAATATTTTACTGTTTTTAAAAACCATGTAAAATACTGGTATTCAGCTGCATCCGGTTACACTGAAAGCCTAAGCTTTTCCCAGCATAGTTGGGAAAAGCTTAGGCAGATGAGAGTCTGGACAAATGAGAGTTTGACCTTAGTCTAGGCCAGGGTTACTGGGTTACCTATCATAAATTCGAAAAATATTTGCCCGAATTTCCTTTCACCTAAAACTTTTCAACTATTATTGTTTCGTTTTTATTTACTTCATCGAAGTCACGTCTGCCTCTGTATCAGTTGATCTATTTTATCGATTCGACTGTTTTCGTTACTGCGACGTTTTATTTGGTCGTAAACTTTTTACCGAAGTTACACTTAACCGAAATAACATTTGTTCGAAGTATTATGTTTCCGAACATTCATTATAGCACTGTTTTAATTACCACTAGCTGTGCCCGCGGCTTCGCTCACGTGAGCACGTTTTTTTCTGGCATTATCAGGGAACATTACACGGGAACGTGAAGTCGTAGTGTATTCCTCACATCTTCTAATTAAAATAATGTACTAGTATTATGACTTGCAGGAGATTGATGATGATGACGATACTGACTTACTGTTAATTTAAATTAAAACCTGTTAGTACAGTCAGCTTCCGAGAAAAGGAACCCCTTTGGTAATGATATCAAACCATTTTAAATTTTGGTAGTATAACGTAAATGGCGTGTTGGTTTAGTCACAGTATAAATATAATCAGTATTGTGACTCGGCCCTGGCCTTGAAATAACTACCTACAGCCGGGCGGTACGTACGCACGCGATAGGGCTGCCGCGCAGTACTCTATTTTAATTTCATCTACTTAGTTGAGTGTGTCAACACCTACCTACTCAACGTATATGCAAGCAACAGCTGACGAGTAATTATAATAATCACATCTTTTTTCATCTCAGCTTATTAACGTCCCTATTACCTACAGCACGGAGGGAGTCTCATCGCCTGTGCGCTACCTACAGCAATCAAAACGGAGGTCGTGGGTTCGATTCCCACACAGGACAAATCTTTGTGCGATGAGTACGATTATTTGTTCTGTATCTGGGTGTATAATTTATCTATAATATGTATGTATTTAGAAATATATAAGTATGTTTATCAGTTGTCTGGTTGCCATAGTACAGGCTCTGCCTAGTTTGGGATCAGATGGCGGTGTGTTGGTTGTCCCAAGATATTATTATTATTATTCCGTTTATTCATTTATATATACACATTTTTTAACATTTTTAAATATTTCTTAAAAAAATCCATATAAAAAACATTTAAAAATATTAAAAAAATAGCGGTCCGCCGGTGTCGGGAACAGGGTCCAAGCTACCGGTGGTTAGGGCTCCAGAGACAGGAACCTCCTCACAATGCGAGCCGTATCGAGGAGTACTGCCTTCTGAATCAGGCCCTTGATCCAACCGCCTAAGGAGAGCTTCGAGAGATGGTCATCGAGGCTCTTAGCCATAAGGCCATTGGCCGTTACGACAATCGGCACAATGACAGCCGAGTTCACATTCCACATGTCGACAACCTCATGTGCCAAGTCGAGATATTTTATTTATTTCTCTTTCTCAGCTTTCACGAGGTTCTCGTCATGCGGGATGGTGACATCGATTATCATTACGCGGCGCGCTGATCGGTCTATTACCACTATGTGAGACTTATTGGCTACAATAGTCCTGTCAGTAATGATAGACCGATAATGATATTATTATTTCTCTAATCTCTAATAAATACCCTCAGTCACAGTTTAGTAAATAAGGCAAAGAAGTATTTTAAATTCAACCTTAACTTGCAGTTCATAAAGCAGTTAAGTTTCTGAAGTAAAATTACGGTAGTGCAACAATCGGAATCGAGCACATTCTATTCAACCAAACAATAAATCTATGCTAATTTCAACCTTATATTTTAGTTAACTGAGGAGTTACGTATTGCATTTTGTGAAACAAGATGATAAGGTGCTAATATTATCACAAGTGGTGGAAGTTGAAATTTAAACCTTAATATCTAGGAGATTAGACCGTTATCAATCTTGTTCCATAAAAGGAGTAATGCTATTCGAATTTTAGTTCAGATTGCTAATTGAGCTTGAGTGGTGTAAGGCACGGTCTAATCCACTGGCGCCTAGTGATGTGGGTTCGCGTCCTTAACCCCACGTATAGTATCTTTTTGTAAGTTATCTTGGTTCGGCCAGAATCCGAAAATGCCATATAATTATTAAAAACATGCCAATAATATTTGAATCGACGCGCCCGCCTCGCTCGGGCGATATTTTTTAAAGACTTGGGGGGTTCCTTTTCTCTGACGCTTACTGTACATCTTTGTTTTAAGTACTAAACGAACTCGTAGTCAATTTCTGGAGGGAATAAATTAATCTAATAAGCAAATACATGGAATTCATAGTCTATGATAGGTCTCAACGCTGAGTATCTTTGAAAAAATCTTTCAACTGTAATGACACTTAATAAAACAGTTGATTATGAACAAATGTGGTTTTAAGTGGTCCCAGTAAGAAGCATGCAAACAAAAGGATGCTTGTTTGCATAGAAGCAGCATGCAAGCAGGTATGCAGCATGCAAACAGGCACGCAGCTCCTCAGCTCGCGGGCCACCCCACCCCTCCGTGCCTACGCGGGCTTAAATTACACTCTACGGGTAGGGCAGACAAGACTGCGTGAAGTCGGTTTTGCAGCGATTCGTTTCTGTCGCTAAATTTTGTAGCACAACATATTGACTTTTTATGACAATATTTTAATTTAATATTGAAAATGCTACCAAGTAACCGGCTATATAATTGTGACCAAATAATATTCCGTTAAATGTTGTTTCGGTGTGGTGAAAATAAGGTAAATAAATCATTTGGCAAATGAATAAAGTTCAAAAGAGGCTTCGGCCAATAGCAAAAAGACATTTTGTAAATCGGCGAAATATAGTTCGGTAAAATAATACCTATGACACATGATACTGCTATGATCTAAAAATATGACAAATAATGCATAATTATAGCAAAAAAGACGTCGGTCAATAGTTTTCGGTAAAATTAAATTCAAACAAAAAAAAAATCGGAAAAGTGATCGGTTTCCCTAGGTCAGCTCGTAGCTTACCTGAGGTCGCGCCGGCGTCACCTTGGCAGCGCTGTCGCGCGCCTCAAACGTCATCACGCACGCTGCCACCACAATGAATCCTTTAAACATTTAAACAAAACTGAGTAAGATTTTTACAAATACTAGTTCAAATACAGGGTGTAAGCAGACTCTTCACGAAGCCAAGCTATTGCTGGGAAACCACTTTTTTTTTGGGGAGAAAAATCACGTTTTACGGTAGAACGCAATGTAACGCATTCAAAACATCTTGCTGATGGATGGATTGAATAGTCGGGGGTCGTTAAGGTGTCTTATGTAAAAAAAATACACTAAAAATATGTATTTCAAAAAATCTTCAGTGAAAAAGTTGACACTTTGACCCCCAATATCTCCGTAACTAGAAGGTACCCAGGTATTGTATAGAACAAAAAAAATATCGCAATAATGGGGAGAACAAGTGCCTTTCGGCTTCGTTAAGAGTCTTTTGACGCCCTTTATATCCCTATTGGTAGACTTGTCATATAGCTACACCAAAAAGGTGGTATATGTATGTATGTATGTGGTTACCTCCGAAGCCCATGACGATGGGTCCGGCGTAGGACAGGTTATTGAGGTGGAAGCCGCGCGCCTCGTCCTTCACGGACACGGTGGCGTTGCCTCGTATCTCCTCTGCCACCGACAGCGTGTCCGCGTAGTAGCCTGGAACAGTACACAAATTACTTCAGTATCTAATCATTATGTATCGAAAATTAATGAACGCGTCATAGAAGAATTACTGGGTCGGGGTCACAACTGGTTGTGATTAGTGGGTCGTGGGATCGAACCCAGGCAGGCGTATACTTACTTTATGTCATTTATTTCAGCACCATTGCTCTCAAAACGGTCATGGAAAACATCGTAAGGAAATGTTTTAGAACCAAGCAATCAACCCGCACTGGGCCCGTATGATAGCTTACTGCCCTTTGCTTTTGAGAAGAGAAGGCACGAGTCCCAAGCACTAGGAACATTATTGGTTGATTAATTATGTAAATACTCTCCTGCACTATGTCTCGTGCGTGCCTGACTAATCTCCAAAATTGCCCGCTGTGCCCATAATTTGGTTTAGCTACTACGAGTATGTTCATCGTTTACAGTGGTTTATTTAGTTCCTCCTCGCTTTTCTTGGCTAAAGAGAACTGGCTCAAATCTGCAATGATTGACACTAATAACCGCAGGGAGGTATGGCAGAGTAAGGAGCTTCACGGACGCTTTCTCCAGCGGGCCTGCATTGGCCCGATGTAGACTTATCAGCGTTCGTAGCCTGGTTACGTTCCGGAGAAAAAAGTTTGATCCGTGCAATATGGATGAAGTTATAATGATGACGGATAACTACCGGAGGTTTATTGTGAAGGACGGCACGGTTGAAATATGGCGGGCCTGACCCCTTCCGGATGAATCAATCCGTCACATTATCACCAGGTGTTCTCGTCGAGCTAATGAAGTGTGCGTTCATAGACACAGCCTTGTAACCAAGATTATTGATCAGCAAGTTGCTCTAAAATACAGCCGTGTGGACACAGACGTACCGTACTAATAAAGGTAAGGTGACAGTGATGTCCAAGATATACTTAGAAAGTAACAAAAACCAGTTAAATTCCAATAATTTTCATATCATTATCAAATAGTTACAGAGACTGCAAGCGTACAGCAATCAGAAAATGGATCGCAGTAACAACAATAGCCGACACGGTTGTATGGAGCTCCTATCAACAAGCAGGTACGATGCGAGGGACCGGAGCTCCAGCCGGAAGCGTCAGCCGTCACGTGCGCCACCGGAAGCGCTGCCTACCCGCAACACACACATTGCATCACGTATACCGTACAAGTATACACATGTATGTTTGCAACCCCTGCCACTTTGTTACTGACGTGTTGCGGCGCCCGCCGCGGTAAAAAGGGACGTATTGAATACTTGACGTGGCAAACGTGGCAACGATATACGTAGGTTTTTTTATTGTGTGGTACTAATAGGATAGGAGCATGGATAATATTCCTGTCACATAACTTCTGAAGGGCCTGCCTCCCTGCGCTCTGAGGTCTTGTTACATGGAGTAAGATATGTCGAGAATTTTTCGTACTACGTCGCCGATTCGAGAGTAGAATAGAGCTGACCTATGCAGGATTTGTAGACGCGGAATTGTACGTCTATTTTGTAGTCTACTTCAATCAGTATCAGAAACGCTATGACATAGGTACCAGTTATGTGAGAATTTAAGTTTTTTATGATATGATTATGTTAACATATCAATCGCAATTCCAGCAGTCCTAACGTATGTATGATTCTTGCTTTTAAAGGTTCCGTACCCAAAGGGTAAAAACGGGACCTTATTACTAAGACTCCACTGACCGTTTTATCCGTTTGTATGTCTGACTATCTGTCTGGCTGTCTGTCACCAGGCTATATCTCATGAACCGTGATAGCTAGACAGTTGAAATTTCACAGATGATGTATTTCTGTTGCCGCTATAACTACAAATCATAAAAATAAAAATTATTTAATAATTAAAGCAAGAAAAGTGTTTTTTTCTGTTTATGGTACGGTTTTCGTTGTAACAGATGTTTTTTTTTGTTACAAAATGTTAATATTTATTTTGAGGCAGGGCTTTGTGATACGGGTTCAAGTTCAATGACATCCTTTTTGCGATTTCACTACGCGGTAAATAAATTTATCGATAGAGGCAAATCATTTCCTCTGAAATAGATTACGATCGAGATTTGCCTCGATTGCTTCATGGAGGAAGCAACAGAATTCAGGACAAATGGAGCAGATATTCGTTTTCATTTTAAGACTTGTGTGTCATTTGATTGTTTCCATTCGTGTAGTTTTACGTTAGAATTATATTAATTGGTATGGGCTTAAAATGAATAGCAGTAAGCCTGTGGTGACGTCACGCGACCTACTGACAATTCTATCATCACCACAGCGTGCTTCTACAGAGTTCTGATGTTCACAGCTCGAGGCGACAACGACATTCAGTGTCTGATCGCAGCGGATTTGAGACGTCCTGGATCTGGACCCGATTCATTGTTCCCCGTGTTATTGTGTTAAAGTGTAATTTCAAGTAATTTGTAAGTTTAATGGAAACAGTGTATCGCATCCAATGTATTTTCAGTGTACGAAATCCATCGTCTGCCCACATGATGTACGTGCTTAATAGCCTAAATCCTGACAACCCGACATCAGAATTGGGATAAAATAGTCATGACAGTGACGGTTACTTTTTGAAATGCCAAACCAACAAATACACGCGCTGATACAAACTCATAAAACTCAGCCAATGCGAAAAGTCAATGCGGCAAGCGTTGCCGGAATTCGATCCTGACAAAACAGAGCTCGTTGCGCTATCGTGGTGCGTCATCGCTGACTTGTTTTTTGTTGTGAGTGCAGTGGCAAGTATCCAGCTTATTTTGACGCTTGCTTAATGCGTTGAATGGTTTTGCATCTGCATAGCTGTATCCTATCAACCTACAGGTATTACGTGGCACCAGTTTAAAGAATTGTTCAAGGCCAGATTCGTGTACGTCGAAGCTTTCACGGCTACCCTCATTATTCTGAGTAGTGACAAACCAAAAGAGAACCTCTACAGATATGCGCACTGACGCCGGAAACGAGAGGCGTTGGAAGTTTTCATCGCTACCGCCAATCAAGTGTCACGCATGCGACAAACAAGGACACACACAAGCGGATTGTCGCACGAAGAAGACCGACATCAAGAAGCCGTTGCCTGTGCCGGCTGCTACAGGCGCTGGGCAGCGATGGCAGGCCAGCAGCAGCTCATTGGTGTACTGCTAGTCGGGCCACATCGCGAGTCACTGCACAGCAGCCAGGTCCAGCCCTGCTGTACTGATGGAGAAGCTAGTCGACCTTTGCATCGTTAAGCCCCTCTTTCAGGAATATTAAAGCATTTTGGTAAGTGTTTTACAATTTTATTTTGTTTCATTGCATGAAACCTATCGTCTGCCCACATGATGCACGAGCTTAACAGCTTAAATCCTGACAACCCAAAATACATAAAAATACTAATACTATGTAAGACCACGAATAGCTAAGTTCTGTTTATTGCCATGGTTTGCATAATAAGTTCATTTGGAGTTCAACTATTGATTCCAATCAATTCCTTAACTTTTCTGGGACGACAGTTCAGCTCAGTTGTTTATTTTCGGGCACTTTACTGAGAATATCGACGGAATGAATCATTTGAAACCAGTTTAAAATTATGCTTAGTTTACGAACTTTTGCGCGACGAGAGAGAATTTTGTTACCTATTACAGCCATCGCGGCTCCCAGTAGCATCAGCAGCAAGCCAGCTGACAGCGCTCGACAGGCGTGCCACAAACATGTGGAGCTCATCTTGCCCTTCACCACCTGAACAAGAACACAAAACATCTCATAAACTTATCGCTACTGCCGTGGTCGACGATCTTATATTAAACGGAAATTAAACCATCGTGCTAGCGGTATTCAGTGTATGCATATTATTATTGTGATCAAAGAGTAGAGGAGCACAGAATTTACGATTGTTTATTAGTCAAAACATGACAGAAATAACTTTTGTTTTGGATGGTTCGAGTACATTATTTGCTTGTTAATTATGTTTGTGAGTGACATAGATGTACTTCGTTATTCTAGTTCACTCTCCACAATATATTTGGATTCACTATGTATAAAAGAGTTGGCGTCCTGATACTGAAAACAATATGTGAGAGCGCGCGGATTTCACGCTCGGCTGTCACGTACCGACACACATTCAACGTCGACGTTGTCTCACCATTCACCAAATAAATATGTATACATATTAGAATATTAACCAAATGTAGATTAGAGCCATTGTAATTTTGTGATCAGTGGACATAGTCATAAACGAGCAAATCAACTAACTTCATGACCCAAGCACACATGACTGACTAAGTAATGTTTCTCTCCGTGGATATATTTGCATAATTCGTTTTATATGTGTACACAGCGTAGATCATTGTCAACTGATTATTATATCGACGTTTATTTATATTGTTAGTTCTCTGCAAAAAGATATGTTATTCTTATTGTAAACGATATTTAAGTAGATGGTAATCATTTTAATGTATTCAAAGATCAGAGTTCATCGTGCAACAAGTCCTCGGCCAACTGTTGAGTTCCAGCATCCTGCAATCATATTCACGAGGTGATTAGGGTACACTGATTCAGAGCCTAGCTGTCCCAGGGGTCAGGGGGTCGGAGGATACATAGATGTGCCACGGGATGTTGTCTGTTACCAGACAAAGGGATAGATTAGCTGGTGGCGTGTGGAGGTACCTGGACGTTCCAGGTGGCGCCCGAGGCCGGGTGGGCGCGGCGCAGCGGCCCGGTGACGCTCCGCGCGCGCCTCATGCCGACTGGCGCGCGCCCGGCCTGGCCGGCGGCGGCGGCGGCGGGTGGCTGCGCACGCATGCAGCCTCTCAGCTCCAGTCCACCTGTGTCCTAATTCCGTTAATAAAAATTACGATGCTTGAGAATTGTACAGATGATGCTTCAGTCGAACGGGGTCGCAGGGACGAATGATTAATCATTACGGAGATTAGGACTGTAGATGGGTTGCGATTAAGTACGAGTGTATTGAATTTATAATTGTAACATAACAATTGTAAAAGAGCTCCTAATAGAAGTTTATATTTGTTATTGAAATTATTTTCTACAATTTACAACGGTCTGTGATTACAACAGTTTGATATAAGCACAATTACTTTTGCTTATTACAAAATCTCAAGTATATTAAAAAAATATGTACATATATATATACAGAATCAGAAACTGACTTAAAATAAGTGCGCTTATTGATACTTCACTTGCCGACACTCCTGGATAGTTGTAGTTGAGCATCGCACCGTTATATCTGAACCGAACTGTTGTTCGATGTGTTTGGAACACAATCATATAGATAAACTAACAATTAGGCATCGTCACTCGCACTTGGTGTGGTTTGATAACCAGTCACTAATTAAGCTATGGTTCTAAAGTATAATAAGCGATGACTTGGTTTGAGTCTGATATCATAAATAATTTTAATTCGTTAAATTGATTTAAGGAATTATTTCGAGTTCCAGTCATGAAGCACAAGTAAGTCGATATGGAACTAATCCGTTAGAAAAAACCTGAAAGTTCATATAAAAACCGGCCAAGCACGAGTCGGACTCGCGCATGAAGGGTTCCGTACCATCGTAGTTGCGGGCTTCCCTTTAATTTTTAATTTTTTGTTGTAACAGAAATACACATTGTGTGAAAATTCCAACTGTCTACCTATTACGGATCATGAGATAAAGCCCGCTGACAGACAGATAGACGGACGGATGGACGGACAGCGCCAGCGGAGGCTTAGCAGGGTTAGTAAGGTCCTGTTGGTTACCCTTCGGATACGAAACCCTAAAATGTACCGAATCGCCGATCTGACATCACTCAAACAAAGATTTGTTTATGACTAGAAAATTAATCACCTCAGCTTTGATAAAAATAATCAGTCCAGTTATCACATAATTACTGTACGAACTTATATGCGTTCCACCGTAAAACTAATTTCAATTATGAAATTGTTACATGATTAGTGGGTACGTTGAGTTGCGTGCGTCAAATGCTTGCGAACCAAACCGCAACACGAGATTCACATTTAACTTTAGAACCGCATTCATACGTAAACTGGCAGGCAACACTTTATTTTATACAGATTATTTGTGCTAGGTCAGAATGCCACAAAAGAGAGGCGGCCCATGATCAGCAGTGGCCTATGCCTGCACATTAAGCTCATGGATTAAGGCATTGTCTGTGCAATACCCAAAGAAAAAGCTCTAAGCTCTTAACATGTATTACTATATTATTATTACAGCTAGCTTGACCCGCCCCACTGCTGGGCAAAGGCCTCCCTCCATTCCTTTCATTATAGGTAATGGTACCTAATGGTCTAATTATGGTTTAACTACACCATAATTATTTTAAGAATTAAGATCAAATTCATGGTTTAGTTCACTCAAATACTATGGGTCAGTCGACTGATTTTTGAGTTAATCTGAAAATAATGTTATGGCAGGTAATGACGTGAAAACTGTCTCCGTCTCCACACGCCCATGTTACGCCATGATTACTTGTCTTAGCACCCAATTCTTTCAATAAACCCCTTCAATACCTACGTGACCTCGACGAATTCAGTCAACGCCAATACTGTGTACCTGTTATTTCCAACAGTATTACAATGTTCTTGAGGTCTCAAAAGCTTTTGAAAACTATTCCGCTAATTCAGTGAATCAGGCTTCTAATGTTCGAGACCGCGAGTCGGTTTTCCCTTTTATCTGCAATTCAATTTCCGTGTAATGTACCTACTTCGCTGAGTTAATTGATGGTTGACGATTGTGCATCTGAGAGACGTGCCCGGTGGTGAGAGTCGCAGCGGGCTGGTGGGCTGTGCGGGCGGGGCGGGGGGTCGGTGGGGCGCGCGCGGTCTGTCACGTGGAGCTCGGGGCGCCGGCGCGGCCGGGCCGCCCGGGTCTCGCGCCCGGCCGAGCTCGCGGCGCGGCATTTCCCAGCCGGCAGGCGGCCGCCACGCTATGCGCGCCGACACGCGACTATCCGCGCGAGCCGCGGTTCGCCGCTCTTCGGGGGTAGGGCCCCAAGCTTGCAGCGAGGGCCGCGTCGCCGGCGCCTCAGCGCGCTAGCCGCCGGTGTATGGTGGAGCGCGCCAGGAGGGGGGCGGGGAGGCAGGTGGCGTCGCGCAGGTGCGGCCCGCGCCCGGCCCGGGGCCGCATTCGCAGCGCGCGGAGGCGCGGGCACGCCGCGGCGCGCGCCCGCCCGCCTCGACGCGCTCATGGAGCCGCCGTGGGAGATCGAGCTGGAGTTGCGACGGCACATCGAGACTTGTCAATGCACCTGCGACCACATGGGCTACGGGAACTACATGGACTACCAGGTGGCGCCGGCGGCGCACGCCTGCCTGTGCCGCGCGATCACCTCGCCGCACGCCCACGTACGTGTTGTTTGCCCGCGCCCGCTCCCCGCGTGCCCGCTCGCCGCGCGCTTCCTCCGGCCCTCTCCCGCATGATCTAGCCGCGGTCCGCTAGGGACCGTCTTCACGCTGATTTGTTTGTAGTGCTCGTATTATGTCATTTCAACTGCATAACGTAGTGCTCGGTTTGTATCTGTGATTTATGTAACATTGATGTACTTATATGTTAAAGTGAAGTTATCATAATATAATTTACTCATTCATCTCGTTTTATTTTTATTTAGATTTCAAGCTTTAATGACTGTTTTGCGTAGATTCAGACACCAACATACTTGTGTTGTCAACATGAATAGAAGTCTCTTGCCATTTAAACAGTAAAAGTTAAAACTCCAAATTTAAAAAAGTATCAAAATGAAAATAAAAAGGGAACGTAAGATCCTCTCCGCTTTCTACTTAAACATGGTTTACAGAACCTTAATTGTGGTTGTCCTCGACGTATCCAGTCACATCATTATTTTGCAATTATCCTCATGTTTGAGTTGTCCATTCCCGCACTTCATGTTAGTTCCAATACTAGTACAAACTTTTATAATCGGTGTGCGTGCATGTTTGTTGGTAGTTTTAGACCTAATAAATGTTTTTGTTTTGTAGACCTGGGTCCATAAACTTTTACAATTTAACATGGTCTCACAGACAAATATAGATATATATATATATATATATACATTATACATATGTACCTACCTAATTAACGGTCGAAATAGCAATCATAGTGAACAACGTTTATCAACAAAACCAATCAACTATTTTTATAAATTTCTAGAGGTCTCTATGAGCGTCTCTTTCTTTCGCACTGTCTGTAACATACAGGTTTATTTTCTCTAAGATTATTTCTATCTTTGCCGTTTGGTGTTGCTCACATTGGATGGTTTCTTAATTTCCCCTGGAGTTGATGTTTTCTTCCGGAGTGCAGTAAGTCGTCTTCTAACCGGATCTTCAACTTCCTGTTGGTAGAAATTTCATTATAATATCAAGAGGTTCTTCCGCGTTTGTATTCTAGAAAACCGTTTATTTTGTATAGGGCAAGGGTATGTTTAAATTGTAGCATGGTGTACCTACCGGTTGAATGAAGCTAATTGCTTTTGTAAAAGATTTTGCTCCTCCACATTGGAATTAAAGTATCAAATAAAGGTTATTTGAACTTGTTCTTTGTAATAACACAAAACGTCAAATAAAAAATACATTACAAAATAAAGGTTTGCATAATATAGGGTGTAAACAGGCTCTTAAGGAAGCCGAAAGGCACTTGTTCTCCCCAACATTGCGATCATTTTTTTTTGTTCTAGACCATACCTGGGAACTTTCTAGTTACGGAGATATTCGTTATTCGTTTTTTTTTAATACGTGTTTTTAATGTATTTTTTTACTTAAGACACCTTCACGAGCCCTGTACTATTCAATCCATCCATCAGCACAATGTTTTGAATAAGGCATTCAAAACATTGTGCTGATGGATTTGATTCATAACTTAAAACGTGATTATTCACCCCAAAAAAAATGTAGTTTCCCTGCAATAATTTTTGCGTAAAGTCACTTAGCTTGATGTACATAACGCTTTGTTAACGGCTTCTTGAAGAGTCTGTTTACACCCTGTATACGCGAACCTTCAATGGAAAATCCATTTGGTCACTTTGATCTTAACTCAGAATGATATATAATTTTCTAATAGGACTTCAAACGGTGCACTTTACGTTTATATTAAGCTTTGTGCTGCTCGCAGCCCTACCCATCCCGTTACGAACAAAGAGCGTGTAAGTACCAAACGGTTTATACGGAAAAAGGCTTGCGATTTATCTAATTTGCTTAAATTACTAAATTGGACGCCGCGTGGTGAATACATAAATTAGCGGCATCAGGGAGGGTTGCCACCAGTGCCGGATTAAGCAAGCGTGGGGCCCGTAGCAATTTTTTTCTATCGAGGAGCCCTTGATCCGCCAGAGAGGATACAATCCAAAAAATATTTTGCCAACTTCGTTCACAAATAATTTGCGGTGTGTCGGGAGATAACTTTTGGAAATATAATATATAAAAAAAATATTTTTGTGGCAGTATCTTTTGATACCACAAACTATCCATTGTGCAGTTGTCCATTGTAGGGATAGGTGGTGGGTAGGGCCGTAAAAAGTCATTCAATGGGGTAAAATGAACTTAGAGGGTTGTTTTGATACCATATATTCATCAACTTTCAACATGACACTGACCTGTAAATTTCAAAAAACGTAAGTAAATTTGAATTTCGCGGGCTACCCTGGCGCTTCCACCTTAAAGAAAATTGTCGTTAGACCATTTATGCAAGGACTAACTTTGTCGACTTATACAGAAAAGCTTACCAATTGAGAAAAAGTAGCATTGAAGAACGAGCGTAGTGAGCTCGAAAATTTTAGTATTCACCTCGAATTTGATGAGTTTTCTTTTGTCTGTTAATATATAAATATAACGAATTCTACCAATTTATAAAAAAAATCTCGAGAAAGCAAAGAACGTACGAATTTTGTTTGCGCTCCACCTGGGCAGGTTATATTTTCTTTTGACCATTTATACTGAAATAAGATTTATGCAGATACTTTGTCGACTAATGCAGAGATGCTTATAGAAACTAGAGAATGCAAGAGCGAGCGAAGTGAGCTAAAATATTTTGATATTATCTTAACTATTTTATCCAAGGAGGGCCTTGGATAAATTAGGTTCTTTTGCTCATTTATGTTCGTATTTCCCAGTAGTAACTGGGTTGAGGAGGTCAGATAGGCAGTCGCTCCATGTAAAATACTGGTATTCAGCTGCATCCGGTTAGACTGGAAGCCGACCCCAACATAGTTGGGAAAAGGCTAGGCAGATGATGATTCATAAATGTGTATTGAAATAAATCTGTGAACTTAAATTGAATTCAGCACCTAAGTATATGATGTATTAGCGAGCGAATCGAGCACGAAAATTGTAGTATTTTGCCTGGGATAGGTTGGTTTCTCTATAGTTGTCCGAGATTTCGGGGAGGTTTGAACCCCCATACGCGGTGGGCGGGTTTGAATACGCGGGGCCCCCGATAGCGCGAGGCCCGTAGCAATTGCTACTCCTGTTACTGGGTTAATCCGGCACTGGTTGCCACTGTAGAAGAACTGGTGTATTTATTATTGTGGCAAATAAAAGATAACCGCTTCACATATTGTCATTCACGCCGAGATATCGTTCCTGTTGTTGGTTTGTTTTTTTGTCTGTAAATTTCAGCATTGTTAATTTTAATCGGTTCTTTCAATCGTACCTATTGTGTATAAAACTGTTCATGAAACACGCCTAGAAATTGTCTTTTTATATATGATATTCACGCCTAACGCACGAAAGGTGCTATCGTTCATTTATAGCAAATCTAATTATACGTTGACATAAGGTAGGATCTATATAATAATGTATACCGTAAATACCTAAGTATAAACAGGGCTCTGTAAAGGTAACACAAACACTTCGCAGCAATGCGTAACGTCAGAGGGACCGCGTGACAGCAGCGCCAACATTCTTCACCGCAATCTGTCTTCGGTTATGCGTTGTTTTCAGTCGGCGCTTCCTCAAAGCGATTAACCTAACTTGGTTTCATTATGTTCATTAATTATCAGATCCATCGTCTTATACGCCACACGTTATATCTCTGAATTTAATTTGTTATATTATTATACTTACAGTGAGATAATGCTTGTAGATACGTAAAAGATTTTTCTTTTTTTTTGTTATTATATCTTTAATCAAGGATTGTTTAGATATTTTGTTAAAGATGACGCTGCTTTTTTGTTTTGGAATGATCTGTAGTACTTCCCTATTTAATTAAAACGTTTTGTTGTTGGTTTCCGTCGCGTCGTGATAATGCTGTGAAGATGCTTCGCAACGTCACGTAGACGTGACTTTATCGTAGCCAATATTGTGCTGACGCGGCAATAACGCAGGAAATACCTACGTCAAAAGAATGCATACGCTAAACAGGAAGGCTGACTACTGTAATGGACTAATAACCGTAGGTACTAAAGCAATCATTACGTGTATCAACACGTTGAGCAACAGACTAAGACAAACATTGAATAAGCAAAAACAGTAAAAAACAACAGCCTATTTGTACATTTTATTGTAGCACATTAGGTTGTGGGGTCATAAACTGGCACACGTGCGAGTTCGTTTCGCCCCGCCAGGACACTTCTCTACTTTACATCTCAATTCCGTCGGCATTCAATTTTATTGCACTAAAAAGATTTACCGCCACAATTCTTTCCAAGTTCCCCTATTTTAGTTCTTTCGAAATACACGCGAAGCGGAGCATAAGCATAAAATTGAATAGATTTCAGGGCGTAATATAGAGTTTGTAAAACAAGTACGTCGCGATTTGATGTTTATTTTCCTCTAACATAAAATCATGTAAATATTTGTGACTAGCGAGTAGCACTTTAGTTATGAACTTTATTCGGCTTCATCGAACTTTCTTCTATATTGTACGAACTTAATGTTGTGCAGTAACAATTACTTAAGATAACAGCCTAAAACTTCGAACAGATACAGTTAGGTATTTTCCATTTAAACTCGGCAGCTTTATTTTTATCTGTTACTCGGTCTCATTTCCGGTGAGCGGGTATCGGAACATCTTATTAGATTGGTCACGGATATTTGGAAATACAGCATTCCAATGTGGAAAGATTAACTGGGTTTTAAAACCAAATAAAGGTTTGGTTTAATGGATCAAATTTTAAGAATAAAAAAAATGTCTGATAAATAACTAATCATAATAGCACTTAATTTGCTAGTTATTGAATAGTCCAACAAAGTGATGAAAGAATAAATAAATATTTATGTATACATTTAAAACTAGATTCACATTCGTCACGTACCTAACTACCTCATCCTGCAGGAACATACTGCCGGGATAACTTATCGTATGTCCTAAACTAGGTCATGGTATATCAATGTACCTCATGATCGACTGAGTAGTCAAGGCATGGAGGCGTGCCAAACCAACTCACATTTATATGTATTACGATTCTTGAACAGTTTTAGTCCATCTATCGACATTTCCTAAATCATAATTGCCCGTAACAGTTTTGGTGCAGTAACTTTAACATGCTAGCTAATAGTTAATGAGCGTTTTCCGTCAGACTTGTACCGCTAAAGCCTCCTCCACACGTGGTCCAAGCGGCCATGCACGACACTTCAATACCGGGAGATTTTTAAACGGCAGATGGTTTACTTAGAGACTTCTGCTGAGTTGTGCCTTTCATAATGTGTGAACACATTCATCGATAGTAAGCATCATCGTACATTCGTCAGAATTCGTTGTATCTCGATATGCTAGTATCAGAGTAAAATACTCAAGAGTTAGTATTTGGCTCGATAATGAACACTCCATGGCAATGCCATGAATTGCACGAGAGCAGTGAGTAATTACGAACCTTTTGTGGAAATATCCGCACACGTACTCGTCCTCGTAAATATTAGCGTTATATAATAGAGTCCTAAAATTTTAGGAAAGAAATAGTACCTAAGACACACAACACACATAATATATTAGTTATTTATTGCAGTAGTACTGTTAATGTGCCCATTTCATGGAAGATTGATGATAGCAAATGATTATTTTTTATAAACGAATTGTAGATACTTGGTGTAATCAACGATTTGATTCTAAAAAAATCAGCATCCGTCTACCGGTAAATACTGAACTATACATTTACTTCATATCTAACTAGCAATTACCAAAACTGACGATTTCGTTTCCGAGAAAGTAGATAGCTTTAGTGGGTCTACCCATTTCTAATAAATTATGTTAGTGGGGAGAACCGTTTATGTAGTCGTACAGGTAGGAGGTAGGTCCAGAAAGGAAGGAAAACATCAGATATCTCTTCCTTAATCATGGTGGGTAAACGGCGTACCGCGCGCACCGTTTTTAACAAATATTTTCCTGGAACCTTTTTATGAGTTCCTTTTGGTGTACTTACGTATTAGGGGAAACTTGACGTTAAAAATATTGCCTTGTTCACGCATCACTGTTTGTGTATAGCCGACATCAAAGTGGTCTCGTGGTTTACTTATAAGTTTTATCTTTCCCCTTGTCAACTCGCTATTTGCACTGTTCGGAACAGACGGGCCATATTGAGATATCGATCTGAGCTATCTTTGTGGAACATTAGAGCAGCCATGTGCTCATGAGGGTCCGTCGCCACCATCTAATTTTAAGGGATGACCTAGTTGAAAAATTCGGTCATCCAAAAGAGAATTTACTTAAAACAATGACGCCAGCGGCGGATATTTATACAAGAATGTGATGTTATACTTATACCTTATTCACACGTATAGCACGCGCCGGGGATGTATTAAATTTAACGTCGCCTTAGATGTACGGAAGGCGAAAATGTGCGTCGGACAATAAGCAGCTACTTTGTTCTGAAGTTTGTTACTTTTAAGAAAATGTTATGGCTGCGTAATACTAATTTTCGAGAAAATTTCACCTATTTTGTACAGAATTGTGTCTTTGTCTTGATGTAGTATATTTCCACGTAGAAAAGTTGGTTCGTGTTGTGGGTGCATGATGTGTATGTGTGTCTTTTTTACACAGATTCTCTGAAATAGACATATTCTTGTACGACCTGCATGCACTAGGAGAACTCATGAATGAAAATCCGCTATTTATCCGCACCGGTTTGACCAACACTAACTAGTAAAGTTACTTAAGTCTACAATATAATATTATTTTAATTTCAAGCAAATCGTATTAAGAAATCAATGTGGCACGAAAAATAAAATATATACACATAGTTTAAGTAACATAAAATGTCAAATAAAGCATAACTAAGTTTCTGCTAGGTTTTCGTAGCGTGTCAACGAAAGTGCTACGTTTTCGTAGCGCGTCTACGAAATTGCTACGATATCGTACTAAGTCTGAGAGGCACAATTGCGTAGTACGTTTACGAAAGTGCTCCTATTTCGTTAGACCTCAGATCAAATAAAAAACCAAGGCATAGCACTGCGAACAATTTAGTGAAGCATGCGCAAAACCACGCCTCGCTCTGTGCATACACGCTCACACGCACACATTTACATCTAACTACAATTAAACTACGCTCAAAAACTAAGCTCACAGTGCACACATGTTTACACGTCACTGTTTACAGTGCTGTCTTAGTTTTTTATTTGGTCTGAGCGTAAGACGTCCTACAAAAGCGCTACGACTTCGTAGTATATCAATGAGAGAGCTACGGTTTCGTTTCGTAGTATGTCTACGAAAGTGTTACGACATCGTAAGGCGTCTACGAAAAAGCTACGCTGCCGTAGACTCGTAGCGCGTCTACGGCAGTGCTACGATTTCAAAATGAAATGTAGCTTTCATAATTTAATTCGCCTATTACGTGTTATTAATAATGTTTGCGGTAGTCATTGATTAAATGCGCGTGTAAATTGGCGTTAACCACAATATTGAAGTTATTGAAGTTTGGTGCTAACCACCATTAAACATGAACAGTTGTTTTAATAATTTAATAGCCGATTGTGTTTGTCAATTAAAATGTGAGTATTAAACGGACATTCACTGTGGTAATTAACACGTGTAAAATAATATTGGGATTTTATAAAAAAATATAAACTTATTTAACAGACACTGTACACATCGTGAATTTTTCAAGTGCACGTAGATGGCCAAATCTAAAACTATGAGGGATAACGAACATTACTCAGAGGAGTCTCGAGCCCGATTTTAATTAAAATTTAAAAAATGGTGCTCAAAAACTATTAATAACCTAAGTATTTCTGAAAAAGACTTAGACAAATTAATGACAAAGACACATTAAGTGGTGAAATTCCTGGAAGTAATCCTCAGTATCAATGAGGTTTTTTGGTTTTACATATTGACTGTGGCGCTTGCATGTAACGTCTCATGACTTGTTCCATAGTTGACCTGCCTAACGTCCCTACTGCTAACCTCGGCTTCTCTATGGGAGAGGGCCATATTCAAAATTTCAACTAAATCAGTAGTCTCCACCAGGTTCTGCCAGTTTTTTTTAAATAATGATAATAGCTGTAGTCCGTGACTTCATCCGAGTAGAAATTTAGATGTGTACCTATTTGTGAGAAAAAAAGAGAGTTTTTTTCCTTCCCCAGGATATGATCTATCTCCTTGCCAAATTTCATTACGATCTCATCTGCCGTTTAATCCCGAAAAGAAGGTAACAAACGGAGTTACTTTTGCATCTATTATATTAGGGAGGATGGATAGTAAATGATTTAATTTAGTACCGTGTGCAAAAAAGTCAGTTGAATAATTTATACGAGGTGTTTTTTTTTTATAGCTTGTAACAGACATCCCTCACGGTAGGAATAGGGGTTTGTGTACGTCGTGCAATGTACACAATATCCCATAACACTAGGGTACGAATGAGACCATATCAAAGAATCAACTGACATATGAATTATTTTTCAATTATATTTTTTTTTGCTTTAATTTTCCATACAAAACAATTCAACAAAGCCACGATTTGTAAAAAACCCTTATGTGAAATATGATAAACGTCGCATTTTCTTAGCTTTAAATATGAATGATTGGTTTGAATGAAAATGAATTACTCATATTTATTAATGAAACTTAGATACCTTCACACATCAAGAGTTGGATATCTTCGAAACCATTCATATTAGGACCTCATATTTTAGAACGTTCTGTATTATTCTTACTTATAGAATATAACCCTAGTGTTATGGGATATAAAAACACGTTGTATAGTTTACATAAAGCATATGAAAAATTAGATTTCAAAGTATACAATAATTTATTGGTATCTGTCAGGCTCAATCCTACAAAATAGCGCTCCAGAACTACTTGTTGGATGATCTACACTGACGAGCATATCTAAAATTTGTTTACTTTTTATTTTGTTAAATTAAAAAACATATTTCTACTAGTAGAATGAGAAGTTCAATTCTCTCATAAGTTATGTAGACATAGCCCGACACTCGATACTGCTCGCTCCAACTCTCCAACATTTCTTTCGGAAATGTGATTTGTATCAGCGCGGAGTTGTTGAAGCGATCTTGATTGTTTCTTCCTCGGCATCCGATCGTCTTTACATATTTTGGTGTTATTTAGGTGTATCTGTACCAAAACACGCGTCGTAAGAAAGTCGGGGAAATTCTGTAGATATCGTATGTATCGTTCCGAAATTCACATTGATAAAACTTAACTTTGCTTTCGCTTAACTTAACTTAGTTTGTAGAAGAACTTTACAACCTGTTTTTATATCAACCTTACTTCAATTAAAGTATATCTTAATTTTTTTTATTCAAATGTGTTAGGTAGTTCTTAGATTATTTCGTTTTGAATGCAGAAATGCACTTATATATTTGTTATTTAACAAAATCATTAAACGCCAATAAATATTATGTTTTTGAGTTTTCCAGGCCTGTATTGTAGTACTTGCGGATTCTAAAAAATCAAAATATTTGCATGTAACTTTTAATGTCCTAAAAATGCACAATGTAACGCCTATAATTTGTTTTTTCAATAACTTGTGGATGTCAATATTTTATGGTTTTTGAATAATCAATTGAAAAGTCAATTTTTTGTAGTAGTATATATAATATTCAGCAATACTACAATGATATAGTATTCAGAATTTGTTGGATTCGTTCTTATTATGAGGTACACCTTTTTGACAGTAACTTCAAACAGACTTGTAGAGGCCGTGGGGCCAGGCCACGGTTCAAAAAATAGGAGTAGGTACGTATTTTGTTTAGTGGTAGACTTTTTCATCAATGATACACATCCTAAAGACCATCTTCAGGATTTAAACCGAGTGAAGATCAAGTCACTTACATATTTATAGCAAAAGACGCGTATACATAGGTATAGCAGGAGAAGCTAAGATAGAATGGCTTCTGTTATAAACAGAAGCCATAAAGCACTTAGTTTGAAACGATTCAACAATTAATGGACTTAATTGAAATTGAGTATGTGGATACAGATAGTGTGCGCGAGACTACTAATCAAACATCCGCTATGAGAATGGGAAGACCATGTTAGCCCATGTTAGCCGAGGAACTTTACCCGGTACATATGATAGTTAAGGGAGAGGCTAAGTAAAAAATGCTTGAAATTAAAAGAACACATCATATTTGAGCTTTTACAAAAGTGTTAACTGAGTGTCCACAAGTATACTTCTCTGTTGAGTACCTGTGCCTCACCACAATAATACAGTTTTATTTCAATCGCATTACCACGGGCAGCGGGTTCATTTGCGTGAAACAACAAGTCCATTATGAACTTTGCCTTGTGTCTGACGGTCATAGGTACTTTATTAACGGTTAAGGTTCATCATAGAATATTTTCCTCAAACCAATTTGAACAACCAATATACCTTTATTTAATCGTGAAATGACGAGATATGAGATGAAGTTTCACTTACTTCTACGTTTTACCGTTCATAAAAACTTGCCAATTAAACTTATAGAAAATCTGAATCCTTCCATCGTGATTAGTTCAAGTGAATAGCGGAAAAGAAGAAACACAAAACAGTTGAGTGTCACTCATATTGCATTCTACCATCATGCAAGTATTTTTCTCGTAAACCTGATTTCTGACGTTTCATAAGTGCTCATGTACAGCATGGTGCACGGTTCAAATTTATCATTTCCTACATTCTAATACCTGTGAATTTGCTTGTACCGTATACGGCCCCATTATTTTAGAGGTTAATTAAAGCTAGATGAAGTCACATTTAATTGAAGGATGATGATAGGAAACAATAAAAAACACCATGAAATTTATTGGATGGGCACATCACGTTTGTGATTCACACTCGGTCCATATAGCATACAGGTCCGTGCTCCATAAAGGCATTACGGTCGGACGGCTAGTTGTAGGTAAGGTTACAATGGGGGCGCGAATTTCACGCAACATTATGTCGTTGCGGGGGCCAGCGGGGCCACAGAGCCGCAGCGTGGGCCGTGGCCTGTGAGCCATGGCCGCGGCCGGGCCATGCTCCGGGGCTTGCGATCCCGCTGTCTGGCATGCAGTGAATCGATGCAGCTCCGCCCCCGCACCTGCCTAGCCCCGCCAACTGTTTTCGTGATTTCACAGCAAACATTACTCTTATCTTGCATAAATTACACGATAATTAATAAAGCGGGATAATTTTAACGTGTAATGACGATTTTATTTGAATTTTCGAACGCTAATCTACTTTGACGACCTTCGTCCCTCGGCTAACATCGGGGCTCATGAAGCCGGTCAATGACTTTGAATCTCGACATTTGGTACATACCTACTCATTGTTGTCTGAGCTGTATATTTGTCTAGAGATATATATTAATTCAGAAAACCAGTGTTGAAGTCGAATTCCGAAGTCAACGCTATTCACACTCAGAGAGATATTTATAGGAATGAGAAAATCTGGCTAAAGGCATTCGGACAGTTAGTCCAATAAGTGTATTCCCGTATTCATTAACTGCAAGTAAACGTCTAATCCTTTGGGGAGCGCGAAACTAAAACACAAGTCTCACTTTGAGTCTCGACGATACTCGGGAGGGCTAGGATCCGGGAGCTTTAATATTCCACTTGAAGTTAACTCGCATAACTTTGTATTTACAAATAAAACTAATCAATTATGAACTCCGATAGTATCCGCGCCTACTAAGTAATATCCGATAATATGGACAGTCGGTAATTGGCTAAATAATCACTGTAGATTGGTAATTACGCAGATTTATGTTACCAAAAACAATCTCTTGGCGACGAATTATTATGTTATCTTAACTTATTCAATTTCTGTTATATTACAACAGATCCCCATATAGTATAGATAACGGATTTCATTGACCTAACATCTTGAATACAAATAGAGCAATGTACTATGACGTTGCAATAGCACTTGGCATAGTTGCAATGGAGTAATGTGGATGTTGGAAATAATGCCTGAAATTGGCACATGTTATGTACGAATCACGATGATACATCGCTATGGCGGACGACTTGTTTACGTAGCAAAAGGGACAACAACAGCGCTTTTTTGGTAGAACAAGGAGTCTAGTACCTATAGTAAAAATACGAGGACATTTTATCGGTAATTTTAATTAAAATGTAAAAGTTCTGGAGTTTCAGCACGCTAATTGTACTTGTATTGTATTCTAAGCTGAAACCAAACTTTTATTGCCAGATTTATTTTCAGATTTTACAAAATAAAGTTTTGAGTTGTAGTGCTATCACAGAATTTGAATGGCTAGCTCTATGTAAAAAATACTGATTAATCAATAATAACTATACGCTTCTTACGTTTTCAAATCTTCTTTCACAAATCCAAACAACACCTAACCCTAATTACGATTACAAGATATAATGTAAAATAATTATGAGCATCGTAATTAGAAAGGAGGTTTTCAGTTAAGACTGAAATCCAGGCGACTGCGGGCCTTCGCGAGCTCTCTCTGTAAATGGGTCAGAAGCTATTCAGGCTCACCCTGCGCCCCTTCCCACAGCCTCGTCCCCTAACTGTGTGTACCCCTTGCATAATTGAACACGTGGCAAATTATTGTCACGCCTGAATCGACTGATATGAACGCTAACAATATTCTCCTTTTAAATCCCGCTGAAAAGTTGGTGGGAAAATTGTGAGAGGATTTCTTTTTATTGTTTATCACGTACGGTATACGTTTGTTTTCCACTATTGTGATAAACGAATAATACAAACAAACAGTCACGTATATGCGAGTAACATCTCCTTCAATAGTTAACTATAAATTAATTACGGCATACAGCGTGTATAAAGGGAGTAAAAAGACTCTTAACGAAGCCGAAAGGCACTTGTTCGCCCCATTATTGCGATCATTTTTTTGTTCTAGACAATACCTGGGAACCTTCTAGTTACGGAGATATTGGGGGTCAAATTTTTAACTTTTTCACAAGTTTTTTGTTGAAATACATATTTTTAGTGTATTTTTTTACTTAAGACACCTTAACGACCCCCGTACTATTCAATCCATCCATCAGCAAGATGTTTTGAATGCGTTACATTGCGTTCTACCGTAAAACGTGCTTTTTCACCCCAAAAAAAAGTGGTTTCCCAGCAATATTTTTTGCGTAAAGTTACTTAGTTTGATGTACATAATGCTTGGTTAACGGCTTCGTGAAGAGTCTGTTTACACCCTGTATGTTAACCCTTAGTTAAGTCGTGTGCCGTAGCAACGTAAATGTGTCAGTCATTTAAATCCATTGTACTTTAACCGCGTCGCGTCTGCAAGATTATATTTAATCAGGAAACATGATGTGGGATAAAGCAGACGGGCGGCGTCGCAATAAGTCACCTATGTAAGGTATTTTCTTGCATACACAACTGGATTTACCTACTTGTTGAATTTGCCTAGGTTTGTTTGCTGTAGGTGTATATAATGTATGTAATAAACCGTCGCCATTTATATGTGTATGTCGTATAATTGAACCTAATTCCATCGTACTGCTAAAGATATCCAAATATAAAGATTTGCAAAATATTATATTCCATGGCTCGTTTCATTAAAATCTCATGCTTTTTGTTGTAATTTGAAAAAGAAGCGTGTGCATTTTAACTCATGTAAAAAGATTATTTCTTGAAGATGGACATCAGCTGTCATGCTCGGTTATAACGACACAAAAAGCATTATTGTTTTCGTGAGCTATATAATTAAAAAAAATAGCTCACATCCTGCATCCCCAGAATTGCAATTTGTAAGCAACTGTGATGCGTAACCTATAATTAGCTGCATTTTACATTAACTAATTACATTCAAAAGTAGAAAAATACTGTTAACATACAAACCTAATAGGTACTTGACAGAGTCCCACAATTAGGTCAAAGTGGGTCAAAGTTAAATGAGATGCCTATATACATAATAGCCAATGTTAGCGCAGTTTCGACATTGCTACATATGTACCAAGATTAATTGATTATTCACAATAGGTTACAGTAAATAATATAACATGAACACACATGAGTTCATGTGAACACACCTCTCTTTCATAATTCGTAACATTATGTTTTTCTGTTTGCAGGCTGCAGTACCAGAAGGAATGACGTTTCCGGGCCCACTGCCGGACGTAGCCGAGCGCTGCGGGCGCTGGGCGCCTGACTCGCTGTCGGCGTCGGCATCGGGCAGTTCGGATGAGAAGACAGTGCCGCGCCGGCCGCGCTGGCGCATTGCCCTCGCGGCGCTGGTCGTGCTGGCTGCGCTCGGCGCCGCGCTGGCGCTGCCCCTCGCACTTGGTGGCGGCGGACGCGCTACTCCGGAACAACGACTCACTACTATTCGTCGAATGCTACGAGATTCGCCGCTGGTTGACGGTCATAATGACTTAGCGTGGAACGTTCGAAAGTTTTTACATAATAAAATTGGTGACTTTAATTTGAGTGCCGGCCTCGACGGAATTGAACCTTGGGCGCGATCGCGCTGGTCGCACACGGATATTCCGCGCCTGAGACTCGGCCAGGTCGGTGCTCAATTTTGGTCAGCGTACGTGCCATGTGGTGCGAGAGATCGTGACGCAGTTCAATTGGCTCTCGAACAGATGGACGTTATCAAGCGTATTGTAGAATTGAATGCAGCGCACTTGGCGCTAGTGAACGATGCAGGCGAACTTCTGGATGCGCATCGTGACGGGCGCATCGCTTCCCTTATTGGCGTGGAGGGTGGGCACGCTCTTGGAGATTCGCTTGCAGTACTTCGGGCGTTCTACCAGCTTGGTGCTCGATACCTAACAGTTACACATACGTGTGATACAAGATGGGCACGAGCTGCGGGAACTGCAGGAGGACTCAGTGAATTTGGAAGAGCGGTCGTCCGTGAAATGAATCGGCTCGGTATGATTGTAGACCTGTCGCATGCGGGAGAAGAGACCGCACGCGACGCTTTAGAAATGTCACAGGCGCCTGTAGTATTTTCGCATTCAGGAGCTGCAGCCCTATGTAACTCGAGTAGGAACGTTCCTGATGATTTACTTCGCATGATTGCTGCGAACGGTGGCGTCGTCATGATAAATTTCTATGCAAAACTAGTAACGTGCGGGGAGCGCGCCACACTAGAAGACGTGGTGGCGCACATAAACCACGTGCGAAGAGTGGCCGGCGTGGAGCACGTGGGGCTGGGCGCCGGCTACGACGGCATCGACGCGCCGCCAGAGGGGCTGGAGGACGTGTCACGCTACCCGCACCTGCTGGCCGAGTTGCTGCGCGACCCCGACTGGAGCGAGGAGGATGTGCGCAAGCTGGCCGGCATGAACGTGGTGCGCGTGCTGCAGCACGTGGAGCGTGTGCGCGACCAGTGGCGGCGTGCTGCCGTATTGCCGGGTGAGGAAACGGCGGGCGCGCGTCGCGGCGACTGCGTGTACGGGCCGGCGTGACGCAGGCTACGAGCCGCGCGCTCCCGCGGCCCCCCTCGTACTGCTCAATATTGACACTTGTTGAACGTAGTTATACATGTATATTAGTGTCCAAATGTGATTTAGCGATTAAAGTAATCTCTACCTGAACCTCGATGCACAAATTGTTTAGCTAAGAAGCCGCGCGCGCTGGGCGCTTCGTCTCGGCGTCTCGCGTCGGCCGCGGTTAGTCCGCTGAACTCTTCTCCATCCATGCACTCGACTTCGTTGACGAAAGCCCAATGCGATCCGCGATTTATAAATGATGTCAACAATTGATGATATAAAAGGATAATGTGTTTATAGAAAAATAAATATTCTTTATTTATAATATACGTGATTTTTATTAAACACAAGCATTTATATTTTGTATACTTAGGTATGTTTAAGACAATACTCGTGGAAACTGCTGGGTTCGATCCCTAGGCAGAGCAAGACGAAATTGGACTTTCCCATTTGGATTTTCTAAGGACCGCCTGGTTATTAGGGCCCGGTTGATGGCAACAGGCCCACCCTACCCTCTGTATATTACATTATTTATAGTCTCTACTAACGCCTTCGAGAAATATGGTCGTAGTATGTTATTTAAATGAAAGCAAACTTAGCCGCTGCCTGATCCTGGTAAGTCTCTATTACTAGACCTACCTATTTGTCTTTTATTCATGGCGGTTCCACTTTTGTCTAGGCATCCAACCTGTTTGCCATACAAGACAGGCAAGTCATTGTGAATGCTTGTGAACCTTCTTTTTTTATTTTGAAGTGAAACTTCTAATGCGACTTCCAACAAGGTTGCCTTAAACGTTTAACGCTACCATGGAGGGGGTATAAAAGTACTGTTGCGTTAAACGTTCATCGCTCCTGGGAGGGGGAATAGAAAGAGACACAGCGAGAGTGAATGCGTGGCACTCGAACGCTTGCGCGTAATATACCTGACTACCTGTTTTCATTTTCACATTACCAAGCTTCACTTTTGCCGCGCGGAGGGACTCCACGCACTATTTTTTTTTCGGATGGGAAATCATCAAATGCCTTCACCCGCTCTGGGCAAAGCGGAAGGGAGTGTCAGACTTGTACTGACTAAAACCCATCCATGTTCCTTCCTTGCCCTTTGTGTTCCAGGGTCGCGGTATCTCTTTCGAACAGTCCCGCAGCCCTGGCAGGCATCGGCCCTTGCCGGCCCCTCCCTGTTTGCTGGTATCTCTATGAGGCGCGCGTGGAACACGAACGCGCCGTCAACACGGCAATGCTCGTGAACCTTAAACCCCCTCGCTTTAAGGTAATTATGAAATTAAATTACCTATTTATTTGCCAGAATTGTATCCCAATAAACGCTGTCAGACATCGCCATATTATACTATATTATAAAATGCAAAATAGGCAATACAACCACTACCAGCCTTACCACGGTAATGGCAAGAGATTGGCAATCCTGATTCGGACAGTACCTAATAAGTCCATGGCTGATTCCTTTATTTTTTGACATGGTATCCCAAATTTGTTATCGTCAATGTGTCATTGTCAGTGTCTTAAAGTGTCAGAAACCAATAAATGTCAATCAGATTTATTCCACTGCTGCTATCAGCGGACTGTAAATACGTATTTTTTTAATAAATTGATTGAATGATTAAATCAGGCGTAAATTAGCAGGATATATGTTTTCTGTTAAATTATTGTTGGAATTGACTTTTTGTAACCTGTGCTTCATTAGTTGAAAGATTTTAAAACACATTTGCTTAATTATTCAAGGTAAGTCATGATCATATATTTGATGTAGTATTTTCGTTTCTGGAAAATTGTAGGTATTTTAAGAGTATTTGTGACCATCGAACGCATCTTGCACGTTAATTCATGAACTTCCTCGTATTGCATGCAGCGTTACCTTTACTGGGGATGGATCCTAAGCAAGGTTGGTTTCATCAGCTACATTATCGTAGTGTATGTCTTTTATAGATATCTTAAACAAACACAAATGTTCATTTCCAAATATTTAATCCAACTATAATGTACATCATTGCTTTTGCTATTTCTATGTACTTTGGTGTGTAAGTAATAAATGCTAATATTGGCTTGAATATTGTATACTATGTTTCAAAAGGTGGGTACTTTCCCGAAATATAAGTAGTAACAGTCAGTTTTTGTGATGATAATGAATAAAGATTTGTAGAACTTCATTTTCATAAACCAGCTGTTTTTATGAAGCCGAGTTGAATATATTTTAAACTGTTGTTATCTAAATTTTACAGGGAATTGTTAATTTAATTCACTTACTACATTCTATAATGTCTACAATTCATTTTTACTATGTCATTTAATAATACAATTTGTAGATCAGATGCATTTGCCTAATTTATAATATAAGTGTGCAAAAATTTCAAGTAAGAAGAATTAGTCTTCATTTTTGATGATAAAATAAAGTTATGGTTTTTTTAGATACATTCAATGAGTCTGTGTCAACAATAATTGAAAGGAAAGTTAGAGGTTGGTTAAGTGGAGTAATAGACGACATGCGACGCAGTAGTCCTGTACAACAGTGGCTGGATTCCTTGCCAGCTGACGCAGCACCCGAGACTGAGAACACTAGTGAGGAGGTGAAGATCACTGAACCTAAGTCTGATGATAGCAAACCAGATGAATCAGTGACTGAAAACACAGTCATAGAACCCATCAAAGAAAAGGTTGAAGATGACCAAAACTTAGAAGTACCATTAAAGGAAGCATGGAAAAGGAAATCACTTGACAGTGCACTACTGACTAGCCCTCCCCAGAGAACAAATGTTAAGAGACTGCAGCGGGACCACTCAATACAATCTGAGGGATATTCTCCCAAGTTTAAAAATCCATTACTTAGAGATCATTCTCTCCAGGTAATTGTCATGTCACTTGCAAATATAAATAATTATATATTATTATTATTATGAGCCTGTTGTGTCCCACTGCAGGGCAAAGGCCTCCCTTCCTTTTTTCCATTTTGAAGGAGATGGCACGATGAGCTGGACTGCTATCTAAAGGATTGGGCTGAAATAGCTCTAGACAGAGAAGTTACATATTACAAAATTTATTTATTGTAAGCCTTTTTTTCAGTCTGATAACAGTGGATCAAGTGGCAGCTCAGTTTTAAATGTGTTGGGAGCTCGAAAAGTAGATGCTGAATCAGTTCTGCTTGCTCTGGGTTTTGGACCAAGTGAAAAGCAGCAAAAATTGCAAAGAATACCTGACAGATTTTTAGCTCCATCTAAAGTTAGTATTGTCTGTTTTCTGATTGCAATATTTTCATGAGTTGCTTTTGCTTATTTTTTTAACTAACGTTTTAATTTTTTTCAGCTCAAAGGAATAAGTACGGAAGATTTTATTAAAAAAGAGCAGCACTCAATGCGTATGCACGACTGTGGTATATTCGGTTACAGAGGCCTTACAGGTAAGCAGTATCTTTGATGATTACACAATGGGAAAAGTGTTGGTAATAACATGCTATTGCATTGAAGTCTGTTCATTGAGAATTTTTAACAAAAAAAAAAGTTTTTTACCTTATATTTGTAGGAAAAATTAATTTTATGTCAACTATGACATAAAATTAATTTGTCCTACAAATTCTTAGTTACACAATCATAAAACAGTCGCCCTTAATATTTCTACTGTTATAAAATGAAATATTATAATACCATGTCTCTGGTAGGTACTGCTAAAATGAATAGAAAAAAAGCCTGGTACAAATGCCAAGTGACGTAGTGCCGCGCATTTAATACTACCATATGGATCTAATAGCCTAATTCTGGCTAAAAGCTGTTATTATAAGCGTAAAATTTTACTAGTAAAAATTCTCCATCGAATGACGTACGCTAACAACACATTTTAATAGTTTATAATCAGATTAACAAAATTTATTTTTAGACTTCAGTAATTCACAGGAAAAACATTATTATTAAACCTTAGTGACTTTGGAACATTGTTTTCTGAAATATCATCATGTTTTATTTATAAATCATTATTTTATTAATACCTTTTCGGATTATGTGAGCTATTTAAATGATTTGCCACGGGTTATCAGTAACCATAAACCGAAATAATATACTCAATTATGAAGATACTTGATTTCTAATTAAATTTAAGGTTTAGGTAATAGATTTATTTGTTTTCGCAAAAAAAAAATCGTTTTCCAATTACCATCACCATCATTGTCAGCCTATAATGTTCCCACTACTGGGACACAGGCCTTCTGTCTATGAGAGGGAATGGGCTATAATCCACCACGCGGGCCCAGTGCGGGTTGGTAGATGTCACATGTCTTCGAATTTTTGGTTCTAGGACATGCCGGTTTCCTCACTATGTTTTCCTTTACCTTTAAATGGTAACGGCGCGTCTTTTAGGAATAGGTAATAATAAAATATACCAATGTCTAATATTCGTATAATCATAAAAAATACGCTTACTGATGAAAATCAAATAGCTCGCATAATTCGATCATTGATTTTATTAACCTTGTATAATATTCATTTGTCCTGGTTTATTTGGTGAAGGTGTTATTACTAACAACAGTACAATTTTAATAAACTTACTAACAGACCACTGCACGCCTGTCTGCCGCTTTATGAAACCCGTTTCTTCGAGTTGTCATAGGTCATATGAAGTTCCTGAGATTGCAGTGCAGTAAGTACCTGACTAACACTATTGTGGTGTCTGTGTTGTGGGTAGAGAACAAAAGATGAAGAATGTTTTTGTTTCGCCAAGACATCTTTCTTCAACTTATGCTACAGAAAAATAGGGTACTTGAATTTTTTTAATAAAGACAAAAACTTCTAGTTGTCGCTTGTGTTTAGATAATATTTTTTTTTACACTAAAATAATGAGTATCAATGTTTAAAAATAACCTAATAATAGCATTTGGATGCTACATAATAATGCCGAACAAGATCACAAAAGTTCAAATACTTCAACTACCCTATTATAGGTGATTAAAAATGTGTTTCTAAAACCGTGTGCCTTATGTGCGTACTTACCTCAGTCTAACATGATTTACTGGCAGGCAAATCTTATAAATACCCCGCCTGTTCTCAGAGAGGAAGTTACCATTTAATTGTGCTGTAGCCAGAATTAAATGTTTTTATTCTGAAGTATGGACGGACAGCTTAAGCAAATACATTTGCTATAAATTACATTCGCAAACAAGTACCTCTTATATGTTCATATGTGTACATTACACTGTCATAGGGCGTTTGTGCACTACAAGGAATTTTACTGTGCAGCAGTCCGATTTCGATTGTAACTGTGACTGTAGTGCACAAACGCTCAAAATCATAGATATCTAGTTCAGTTTGTACGATTTCAGGGAATCCTCATGTTCCACCGTCGACAATTGTAGCTAAAATAATTGGTTGCATTCTTCAAGATGAAGTAATTCGCGAAGAGGCGTTCATAAAAGCCAGACATTCGATAGCGGACATGCGAACCCAACCTAACCTCAATGCAATCCTCGCGGCGCGTACGCGCACCAACTACTAAAGTGTGACCTCATCTATGTGTAAACAACACTTGTGAGCATAATTATCCCAATTATAAGCTCATTATTTAATTCGCGCTGTGAAAGAACGTGTAAATAATATGATTTGTTATATTTTGTTGTTGTCTAAGCAATGCAATATTATTTCCAAGTTAGCTCAAAATTCTACGCTCAAATGAAACTAATTGCTGAAGGGATTGTTTTGTACATTATTAAAATAAAAGACTAGATATTGCCTTTAAATGGACAAATTAAATAGTAATATGGATTATAATCACAAAACTCAATCACAATGTATGTACCTAACTTTCAGAACAAGAAAAAGAATTTAACCGGAAATGTTAAAATTCTGAAATTTTAAAATAAATTCAGAGATTCGTATAAATTTCTTGTAATTCATTAGGATTAAGAATTATCATTTTTGACACGTTTTAAATATTAGCTACATGAAAACAATTTTATTACAGGGGTTGCGTCCTCAATTATTCTAAAATTTATTAGTAGTCACTAAAATCATAAAAGGCAGTAAATTTTCTTTATATAGGACTATTGTAAATGTTAGAGATGTGTTATTCGTAAATCTTATATTTATTTATTTTCAATGAGTAGATAGGTATCGGAGCTTATTGTATACAATTTTCAAATCTAGTTATAACTTTTTAACTTTTAGAAAATACTAAAATTGAGCCAAATCGTGTACATGTGTAGAACCTACGTGTGGTTCATGTGATTGTGGACTATGTACTTATCGTTTGAAATAATGTATAGTTCAAAGACTACTAATATAATATAAGTAAGTACATATATTGCTTGTTTAAATCTTAGATATTTTAATGGGTCATATCAAACTTGCCAGACATTAAGAATAGAAAGCAAATCATTTATCTAAGTGTTATTATGATAGTAATTTAAATAGGTGTTATATTTTCATATTAAATATATTGATATATATTGATAATCTACCCATATTCTAATTAAGACGCAAATGCGTTATTAATAATGTGTTTTTGCGTTAATTCAATCAATCAAATTATATGATCATTAATTTTGTTGTCTGCTGTCGAATTTTTAATAAAAACACGATTTGTCGTGTGTTGAGAAGGGATTTTATCTCCCTGAATTTCGCTGAAGTTTGTATTTGTAAAGCCAACTATCAATTGTTTCGTACGTATATAAAAGTAGAGTAGGTATTAGGGAAGCAATGCACCTACCTAGGACCTAAAATACTTCAAACAGTAGTTTATCGAGACCTTTCATACAAAAGTATTGCACATGTTTCCTTCATCGCTTTGTAGCTCGTCACCTGATACCCTGTGAATATTTCAAAGATCTTTTTACATATCAAAGAAACAACTGTTTGAAGTAAATAGTTACGCTGTGGTAGGTTTAAGGTATGTCGCCGCCATGTATTGCAAAGCCATCAAATTAGTAATTAAAAGAATGACGACGGACGTGATGAACAAAATATGCTTAAACTATATATTTTAATTATTGATATGTTACTCTTTATTTATTAGTAATTATTATACTACATGCTTACTGTTATTAGTTTAGATTCATGACTTTTGTAGGGGGATTCAATTAGGTTTTATTTACTCGTGCCTTATCTGAATGGCTACCTACTTAAATAATTTAAGAAAAATCAAATCATTCCTATGTCTACAAGGGCTATTTATGTCAACCGTAAATACAGTGAAACCTGGTTAAGTGAGACATCAAGGGATCTGCAAATTTGTCTCACTTATAGAGGTATTCCACTTACCCAGTGTCTCAGATATCCAGGTATAAATACATATCTGTCATTTACAGAGGCTTCCATTTATAAAGGTTAGAATAAAGGTTATTTCAGTTATGGAGGTGTTATTATTAAATAAAATAACGTATTATGTAAACATTCTAAGTGAGTTTTAATCTTTAACGGGAATCAAAAAAAGATAATGTAATAAACAAAAATATTCTAGCATGTTCTTTTATAAATGGTACAAAATGGTAAACATAACGTATCAGTTATAAAAATCTGTCATTTTAGTTTGTCTTTTGGAAGTATCAGCCATCAGATGTTTTTCATAAACGGATATTAACTTCAGTTTTTCACGTACTGATAACGATTTGAGCCTTCGTTTCGGCATTTTTCAAATAAACATTCGTATGGTCTAAAACTGAAGCTCATTGAGGCTCAAAATTAGAAGAAGTAAGTAAACAAACAAAACGATGTTATCTCAGTTACGGAGGTTAGTACATATAAAATTCACTCGCTGTCTCAGTTATAGAGGTAACTATAACGATAAAATCGAAAGAATGAATCCCAGATATAGAGGTTTGCTTCGTCCCACTAACAGAGGTAATTCAGTGCCAAAGTGTTGGGACCACAGCATGAGTTCCAGTTATGGAGGTTTCTCACTTATCCAGGTCCCACTTAACCAAGTTTCACTGTATTATCAATTGATCTGCAAAACAATGCATAACTATTATTACCATTGCTGTGTGATTGTATCAAACTAAACTTTTTAAACTCTCTGAAAGCGATTGATAGGTATTTTCCAACTTACTGCTTCTAGATTAGACCAATCATCACTCGCTTTAGAGAAATTAAAAACAACATTCCTATTCGGGAAGTGAAAATGCGGCACAAATACTTTGTAGGCGCGTTGTAACGAGATTATAGTTGCAAAAAAAAACGTTTTAAACCGGCAAACGGTTGTTTTGCAACTATAAACGAGATTAAATCTTGAATTAGATATGCGAAGTGTTAGAGGAACAATTTGTTATTTTTATTATTTTTATGTTTAACTTACGAGTATAAGGTAGCGTCCGCTCACTTCCTGAAACCAAGGTCCGTAGACGTGCTGACCTTAAACTATTGTGATGTTGTTAATGTGACCTGATCCTGATATGTCATATTATTTTTGCTCATTAAATTAGGTACTTAACTGTTTAATATTATTTGGAGATCTGAGTATGTGTGGGGATCAAATGTAAAGTGAAAATCCAGTAAACTCCTATTATCTGGATGCTTTTGTTTCATTTACGTAGATATTTTAAATCTTGCCTATCCATTTATATTGAACCGATTCAATTATAAATAAACAATATAATACCAATATAATATCTATCAGCTAAAAATATAACAGTTATCAGCGGATGCAGCGTAGTATTGTGTTTTAGAACAGGAAACTTTATTATTACGTATTTAATATTATGAAAGTTTAACAACATTAATAATACGTTAACCTATTAAACCATCCTCCAAAAAGTCTTCTTCTAATACAATATTTTCTAAATTCGTCGAAAACAAACATGAAGCAACAGAATGGAAGAGCCAGGAACCACCTGCAGATAAGCAATCTCTGTTTTTATAACAATGTTAAAGACCAAACCAGAGTATATAATAAAATCAGATAACTTTCAGTACCTACCATCTTAGTCGGAGAGGATAAGTTTTAAAAAAATCATTTACTCCAGGTATGTAACAGAGAGCGATTGAAAGTACCAGCTCAAATACAAGTCCCATATTTAAAACTTGATTTTTCATTCCTGGAAATCATGACATATTCATTTTTCGTTATCAAAGAATTATTGAGCTTTAACATTGGCAGGAGCCCAACATTTAATTATAGAAGTTGCATTACTCTTACCGACGTGAAACAAAGAGTTATATCTCGTCTTGCAAATGACGCCATTTATCATTTGCGTGATTACCACGGCTACGAAGTACGCCGCTTGGGAAGCTCGCTGTATCTCTTTACGTTCCCCGTAAGTCAACTCTTGACCGAAAGAATCCTGAAAGTCGGTCACTGCTTCGTTGTCCCACCTTTGTCTTACACCTGGATCACCAAACAGGAATGTTTCTGTATTCGTACTTTTTAATCCAAAGGTCTGTAGATTTTACCTATTGTCACGTCTTACCAAATAAGTTTTCTGGATAGAAGCCGTGTTCAGCCATCACAAAGAAGTAGGCGTACATACCAGCAGCGAATTCAACTATACCCAAGTGTCCGTACACCAATCGTAACATTCGTGCAGACACGAGAGGGTCGCCGATGCGAACTTGTCGCGTCATGACGTCAGATTCGGCACGTTCGTATGAGAGCGCCACTGCCGGCCACATGTCTGTGCCCAAATCTACGCACAATATGGTCATTACACCTTCAACAAGATATCACATTTATAGCTCTATTTAAAATGATAAAAATAGATCATCACAATCACAGACTATTTTTTACTTACCCAACGGCAAGGGAATCGAAAACAAGATAAACATTAAAACAGGAGCGACTTCAGGTACATTAGAAATTAGTATGTAGCAAACAGATTTTTTAAGGTTGTCGAAGATCCTCCTTCCTTCTTCGATACCTATCACGATGGTAGCGAAATTATCATCCATCAAAATGATGTCTGCTGTTTGTTTCGACACCTGTAAAGAAAGGTGGTGTCCGTGAACTACCTATCGTAACATTTTTCACATTTTTTTTTTTTTTAAATCGGTTTGAATATCTTCATCCCCCAAAGAAAAAGGAGAATCCTCGGACCCACCAGACAGCACCCGTCTGGGCTGTTATGTCTGGTGGTTCCGACAATTGTTGTTGGGTGTTTCTACAGGTATGGTCTTTAGTCGCGTATAGCTTTACCTAATAACTCGATTCAGAATTTTGGTTTTAGTTCTTCATTTGTGTTGTATATTGTGCTGTAGTGCTTTTTGTAATATCGCTACACCTAAATCAAGGCACGCTGTGGAACTCGAACAGCGATAATAGCGATCCGTAGTCTTAGTGTAAATGGGCGTATGTTCGTCAATGGTTATAAGCTACCTGAGATCCAGTGATTCCCATGGAGATGCCGATATCTGCTCGTTTAAGCGCGGGCGCATCGTTGACGCCGTCGCCGGTCACCGCAACCACGGCGCGCTCCCGCTGACAAGCCTCCACAATCTGCAGCTTTTGTGTCGGAGAAGTCCTCGCAAACACTTGATAGCACAGATGATTTGAAGATTGGGAATGTTTACTGTAAGTACCTACCTACCTATTTGAACAAATAAGAACTGATTTCACCAAGAAACTGTACACGATCAGCAAATTCAAACAGCGTTCATAAGCTGCCAGTGTTAGTCTATATTCCATAGCAATTATGACACTGACTTGAGCGCAGTTTAGACGTCCTGATTTCACGTCCTGTTTCAGTGATGAAATTCGCCCTAACTATCCAACTATCTATATATACCGATTTTCTTTGTAACAAACCAATTTCATAATATTTGCCAAGGGTCCAATGGAGTAATTCAGGAGTCATGCTTCTTAGTTCGCTGCCAGTGACAACATGACATTTATCGCTAGTAGCGATGCCGACCTTCACAGCCACAGCGCGCGCAGTGGCAGGGTGGTCACCGGTAACCATCATCACTCGCACTCCGGCCTCACGCACACGCCCTATTGCTGTACGCACCTAAGACAAAGTCTCATATTAGCATTAGGTGCCAAATGTTAGAACTTAGACGTGTCTTTGAGTTTCGCAATGCCTATTTTCTTCAGGGTAATACGTTACTAGGTGTTCACAGAGTCGCTTCTGGCCCAAATCAGCATCAGTTGAACTGATAGTCGATTCCAACGGAGTCTGAACAAGGCTAACCCGACAGTTACGAAATCCTCAAGTCATATCTTAAACTGTAGACTAGTTACATAGTAAGTTGTAAAAGCGGCACAGGTTCAACTAACCTCCTCTCGAGGTGGATCCATGAGACCCATTATTCCAAGCAGGCGTAAGTTTTTCACGGGAAAATTAATGTTATCCGTATCAAATGAAAAGTTTAATGGAAACTGCTTCGAATTCAGGATCAAATCAGCAAAAGCCATAATTCTTTCACCTTAATAGTAAGAATGGAATGTTACATAATATTTTTTTAGGTTAGGTAGGTAAACTGGAGAACACATAGTATCTCTATTTGTTGAGACAGTTCGTTATGGCTCAACACACACTGGCCAACAACAAGCTGGTTGCATAATACCATATCTGCATATACAGAGCCAGCAATATAATACCTAATTAGCTGTATCGTATCTTAGGTGTTATTGCAAGTACGCACTAATGTGAGATTAACCATAATACCGCAAACTTGTTTAAATCTGTTGCAAATAAATAGCGACAGGAAAGATTCATAGCGGGAATCAATTCGTTACGGTAGGCAGCACATTTATTTATATGGAAACCAACAGACAAACTCGGATATAGATCTATAGGTACTGACCAGTGTTGGCTAAATTTTCAGTGACTGCGTCGGCAGTTTTTTTCATATCGTTTGTTAACTTAATATCTTTGGTGTCGGTAGCCACGGTGAGACAGCGACTGAATATAATCTCCGGCGCACCTTTCATCACCACTATAAATTGCGCCGACAAAATATCGAGGTGCACACTGACCTATATTTATATAAATAAATGCGTCTTCAAAAATTAGGTCATTTTTATGTAGATTATCGGCAACTAGTTATATGTCAGTATTAATCGTAGGATGGAAATAAGTAGAGCTACCTAATAATAAGGAAAACCGCAGTAAATTCTAGATTCTTTTGGAAGGACAAAGTCATCCCGGGTTTTCCTAACGGGGAAAGTCCTTGATAAATCTCATTATGTTGTCATGGGAATGATATGTAAGAATGATTACAAATGTAGGTACCGGATTCTAAATAGAGTTTTGGGGATTCCGAGACTGACTACATGGATCTATATAACTGTTTTGAACCTTCCTTGTAGCTATAGTTGGATTTTCTAATTGCACAAAGGTATAATCGGAATCTCTTACTTGATATTTATTAACGGAATTAAATGGAACCTCAGCTACTTTGGGAAAATTTCTTCTAATACCCATAGGGTCGTTGTATTTGAACAAGAAGTTTAAAATGGCGGCCTCAGACGCGTCCCCGCGAATTCCACCGCCGTTCTTAAAATCTGCGTTACTGCACAGCGCGCCACATATTTTCAAATAGTTGTAGGCTGGAAAGAGAAACTATTTTCAGCTGAACGGATTTTGGATTATATTAAGACTTAGACAAAGGTGAAACATATATAGGAGAAAACGAGCTACTATCATCCGATAAAGGATCTATACATATTCCTATCAGGGCTGCGTATCAGGATTGGCACTTTTCCATGTAGGAGCATGGAAAAGTAGTGTAGTCCTTTTCTGTCGTTCAGAGCCGTCATTTGCTAGAGCGAGAAGCAGAGCTATGCACGCGGCCGCATTGACGATGCGGTCGGCATCACGGAAAAACACACGCGCGTGCCTCAACCCTTAGTTCTTCCTAGTCCATAATCATTGGTATTTCATTCAAATAATCAATTTTCTCCTACCGTTATTGTTCTGCACAGCACCTGCAAGTAATAAGTAAATATTTACACTTTATCAGTAGGTAGCATAATTAGTGTAGTTAAGTGTATACTTATCTAATAACTATACGGGGTTAATTAACGGACCTCTAATGGACTCACTGATAAAATTACCTACGCGGCTTTCGTATAGTTGTCTATAATTTTATTTTAATAAAGATGTATTAAAATATTCTTATTGCCTATTAAATACAGGAATATATTATAAACTAAATTTGCTTCTCCCAAACATAAGAATAAAGTAATCAAATCAATCTGTAAAATAATGAAAGTCTTTACTATTAAAATCAGAGTCTTGCACAAAGAAAATTTTGTTCCATGTCCATATGTGATGCACGATCATTTTATTCTCGGTCAGTGTGCCAGTCTTGTCGGAGCAGATAATGCTGCAAGCACCCAAAGCTTCTATGGCCTCTAAGTTCTTCACCAGGCAGTTCTTTTTCACCATACGCTGAGCAGTTATCGTTAAAGATGCTGTTACAGTTGGTTGCAAACCTACATCATTAAAAACACGAATAATATCCCGAAAAGTGAGGTACCTATACTTTCTGGGTTTCCTGACAAACGCAAAACTAGTATCTACCTTCAGGTATATTGGCGACGACTATACCGATCACGAATATGATAGTCTCCATGAAAGGATAACCTAGAACTATGGACGCCGCAGCTATGAACAAGCCGAGTCCTAGGGCCCATGTTGACATGTAACGCATGAAGCGGCGTAGCTCTCGGGCTAGTGGAGACGGGGCCGGGGTCAGTCTCGCTGCCAAGCCAGCCACGCGACCCAGCGCCGTCAGGTCTCCGCAGCATAATACGACACCTGTAACGTCATTAAACTACTTACTTCAAGTGCTATAGGCCGTAATTCCCGGTATACCTTATACCGGAAATTACAGCTCTTCTCTTCCTAGAGCAAAGATGTAAGTATGATGATTCTAGATGATCGAAACGCACTAATAGGTAATTATAGGTATATATGGAACCAAGTATTAATGCGATTTTTTTCCATTTTTTGTACCTACGGGTAGTATATAGAACTCCTCAAACGATATTTTATTATCTATACATAACAACAATCTGTAGAAAAATGGTTTTTGTACACCGAAAAAATTGCGAAAAAAAATGCTAGGGTGTTAAAGGATAACCAACAGAACTCATTTCCAGCATATTTGGAATTTTTGTCTGTTTCGATGACCATGCATCGCGTAAAAATTCCAATGTAGACAACTTTTATACATATACATTGTGGGTAACTTGAGGTATTATTTAATTTTTGTTTCATGGCAATCGGTTAATACTATCAAAAGATATATGAATTTAAAGTGTTCAAGAAGAACGTCATCAACATGTAAGATACATGCAGCGCCATCTATTGATACAAAATGGTACAAACGAATAAAAATATGATCTTATGAATAACTTTTAAATCGACTGAGCGGCTTTTAAAAAAGTTATGACATGATAGCAAAAGGTACTCTAGATTAGTCTACATGACGCTGCTTTGAAAATCTAAATTGCCAATAGAGTGTATTCGATCGCTTTTTTGGCTATATTTTAGCAGTATAACTTCATGCAGTTATATAACTTCGTTGTTCATTCCACTCCATTTTCTAAATCGCGGTGTTAAGATTTCCCGTGAAAGAATGATCCCCGCCCGTGTGAGTTAGCGCGAATTTAGTATTTAATCGACGAAACAATTAGACGAATTCTCTGCCCCTGGCTGGAGGCCTTAACTTCAAGGCATCCACAGGATTAGACCGGTTAAGCAGTAGCCAGCCTCCTAGGCTGAACTGCGAGATGCCATTCAAAAAAAAAAAAAAAAGCCGAATTCTCAATTCTATTTTTTGAAGTATGACTACGCATAACTTTTTGCAAAGAACATGCGGGTTTTTTTTATGGAAAGCGTTTATCTTATAGTTGATCCCATTTAACATGCACTTTAGACCTGCCTGGAGTATGACTGTCATCGAAGGTCTGACGATGGAGACGGATGGCTGTCGAAGGAAGCCCTTATTTGGAAAAACATAAGGAGAATATTTTTAGCGATTAATGCAAAATTTCCGAAGAATTAAATTGTTACCTACTTGAATCTATACTAATATTTTAAAGCTGAAGAATTAGTTAGTTTGGTTGGTTTGTTGTTACGTTCCTCTTAAAAAGTTCTAAAAAAAGTCCACGATAGCATCTCTGTCTATCTTTTGAGGTTGACTTATACTCTAAAGATCTGTGCAAACGGGCCATTTTCTACAGCCGTTTTGTATGGAATCGCCGCACACGTGCAGCGAGTGACCACCACTTGTGACTCAGTGTTTGCGATACGCTACTACCGGTGGCGGCCACTCACGACTCAGTGTCCGCAATTGATTGTGAATTTCGGTGGCTGTGGTCGGTGGCCCGTTTGCGCGGAGCCTAACCCTCTGTCTCTCTTAAGTGACGCAAACGAAGTTGCGCGGGTCAGCTAGTGTAAAATAAAAAAGTTTACCCGAAGCCCAGCCTTCCACACATTGGGTCGAAAAGAAAGCAACATTTCCCGATTCATGGATGTTCTGATGTCCATCGGTATTACTTCGAGTTACTGCCACAGACTCACCAGTCAATGAGGAGTTATCAACCTGCGATTAGATAACCTTTACAATACTATGAACCTGACATGTGCAACTTGCATCCTCGGAATGTGCACGTGTTAGGTTACAGAGATAATGCTTTGATGATGCGTAGTTACTTTGAATCCCTTGCTGTCGATAATGCGTATGTCTGCCGGCACAATATCTCCGGCTTGGATGTGCACGAGATCACCTTTCACGATGTCACGAACTGGTATCTCAGAGTGGAGCACTCCGTCTCGAACACAGCTCGTGTAAGTTGGTATCATACTGTTGAACGTCTTCATTATCTAAAATGTGCGGTAGAATATTGTAGGCACATGATTATGATTCGTATCTAACACTTACAGGCATGGTTACAGGATACGAAACTACCGCTCAATTATTTTCCGAGATTAACGTGGGCGGCAACAAATTGGTGTTCTCTACTTACGAACTGCACGGTAATAATATCTACAGTATTGTATCTTCATACAAACGGTCGGAACGCGAGTCGAGGCGGTGTGCAGTTTGGAGGCAACAGTCGCGAATGCACCGCACTGACGAACGAACGTTGTGTTGGTTTATAAAGCAGAAAGCGTGCGATTTGAGATAAAATTAGTTACAAGTATTTATTAAATATGTTAAAGGGTTATAATTAAGTATATTATGCTGTCTTTGGTTGCTTGAATTATTCAACAACGCATCCACCTTTCGGAGTTACCAGGTAGGTAATTTAAAAAAGAAGATTTTTTTTTAATTTTACCTGGAAGCTCCGAAAGGTAAGACTGTAATAGTACATTATGATATAAGTGCGGTAAGTTGAAAATTACAGGCGAGGCGATATTGCTAGCCCGCACAGTGGAACGAATGTATGGGAGCGGTTGGACGTAGACATGTCCGAAAAAAAAGAGTAAAATTATGCCAAACTAATGATGCCATCTTTTTCGATTACTTAATGCCTTCATAAATTGTGGTGATGAATTTCTTCATAACTCCCATATTTCGGGAGTAATTTGAGAAAATGTGAAATTTTACTATGAAAATGAGTGTATCGAGCTCTCTCCCTCCTGATTCCGGGCTTGTTTCAAGTAGCGGTCTCTAATATCATAATGCTAATACTAAGAGCTATATTTAATACTAAGACACATAGTGCGCCAAATGTGCACTTTCTGGGATAAAGAGTGATGTTTATTTTATAACACAATTTTTTTATTTTTTGTTTATTTTGTTGATTAAAACCGTTTTTCTAAAGGTTTACCTTATTACAATAACATTTCTGAGCAGCCAATTAGAGAAGATATAAGCTAATTAGGATATATAATTAGGGACTTAAGGTTTACATATAAAACTGATGCACTAATGATTACTGATAAGAACATTGCTATTATTTAATTACTAAATGGCTCTTAATACACTAATTTAGCATGCATCATTTACTAATTATCACAATAACTAATTACCTTGCAATATTTAACAAAGGATACCTGGGATACCTGGATTTTATATAAATAGGTCACTATTAGTAACTTTAAAATCAGTGTTGATTTACACCTCGTTGTATCCAAGCTAATCTCGCAATGTATTTTCCAAATTTTAATACAAATCTTGATATTCACGTTGCTTTATGCGCACGCGCACATAAAGATTTACGCGACTTTAACTATTTGTTCAGTGTTTTAAAAGATAACAGTTGTGTTCAGTTATGTGAAAGTGCTGAAACAAGTTTAAAAGACTGGTGTCGTCGATTTTGCTACCGCATTTATGCAAAATGGACACAGTCTGGAAGAAGCACAGATAAGTTTCGGAAGAAACATGAGATTTGGCTACAGGCTGCAATTCAATGGCCGGAATTACAGAATGAAAATATGGAACCTTCTACAGAAAATATAAGTGACGTCATCGAGCCCATAATTTCTCCTGCTAAATCTGATGCTTCAACTTGTACACATCCTAGTCCTCGTAAATCTTTTGAGGACCTTAGTAACCGGCAAAAAAGAAGACGCACTGAAGATAGTCTTTCATGCAGCAGTAGCAGCGCTGAAATTATGTTTTCGGCCGAAAGGGCGCTTCAAAAGGCAGGACAAAGCGATACAGCTTATGTTATGAAATACTTGACGGAGAATCCAGAAGAGGCCTCAAAAATCAAAGCCTTCATTGAAGGTAAATCAATTCAGGTACGGGAAATATCCCCTTTGAAGGCATTGGCTCTTTATGTATCGATGAACTTATCGAAATGGCGCTATAACACTCTTCGGGATTTCAACACTCAAGAAGGAGCTCTTCAATACCCGAGTTACTACATGTTGGTTAAAGAAAAAATTAAGTGCTATCCGGCCAAAGAAGATCTCACAGTTACAGAGAGCTCTGCAAAAATCAAATTACAAGCCTTGATGGATTTAACCTCAAGAAGACTTATTAGGTCGTTAGAAACCCCTGTTGATCCCAATCAACAGCTCGTATTGACCAGCAAATGGGGTTTTGACGGATCATCTAGCCAAAGCATTTATCATCAAAGGACGAGTGAAGATGAGCAAATCGATCTTGCTAGTAATTTTATGATTAGTCTTGTACCACTGCGGCTCGTCTCAAAAGGTGTAACAATTTGGGAAAACGAGCGACCATCTTCCACTTCATTTTGCCGGCCAATATTGTTTAAGTTTATAAAGGAAACCAAAGAAAATGTGCAGAGAGAGATGGCTGAAATCGAAGCAGAGATTGAAGCCTTAACTCCATCCACCATCACTGATGGAATTAGTGTCAAACACCAACTGCTGTTGACAATGATTGATGGTAAAATTCATTCCATTATATCCGATACAGCAGCTTCAGTGTGTGACATATGCAAGGCTTGTCCTAAAGAAATGAATAATTTAGAGTTAATCAAAGATAAACACGCAAACGAGGACATGTATAAATATAGCTTAAGCACCCTTCACGCTTGGATTCGCTCAATGGAATGCTTATTACACATTTCCTACAAATTAGACATAAAATCATGGCAAGTAAGGGGTGATATAGCAAAAAGGCAAGTTGATGACAGGAAGAAAAGAGTTCAAGAGGCTGTAAGAAGAGAAACGGGCTTACTTCTCGATGTTGTGAAACAAGGCAGTGGATCCACCAACAATGGCAACTCGGCAAGGAGATTTCTTGAAAACTACACTAAATCTGCTGAACTGACCGGAATAGATGCTATGCTTTTAAGAAAAATCTGTGTGATCTTGCAGTGTATTTCATCAGGAGAGAAGATCAACGTAACTAAATTCCGAGAGTTCTGCTTTGATACTGCTAAGCTTTACGTGGAGTTATACCCATGGTATTATATGCCTTCTTCACTTCATAAAATTTTAATGCATGGGCCAGACATAGTTCAGAACATGTCAATTGTGCCCATTGGTTTTCTATCCGAAGAGGCATCTGAGGCTAGAAATAAAGATTTTAGAAAATATAGAGAGGGGCATTCTCGAAAGCATAGCAGTATCTCATGCAATGAAGATATTATGCACAATCTTTTACTGTCTTCTGATCCACTTGTTACAAGTATCCGTCCAAAAGGAAATAAGTTTGTAAAAAAATCTTCTTTTAAGGAATTTTATGAGCTTACGGATTCTGAGAAAAGTGATATCGAATTTGTTAACATAAATGATTTAGCGGACATCGATTCTGAATTTGAATTAATTGATGATGATGATGATGACGAAGATAATTAAATGATGTTATTGTTTTAAAATGTGTAACTTAGTAAATTAGAGCTTACATCTTAATTATTTATTGTACTTTTAATGAAACTAGGTAATTTATTATCAACTTACTTAAAAGTCATACTCTCATCAGTTCTTGTGAATATTTTTGTTAATATATATTTCTGTATATATATAATATATTTATAGACCTCTTAATAAGTCTGTCTGCGGTTTAAAGTAAATACAAATGGGGAAAAAACGTTTTTTTTTTTAAATTTTCATTTCCTTTTATCCCAGAAAGTGCACATTTGGCGCACTATGTGTCTTAGTATTAAATATAGCTCTTAGTAATAGCATTACGATATTAGAGACCGGTACTTGAAACAAGCCCGGAATCAGGAGGGAGAGAGCTCGATACACTCATTTTCATAGTAAAATTTCACATTTTCTCAAATTACTCCCGAAATATGGGAGTTATGAAGAAATTCATCACCACAATTTATGAAGGCATTAAGTAATCGAATAAGATGGCATCATTAGTTTGTCATAATTTTACTCTTATTTTTCGGACATGTCTACGTCCAACCGCTCCCATACATTCGTTCCACTGTGGCCCGAGCCGTAGGCGAGGGCTACAAGAAAGCAGAGGCTGTAATTATCAAAGCGCACGTATGTCATACGACGTTTTATAACATATTTGCGAGGAAATAAATAAAACTCGGAGTTTCTTAAACGAAATTTTGATACGCTTGTATGTATCTATCGGTCGATTTTTCGAGGCTTAGAGTAGCCTTTTTCGCTGCCTCTGAGACTTCAGGCGGTGTCGAATTAATAAATTCATCATTACTTGACGACATTTTGAAATAAAAACAATATAGCGAAAAGAAAAAGCGCGCTGAATAATTTTTACTTCTTCACAAATTAGCGAGGCGCTTTTTTTAAGGCAAAGGCACGAAAAACAGCCAGTATTACGAATACAGTAAATTAATATTTTTGTGTTTTTGTTACAGAGAGGTTGTAATTTATTGTCAAAATTAATTAAATTAAAGAATTAAATGTTTATTTATCTCCCAAAGTTAATTTTATTCATATTGACCACTTTTCTGACATAAAAACTCTTTGCTAAGATTTAAAAAAGTACCGTTTGTTTTGTCGGAGCATCTTGAAACCGTGCGTTTTACTTTACATTACCGCACAAGTACGTAATGAGATACAATACGATATTGAAATTGGTGAAATAAGAGACCCTTTACGAGCAAATGTGTTATAATATACATTTACAATCACAAAACTAGAAACAAACTCAACTAAGTAGATGAAATTAAAATAGTGTAGGCGCGGCAGCCCTATCGCGTGCGTACGTACCGCCCGGCTGTAGGTAGTTATTTCAAGGCCAGGGCCGAGTCACAATACTGATTATATTTATACTGTGCGAACTGCGATCTAACTACTAGTAGGTACTTGGTTTATATTACATAAGTAGGTAATCTATGCAGATACTATAAATAGAACTAGGTACTTATTTATTTGTTGTTCCATTACAACCAAAGAAAGACGTAAGATTTTTATGGACTTCGTACATAGGTATGTAGCTAATAGGTACAGACGCCAGCACATCAAGCTACTACAATCTGTCAGATTTCTTTAATAGATTTTCGACTTTATTACTAAACCATTAGGTTCAAGGTTGATTGGGAAAATCTGACAGTTTCGGGTAGCTTGACCTGCTGGCGTCTGTACCTACAGATGCCAGCAAATCGAGCTACTACAACCTGTCAAATTTCTTTAATAAATTTTCGACTTTATCGCGGTCGATTGGGTAAATTTGACAGTTTCGGATCACTTGATGTGCTGGTGTCTGAACATCATCATCACCATCTGCTTTCCCAACCATGTTGAGGTCGGCTTCCAGTCTAGCCGGATACCATCCATGGAGCGATAAGACCATTTGTCAGATAAGAAAAGTGTCTTTCTAAAGATTGTATGCGGTAGACTCTAGGACTCTGTACAGCGGGATACCTTCCCGGCCATGGCGCGAGGTCAGTCCTATTCTTATTTGAAACGCATTGTTCACTTATTACCTTCAGTGGATTACAATAGAGCAGGGTGCACTATGCAAGAAGATATACTATTTAAAATACCTATGTTATAAAAATAATATCAAACCTTGGAACTTTTATAGTTGTGATAGAAACTGAAGAGCCCACATATGACGTCGACGGCAATTAACACGCAGCCGAGATAAAGATTATCAACAGAAGGATCCACTCTTGTTGACGATTCTATGACGTACGCCAGCAAACACAACAGTGCGCCCAACCAGATTAGTATAGAGAAGCCTAGGTATGAAAGAAAATAAAACCAAGAGCATAACCGGTTAGTCATAACGATTTGACATTTTTAGCGCCTTTGTTTCGTAGAAATAAGGGCGGTTTTCGTAGTTCAAGCTTTTAAATGATATCATACCAATGAATCCATTGACGTACGAGCCGTACTAAAGCCGGATCATATTTTTGTTTGAAATAGACCATAACATGTATTTCTAACAAATTAGGAGCGTGGTAAATAATTGAACAAACAAAACATGTCATCATGTTCTACCTTCTGCCGCAGACGTTTACTCACCTGTACACAGCGACCTAAATAACACTATAAGCCATCCATTTTCTGTTGCAGGTGTGAGAGTATTTGGGCCATGGTATGCTAGTAGATCTTGCGCCTTCTCCGTCGTCAGCCCATTTACAGGGTCTGTCTCCAGCAGGTCGTATAATTCGTCTACAACATTAAATCAGGTGATACTCCGTACCGGTCGGGAGTTTTATTTCAGAATTATCTGGGAAACGAAACCAATTTAAATGACTATTCAACTACTACACTGTGAGTCGTAGGTAGGTACTTACTTAACGGTATCAGATGCAAGTCTGTCTGTATTTCTTTCTTCAATAGATTTAGCCGCGTGTTACTCAGATCCCTCGACCTCAAACCTTTCGGTCTGATCGGGCGAAAGAATTCGGACAATGAAGTGCTACTCGAAGTTACCGAAGACATATTTGGAATGTATCACAAGTTATATTATAACAATAAATGCTTAACTACATCAATATTTTTCCAGATAGTCTAGTTGGTCCAGCTCCAGATTGACAGGGCGCGGCGGCGGTATGTTATATTTCATCATTTTAAGGATTATCCCACTGTGTCCCTCCAATAGTTACCCGAACCCGGGAAAAACCGGGTTTTACTGGGACCGAAGCCGGGTGCCGTAACTTCTGGCTATTAAGAGGTAAGTCCAATCTAGGCATACCCGAAGCCGAATTTATCATACATATATACTTGTAAACTCAGACCACCTTGGGTTGGAGGCTTTAAATCATTATTATTGTTCGTTTAAGAGTGGCAGACGTACTTTGGGCACATGTGCTCATGTAATGTCTATAGTATGGTTTTTGGCATATGCGCGGTACGAAAATATTGACCATCCAGCACAGTTTTTAGACAGTATTGTAATAGATGAAAATGATTTATAATACGCATTCTATATTACCATCTGTGCAGAATAGTGAGTCATGAATAACATTTAAAATAAATTGTTCGAAAATAAACAATTATTAAATAACTATGTCGTTTTTTTAATTCATTATTCATCTATTTATTTAGTGAATCCTTATAACAACATTTTTAACAAGCAGAAATAATATACAAAAAAACAATTGGTGCAAGCGAAAGTATATTGTTGCAGTATTATATAACGTCGAATTACTCTGTAACTGTGGGTTGGAATTTGATTCGCATTTGCACACATAGTTAGTCCAACAGTATTAACCCACCAACAAAGAGTCAACCCTGGGGGCAGCAATTTTTTTTTTGGTCCAGTGCCCATACTAATTTCGTCATTCTCCTTTGTGCGATTTAGGTAACTATTTGATTAAATTAACAGGTGTATTGTAAATTATAGTATGCATTTCTTGAATATCAATATTCCACCCTTACTTCTACGAAATAACTGTACAATAAGAATCATCAAGATCAGCCCCCGCGTTTGGTATCTAAAGCGCCACAAAGGAACAAACATAATGTCGGATCCGGTCATTGGTACAGACAAAATGAATCGCAAGTACGCCAGTGGTGACGTCACGCGACCTACTGACAAGTTAACCAACACCACAGCGTACTTCTACAGAGCCCTGATATTCACAACTCTAGGCGTGGACGACATTCAGGGTCTGATCGCAGCGGAGTTGAGACGTCCTGGAACTGTACCCGATCCATTGTGCCCCATGGTACTGTATTTAAGTGTAAATTTTAAGTAATTTGTTAGATTATTATAAACAGTGTATCGCACTCAGTGTATTTTCATTGCACGAAACCCATCTTCAGCACACATGATGTACGAACCCAACGATATAAATTCTGTCAACCCGACACACACATAATGTATGGGCTGATAAACACATTACCCTCCTCACTCGGTTAAAAAGAAAGCCTTTACAAAATTAATAAAACAGTTTGTTATTAATCACATTCCATAAGTAAAATATTTATGCAACAACCCCACATTCAAGAAAATAAAAGACAAGATATATTTTTAAACTTACAACAAAATTATGTACTTTATTATTTTCTTTACATCCATTCATAGTAAAAATACATATCATATTTACTATAGACTATAGCTGTGCCCCGTGGCCTTCGTCCGCGAGAAATTAATATAAAAATAAGTTAGCTGTTACCCGCGACCTTTTCTCACATGGCATTATTATAAAATATTACATCCAGGTCCAGTCGTTTCGGAGAGTAGCCAGAACAGACAGAAAGACAGTCAATTTTTTTGTTCTATGTACTGTAAGTATATCCTTTCTTGCATTCAGTAAAAACAGACAAATTATATTTATTTGTATAGATATATCCCATTTTACACCCATGGGTTTTGTTTGACATAGACTATAGAATGCAGCTGCTATGTTGGTGTATAAATATAATAAATTATACACACATGAAGAATTAAAGTAACTTCTCACATTTACACTCGTTTTACATGCTTTACGTTCTTCTATTAGGAAACGTTTTACAAAAAATAACTACTTTTAAAGTAAATAAATAATAATATGAATATTTACTTTAAAAAGTAGGTTACAAAAATAATAGAGGAGCATAATTATTATTAGATATAATAATTAAAAACAATAGATACATGGACGCACGTCATGTGACTGTTACGTAATTGTAATAAGGCATAAATTAGAATCATTGATGTGCGTTCGCGAAATGCAACACCTGTGTTTGATGAGAATTTAAATTATATTATTCAGCAGAGTTAGAGAAAATAATTTTGCTTATGGCTGCATACAGCCAATGTTATACAGTAGAAGTTTCGAAGAGGTATAAAAATCAACATAACAAAAGTGTTTTAAATGCTTTAAGAATAAACCTGATGATATTGGACGTAACAATTCTTAAATACTAGTTACACTTTTCAAATGTTTATTGCTCAGCACAGTACATTTTATACATTTCCAGATGTCAAGTGAATGCGCAGTCCACTGTGTTCTACCAATTCAGGTATGCAAAACTTCTAATATTATAAACGCGAAAGTTTGTAAGGATGTATGGATGTATGCTTTATCTTTCATGCAAAAATACTGAATGGATTTTGATGAAACTGTACAAAAAAGCTTACACATTATAATGACACATATGCTATAATTTATAAAGATATATAGTGTGAATTATCCAAAATATAACGATAAGTGACAAGTAAGTAGGAACAAATCTGCCATCTGCGAACTATTCTGGCGTGCGCCAGAAAAACCGTTGGAGTTACACGTATATAATGTATAATGGAAATGTTTATATTAAATAGTCGTACAAAAAAGCCCGCGACGGCGTATGTTGATATGTCTAAGCCATTACCACCAAAATAGTGAACCATAATTGCAATAAAAATTGATAATTTATTTCTAACGCACATTTGGTAGCAACAAATTGATCCTTATATCAAAAATCAAAATAAGTTTTATCGCATCTGGTATTTAAAGTAGATAAACTTTGTCTTTTACACTACATCATTTGGACAAATATTTGAATAGTTATGACGATAAACAACCGAGTGCGCGATGGTGCGGTCCGGCGGCGGGCGAATAGGACGGGCGCGCGGGTGGTCGGACGACTGCGGGTGGGGTGGGGGAAGAGGTCGCTCATCGCTGAGTGCGCGACCCGAACGCGTACTTTACCCCAGCAGGAAAGTAGCTCCTAGAGTGATATGAGCGGAACGAATGGTTAGTGTATAACCTCCTGTGGATGTGCACCACATAAAAAAATTGTGCGCTTTGTCGTTTTGGAAAAAAGCACTTCCTGCTGGAGTAACGTTTTTCTAGCAGGAAAATTCTAAACGAATGATCGGAGAGAGAAATTTTTTGCATGGCCAGAGAGCTTATATTTATGTATAAAAGTCCACCGAAAATAAATTTTGTGCGCCTTCAGGTTTTCGAGATATTGCATTTCCTGCTGGAGTAACGTTTTGCAGAATCCTGTACCGCTAAAACCATAGCATGTGCGCCTGTAAAATAAACAAACATATTTGCGCTCTTTGCTTGTGCGTGTTTGTGACAGAATTAAATTTAAGAAAATATTTATAATTATATATATTTTCAAGTAATCGCGATTCGCGAGCAATGGAGCGCAGACATGGTCACTAACCAACCATCAAAAGTCCGCACTCGAGGTCTGCCAGCGAGCAATGGAGCGCAATATCCTTGGAGTTAAACTTACTGATCGTAGATAAGGAACTCGATACTGCGTTCTAAAACTCAAATTGCCGATGAAGGTCACACAGCTGTCAAAGTAAAATGGAACTGGGCTGGTCACATCTGTCGCATGCTGTCGCGGAGGAGCTATGGGCTAAAGTAACCACACAATGGGTCCCAAACAGCAGCAAACGGCAACGCGGCAGGCCCAGAAGGTGATGGCGTGACGAACTCGACTCTTTCCACAAGGATTAGCATATAACAGCACAGGATAGGGATAAGTGGAAGGAGGGAAGGGAGAGAAGTTATTTTCTGATATTCACTATGTGTGCGGCAACATGTATTGCCGGTAAAATACCGGGAATATTATTCAATTATCAATGGGGTATCAATTTTTATTTTAGGCATCTTATGTAACACAAATCCGAAAACCAAATCTTTCTATCTCATCTAGATCCTTAGTAGTACATAGTTTCCGTACTTGATTTATAATTAAGCAACATTCCCAAATATTTTCACTTCCGGCAATATTGCCACCAATATTCCCACTTCGGGCAATATTGCTGGCAACGGCACATCTCTAGGCACAACACGTTTGAACCGGTTAGTTAATAAAGTAAAGAAGGTCATCAATATGTACGAATCCGTCGCTTTTTTATAGTCATTTGAATTTGGTCGGGGTTTACATGTTTAGTTTTTTTTTTATATTTACTTAATGCGAATCATTCCAAGCTGAATATTTTCACTATCTTTTTTTGACTAAATACACTAACGTTTGTTTTACACCTACACATCTGGGGTTGAGCCGGTTTCTTTTATTTTGCCTTCAAAGTTATGACACCATCGTTTTGACTTTTAGCAATATAATGCATGCATTGTACACTTTTGAAACTTTTTATGGTTATCATAAGCGTCAAGAAGGACCGAATACAGTTTTCAGCCAGCTTATACGTTTTCTCATTTAGGCGCTACAATATTTTTCGGGTTTTCAAAAAACTGCGATTACTTGAAAATTATAAATATTTTGTTAAATTTAATTCTGTCACAAACACGCACAAACAAAGAGCTACTCGTGTATGTTTGGTTTTAGCGGTATAGGATTCTGCAAAACATTACTCCAGCAGGAAATGCAATATCTCGAAAACCTGAACGCCCACAAAACTTATTTTCGGTGCACTTTCATACATAAATATAAGCTCTCTGGCCATGCACAAATTTTCTCTCTCCGATCATTCGTTTAGAATTTTCCTGCTAGAAAAACGTTACTCCAGCAGGATGTGTTTTTTTCCAAAACGACAAAGCGCACAAATTTTTTATGTGGTGCACATCCACAGGAGGTTGTACACTAACCATTCGTTCCACTCATATCACTCTAGGAGCTACTTTCCTGCTGGGGTAACGTACACGACCCGAACGCGGGCAAACGCCTGAGGGCAGACGAAACCCCAACGTGCAACATCACTAAGAACAGTGCCCGCGGCGCCCTGTTGCAACAATGTAAGCTGATCGTGTCGGACGAGTGCACAAAACGCTTCATCGAGACGCTTGATCGCTGCGCTTGATTGCTGTCTACAAGACATTCAAAGCAATCGAAAGTTGATGGGTGTGTGGTAGTAGTGTTATTGGCAGGGGATTTCAGACAGACTTTACCTGTTATCGAGAGAGGCATTGCAGCAGACGAGATTAATGCATGTCTGAAATCATCATACGTGTGGACTAAAGTTGAAAAGCTTTATCTTACCACTATAATGCGAGTCCAGTTATCCAGCGGTGTCTAGTCAGGAACATAATATGCTCAAAAACTCCTATAAATTGGTGAAGGCCACCGACCAAGAAGGTATGGTTCTTTTCACACACCAATTTTGCCATGTCGTGGAGTCGGAGAACTCATTGATCAAGTTTTTCCGAGTCAGTAACAATATATTCTTGACGAAAATTGGTTCTGTGAAAGAACCATACTGGCATCAAAAAATTAGACTTGCGAAAATAAATAAGAAAATTTTGGACGAAATAACCAGCGAAACATCAGTCAACTCCATCAACACAATTATGTCATCCGATGACGCTACGAGCTACTCCGTGGAGTACCTAATCTTTTTGGAGTTAACTGGGGTGCCATCACATAAGTTGGAACTAAAAGTAGGTGTACTCGTTTTGTTAATTCGTAACTTAGATGCGCCAAGATTATGCAACAGTACTCGGTTGCGAGTCACCGAACTAGGAAGGCATATTGTTAAGGCCACAATCTTAACTGGAGAAGCCAAGGGAGACAATGTTCTTTTCTTATACCATGTATCCCAATAACTTACCATTTAATTTTAAACGCCTGCAGCAGTTCCCATTAAAAGTAGCATTTTGAATGACTATCAACAAATCGCAGGGTCACACCTTAAAGGTAGCAGGCATTCATTTGGGCAAGCCATGAAGCCTTCTCCAGAAACAACCAACCGTGCACCTTTTTGTCGACGTTTTTTAAGTGCACATCTGGGCCTTGGTATGTGACTACTTGTGTTATTGTTTTTAAGTGAAGAACAAAAATGCAAAATGTGACTTTTTAGTGAACGATTTGTGTATTAAACTAATTTAAGACAATAGAAATGTGAAAGCGACTCTTCCATCATGGAGACGGACTTATTAGTTAGTAGTGAAATAATTAAATTAGATCATCAAGTAACCTACGAAATAGTGAGAGAACTGTCAACAAATGATGACGGAACTTTTACCGTGCAGTGCCACCAGTGTAACCATAAGAATTTTATCAAAAACTTTTTAGAATGGACTAATGGACAATCTAAAATAAAATCAATGAAATGCAAAAAGTGCACCAGAACCAGCGTAATAAAGATTTGTATGTTTGTGAACCATCGTCACATAAACGGCAAGTTTATACCGGACCTTTATTATAAAATCTACTCGTGTATAAACACGGTAGCAAGAAGCGTGTCCCATAACTGTGAGGAATGCAAAAAACAAAGATATATTAAAGCGATACCGCAAACTGAGTTCACATCTCAAGAGGAATACGTATGTAACTGTTTAAAAATAAACAAAGTTCAAATAAAACCTAACGAACTAAGCCTAACAACTAAGAAAAATACTACTCAGAAACAAACTAAAGTTCCTACTCCACCTAAAGCGATACCAGATGCAATACTGGCTCAAAATCGGTTTGCTGCGCTTCAACCCAGCTCGAACCAAGAAATAAGTGGCATGATCGTGCTGTCTCGCTCACACTCAGTTTCATCGGTAAGCGACCATCAACCGAGATCGCGAAGCCAGTCATTGAAGCGCCCTCACCCGTACGAAGGAGAAGGCGTATCCCAAGCAAAAAGAGTTACAAGGCGAACGGAAACGCACCAAAGTTCATCTAAACAATCGGTATCAACCTTGAAAAATAAACCAACCAGGAATGGTACACATGTACCACCAATTTTAATCACAGACGTGACCTATAAATATAAAGATAATAGGGATACGAAAAAGTTGTTGAGTGACCAACTTGTGAGGGACTTAACAAAAATAATAGACAAGTACCACGGCCGTATTATCAGAAATGAGAGAAGCAAAAATATTCTCATCACACTCACCGATTTAGAGAAGAGAGCGAAGGCAATAGAAGACATCAAGAGCTACAAACCAGACCTTGTGTTCATAGCACCAAAACCTAAGGCTGAACAAATAAAAACAACAAAAATTATAATTAGAAATATGGGACACGACTACCCAGTCGAAGACCAAAAAGACGAGATGGAAAAGTGCATAGGCATTCGCCCTCTCAACATGAAAAAGATAACGAGCGACGTACAACTGTGTATATTCAGTGGCGACTTCTCATACAATGAGCTAGCTGAACGAATGAAAAATACGACAGAATCGTTTTACTGTGCACACAAGCTAAGACCTGAAAGATACAAAGTAGGGTCAGATAGGGTGCTTCAATGCAAAAATTGCTTTAAATTCAATCACGCAACAAGTGCATGTCACGCCCCTAAAAGAGAACCAACCATACTGATTAAAAACAATCAGAATGAATCAGTGAGTGTCTGCTCAAACTGCAAAGACGTGCAGCCAGAGCAACACACCGCAACACAGAGGAAATGCCCATTCTTTAAAAAAGCAATAGAGCGACAAAAGAAAAATGCTGAAAAAGCGGAAGAGAAACGAAATAATGTCTCATCTGCACCTAAACCAACAAATAGAAAATCGAGATCTCCGGTTCGCAGATCGGCTGTTGACAAGGACATATCGTATGTACAGGTAGCGAAAAACTTAAACGACAATAATGAAAGCGAACAGAGCCAACCATGCAAAAAATTAACAAAGGAAGAAAAAATTACAATATTCGATAAAACTATGGAAAGGTTTATAAAACTAATGAAAGAACTTAGAGATATTCTACTCGAATAAAGGCAGCAAGAAACATATGAAAATCTTGCACATCAACGCGCAGGGTGTCAGAAAAAAGTTCACAGAAATAAAACAGTTGATTCATAAATACCATATAGATATTGCCATCATAAATGAAGCAAAAATTAACCTGGATAATCAAAAATTCAACATTCTTAATTACGACTAGATATATGAACAGAAAGCCAACCATCTAGGTACTATTATATATATCAAAAGCGGCATAAGGTGGGCTCAAACTAGACTTATCAACTCCTTTAATGACGACGAGAGAAACATTGAAGGGTGCAGTATTCGAGTTTTCACCAATCATATAACAGGAGAATACATCACAATTAAAGGCATCTATGTCCCAATACCGAATCAAAATGAACTATCTGATGAATTCGAACAATTACTTAGAGAAGAGAGTGCCATAATCATAGGAGACATGAACCTTAGGATGAAACTACTCGGCCACCCAAATGATGGGGGCCTTGGAATTCTATTACGAGATATACATGATATCAATGGAGACTGTAGAATCATACATTCTGGTCAGCCATCAAGACCGACTAGCATGGGCAATAAGCATATACTAGATATAGCAATAACAACATATGACCACTCAGACTTGGATATAAAATTGTGCAAACAAATAGAATCTATAGGTTCAGACCATATGCCTTGGTTAACCACAATCAACCTGGAAAACGATTACGAGATACAACTCAGTCGTAACCTGAAAGATATTAAATCAGACCTGAAAAAACGAGACGAGTTTGAACAATCTCTAGCAACTAAAATAGATCCATGCGTTAAAATAGAAACAGATGCAGACTGCGATGAAATCATCATGAAGCTGGAAACAGCCATAGTACAAACGCTGGATGAATTCGCACCACTCAAACAAACCAATCTCAGAGAAAATCTTCCCGAATACATTCAAAAGTTGATCGTAAAGAGAAACAAGGCTAAAAATATAGCATGGTGTCTAAGATTCACAAACAGATACAACGAACTAAAGAGAGAACATAACAGTCTTAAACGTTATCTAGCTAAGAAAATTGCAGAATACAGAGAAGAAAGTTGGAATAAAGTTTTAGAAAATAAGACAGATAACAGAAGAAAAATGTGGAGTATACAAAGAGCCATGAAAAGACCAACTCAAAGACTCCCCCGTATAGAAAATTGTAACACAGAATTGGAAATCATAGATAATCTAGTAAACACCGCAATCATTCACGTATCTGACATCGCTCGTGAAGACGAAAATACAGAAAAATATACACCTTTCAATCCATTAGAAGCTACCTCACATGCTGAGTTAAAAGTAGCCCTTCGAAAGTTCAAAAATCAGAAAGCACCGGGCCCTGACGGAATAAGAGCAGACGTTCTAAAATTGGGAGGCGACACGATAATAACCATATTCAAGCGAATTATGGATTATATTATTAACACGGGATACTTCCCTAAGAGATGGAAAGAAAGCATCTGCATTTTCTTGCATAAACCAGGGAAAGACTACACACAACTCAAGTCTTACAGACCCATAAGCCTTCTTAATATCATGGGCAAATGGGCCGAACGCATTATTCTCTCGAGAATAAATACGGAAATTAACGAACTGATTCCTGAACACCAACACGGTTTCGTTCGTCAAAGAGGCACAGGAACACAAATATTGAGAACTGGCAAATACATCTCTGACGCCCTGGAGAAAGGACACAGTGTGGCAATGATATCAACTGACCTTAGCAAGGCATTTGACTCCATAAATCATAAAGGCCTTATAAAGAAAATGTACGAAGCGGGAGCACGTAACAACATTATAAAGATAATAGAAAATTACCTGGCGAAAAGATCCACCAAAGGCAGGTTTAGAACAACGACAGGAACAGAAAAAGACGTACCACACGGCGTTCCACAGGGATCTATCCTTGGACCCGTACTTTTCAATTTATATGTTGCCGACATACCGAAACCACGAATTGCTGGTCAGATGCTCTCTCAATACGCAGATGATCTATGTATTCTCAACGCAGCGGAAAAGCCAGATCATGCCACAAGACGTGCAGAATGGGCTGCGGAGGAAGTCATCGACTACTACAAGAGATGGGGCCTCCAATGTAACGTAGATAAGACGGAGTGTATAATGTTTTCTCACAAAAGACCCAGGCGAGGGAACATAAACAGCGGATACAGAAATTACATCCAATTAAAAAATGAACGGATTGAATATAAGAACCAAGTAAAATACCTCGGTGTTGTATTTGATAAAAGACTTTCAATGAATAAACACACAAAAGAAAGAGTAGAAAAGTTAAAACGAGTAAGAGGTGCCCTAAACTCCATCATAGGGTACCGATCCAAAGTGAACATTGAAACGAAATTGCTCATCATACAGACATGCCTCCTGCCGGTACTCGATTATGGAGTCATCCAACTTCTACCGAGATACAGCAAGAGCAACCTGACGCAACTGGAAAGACAGTATAGGATGGCGCTAAAAGCTGCAGGTGACTTCCCACGTCGCACTGAAACCAAAACCCTTTGGGAAATGCTTGGACAAGACCCATGGCATCTCAGAGCACACGACCTCCATTACGATATGATTGAAAAATTAACATCACTAACGATTACCGGCCTAGAAGAGCCCGGTCCCGCCTACACGAAATATGGTCAATTCAACCCGTTCCTTTTCTCTAATAGAATAGGTGATATAGAATATTTAAATAAATCCGAGAGAGGCAAACCGCTCCACAAGAGAACGGCCCTCCCCCGTCAGCATAGGCTTTGACTTGCAGAGTCACTCCTATTTTATAAGTAATTTCAGGTTTAGGACCTGATGGGATCTTAAATCCAAAACTTCTCACACTTGCTTTATATAATTCAAATGTGTGTGAAAAGAATTACATAATAGGTTGCAAAAGATCCCCTCCCGGACAAACTGCGCCAGATAAAATACTCCGAATCTCCGAATGCACTTGTTAAATGCTGATTTGTAAGTGACATGTAAGCTTTCTTTTTTTTTTCTTAACCAATGAAATAAATAAGTATTCTATTCTATTCTATTCTATTCTATTGGTATGTGAAATAAAATATTTTGATTTTGAATACTTAGTTCCAATTGACAACTCCTTCCCTTCCACACTACTAAACCGCACTACTGGTAGTGTCGTGGGTATTTTTTTTCCCTTCTGCACTACTGGTCCAGTGGTATTACATACATTACACAATTTCGAACACTTTTAACTGGATTATGATTTTTAATTTGTTGGATTTATCGCCGTCCTGAATAGCAGAATAATATAAAAAACATTGAAAAATTTACGAAAAAATAAAATACTTTCTATTATTATCACAATTTTTCATCATCACGCGGGTGAAACTGCGGGCAGCTAGTTTATCATAATTTCATAAATTCCAATTAACACCATAAACAATATTAAAAATAAATTGGAATTAATACCTTATACCTACAATGTCATACATTAAAATTAATATATTCTAAAATGTCATAAATTCAAATTAATACGTTATAAAATCTCATAAATTGAAAAAAAACATAGTATACAATGAATTCAAAAATAATAACTTGTACAGACGCCAGCAAGTCAACCTACCCAAAACTGTCAGATTTTCCCAATCAACCTTTTAATGTTTCTGAGATAAAGTTGAAAATATATTAAACAAAATTGACAGATTGTAGTAGCTTGATGGGCCGGTGACCGCATGCCGGTGTTCATGGATGACTATGTGATATTTCCATAAAGTATTGTTTGTTATACTTACTTAATGTTTAATCTATATTTTACTTTTGTTCATGTTTCTCAACCAGATAGCATTAAGTTCATGAATTTCTTTATCATTGGCTTTCAACAGTTCCCCTCTCACAGCATCCCTCAAGAGCTTTTTAGTGGCTGTGACACAGTTGTTGGGAAGCTTGGATACCTCCACTATTTTATCCCAAACCTTACTTTGAAGCTCCTTAGGTTTGTAAATGTAATTCACAAAGCCATACTCCAGTGCTTCTGCGGCTGACATCCTGTAGTTACATAGTAACATTTCTAGGGCCTGGAATTTGAAACAAAATGTTACTAAGTAGGTGTGAGATAGTGGAAAAAAATAATGTGGACCCTAATTTACAACTGACCATGGTAGGGGAGATTATTATAATGATGTTCAGGTGTGAGATATTAATGTGACAAAAGTACAGGCTGTAGTGTAAATTATCACAAAATAATGATTTTGATCTAAATATTTGTGTCACCTTTTTGTCTCCAAGGATTCTTGGAAATGTAAAAGTCGAACACCCTTCAGCTACAAGGCCCAGCTTTGAGAATGGAGTGTAGAAGTATGACTGAAACAGCGAAATTATTAAAAACTGCTCAAAGGTATCTCTATCTCCTATCAAGAACATTTTGTTGATTAAACTTACATTCTCTGATGCAAAGACTAGGTCACACAATGGTAAAGTGGTGGCAGCAATGCCAATTGCTGGTCCATTTACAATCGCAACCAATAATTTTGGAAACATTATAAAGGCATTGATGTAGTCTTTGAGAATACTCAAGTGGTTAGCTGTACTTGAGTCTGTTAGAGTGGAGAAATCATTCCCACTGCTGTAAAAATCTCCAGTACCCGTGAGTACCATCACAGAAATATTATCATCATTAGCTGCATCATTCAGTATGCTTATCACTCGCTTGTACATCACACCGTCTATGGCATTTTTCTTGTTAGGCTTATTGTATTGAACAATTTTAATACCACCTTGGTGAGTTTCAATAATAGTCTTATCCATCTTGATGGTTAGTTCAAAGTCCTATGTATCCAAAGTCTACTGTATCTGTGTTCAAAGTCTAAACGGTTATATTTTTAATTTTATCAAAACTTTCTACCAAAGCTAATCTGATGTATAATTTTAATTTGAATGTTCTTTGGTTTCGTGGCCATTTAACAATCCAATTGTTCTGAAACTTATATAGTTATATGTGATCCGCAGTTAATTTTATTTTTCAAATAACTAACTTTTATTTAATTTACAAAAAATGCAAAGCAAGCATGCTAAGCTCTGTATGTGTATGATGATCAGTGTTCTGTGTTGTCACTTGTCAGGGCCCTTGAGTTTGAGTCGTAAGTTACGTTTCGTTTCCTGAAATGTTACATTTTTACTGCAAAAGTTACATTATTGTTTGTTTTTATTTTACGTTTTTTTGGGGTATGAGGTCGGAGGCAAATTGATGTCAGCAAAATGGTGGAATATAATGGTATCTATGATGTCTAATGTAGTATTTAATCTTATGATGAAACAGACTCTGTTTAATTTGTTCGCAGCGCCATCTTCACCGTTGTTACTATGTATTCTAGCACCTAACTTATTCTATTACTTTGAACCAAAACTACGAGGTAATGTAACGGTAAGTTTTACACTGAACTAACTACTAATATTCGATATGCATAGAACCCTCTTAAGGTGGAAGCGAGCGGGTTGGCCGCGAAATTCAAATTTTCTTACGTTTTTTTAATTTGGAGGGCAGTGTCAGGTTGTATGTTGATGAAAAATTAGTATTTTCTGAAATAAAAACTCTTTGCTAAGATTTTAAAAAAGTACCGTTCGTTTTTGACGGAGCATCTTGATAAACCGTGCGTTTTACTTTACATTATCGCACAAGTACGTATTGAGATACAATACGATATTGAAATTAGTGAAATAAGAGACCCTTTACGAAATGTGTTATAAAATTATAAATGGTTATACCGACGCCTCGGAATAACATGCGGAGCTGTATCAATTCTTTGTTCCAAATAATTATATCTCTGGAAAGCATAAATTGTTTAATGTCACATTTTGTCCCACTGTAGCTCAATCCACCTCCCCTATACCACGTATGCTTACGATACCCAACGCGCTCATGAAGACCAACCCTGGATTGGACTTGTTTGCTGATGAATGGAAGACGATGTTAGAATGTTTGTGGTTTTTTTGGAGTTTACTCCTTTTAAGAAACGATTTGAGTTATAAGGCCCGGTACGGAAATTTTATGAGTAAAATCAAGTGTAACATGAAAAGTTGAGGCGTTACGTAGAAAGAGACAAACATATATATCTGTAGGATTGAACGTGTAAAAGAATGAGATGGAAGACATTACACAGCGTATCTCATTCTCGGGGTCTCCTCTTTGCGCTATACTTCGTAGTCTCACTGTATTATTATTATTATTTATATTATTTTGTAACATACTTTATGTAATACGCTTTATTTGAAGTAATATAAATAATCCGAATAATTATTACAGATATAATATGTTTGTTTCTCTTATCATTTTAGCAGATGCGTTCATTTACCCTTTTTTTCTAATCAATTGAACTCCAATCGTGCGTAGTAGCTGACACACACACATTTTTTTTTGTGAGAAGACCGAGTAAAAGGACTATTTAATTTAGTGTTAATGGCTTATGCTGTACTATAAATGTATACACAAAATCAAACGAGGATACGTTTCATTTTGTCAAGGCGCGTTCCATTCAGAGCCATCTCTGAGTGTGATATAATGGAGCGAAATACTTTTTAGACGCGCCAGTTTTAGAGGCGTTCAATTTTGATGCGTTCGTAAACTGTTACAATAAATATCTTGTATTACAAACCTTGTCGTATTTCAAATCGTTGTTCTCAAAAGTTACGAAAATTGCCTTTTTGAAAATTACTTACACGTTACGCGAGGGGCACGTCAAAACTTATCCCGAATTGCCGTGAGAGCGACCATCAGCGATACCACGATCGACTGATCGATTTCACCTTTTGATAACACTGTCCTTATAGTTACGATTAAATGGTTATAAATTTTATTATCTGTACTGGTATCCGTAATTGACAGTGACAGTATTATCATTTCGGCCAAACGTCAAGTGATGAAATGAAAATGATAAGGGCTGACATATTTGACCTAGTCTAGCCCTCTGCAGACTATATACGAATAGGAATGCATAAATTGCTTAGTCAAATTCTTAAAATTAACAGCTTGCATTGTTCAAAACTATACGGTAAAGTTATAGTGCCTCACACAAATAGAAATTTGAGTACAAGTGGCACCATGTTTAAGTCAGCGGTATTCAATCTTCAAGAAGCATCGAAAGATCAAGTTCAAGAGTTCTTAGACTCTTTCGATACAGTTTTAACTGATTGTGATGGTAAGATATATCTTAAATAATTTATTACAATTTTGCATAATTATGATCTGTCTCAGCTTCCTGTAAATTTCCGTCCAAACGTATGTTCGGAAAAGGTAAATTGGCTATTTTCGTGAGAAACGTGTAGGTGGTGCTTAGAATGCACAGAGTTTAGGATAAGAGAGTCTTTCAATCAACTAGGTCTATAATGCATTCCATTGTAAGTCTGTAATGATGGCTTGTTTATCTTGTAATCAATCATTATTGTTTTAGGTGTGCTGTGGATCGATAACAATGCTATCGCCGGTGCCGCGGACGCAGTTAACTATTTCAGAAAGTTAGGAAAGAAAATATTTTATGTGACAAACAATTCAACAAAAATCCGGAGTGAGTTTGCTGCCAAAGCTACTCAACTGGGCTTTATTGCTAGTCAGGTAAGGTTTTCAATTTATAGAAAGATTAATAAAATTTAACATTTAAATTAAAATGAAATATTACTCTTGCTCATAACCGGCATGTCCTCATCATCTGCCTAGCCTTTTCCCAACTATGTTGGGGTCGGCTTCCAGTCTAACCGGATGCAGCTGAATACCAGTATTTTACATGTATAGTATTTTACATAACCGGCATGTCCTAGAACCAAAAATTCGGAGACATGTGACATCTACCATTCCGCACTGGGCTCGCGTGTTGGATTATAGCCCATTCCCTCTCATAGAGAGGAGGCCTGTGTCCCAGCAGTGGGAACATTATAGGCTGATGATGATGATAAGCTCTATTATCATCAGAGGATACAACAACAAATATGTTGAAAATTATATCTACCTAGGAAACCAAGTGTCATTCTCCAAGACGAAGATGGATGAAGAAATAAAATTGCTCGCCTTGGTGATGACAGATGGACTGTCCAAACCACGAGATGGACAGGACCACCTGGCAAAAGAAAGGTCGGGAGACCCTTTAAAAGATAGGCCGATGATATAGCACAGACTGCTGGCTCAAATTGGCTATACCTTGCCATGAACCGAGAGAAGTGGATAAAGATGGAGGAGGCCTTTACTCGTAATGGGGCTACATCTCCAACTATGAATATAAACTAACACTACTAACTAGGATAAGTTAAAGACTAACACAATTAACATTTAATTATTATTAAGTACCTAGTGTCAAGTGTGTTAAAAAATTGAGAGAAATAAAAGGCTTTTTTATTTTTATTTATTTTATTATAAGCTCTATTTCTTTCACTTTTGCTGAGATATAAATGGGTTAAGTAGAGACCCCGGAACAAAGTACAACTCAGTCAGGTAGATGGAGAGCCACATGAGTGTATGTTCTTAAAAGGGGCCAAACGTCTGTTAAACAAACTCTTCTGTGTTTTATTAAATTAAACAATTGTTAACTTTTGAGCGTCACTATCAGATATAGCCGACAAATTAAAGTGTGCCCAACATGCCACCGTCAGCTAAAGCCGGCAACCTTTGTAACACTGTTTAATTATAGTATTATAATACGAAAAAGTGTCAAATAAAATAAAATAATGATATTATGAGTCTTATTTTATTTAAAAAATATTGGACGATTAATTGATTATGGATAAATCCCTATTATTTTTGGAGGTATGTGTGAATCACTGAATTTGTGGCTTGGTGTGGGAAGAGACACTAATACATTTACACTCTAGACTCCAAAAGGTTAAGGGTGCTTTTCCACCAGAGATGTGCTATGATACGTTGCTATGGATGCGTTTGATATCCACCAATCTTATTCATTGGTGCACATAGCGTAGCACTTTTTTATATGGAAGGATGCGTGCTATGGATGCGTGCTAGGGATGGCCGCGAGTGGTGTCGCTATGTGCGCCCTCACCGCTGCCCTACTATCGATACATCGTATAGCTTGAGCTGCGCCTCTTCCTCGCGCAGCCGGTTTGCGGCGGCGCATCTTCATAGCACATCTTACTCTCACCGCTACATAGCTTAGTATCAGTGGACACGGTCATATAGTTTCACAGCTTAGCTATTACATCCTCGCAGCATAGCTGCATAGCACATCTCTGGTAGAAAAGCACCCTTATGCTGTCTACTGCACCTGCTATAAGGAAGAAGAGGAAGATTAGCGAAATTATAGATGTATTGTGTGAGGAATGATATATAACAAAGGAAGTGAACACTAGCATGACAATTGAAAGGGGGGATTAGAAGAAGCAAACATGTTGCCCTTACCAAAACTAACTTGGACAAGAGCAGGAAGATGATGAGTATGAATTTCTAAGGTTTGAAAGCATTGTTTTATTGCAGGAAGAAATCCTCTCGACTGCATATTTAGTAGCTCATTACCTGAAAGGCATTGGGTTCACCAAGAAGGTGTATTTATTGGGATCCAATGGCATCGGAGAAGAATTGAAAGCAGTTGGTATTAGACATATTGGTGTTGGGGTGAGTGAACTATTCAAACATATAATTCTAACGCTGTTTTAAACTTTCACAAATATATGTATTTATTAAAAAAACACGGAAGATAATAATAATAATACCATTTTGCAAAGTGGATATAGAAATACATGAAACAGAACACCACCACAAGTATCTTTACATGATACTACAGGGCTTCTGTTTATGTATAAATACATATTATGGGTTACTTAAGGGCCTCCGCTCGATCCTTGCTCGGCGAGCCAGCCCGCGCCGCTAAACCTGTAGCTTTAAATTCCCCAAATCATAAATCAAACATTTAACTGTACATCTAATTTGTAAGCCCTGACTGGGTGCAAGCGCGGATCCAGCTCTCAAAATAGGTTGTGGGCACGGCCTTAAAATCGGCAAAATGACGTTGAACAAAAGTGGAGTGACGTTGGAGTGATCGGTGGTAGTTTAATGATGAATTTCACAAGAAGAAACTAATAATACTGCAAGATCAAGTGCAGCGTGCTCGATTTTTTTTGCACTCGCCTCTGGTATGTTAGATTTAGATTTTCAGAATAATCAACAGACTTTAGAATTCAGAAGCGGGTGCAGCGATCCGATTTGGACTTTATTTATACCATTTAAATAGGCATTATTGAAATTAATTTGTCGACTTTGTCAAGAAAAGCCCCAGAGCCATGAACACTGTAGGAGGCGAGCGAAATTTTTTGGCCTTACTTTGCCGACTTATGCATAACAGTTTCAAAATGAATAAGTAAATTGGACTCTAGAATGCAAGAGCGAGCGAAAGAAGCTTGAAAAACTTAACGGTCCGCCTCGGATTTGTATAGATTTTATTTTTACCATTCATACAGGTAATATTGTCGACATAATTACTTAATTACGCATAAAAGTTTCTGAACAGCAAAAGAGACTAACGTGCGAGAGTAGCGAGCTTCAAAACTAAGCAGCCCACTTCGGATAGGTTAGATTTACTTTTGACCACTAAGCAATACATATTAGAGAAGAAGCTACTTGAATATGAGGCGGCAGGCTAGAAAATAAATAGTGCTTTTATCAACAAGTTAAGGCTGGCAGTTCTCGCCGCCCCACAGCCTTCTTGGCCTAAGGGTAGAGAAATACACCATTGCTTCTATGTATCTATAGTGTAAAGGTCCACGCAGGTAAAACCGTCGGACGAACACTACTAATAAATGAATAATAAGCCTGTAAAATGTTAACCTGTTTCATCACGAAAAGTACAAAAGTGCGTTTGTTAGAATGCATATCACACATTTAAACTCTAAACTATTCCACCGATTATGGTGAATCTTTAAAAAAATATGCCTGTAATGAAAATGGTCTCTCCGTGGTGGCCACGCTGACCGTGCGAGTCACGTAAGAATATGTGAATGCTAAGGTAGACTAGGGTTATATTTTTTAAAATGGTATTAAGGCAACAGAACATCAGACTATCGATCTCAATTTGGTGCCTTAAATTCATTTGAGGTGCAGCAGTGTTGCAACCTTGTAGAGTCGAATTGCGAGTAGTAAAAAAAATCTTGAGGCCCTATACACACGGCGTATTTTCGGCACAGAACATGCTATCACGCTTTAAATGAGATTCAGTCATAGCCAGTAAACCTTAGCACACGTTAAGAGATTCAGTTGCGCCGTAAACGCGTCATCTGCGCGTATGGAATAAAACACCGTATGTACGCGTAGATGCGGTCATGCTGATACGATGCGAACGCGCTTCTCGCGCACTTTTGTATCGTTTCCTACGTGTATTTGAATTGAATTATTTTTAAGGCGCCTTGAACGCTCGTTCGTTAAACGCCCATTGTAGACGCGTATAAGTACGCCGTTTGAACGCACTCTAAATATTTCACTACATCAATTAATTAAAATAATAGGAAGAGAAAACATTAGATATTTATATAGCATTCAAATAAAACCAGAACAAATTCTTTTACATTGCAGCCTGATCATGTGAAACCCGAGTTCAAATCAATGCAGCCATCAGAACTAGACCCAGAGGTTGGAGCCGTAGTTGTGGGCTTCGACGAACATGTCAGCTACCCAAAATTTATGAAGGCTGCCTCCTACCTTGCATCTGAAGAATGTTTGTTTATAGCCACAAATACTGATGAAAGGTTTCCTAAAGGTGGTTCCATTGTAGTGCCCGGTACTGGCACGTTGGTCAGAGCTGTTGAAACTTGTTCAGAGAGAAAAGCTCTGGTGCTTGGGAAGCCTCACAGCTATATGAGGAAGTATCTTGAATCTTGTGGACTGAATCCTGCAAGGACTCTGATGATTGGAGACAGGTATATTTTTTTTACTTTCTGTAGCATAATTGTTATTCTTGGACCACAGTATTAATGGTTGCAAGTGTATAACATGTTGGATAAAATCATTGAATAATGATGGAGCCATAAAAATTAAAGGCAATTTTCTCACGTAGCTAATTAAAGTCATGCCAACGCCGGCGCTATCGCAAGAATTTGCATGTAGCATTGTAGCACCTTCGAAGTGTAAACTAATAAGAACTCTATGTAATATAGACAAAGTTCAATATGTATTATTATAAAGCTTCACGACGGTTTTGCATGATTTCAGGTAGGCTCAAGCCTACCCTTGCAAATAAAATAACCTAGTTAATATGGTTTTATGCTGTTTCAGACGTAACACTGACATTGAGCTGGGTGTCCGCTGCGGCTTCCAGACACTGCTGGTCATGTCGGGCGTCACCAACACCAATGAGTTGGAGAAACTGCGCACGGACAAGACCCCTCCGCTACCGGATGTCGTCCTACCCAAGCTAGGCGACCTCCTCTCTCTTATACCATAGTTCAACACAAAGACAAAACTGTAGACAATTATAGTAGAATGTTCAAGGCATAATTAGGTCAATTCTAAAACAAGGGTAGTTATTCATAAGCAGCGTCCTCACACATGTATTATTAAGTTACAATATACTATTCAAAATAGAAAATGCATTATTTATGTACAATGCTTAACCAGTACAAGCTGATGAGATTTATATTTTATTATCTAGCTTAATTTAACTCATGTCGTTACCAGCGCGCTTACTGTGTTTTATTAATCTGTGATTTTTTTACTTAGCTATAGGTAAACTAATACCCGGTTTCTGAACGTAAATTATCATGTCAAGTGATGCGATTGGCTGTTGTTAGTTAATTTAACCAATCATACCGCGCGGTTGTTAATTTTGGTGTTGATTTTTGTACCAGAAACCGGACGTGAGCAGAGCAATATGCATGGGTCCCACCTACGCTGATCTATGTGCGTCTGTTATAAAGTACGTAGTATATAAGAACATCATAAATATCATTATCATCTAGTACACCTAAAATCCATCGCCTGCGGAATGTAACGTCACTTTAGCAGCACCTTAGCTTTTAGAGACCAAAACACCTATACTGTGTGTAAAAGTATATAACTCAACTCCCGAATTCTGCAATTATTTTCGGTTTAGTTTGTATAGCCTGCAATCCAAATCGGTTTAATTTTGACTTTTCTGGCTCTGTATTAATGTTTTAGGTATAGCTATCTCAACTAAGAGTGTATGTACGGGATCAGTTCTAACTGTCGATAATTCGTCTTGCCATTTATCGGATTATTCTCTCTAACTCCTCTAGAGTAAAAAGAAAAACATAACTAGTAAAATGTGGGTGTAGGTACTATAGGTATATCTCTGCCCAGCCCTTTGGGGAATACAGGTGCGATGTTATTTTATGTTCCTCCAGATTTATGCCCTACGATTGATTTTCTTGACCTTGACATGTAACTTGAGTCTGAGACTGACACTTCGCACGTTTCTCTATTCAAATAACTAAATGCTCCTTTCTATAATTTGTGAGCAGACATGTCTTGTAACTCTACTGCAACTTGCAAGTCGCATTACATGTCATTTTAATTCCAATTATCTAGATTGTCGCCGTAATTTTGTTTCAGTTCCGCATCATTTTCCTGCCCTTGTCCAGTTGTCCCATTCTATTTGGGGTCGCCGCAGCACGTTTTCTTCTACCATTCTCCTCTGTCAGACGTCACGACATCATTTACTCCTTTCTCTTTCATATCATTCCTTACAAAATCTATCCATCTTTTCTTTGGCCTTCCTCTCCCTCTCCATCCATCAACAGTCATGTCCATCACTATTTTAGTCATAGCTGGGCATTAACTCGTTAATCCGTTAATCGCGAATTAACGAAGTTAACATTTCGACTATCGGATAAACTTTCAAGCTAACTTTAAAAAATGTTAACGGACTCGTTAACTTCCGTTAAATTTCCAAGTCCGTTAATTGTTAATCCAGTACCTAATATTTACTAAGCACCGCGCCGCACCAAACCGCCACCGTCGTAAAAACACGTTCTGACAAGTAAGTTCGAGCCGGTCGAGGAGGTCGAGGAGGAGGAGGTCGACAATTGCGGCGCGGCGCGAGCGCGAGTGAAACGAAAGTAGGTATCTAGTTAAGTATTGTCGGTGCGTGTGAGTGAGAAAAAAACTTCCAGAACCGAAACCAACAGTTTTTATAAGCAGATCATTAGCGCAACTATATAGAAAATGCAATTTTAATCACATGTTAACGGATTAACGATTAACGTTAACTTGCGTTAAATCTTCCGAAACGTTAACACTTTAACGTTTAACGAAGTTAACTTTTTTAGTAACGGATTTGCGATTAACGAAGTTAATTATTTGTTTAACGGTGCCCAGCTATGCTTTTAGTCACATGCGTTTCATCCTTCCTCATTACATGTCCATACCAAAACAAACGACTTCCTTTCATTTTTTCTGTAACAGGCACCACTTTCAAACTTTCTCTAATATGTATACTCATTCCTTATTTTATCCATTCTTCTCACTCTACACGTCCATCTCAACATTCTCATCTCCGCCTCATGCAATCGTTTTTTATCCATCTTCTTCACAGCCCAGCATTCTGATCTATACAGTACGACAGGTCTAATCACAGGCTTGTTGACTTCTTGACTCGGTTCCTATCACCTTTTTATCTTGATTTTTGTATGCACTAACAGCATTAATTTCCCTACTGCAAATGTATAATATTAGCGTAAGGTATCTATATCATTATCTATAGGATATTTCAAGTTGTATGAAAATTAATACTATTTATTCATATAACGCATTAAACAGTAACTGCATCCTTAATTTATTTTTCCCCATTAATTTTCGTATTCCCAGTGACATTATAATATTATTTTATTTTCCATCCTAATGTTTTCCCTATCTTTGGGTAAGATAAAGATTGTGAAAACTTAACGAATATGAAGGGATCCTTCAATGCCTAACTGTAGAACAATAATATGTGAAGGGATTATTCTAATAATATTATGCAAGTAATTACTGTATCGGATATAACGAAAGTTAATTTATTAATAAGAAGTTTTATATTATTTAAAACGGCTTGGTTGACTCATCACTGTATGTGTTCATTCGTATACAGATAAATTAATATTTTATTACAGTTGTGGAATATATAATGTACAATGTTGCTTTTAATAAAATATTTACATCGTTCCTGTAAGTTTTATTGAGCTGACTAGGGATTAAGAAAGAAGTTCAAGCAGCTTAATTCGAACGGGCGGTGTTACAATCATACTGTTCAGTGTTCACTATGATTCTTACTACGTAGGTACATTCAGCAACGAAAGTTGAGGTAGATCAGAAGTAAGTAACAGTTATTTTATAAAACACTAGCGGACGTCACGCTTTCACCCGCGTAGTTCCCGTTCCCGTGGGAGTACGGGGATAAAATATAGCCTGTTACTCACTGATAATTGCTGAAAGAATTTTCAAATCAGTCCAGTAGTTTTTAAGATTATTCGTTACATACATAAATACAAATCTTTCCTCTTTAAAATATTAGTAAAATTCAGTCCAGTGATTCGAAATCCTGCTTCAACAATAACTTAATAGTCTGTATTATTTTGTTTATAAAATCTTATGATTTAAAAACACGTGCCTGCAGATATAAATTGCCAACTATGAATAGTACTATAAAACTAGGGTTGCTTACCGTTCTATAATAAACATAATATATTATATATAATATACATATAATATATAATATACATATAATATATTGTATTGTACTATATTTAGGGTCTACGTACTATATTTTTAACGCCGAAATCTAACAAACAAATCCTTCATTTAAAAAATATGAGTCTATTACATTAACTTTTGACTGATGGCATATGCATGTATCCGAGCTTACCTATCAAAAGTAAAAGATTGTAGTGAGTTTACTGACAAAACTACAGGTCAAAAATAGCCGCATATTAAAAAAAAAAATACTGAAAACAACTCACCAAAATTTAAAGTAATTTCATTCCTGCTCTCTATACGCGCCACTTCGGCATTCACAGGAAGGATATTAACGGTTATGAATTCGAAATGGCGAGAAAAAATAAAGCTTAATTATGACATTTTTATTTTAGACAAAAAAAAATGCAAGAAGGGCAATAAAATATAGTTTTTTTTTTTTTATAAAAATAACAAATTTGTTTACTTTTTGCTTTTTTCCATAAAATACAATATTTTTTTGAAGTGTACTATTTTTTTTATAGCTTATTTTGAAAAATACTATAAAGGGTGTAAACAGACTCTTCACGAAGCCGGAAGGCACTTGTTTTCCCCGTCATTGCGATCATTTTTTTGTTTTGAGTGCGTTACATTGAGCCCTAGTATAAAACGGGATTTTTCAGCCCAAAAAAAAAGTCGTTTCCCAGCACTACTTTTTGCGTAAAGTTACTTAGTTTGATGTTCATAATGCTTGGTTGCTGGCTTCGTGAAGAGTCTGTTTACACCCTGTATTTCGCCGAAACAAAATACTACTACGAGACTGCCTCGTTGGTCGAGTGGTCGCAAGCGCGACTGCTGAGCATGAGGTCCTGGGTTCGATTCCCAGGTCGGGCAAAGTGCTTTTGGGTTTTTCCGTCAGGAATTTCTCAGTAGCAGTCACGGAGTCTGGATTTGTGCCCGTTTGATGGCAATAGGCTCGCCCCCTATTACATGGGACTTAATAACTTACTGGCGAAATGTGGGTGTACTATAAGGTACCTCTGCCTAACCCTACGGGGAATACAGGCGTGATGTTATGTTATGTGTTACTATATTTCGCCCAAGAAATGTTGGCAACCCTATATAAACCACAAGATATCCGGCCCACAAATGAATTTGGGACAAGATAACTCTATGTGGTAACTGCGTACTATTAGGGATTATAAGATTGCGTTCGCTCGATTCATGGGGCGTATATCGGGCCGAAGCCATCGAGACGGCAGACGCGGTGCGTCGTCGGTACGTTGTGCAGCGCATGCGTAGTAGTGTATCGCAGTTCGCCGCGCATCTCTTAGCTTGTCAACATTCGGTCCCCTCTGTTTCGCGCCAGACCGCCAGTATCGGTGCAACCGCGATAGATACGTGCCGCCACGAATAGCGCTCGCTCTGCACACGCTAGTTCTTGTGATCTCATTTATTTCACTCATATCCTGAAACATTGATGTGAGTCCATATTTGTTTTTATTATTGATGTAATATCTTCTTATACTATAACAGTTTGTTACTGATAAGCATATAAAACGGGAACAGCCCGTAAGTGAAGATTTCCTCTCGGAAAGATGGAAAACCGAAAAATCCCTGCTAATTTTACGACGTTTATATGGACCTTATTTTATAGCGTCCTAGATATTTGCCAATCGATCGCCAATAGGGTTTGTATCTCGATCTACTTAGTTGTACTGACTAGGTTCAATGTCAACGAGAGTCCATCTCAGACTCCCCCCCCATTGTTTTAGGAAACAAAGAAAGCGTTAGGTGTGACATATTTCGGCTTTATTGAGGGGTGTTAAATCTATCCCCTTCCGCGTTTAACTTCTCCATCCATCTACTGGTTTGGACATAATATCTGTTTTATATCAATTTGTTTCAGTTTTCTTACACAATTTTCTGCTTAGGCCCTATTTTTAGCTTCACAATCGCGGAAATTTATTCAGCTTCATCCATCAATCAGAACTAAAAATATTTCCACGGCTCTTGCATCACATTCATAAATATTTGTATGTATGTAATATTAATACAGCTGCGATAACCGTAAATAAGTGATTAAACGTTCAAAAGTTTCCTGACGATAAACACTATCTGGAGTAGTATCGGCGCACTCAAAATTCATCGTGCAATTATGTGATAACAAGTTTTAGTCACGGTAGTTGGTATAACCTTCATCAACACTAAACAGCGCAAACTTTTTGATAATCACTCAATACGCTGCTAGTTTCCGTAACAAACATTGTCACAAGTGCGTGTTCAACACTATCTATACATCCATTTAAATCCATAGTCTGCTGGATTAACCAGGTGCCTGCCTGCGCACTTTTTCGAGTAATTGATTGTATTAATTGGCGATCTATTTCAGTAAGAAATAAACTTATTAATATAGATGATTAAATATTGTAAGTAGATAAATATAATTCTATATTGAATTATTATCCCTACTCCTTTCGATGACATCAACACACAAAATACCTACCTGTAAATACCTAAGTATTATTATTTATGTACGAAACTATATATGAAAAGATTTCTAAATGCAAATACCTAGCTCGGGCTACGGTCTACGCAGTTGCTATGGGTATATTGCCGACTTTACAACATGGCCAAGCCGTTATTGAAAGCCTGTTTGAAGTTTATGTTAGGAGGTGATATCACCTAACTGCCAATGCGATGTTGCTGTGGAAAATGCGCATAAACATATACCACGCCACTTTTTTTGTCAACACTTAATTTTCCAAGACCATGATAAATTATCACCACTTAAATAATTCTCGGAACGGAAGTTCTAGAAATACTATTCTTTGTGTGTCTGTTGATGATGACCCTGTATGATGTAATTTTCATCTTCAGGTACTTAAATACTAACGAATGACTTAAATAATGGCATCGTCATTGTCTTAGTATAGGTAGTTACTTACAAAAGTTAGTACTTAAAGCAATGTCAGTAAAAGACAAACTAAGAACACGATGCAAGCTAGGTAGGGTCCCCAACAATTCATAATGTATCTAACAACAGCTTCGCTCTTCAATATGAATGTTACCGTGTTTTCAGGAATTGGGACACCCGGATTATTCTTCTGTTCACTAATAATATGAAAACAATGCATGCCAATTAGGCTACATAATTATCTAGGTAATAGTTAAATATACTATGTTATTGTTTTTCAGTTTCTTAAAAATCACTCGGAGTTATGAAAAACTATCCTAATATTCGTTGTTATGGTTCGATTATAACCTCAAAATCTGATACTTTTTTTGAAATATTTATCTATTCTGCAGTTTACTAATAATACTAATGATCGATAATACAACACATAATATTGACAGGCGATCTAAATATTTAGGCAATTTTGACCATTTTGTAAGGTTCTAGTGCTTAAACAGATTATGTATCTCCAAAAAAAGGAAAACATAGAGATATAGAAGATGTTGATATTTATTTAACTGTAAAAAAACATAGCTTTTTTCTGGTGTCTGTGATACAATGATTTTTAATCATTAGTACAGGCACCAACGATTCACCATGGTTTAAAATGCTCATTTTTATTGAAAATTGTTTTCTTTTTTGTGAAATCTAAATATGTTTTTTTCTGAAATAAAAATGTATTATTTATTTAGCTTTAATGTCATAAACCAGAAAGAAAACAGGCGAGAGCGTTTGTATGGAAAAAAGACCACCCACATTTCCTCTTAAATGTCGTGTTTAGCTCGTTTCAAGCTAACCGAGCAAACAGAGCGCTAACGTTTCCGTTTCTACCTACATTTTGATACATAACAATACAGGGTGTAACCAGACTCTTCACGAAGCCGTTAACCAAGCATTATGCACATCAAACTAAGACACTTTACGCAAAAATTATTGGTGTGGAAACGACTTTTTTTTTTGGGGGGATAAATCACGTTTTACCGTAGAACGCAATGTAACGTTTTTAAAACATTGAGCTGATGGATGGATTGAATAGTACGGGAGTCGTAAAGGTGTCTTAAGTAAAAAAAATACATTAAAACATGTATTTGAAAGAAAAACTTGTGAAAAAGTTGGAACTTTGACCCCCAATATCTCCGTAACTAAAAGGTTCCCAGGTATGGTCTAGAACATAAAAATGATCGCATGATGGGGAGAACAAGTGCCTTTCGGCTTCGTTAAGAGTCTGTTTACACCCTTTATATTTGAACATGTTACGTTTATGGAAACAATGGCTAGGTAGAAGCTTTAGTGTCTATTGTGTCAAATGTCTTAGCGATTATATAGTTCATACTTTGTGATCAATGAATCTCACAACGAGCTTGACTAGGTAGTTACCGATACATATATTTTAAGACTACCATGTTTTCACGATTATTAATTGCAAGTACAGCAACGAAAGTCGTCAGCTTTTAAATCATTAGTAATGAGCACATTGATAGTAAGTAGGTAGGTACGGTAAGGGTCTCTAAGGGATGCATACAGAGGGGTTACCATGACGTCTTCAAATACGATTGTTTTAACGTTATTCCAGTGTGGGAAAGAGTCGGAGTTATAGAGGACGTCTAGCGCCACCTCTTTCCCACTCTGGAATAAGATTAAATCAATCTTAAAGCAGGATTGTAATTTTTGTGGTGAAGCAGGATTGAAATTCCAGATGAGATGGCGCTAGACGACCTGTATAGTTCTGTCCCTTTCCCACACTGGAATTAACCCCCCAGGTCTGTAACTAATGAAATGATAACAGAATTGGTTGTCTGTTTCTAAACACGACCCCAGTAGGATTTAAAAAATGTCCCATTCAAAATAGCCAAACCGAAACTACTACCAAAATTATTAGGTGACAGTGTGTAAGTGTGTGTAACCTCTGTTCTATTATTGCCATTAAAGTATTTCTCTTTTGTGAAAAATGGCAAATGATTAAATGTAATTATTAGTTGGCGAAATCTGCCTGTTAACGACAATTTATTGTAAGATCATCATCATCTGCCTAGCCTTTTCCCAACTATGTTGGGGTCAGTCGGATTCCAGTCTAACCCGATGCAACTGAATACCAGTATTTTACATGGAGCGACTGCCTATCTGACCTCCACAACCCCTCTAGTGAAAAGGGGTATAAGTCCTATTAAATCTGTATAGTACCCCTTTTCATTATAGGCACAAATCACAATACGATACCCTTTGGTAAGACTAGTTGTCAGACTTTTTGGCCCACTGACTACCTGTAATGACTGTTAAAGATCTACAAATGATAGCCGGGATCAACAGCTTAACGTGTTTTTCGAGGCTTGGAGGAAACTCGGTAGGTATATGTAATGGGTGGTCACCCGTCCACAGATCAAACTAGGCAAGCGCCGCTTAACCTAAAAATCGACCCGAGCGCCTGTTATTACTTAGCCACGAGCTCCTCCAATTTATTGTAAGATATAAAACAAGAAATCCTTTATATTATTTTTTACAAGCTTTTATTTACTTTCACCGTCCGTTGTCTGTCTGTAATCAAATCTTGCAAGTTTTTGACACACTTCTCGCTTTCCGATTGAGCTGAAATTTTGCTCATGTATATCGCGTGATAATATAATATTATGATGTCATGGAGCTAATCTGATGATGGAGCTGGAAGGTGGCCATAGAAAACTCTGTATTGAAACGACGCAACCCCATCGAGTTTGGACTCGTTTGATTCGTATTGACGAGAACTTTGTCTTTAGATGGTATCCACATAAATCGTAAACCGAAATTTACCTTCAAATCAATTTAAAACATCGATCAAAGTTACAACGAACTACAAGAACTGTTATATTATGCTACGGAACCCTTCATGGGCGAGCCCTTCCGACTCGCACTTGGCCGCTTTTTTATAGTAATATTTTTGAGTTTGAATCAAGTTGCTTTCGCAATATCGTCCATCCACTGCTGGACACAGGCCTCCCCCAAGTGTTGCCACATTGACCGGTCCCTGTTTTGCTGTCCTTCGTCTCCTGACATAATCATGTTTAGAATTAAACAAGTTGGCTCGACAATCAATTATTCATTTATTCGCAATGCAGGGCATGGTTGTTCGTCGTTATGTGAATCCGCGGGAAAAGGATTAACACTTGACAGTTGGGAACTGTCACATACACATTGACATAGACATAGACCCATAAACTGTCCCGTGCGACTCGGATCCGGTGGATTGCCGCAACCATCATCAGGTCATCGGTCCACCTAGTGGGAGGTCTTCCAACACTACGTTTTCCGGTTCAGGTCCCCTCTGTTATTGGTGAAACATTTGGATTAGGTTAGGTTAGAACAGTGACCACAAGCTTTGTAGGATGACGTAAGTGATTTTTATATTTATACATTATATATTGTTGTATGGATGATAAAATTTGAATATTTTTTTTTTATTATTACCTACATGTTGAGAATTACTCGACTAGAGTTATTAATAATAAATAATAATAATAATAAATTTTATTTCAGAAAAAACATATTTAGGTTTCACAAAAAAGAAAACAATTTTCAATAAAAATGACCATTTTAAACCATGGTGAATCGTTGGTGCCTGTACTAATGATTAAAAATCATTGTATCACAGACACCAGCATTGTATTAGGGGGGGGGGGGACAATTTTTCATTATTTTTGCGATAGGACACGCCGTTTTCGAGATATAAGCAAATTTAGAAGTGAAAAAGAAATACTGTTTTTGCACTTGAAGTCAAGGGGTCGATAGTGTGCCAGGTCTGCGGGACTGTTCGACAGAGATACCGCGGACCTGGAATACGAAGGGCAAGGAAGGAACATGGATTGGTTTTAGTCAGTACAAGTCTGACACTCCCTTCCGCTCTGCCCAGAGCGGGAGAAGTCATTACATTTCCGATAAAAAAAAGAGGGGTCGGTAGTGTCAGGGTACTGGAATTCCAAAGACACTCCAAAGGTCACTTGACCATGACCTACAAGGTCACTCGACCTTGACCTCAAAGTCACTTGTCCTTGAACCCTAAAGTCACTTGACCATGTCCTATGGATTTCCCCACCCTACTACTCCCACATCCCACCGGATCCCGAAGTCTTTTTTTCATAGGGCCCCGTTTCGTATCCACTGACCGCAATGTGTCATATTTCACCTATTTAAATATATTTCAATTTAAATAAAACTTGTGTTTTTTTTTCAACTTTTCAAAACATCAATTGAAATATACGAAAAAAACCTGTTTTTTTCCAAAGGACTCCTCCTGGAAATTTTTCTATGTAACATGCGAAAAAAAAACACAATTTGTTTTTTTCCGTGAAAAAACACAAATTGTTAATTTAAGCATTTTCAACGCTACTCCAGAACACGCCTACGCAAAGTTGTTCTTACCAAACTGCAGAGTTTGCCTAAGGTAAACATATTCTCGAACAGCCTCGAGAGGACCGCCATTGGTTCGATAGGGCCTGGGGTGACGTTTTCGTTGAACATAACCTGGATTTTGTCCAAGTTCACCCTGAGTCTGTTGCGTATTGAAGAATTAATAATAAACTGGCTGATTTTATTAAATAACAACAAAAGAAGTTGACTTTAGACCTTGAAATCAAAATAATGATATTGTGTCAATGTATTGTGTCTTCAAATTTTAAATTCTCGTAATTCTCCGCCGAAAAGAATATTTCAGAATATTCTTGATCGGAGAATATTCTACGTGTGAGAATATTCTCCCGACCCATCACTAATTGTATTTAGTTGTGCATTGGTACATTTAATTAGTATGTAAGTAAATGAAGTAACTAGGTATGTAATTGAGTAGACTGAAGACTGGCCAAATACGAATTAACCGCGTACCGGTGAATATAAAATTATAACCACATTTTTTGTTTACCTAGTCTTACCAACTTTACAAAGCATGAGTATGAGTGGTTCTATAAAGATTCCTTTTTGTCTTTACAGAAAGACAAAAAGGAATCTTTATAGAACCACTCACAAAAACACGTGCAATATTTCGCCAGATGTAAACACAGGTTTACTTCTGATTGAGACAAACACAGGTTTACATTTGATTGCGAGTCGCACGGGACCGGTCAATGTCCAGCAGTGGACGTCTTTCGGCTGAAATGATGATGATGACCGTACTTACCTAGGTACTAACTTAATATGTGTTCACACAACTTTCGGAACATATCTGTTCTTTTATTGCTTAAACCCTGTCACATGAACAGTCTATCGTAATGTTTCATGGTGTCTGCTTTGCGAACAGTGAAAGTGTTATGAATGTTAAACTCAAAACTCAAACTCAAAAGCATTTATTTCAATTAGACCATTACAGGCACTTTTGAATGTCAGAAAAACAAATTAGGCTAAGGTACAGACACAAGGCATAATAACTTGTGAAAGTACTGTAGTTGCCTATTCCAAAGCGTAGATCTCTATTTAGAAGAATGGGCAAGAAACTCCATGGACACTCTTTTCAATCAAAATATTGTTACAAAATCTTGGTTACATCATTCATATTGAGATTATACATATATGTGAGAACGATGTAGAAATACGTGCACGTTAAGAGCGTCCAGAGTAAAATATTATATCAACAATTTAAAAACAAAGTAAGTAGTTAAAATAAACCGTGGCAAGCTGCCACGGTTTATTTTAATGACCAGTCCGAACCGACAGTGCCCGTTCACGAGCATGACGCATAGATCAGCCCCATTCAGCTCAACCATATTGAAGGAAGCTAAATGACCCGACACACCCGCCACCATCAGCGAGACATTTTAGTGAGCATGACATTCTCTCACCCACCAGGGTAAATTCAAGTCAATGAAAGATAACCAAATGTAAATGGTAGCTTTACAGTACATAGTACTCACACATGTGCTATGCAATTATATAATACTAAGATATTGAGTCTATACAATGCAAAGATATTATTACAATCTTCTGCAGCTTCCACAATAACTTCACATGGTAATCAATTAGTTTGCCCCTATGGTTGTGGAGCAGGACCAGCATTGAGCCAAGCATTTTTATCATCAATGTAATCCCCCAACTTATAATATGCTTGCCTACATAGTGTGCGTTTTATACAAGATTTAAATTTCGTCTCATTTAGTTTTAGAATGTGGGGAGGTATTTTATTGTAACAGTACCCCATAAAAGATGAGTCTACTTTAGCTAGCCTAAAACCTGGCTGTACTAGTTGGTCCCTGTTTCTAGTACTTTAGTGGTGCCTGTCACCTCTTTTACTAAATAAATGCAGATTTTTCCTAACGTACATGATTTTTTCATAGATGTATTGACAAGGTACTGTCATGATGTTAATTTCTTTTAACAGTTCTCTTAGAGAATCACGCCTACGTAGATGATGTAAGGCTCTGATAGCTCTTTTCTGCAGAATAAATATAGACTCGATGTCTGCAGCCCGTCCCCATAGTAAAATACCGTATGACATAATACTATGAAAATGTCTAAAATAGACTAGCCTCGCGGTATCTACATCAGTAAATTGACGGATTTTTCTAACAGCATGTGCTGCTGAACTCAGCCGTCCTGCAAGAGATGTTATATTATGATGTTAGAGATGTTATGATGAGACATTAGGTAGGTACCTACATAAAGTATAAGTGATATGAAGTAGGCAGCTACTTATAATCACTTACTTAAATGCGTAAGTACTAATTGTAGGTACAGAGGTACCTACTTAGACTTACATAATTATTATAGGTGCATGTAGGTAGATCCTTACCATGTCATAATTTGATGTAGGTAACTGAATGTCGCCTACATGAAAGTTTTGCTGTTTCTGAAATATCTAGGTATAAGGTATCTCAGCAAAACTTTATTTAGATACATTCCATTCTCAAAAGCTCTAACATGATGGTATATAAGCACCAGTACCTGGATGACCGAGCTTTGCTCGTTTTTTTTTTAAGTGGAAACTTCTTTAGCATCCTTGTGATTTGAAAGTCGATGAAACGAAAAAGCGACAGTAAAAAGAGAAACTCACATAAATTCATAAGATTTAACGTGGGAGAAAATGAAATAGGAAGCATTATACAGTGTTTATCTTGAAGCCAACATTTTTGAAGGTTTCACTTCTACCACATTTTTTTTTACGGAGAAAACGTCGTTTTCTAAAAATGAAACCTAACTAGATCGATTTATCGCCCCCAAAACCCCCAGCATATTAAATTTCATGAAAATCGTTGGAGCTGTTTCCGAGATTCAGATTATATACATCTTTCTTCTTAATCTTAATATATATATAAATAACGTGTCACGTTGTTTGTCCGCGATGGACTCCTAAACTACTTAACCGATTTTAATCAAATTTGCACATCGTATGTAGTTTGATCCAACTTGAAAGATAGGATAGCATACATCTCAATTTATAGTCGTAATATTATTTAATTGCATTATGTGACGTAGACGAAGTGGCGTGGGTCAGCTAGTATATTTATATAAGTATATATATTTATATATAAACAAGAATTGCTCGTTTAAAGTATTAGATAGATATATAGATGCACAGAATGGGTGTGAAAAGACTCTTATCGAAGCCGAAAGCTGTGCCGAAAGGCACTTGTTCCCCCCTTCATTGCGATATTTAATTACGGAGATCATCATCTGCCTAGCCTTTTCCCAACTATGTTGGGGTCAGCTTCCAGTCTAACCAGACGCAGCTGAATACCAGTATTTTACATGGAGAGATTGCCTATCTGACCTCCACAACCCAGTTAATACTGGGTAATACGATACCTCTTGGTAAGACTGGTTGTCAGACTTTTTGGGCCATTGACTACCTGTAACGACTGTCAAAGATGTGCAAATTACAGCCGGGACCAACGGCTTAACGTGCTTTCCTAGGCATGGAAGAAACTCGGTATGTAATAGGTGGTCACCCATCCACAGACCAACCTAGGCAAGCACGGCTTAACCTAAAGATCGACCCGAGCGGCTGTTATTATTTTGCTACGAGCTCCTCGTATTTATATATATTCCTTTTATTTATATATATTCCTAGTATTTATATATTTCCTCGATATTTACGAAGATATTGGGGAAGAAAGTTTTTAATGTATTTTTTTACATAAGTCATCTTACGGCCCTCGTTTTATTCAATCCATCCATCAGCACAATGTTTTGAATGCGTTACATCAAGTCCTACCGTAAAACGTGATTTTTCACCCCAAAAAAAAAGTCGTATCCCACCAATAATTTTTGCGTAAATTAACTTAGTTTGATGTACAGAAGGTTTGGTTGACGACTTCGTGAAGAGCCCGTTTACACCCCGTATAAGATATATTACTGATGTGATGAAACAAGCTTGCTTAGCATTGTAGGCACTAGGCAGCAGGGAAAGTTTATGCAGAACATTTAGCTATCAACTCCAATATAGAAACCTGCAAGGCCGTTCACATTCTGTCTAGTTTTTCGCACGCTACCTCACTTTCCCGATTTCCCTCCATTTGTAGTTAATGTGGAGGTAGTTCGCTATAAAGTTGTCGAAACTATGCGTTCAACGAGTTTTTATCAGTTTGATACGTAGGTACTTACTTTGAATAGGAATTCTTTCGTTTTTACATTGCTATGGCAGTTTGTGCTGCACTACTGGTTGAAATTATGTATAAAGGGTGTAAACAGACTCTTCACGAAGCCGAAAGGCACTTGTTCTCCCCATCATTGCGATCAATTTTTTGTTCTAGACCATACCTGGGAATCTTCTAGTTACGGAGATATTGGGGGTCAAAGTTCCAACTTTTTTACAAGTTTTTTTTAAATACATGTTTTTAATGTAAGATTTGTACTTTAAACACCTCCAGGACCCTCTTACTATTCAATCCATCCATCAGCACAATGGTTTGAGTGCGTTACATTGAGTCATACTGTAAAAAGTGATTTTTCAGCCCAAAAAATCGTTTCCCAGCACTAATTTTTGCGTAAAGTTACTTAGTTTAACGTACATAATGCTTGGTGTCAGGCTTCGTGGTGAGTCTGTTTACACCCTGTATTTATAGACCGCATCGAAATTATACGATCCGCCGCCCATTTACCAAAAAGTCAAATACTTAATAATCATGGACATCAAGGTTTATCACAACAATGTTAATTTAACTGCGTTTATTTTCATCCTGGCTGGATGAAAATAAACGCAGTGAAAAATGCGCTTTGTAAAGCTCTAAATCCCTTTTAAAGAATTATTATTTATTCGTTCGATCGTTCGTTCCAAATTGCTACGGACCGCCAGACAGCCGACAGGGCTTCCTTGCTTTTAGAAGGGGGGCGCTATCTGATTTGCCGCACTCCGTGTGGAATTTAGAAAGGTCACGACAAGCCACACCTTAACGAAACCCTTCTTTTCCAGTTTTGCATCGCTTTATTGGTCCCCTAGTAGCTTTCGATTGCTTCTCTTCTTGCATAGCATCGTGTACGTGTGTATTTGCTATTAGAAATCCTTCAAACCTAGCTATAGCTGGATTGTTTTGGAATAGGTTAGATACCTACCAACCAACGTTCAAACTAAGTGAAACTCGCGATCAAACTGAGTTGAGTATCTACAGGGTGTAAACAGACTCTTCACGAAGCCGTCAACTAAGCATTCTGTACATCAAACTAATTACCTTTAGCAAAAATTATTGCTGGGAAACAATTTTTTTTTTGGGGTGAACAATCACATTTTACGGAAAGACTCAATGTAAGGCATTCAAAACATTGTACTGATGGATGGATTGCATAGTACGGAGGTCGTGAAGGTGTCGTAAGTAAAAAAGAAAAAAAAAAATATGTGTTTACAAAAAAACTTGTAAAAACGTTGGAACTTTGACCCCCAATATCTCCGTAACTAGAAAGTTCCCAGGTATGGTCTAGAACAAAAAAATGATCGCTATGACGGAGAGAACCAGTTCCTTTCGGCTTCGTTAAGAGTTTTTTTACACCCTTTATATCTACTTATATACTTAATTAAATGTTGAAACAGAAAAAAATAACACTTAGTTGCAGCAACTCCGGCCTCCGTTCAGTGCCACCCGCCCCTTGCATCATCGCCTTAGGTGTTTACTATATTCTAGAAACGAGTTGTTTCAAAGAACTACTAAATTAATGAGTCAAAGAAAGCCTTGAAGCTTTCAACTTTATAAATATTTTAGTTGTAAAACCTGACACACAATAAACACCAAAAAGTTCATGGTTAAAAGCTCAAGGTATCAGATATCCGTTAGCGGGTGTGGCCAAAGTGATAGTTTTCAAATTATGTGATACACGTTTGGGGAGCAAACAAACCTAACCCGTTTGGTAGATAACCATATCCAATCAAGTACCATTTGGACACTGTTTTTTGAACTGAATATAACTGCAATCTACTTTTTAGTAAAGTACGGAGTATCAAGGAAGCATCGTTCATCTTTTGTAGCTTGCTTAAAAAACTTGACCACTAGGCCGTCTGTCATCTTAAACATGACATCATTCTCAAGTAAATATAGCTTCATCATGTTATAAGTATTAGACACACAAATCACGTCCGAAGATGAACATAGCGCAATGAGTTGCCTGCTATTGTGCCGTTTTCGAACGTAGCATAATTATTTTAAAGGACGTTGTCTTTGAACAGTATTGAATTAGTATTTCCTACAGTCCTTCTTTCTAATAGCTTGTCTATAGGAACCTAGAGCTTATCTCTAAGGGGAATAGCAAAGTTAAACTAAAACCCGTTTCCACAATTTTCCAACTTGTTTTCATGTGTTTTAGTCACGCGAAGGAAGCCCACAGAAACCGTAGATGTCTAAGGGGAAAGTTAAATAATGCGAGTTAATAATAAAGGGGCGTATGCGTTATATTTTTATAAGAATGACTCATTGCTGGAGGGTATTTATTGCGAATGGTGATGGGGGTGACGTCAGGCTTGGTCACTAGGACACATGCTATTTTGTACGGGAACATACGAGTAATATATGTACTTACGTAACGAATTACTTTCAAAGTTGTCGTGTCCCTGTTCCTGGATTCACCATATTGTTTATGGTGACGGTACGAAATTCTGCTTGGCAACTTCTAGACACGAAGATATCTGGTTGCACAACTTGCACTTAAATGCTCAAAAACATGTGGAAGTCAAATAACTCATAATTTGATGTTTTTTCTTTTCAGTTTGATAAGATTAGATAATTCACAACATGTGTTGTTAATTTTATCAGGGATTGATTACGGTATGACGGATTTCCTAGATACCTTGTTTAAGCAGCAGTTGCAGTTTTAAAAGGCACGACTCTGTTTTGTATATGAATAGGACGGTACAGCTACGAAGCTCAGTGTAAACAGACCGCGCACAGGCAGAGAGCTATGACCGGAATTGTATAAATATGGGTTAAAGCAAGAAGTAGGTCGGAGAGGTGCCACCAAGCCGTCGACCTCCATTGTATGTACGGCTGACATAGATGCACTTACCTACCGTGCCTATAAAGCTGATGTATGTATTCTGTACTTAGCTATGAAATAAAGTAGGTAACTGCCAGTAGAGACACAACATCTTTTGTTAAGTACTAAAATAGCTTGCTTTTATATTTTTCCAATGGTTTAACCCACATCGCCATAACATTAAAATTATTATTTCTACAAATAGACTCGTCTTGTCCTTGTGCTAGGTATTGGAATACGCACTGCGACTTTTTACTTTCAATAAAATCAACAAAGGCGTCACAACTAATATCAGTCAAGGGCGATCCTTTGTGTTCATGCAAATTTCGAACCCTTATTACCTAACTGAGTACCTAGCTCGGTAAGCTGTTTATATTTTGTTTGTTGTATGTTGTATCGCAGGTACCTTTTTCGTATGTTCGGTATGGGTACGGTCTAAAGGAATCGTTTAAAAATCGACCAGGGTCGACCTATGAAATTCATTAGGATTGGTTTTCGTGGGTCGCAGAGATCTATTTCAATTTTGAATGATTCATCGAGTCCTGGAACAAATCAAGTCGCATTTATGATCAGCCTTGATCTCCAGCTTGTGTAGGTCAGATCATTTAGTCTAGATAATATAATATGCGAGCACCCACAGTGACAAATCAGCGGAGGTGTAATAGCATATTGTTCCTCTTGAGCCCCCACAAGCTTGTCAAGGAGTGATTAATGAATTTGTGTGTTTATATCCACATTGTCTTCAGGATTAGACGAGCAACTGAGGTCAGACTGCCAAATCAGGCATTAAGTCATTTCCTTATTTGAATAAAGCGGCTAGGTAATATAGTTTTATTTGTGTTACCGACAAACCTGAACAGACGTAGGTGGCAACGAGTTTATTTAAGCACTTACATAGATAGGTACCTAATGCAAGTTTGAAATCTCAGCTGATGTTTACAGCAAATCGTTTGGTTGGCAAGTTCAGTGATGTAATTGCCGCTTTTAGCACTGGAACGTGAGCCACTACGAGTCGCGTTATCCTACGATATGCTGCGGTAGATTCTATACATATAGACATCTGTATGTTTGGATGTTTATGTAGGTAGGCATGCATGACATCATTCTTATCCGTCATCAACTGCAATAGTGTTAATTGGCCATCATAATTATTCGAGTATTTTTTCAGTTTCATTACGATTTCATTTGGAGTTGTGTGACTTGGTGTGCTCGACATTCTGGGACCTGACATAAGTTGCATAATTTACGCTTCAATTACCTACTTCTTACTGAAGGAGTAAGGAGAGTTTTAACGACACATAACCCACTTTGATGATAACTCTTAAAAAGTAGTACCTATGTCCTATTTCTATCTTCTTGTTGTTGAAATAAAATAGTTGGCCTCTAGCCATCTATTTTATTTCACCGAAAAATTTCCCCAGTTCCCCAACGACCCCAACCCACCTTGGCACTAAAGCCTTAGTAAAATGAATTCGATTCCCGCACGGAACAAACATTTGTATGGCCTACAGATAGTTGTTCCGGGTCTGGCTGTTTGTGTATGTAAGTTTAAATGTTTGTAAACGCACCCACGATATAGGAGAAATTCCTAGTGCGGGGCAACGTTTTATTAAAAAAAGAAAGAAAGAATAAGAATTAATTTTTATCTTTCTTTTTTAAATTCTAGTATAAATAAGCATCAAGATGTCGGAGTCAGCACAGGCAGACGCCGCGGTGGAGCAGGTGACGCAGGAAGTGAAAGACGTCAAGCTAGAGAACGGTACCGCTCCGGGCGCAACCAACGGAACGGCCAAAGCTGCAGAAGCAATCTCGCTGAAGGTAAATAAGGGACACTTTCCTAATCTTCAAATAGTAGGAATTTAAATTGAGAAGGCTAAGGAACTACCTACTTAGATTTGTGTTTATTGGTGCAAAAAGGATTTCTTGGATGTTTTCTTTTCTTTTGCGCGTTTCCATTAACATTAAGAATGTGTCATTACAGACAGAATGGAAAAATCCTCGCGCAATTTACTGGCTACATTGAAACCGTGACATTTGGGACAAAGTCAAGCTTGCCCATAGTTTAAATAATGGTTGGTTACAATTAAAAAATGAAAAAAATGCCCAAAATGTTTCCTGTAATTCGAAATAACTTTTTTGTTTGTTTTTTGTTTTGTAACTTTATTTTTTTGTTTTTGTGTATGGGTAGAACCTAGCTAATGAACTCCCAAATCCCTGGAAAAATTGTGTCGGTCCATGCGCCAAACACCCTGTATATAGGTAATTTTTTTTTTATTAGCCTGCTCTGTCCCACTCCTGGGCAAAGGCCTCCCTCCACTCCTTCCATCTCTCGCGAACCTCCTTCCAGTTCGGACGGAACTTATCCATTTCGTCCCGCCATCTCCTTCGTGGCTTGCCGCCTCACTGTGTCAGGGCACCAGTTACCTGCTATTTTGGCCTACAGTTTGTCCGGCCATGCGGCAGACATGTCCTGCCCAGTCTCTTTTGAGTTGGGCAGCCTTTTGAGCCACGTCAGCTATATTTGTTTTGGAGCGCAGTATTGTGTTTCGAACACGATCCGTTAATTTAACACCTAGTATACTGCGCTCCATTGCTTGTTGGCAAACCTTGAGTTTGGACTTCTGGATGTTAGTCAAAGACCAAGTCTGTGCACCATAACCACCAACCTTGTGACCAAATTATTAGTTTCTTTTCCTTTCCACACTATTTCATTGGGCTATCATTCGAGCGCTTCTTGTACAGTTTGTGGTGCTACTCCTCGGCAAATGAATCACTTAGAGGCCGTTAGGGGGCCCGAATGAAAACTAGTCAAGTCAGACCTTAAACTTTAATGTATTATCCTAAGTTATTTGAAGAAATTATATTTTAAGTTGTTATAAAATATTTTATATTGTTACAAATAAATTTCAGGACTGACCATTTAACTTGGCACCCATTTAGATCTCACTTCTTTTGTTGTTGAAGTCAACCAAGGTATATATAACAATATTGAACTTGGCTCTCATTTCACATTTATGTTTCTGATGGGATATCATTACTTTTTGAACAGAAATTGTTTCCTTTATTTATTTTTACAAATATTATTTACATTTTTAAATATTAAAATATAAAACAATATAATAAAAACATTAAAAAATAGTAGCCCACCAGCATTAGGAACAGGGTCCGGGGTCTGGGCTCCCGAGAGAGGAACCTCCTGAGAATACGCGCCGTGTCCAGAAATACTGCTTTCTGAATCAAGTCCTTGATCCAGCTGCCAAGCGAGAGCCTCCTTAGATGTAGGTCGAGGCTACTGGCTATTAAGCTATTGGCTGACAAGACTATCGGCACAATGACTGCTATAGTCACATCCCACATGTCGACAACCTCGCGTGCCAGATTCAAGTATCTAGATACTTGAACTGCTTATCTTTGTACAGAAATTATTTTTATTATTCATAATAAAATTAATACCAAATGGTTTTTGTTAATCTACTTTATTTTCCTAGGTTTACGGGGTATAATTGTATTTTTGTGTTATTTTCAATAAAAAAAAATTAAGGGGGTATTCCACTCGGTATATATTCACGTGAAGACTTTAAAATCCACATAAAGACCGACTGTCATCAACTTTGATTGCTGATTCTTACATTACAGGCGCTATATAAGTAAGTGTTCCTAATAGAATAAAATTATAATAAAATGATAAAAATTTACTAGTTTCTGATTTATTCCTTTTTACTCACCCGAATACCTATCTGGATGCCTTTGAACTTTCTAGGTCATCTGGAACTGAGTTAGAGTTTTGATCTATAGGTCAGCCAGGGATAAAAATGACGGTTTTTGGACGTTATATCTAAATTACCGTTTGAGGTGTGTTTATGAAATTTAGAGCACATTATGTATGTGAGCCAAATTTGACATGTTAATGTGAAATAGTTTTTGAGTTATGAGGGGGTCAAAAGTGGCTCCAAATGGTTCGTGTAATATTGCACACGGTGCTGCTCGCCAGTCCTGTTAGCTTGAACTTGACTTGACACGCTGTCGCGTATCTAGATAAAACGAATGTACCTACATAATACTACAAACTACACAATATATGTATATCAGTTTATCAACTTTGAGAAATACCTCAGAAACTATATCAAAAGAACTTTTCGATGAAGCCAGCTTCTTGCTGTCAACGAAAATCCGTAGGACCTTGCTGAATTTTGTACATATTTTTTTCGTTCGGTACTACTTATTTATATTCTACTTTATGTAAATTACGAAAAAAAGGCAAATTTTCTTATTCTTTATTGCACAAAAAATTAAAAGATATACAAGCAAAATTACAATAATATACTTATGTACAACGGCGAGCTTAACCCAGAATTGGGTTTTCTTACAGCAAACCTTACCTTGATTGCGAGATTTGCAGAAGCGGATATACCTACGTGCACAAACAGTACATTCAAAAACTTAAATTAACTTAACTTTACTTAACTTTTAAACATACGCGATTTTCTCATAGTGCGACGCTTGACATTTGCATCGATATTCATACTATTTTCTTCTTTAAACGATCCTATTTTTAATGCAGCTGTTAAATCAAGGATTTTTCCGTTCTATCTGAACTGACCGTAAGTGACACATTAATGTGATTCCAGGACAAAAGCGCTCTGTTAGATTCAAGCTTCGGCTATATATTTAGGCACCTCGATCAGTAGGTAGATATCCTTTGATTTTATATTTCATTTTATCATGTAGGTATAGGTAGGTTAGGGTTGCCAACATTTTTTCGGCGAAATATAGTATTTTTCAAAATAAACTATAAAAAATATAGTCAGAAAAATATAGTATTTCATAAAATACTATATTTTTCTGAAGTCCATAGAAAAAAGCAAAAAATAGACAAAGATAATTGTTATTTTTATAATAACTACCTACTATATTTTGTTGCACTTCTTGCATTTTATGTCTAAAATAAAAGTCTCTCAATAATGCTTTATTAAATATATATTTTTTAAATAATGTATATCAAAAACTTATTTTTTATTAATGATATACTACTTCTGTTTCTTTGTTCTCGCCATTTCGAATTCATAACCGTTAATATTCTTTTTGTGAATGCCGAAGTGGCAAGGATAGAGAGCAAGAATGAAATTACTTTAAATGTAGGTGTCTTTTTCAGTATTTTTAGGGTTTCGTACCCAAAGGGTAAAACGGCCCCTATTACTAAGACTCCGCTGTCCATCCGTCTGTCTGTCCGTGTGTCAGCAGGCTGTATCTCGTGAACCATGATAGCTAGACAGTTGAAATTTTCACAGATGATGTATTTCTGCTACCGCTATAAAAACAAAAACAGAATAAAATGAATATTTAATTTATTTTTCCTATACAACAAACATGATTTTTTGCCATTTTTTTGCTCGATATTAATAACGGCAACAGATAGACGCTTGAAATGTTCACAGAATATTTAGTTGTATATTCACTTTACAAATAAATAATTTGATAAAATATATATTTAAGGGGGGCCCCCATACAAACGTGATTTTTTTGCCATTTTGTCTAATGTTGTATAGATAATGGTACGGAACCCTTCGTGCGCGAGTCCAACTCACACTAGGCCAGTTTTTATTTTAAATATGCGGCTATTTTTGACCTGTAGTTTTGTCAGTAAACTCACTACATTCTTTAATTTTGACAGATGAGTTCGGATACATGCATATCAGTCAAAAGCATGGCAATGTAAAGGCAGTTTTTCTAAATGAAGGATTTGTTTGTTAGATTTTGGTGTTCAAAATATAGTATTTTTGCGTACTACCTATATATTTCTTCAACAATATACAGTACGCAGACCCGAAATAGTACAATACTATATAATATAGTACGGTTGGCAACCCTAAGGTAGGTACTTACCTGTATGTAAATCAATGCATAGCAGTTTAAAGAAAGATAAGAGACCTATAGATTTCTTAAGTAAGCATACAGCTAAAGCTAATGGTTTATGGTAAGTACCAATAGGTTATTAACCCTAAACCATACGACTGCAATTTGCCCTACCACATAGTGCGCGCAATTATACCTAGACGGTCCGTACCTATTACACTTAGTTACCCGCCTGATCCATTTCTTTGTCTTCCCCAGGACGCGTTCAAAGCATTCTCCAAATTCGGAGACATTAAATCAGATGGCAAAACTATAACTCTATCACAAAGCGACAAATGGATGAAGCAGGCAAAAGTGATCGATGGAAAGAAGATCACTACGACAGACACTGCGATTCACTTCAAGAAGCTGAAGACACTGAAGCTTGGCATCGATGATTATCAGAAATTCCTCGAAGACCTCGCTAAAAGTAAAAAGGTAGAGCTGGAAGACATTAAGAAGAAGCTCACAAGCTGTGGACAGCCAGGCTTGACGTCACATGTAAGTTTTTATCCAAGCGTTTATTTAAGTCGATGGATGCACCATAAGGTGAAAAATCCTTGAGATTTATCGTCAGTCAAAAGGTTAGGTACAACAGACGTTTCAATTGTGTAAAATAAATATTTTCCCTCTACGACTCTACGTCACAGATAACGATGTCGTGTTTTAGTCATTTAATGTTCTTGAATACCTATAATGAAAGTATCTTCTTATGGTTTTTACCAACTGCGAGGCGCAAAGGAGGGTAATGTGTTTATTAAGAATAATACCTATTATCATAGAACTACCCCCGTATTAAAAAAACGCTTCTATTCGACAAGTCGTACACCTTCACCTTGCTCGATTTCGTTATGGCAATAAAATACATAACTTTGCATATTCGATAAAAAGCATACTTATTAATATCGATGCCATTCCAGGTGACCAAATCTCCAGCAGCTGCCGCAGCCGTGGATCGCCTGACAGACACCAGCAAGTACACAGGGTCGCACAAGCAACGGTTCGACGAGACGGGCAAGGGCAAGGGCATCGCGGGCAGGAAGGATCTCGTGGACGCCGCGGGCTACGTGTCGGGCTATCAGCACAAGGACTCTTACAACAAGTCCCATTAATCAACAACATGTTCACACGGCTAACAGTTATAACTTTTAAAATATACCCAGGAGCCCGAATCCTCAAATCTGAGACTTTTTGACCAGGATAGTCAGTTAAAACTGTCTAAGACAAGGATAGAGTACAACCTCGTTTACACTAGAATCTCTTGACCATAGAGAAATGAGAATTGCCATAGAGTCTCGACGATCGAGTGACTCCTCGTGTAAACGAGGTTTTATTGTTTATGGCATCTAAGAACATTATCAAACCCCAATCCTTGTAAAAACGTTTTAAAAGCTTTTAATATAACTTTTTGCAATAAGTACAAAAATTATTGTACATTTTTCTTAAGTACATGGTACTACATTTAATGCATTTTACAATCTAATGCTTTGTATGTTGTGCAAAAGACATTCCTTCCTTAGAGAGTACCTACCTATACGTTAATTAGAGTAAGTTGGAACATTTTCCCCATATTTATCACTTGTCTATTTTTGTCTAATCTGTTCGTCTAGTCGTGAGTAGAGTTCGATTCTTTATAAACTATTTAAAAATTTCAATGTATTTTTAAAATTGAAATGGTCATAAAATGATGGTATTTTTTGTATTGTATCTCTCGTATTTCCTAAAGTACATTAAGTACCTAAGATGTATTGCAAAACATAGTACAAAACATCTACTGTACAATGTTCAAAGTACGTACAAGCCTACGAAACGTACCTACCCACTTATATTAGTGGTATTTTTTAAATGTTTCCTTTTATAAAATTTTCAAAAGAATATCAATGTGTCATAATTATAACGTAAGTGCACGGTTATTTATAAGTTGTTAGATTCTTATTAGTTCTCAATATTAATATTGGTAAATACGCCTACTTTTAATATACCAATGGTAAATGTATCTACCTTAAATTTATTTTGTTATCATTATTAATAAAATACATACATTATTCTATTGTAGTTTCCTTAAAAACTGGCGGTGTGGTGGTATAAAATGAAAAGTAAGATCAAATGAGATGTCGATTGGTACAATTTATTTGACTTATAACTACAAATACATGTGTAAAGCACTAACATTTCATGAAATAATTAATAGTCAATTATACATGGTTTTATTATATGGTGGTACTATTAATTTTATTTACTGAAAGCAAATAACGCAAGACTTAATTAATTCACATATTGTTCGATTATAATAGTTAAACTATACAAATTATACAATGTAATTATAATAACACAAACATTGACTGCTAGCCCTTACTACATTCCGATATAATAATATATTGTTTAAATAAAAATTAACAAAACAAAGAATAGAATGCAAAAGATTAAATAATAGGTACAGATACTTGTGCACGTCATTTAATACAGCCTGTAAACGATAACCCGACTTTCCTGTTAATCGCGTTCAATATTTATAGCCCAGTGAAAATTAACATTAAAATCGCTAAGCATGATGTAGTTCTGCATTGTTGATATGTTTTATAGATCAGTGATGTGAATCCAAATTTGCAACTTAAAAAAACTTGTGCTCGCTGCGCACCACGCGATAAATTGCGAAATTTTGGGACTTAACTCAAGAACTATGCATTTTCGACAATCAATATTCCATATTTATTTAAAGACACTTAAACTTGCAACAATTTAAGCCTTATAGCAACTATAAACCTTATAGAGTTGGTCTCTATGATACATGATATTTCAAAGATGGACAGTTTTTCCCGAAAATCAACAATTAAGTTTTGTTTACGTCCGAAGCAAAATATTGGCAAATCACTCGTCCGATGAGAAAAGTCATTATAATAAAGTCATAGTACATTTAATTCCCTTTCATGTAAGCACAGAACGAAGTGTGTGAGACTAACAACAATCACTCACTAATCAAAAATAACAAAATAATCAATAATCTTCACTTATAATCTTGAAAAAGTGAAAAGAAGGTAAAAATGGATTTATGTACCAAGTACCTATAACTACTATGTGTGTAAGTTTTTAATTTTAAGCCTGCACAACCACTTGCACCTATTAAGATTTAACGAAAGCAAATGTTAGAGCTGTGCAGGTGGCTACATACTGGTCTAATACAATTTGAGTTCATCGACACGAAAAGAAGAATTTTAAACGTGATTTTATTCTACCTTTCCAAGTTCTATACTTTTGTTGATTAACCTAGCCTGCAAATTAAAAAGTAATTATCCTTTTTACATGATTTTACTTTGCTTCAATTCTTTAAAACGTAAAATTTGCAATTTTCGGTGAAACATTGACCATCTTTGAAGGGCCATAGCTTGGTCTCTATAAAGTTTATAAGGCTGCAATTGGGCTTAAATTGATGGAAATTTAGTCAACTTTGTACAAAACCCTGTGTTGTATTGAACGTTTTTTTGTTAAAAATACATTATTTTTGAGTTTTAGAGCAAAAATGAAAAAAGTCACAAAATTTCGCACTTTATCACGTGGTGCGCAACGAGCACCAGTTTTTCGAAGCTGCAAATTTAGATTCACGTCACCTTAACTGCTCTATACAACCTATCTTTTTTTATATTACAAGATGGGCTTGCTCTTGACCTCGATCCCGCCTGATGGAAAGCGATGGATGAGGTTTATGATGGAACGAGCGTGCCCAGAAGATGCCTGTTCACTCTTACTTTGAAGGCAGACGGGTTAAATGTGGGAGGGAACACAGATACCAAGAGAGTTCCATACCTTGGCTGTGCGCATGACAAACGCGGAGGAGAAGCGCTGAGTACTAGTCGGGATATCAACCAAGTGTGGATAGTACGCTGCAGTACGACTGCTAGTCCGGTCGTAAAAGGGAGATGGTGGAATTAGGTCGTGGAGCTTCTGCGCACACTCACCGAAGTACAAAGTAAGCCTGTAGAAGCCCAACAGGCAGGCAACATTACGCTGATGAGCTAGGCTGTGAAGCGTGGCTACCAACGTGTCGTCGCCTATAAGCCTTTTAGCTCTGCGTTCCACCGAGTCAAGTGCAGCAAGCTGGTATTTTTCTGAGCCATCCCATAAGTGACTGCAATACTCCATACAGGAACGGACCTGTGCTTTATACAAATTTAAAAGCTGTCCAGAAGTGAAGTATCGCCTCATCGTGTTCAAGATGCCCAGCTTTTTAGCTACGGTCTGAGCTTTTGACTCGATGGTTGAGCTGAAGTTGAGATCCGATGTTAACTCCATGCCCCAAAGCTGTAGGCAGTCAGTAACTGGTACAGATGTACCTCGGAAAGTAGGAGATAACTGAAACTGGCTCTTTTTAGCCTGTGTTTTCAGAGCATTGAATTTGACCAGATTGTCGTCACCCCACTGGGAAAGGAGATTTAGGGTCAAATTCATTCGCTTCACCATGGCCTCTCTAAGACTAGCTGTTTCCTCTCTGCTGGCTCTTGCACTGAACAACCTATCAAAAATGCAAAACTACATCACGCTTTGAATCCATTTTTACCTTTTTTTCGATTTTCCAAGATTGTGGGTGAACTTTTAGTCACAGAGACCTCGTTCAGTGCTTACATGAAAGAAAAATTAAATGTACTATGACTTTTATTCATGACTTTTCTCATAGGTCGAGCGATTATCAAATATTTTGTTTCGGACGGGAGCAAAACTTAAAATTGTAAATTTTCGATAAAAATTTACCATCCTTGAAGGGTCATATCTTGGTCTCTATAAGGTTTATAGAGCTGCGGTTGGGTTTAAATTGTTGCAAATTTAAGTGTTTTATATAAATATGAAATATTGACTGTCGAAAATGCAAAGTTTTTGAGTTTCAGAGCAAAAAGTGGACCCAAAATTTCAGCACAAGTTTTTCTATACAACATATTATCAAAAATGCAGAACTACATCATGCTTTGCGATTTTAGTCTTTTTAAGCGTCAATTTCTACTGGACTATTACATAATTATACCTATACAAATTAAACACGAAACATCGCAAATATTTAGGGTCAACAATTATTTTATAGTTTAACGCACGCAAAAGCCAAATGAATAGGCGTAACTAAATATAGCTTTATCGAGGTTTATTTTATACACCCATTTCCGAACTGGGTAATACTATTGTTCAAGCATCTTGAAACACAGTACAATAATGTTAGGTAGACCACCTTGAAAAAACTCCATTGAAATCTTATCTACACCTAGTAATATTAAAACAACATAAATCATAAAAACTGCCACGAACATATTTTGGGTATTATAATTGCATATTGTATGTTTTAAAGTTATCTTTTTTGCTTAACCATCAATGGTTGCTAGAATCAACTGTCTAGAAAAAAAAACAGCAAAATCGGGGTATTCGTGTACACTATAAAAATCTTTGTTTGTTTCACCCGACTGTAAAGTGGAGTTATAATGTTATAATCTTTATTTAGAACACACGCCATGTACTATCAACACGAGGAATGCTGTAGCAAATGTAAGGCTTCACCATCACTCATCCAACCTTTATAAAATTCAGCACCAAATTATTTGTTTTGGATTACAATATTATGTACTCGAAATATTTATCTTACTTATTATTATTTTTTTGTTAATGAGTGATTTCGTTAGTAATGATTTGATTTAGTTTAATATCGCCGGTTTCGACTCCATAGCATACTCAATGTTCACTGTGCTTGTTGCCCTTGGACTTCGTTTTATCATTGACTAATGTTGGTCAACGTCACCAGCGTTGGCTAGTCGATGACGCGATGAAACCAACAATGTATGAGTGACGACGAATATTTGATAGCTATTCAGAATTATTTTAATATATCAATGGAATCAGTCTACAATTCTAAAAGTTAGACAAGATATTTGCATTAATTTTAAATGATATTTTTTATACGATTCGATACAAATTAGCCTTGGGAAATCTTAACAATCTTTTAACTAGGCTAATTTAAATATGGAATATCTTAAACGAGTTTTCAAACCATGATTTTATGTTATAGGTATTTATTCCAATTTAGGCTTGCTATGAGTAAAAGGATTTTTAACCTGTTGAGACAAATTGGCTGCAGACGTAAGTCAGAATTATCTACAGCAGTATTTCTGATATACCGAAAAAAATAATTAAAACTGACATAAATACTGATATATCATATTTTGAAATCCAATTTGTCGAAGGTTTATAGAAAATACAAATATTTACAATTTGCTACATATTTAGTAGTTACATTTTCATAGACAGAATTGCAAGCTGAATATCATGACAACTTCAATTATAAAAAAATCTGCAAATAAATAACCTAGACGGCAAATAGTATCACCCTGTATAAATCAACGTAAAGTGCTAAATACAAATAATAATAATCTCATAGCTTCTGTATTGTGAATTAAATTTATTATTGCCACTGAAGAGCAATGCTAGAGATGATAAGAAACAAACTGTTATTGATTAGTTTACAGTACATGCATGACTTCAACATGTGGATCAATGAATTTCATATAAGGATTTGAGATTCCTTATGAATAATAAGGCTTATCCATTGCAGTATAAATACATATCAACAAACTATTATAACATAATTGGAATAGGTGAACTAGAATCCCAGATACAACACTGTTTGTCAAATATGTATCTAACAAGATTAAATTATTCATATACAATGGCATTGTCCCCTGCTAAGAATAGGGCATACCTTAACTACACTTTATTCGATTTAATAACATAATTTTTCCCAAGATTATTTTAGGTACACACTATAATGCAATATCAACGCCAACTAATCACCAAATAGAACAATCTCGGCTCTATATTGAGATGGTTTAAATATACTTGGCAAACCAAGCTCTTATAACAATGCTATATGGAATTGAGAATTTTCTATATAATATATTTTCTAGTCATACAAATTTTATCACAAAGTCGAGTGACTTGACAACTATTACATTGGGCCCTCAATGGTGCTCACTTTCATGGCGAAGTAGTAGACAGCTCGACTGCCGAGGATGAAGGCGAGCAGGAAGGCTCCGACGTAGGCGACGTAGATGCCGCCACCGTGGCTCTTGGCAGCCGACAACGTGCCCAGCGTGACGCCCAGCGCGATGGCCAGGAATACCAGCGACAGCACCGCGAAGATGGCGCCGCGCACTCGAGCCATGCGTGCGCCTACCGACGACACCTTGCGGCAGTGCGGACACCGCACCGGCGCGTTTTTCAGCAGCTGATACTGGAACATGACCATCAAATAAATAAACATTACATAATTAATCTTAGGTCAATGACCTTAACGAGGTCTGTTTGTATAAGTATCTACCTATATCTAATATCATAATTATGTATGTCATAGCAATGGCGATAACGCGTTTCGTCATTATCAAACTAGGAACCTAAAGAAATGACACATTCATACTCGCACTAATGAAAGACAAGAAACTTTGTTAAAATAAAAATATAGGAATGCTGTATCTTTTCGTAAAGGACGTAGGTTTTATATTTCTAAACCAATTTTATGATGCCATAGCAATGCTAAGGATACATTACATACAAGTAGGTTAATTGGTGCACTTAATACATTGCCAATGAGATCACATTGGGTAAAATCTTTATTTTTAATGGTACGAAAAGGAAATTGGTTTTTACTAAAACACAGAATAGATAAATCAAGTCTTATGAAAGACAAATAAATCAATTCTTACACAAAACATGTATTGAATTGCTAAAATCTACTGGAATCTGCTCAATTGAAATCAATTTGGACTGTTTACGAATAAACATTGAGAAAAGTGTTAAATATTTACAAACCTGAAGAGTGCAAAAACAGTTGTGAATATGAATCTATTTGCTAAAAGATTGTAAATTCACAACAAGAGTGCATTTGTGTCAATAAAGAGATAAGGAAAATATTAGTGGATAGTCATTCTCATTAGTCAATTAATGTTTTTAAATTATTACTACCTACTTGAATCCCAATAACTTTTAAATGGAATTTTCACAAGCCTTAGATGGCTTATGTTATACATGAAAATAATAATTTATTGCTTTTCCTACAACAATGCAGTTGTTTGTTTTGTTGCAGGAAAATGATATTACAAATAATACAAGTAAGTATACAGATATTGCAAAAAAAACATGTAAGTGCAATACTGGGGAGATGAATTTCTTATTGATTAAAAGTATGCACTGGTACAGTCAGTAATTATGGTAACATACACTATTTCCTAAAAACTCCCATCCCAGATGTGCCATGCCACTCAAGTATTGTTCTTCTTCATAAGAAAGGCGACAAGTGCAATATTAATAACTACAGGCCCATTAGTTTAGTTTCTCATATTTATAAGGCATTCATCAAAGTCATCCACAATCGCATAGATTCCAAATTCAGGTTTTTCTACGGTAGACACTTTAAACTGGTCACTGGAAAAATATTCAGTATTTCATAAACCTCTGTACCTGGTTTTCGTGGACTACACCAATTCTTTTGATAGTATAAAACACAGCGCCATATTCTCAGCTGTACGAAGTCAAGGTATAGAGGAAACTTATATAGAACTGTCAATAATATTTACAATAATAGCACGGCTAACGTCAAATTAGATTCTGTAGGCTCAAAATTTAAAATTTTCAAAGGAGTAAAACAGGGTGACCCGCTCTCTCATAAACTATACCTTACTGAGAGATAGACAATGCAAGGCATTCCGATCGGTGATAAAATGTTATCAAACCTTCGTTTTGCAGACAATATTGTACTTTTTGCTTCTGAAGCAGATCATCTGCAACAAATGCTCCAAGACTTGAGCACTGCAAGCCTTGAGGATGGGCTGACGATGAATCAGTCATGAGCAATGCCGCTAAATATAGGGTCGAGGTCGAAGGGCAGGAATACACTATGTCGTCGAATATATCTACCTGGGCCAGCTAGTTTCCTTCAATAACAGGCAAGACAAAGAGATCGACTGTCAAGTTGAAAATGCCTGGAGAAGCTACTGGTCCATGAAAGCGCTTATGAAGGGCAACCTTCCTATTTCACTTAAGCATAAGCTCGTCGACATGTGTATCCTGCCTATCCTAACCTATGGCGCCCAAACTTGGTCCTTGACGGAGGCCAAACTCAAGGTTTGCCAAAGAGCGATGGAGCGTAGCATTTACTGCATCAAAATCACCGATCGAATACGCAACACCACAATACGCTGCAATACAGGCATCGCCGATGTTGGCGATAAGTCTGCGAGGTTAGAATGGGACTGGGCGGGCCACAGTTCGAGGATGGGTCAGGACAGCCTGAAGACGGTCGTCGTCACCGAGGCAGGCCCAAGGAACGCTAGCGTGACGATTTGGACTTGTTCCTGACTGATTGGCCAGAGTAGGCAAAACAGCGGCAGAGTTGGAAGAGAATGGGGGAGGCCTTTGCCTAGCAGTGGGACAGAATAGGCTAATAAAAAAAAAAACATTATTTTCTAAGAATGGTACAAATTACAATAGTACACATTAGTTATTTATTTAACACTTCAAACACAGAATACAGAGGCAGACTTAATGCCATAGGCATTTTCTATCAGTTACTAGCTACCTTTTTGTGATGCCGTGTCAGTGGTAGGTGTAAATCTGATATATTATGATTGTGTAGGTCTAAACACTGTTGTAGGAATCAGCAATTTGTTTTTTAAATTGCCGATGAGTAATTTCTCTATGGGGGATTCGGCATGATCTAACGATTTCCAAGGTGAAAATTAATTTAGCTAGGTCTCATATCTGATTTCCAAGGTGAAAATTGTTTTAGCTAGGTCTCATATCTGGGATAATCTATTGTCTCTATTTTCAACTGAGCAGAGTTTAGTTACCCAGTTACAGAAGTCTGTTACTGGTCACTGTATTAAAATCATAAGCTGCATGAGTTCTCTCTTCATAAATGAACTCTATGTGAAAGTGTTACTCTCTAAGTGTTTGATAGTTAAAATTGTAATTAATTGGAATGCAGGCAGAATGTTTTAACACACAAGTAAGGTGCGATTGTATAATATTTTGGTGTTTCATTCTAAAACAAAATTGCTTTTAAATTTATCAAAGGCTGCAGATTTTATGATTGTTAATGTACTTACCAAAAAAGTGTCCTGACAGTGAGCACAGATGACCCTGCACATTCCAGGCAAGGTTGGCACAGGTGGAGTGACAGGCGATGGTGCCAAATTGATGATCCTCTTGCAGTCTGCACGGGGGCATGCAATGCGCTGCGATGATGACTTGCAAATTAACAAGCAGTTGCAAGGGCAGCGCACATATTTCTTGCCAGGAGGAGCATTCCTTATGGGCTGAAAAAAAGATAAAATAAAATATCAACAAACCAAGTAAAGTATAATCTGCAGTGTTATGAGTTAGTGAACTGATTATTAGTAAGAATAAACAAAAAGAAAATGATAAGCAAATAAAGGAATTACAATATGTTTAATCGACAATAAGATAGTCTTCTTAAGTGAGGCATTTTGACCTAAACTTATTTGTAGACTTAGCTTCATGAGTTAAACTAACTAACAAGTTGACTACAGCTACTTACTGTGGCTTCATTGCATTCTGAACATTTGACGACATGTTGTTCTCGTTTCCCAGATATGTCGATCATAGCCTGGCACACGCGGCATGTTACCATCGGCATTCCCGCTTGCTGGTACGGTGGAGGCAGCTCGTCAGGTCCGATGGGAGATATTGTGCTGACATTTACCTCCTCTGTCACACAAAATCATTATCGTCATATCATTTTAGTGTTAGCTACGAAGTTAGAAATACGTAACCAATCATGTAATAACTGGTAAATCTGTTGCACAACACAGGCATTTCGATGATCTACGTAGCGGCTGCTTCGTTCAATCTTTCTCCATTGTTTAGCAACAAAAATCACAAGAACTATTAGTTGAATCATCAGCTGTCAAAACAATAAAAGCAATAAAATACTTACCATCCCTTAATAATGGTTTAGTTTCACTTTGACCGTCCCCCATTGCAGATGAATTTAACTTTTGATAGTATAATATGCAAATATTTAATAATTAAATCACGATTTTTTACGAAAATATGTACTCGTACCGCAATCCCACAAACTTGATTTTTACTTTTTTTTTTTTAAATTACTGAAACTTGGATACACAGATAAAAAGCCAAAGTAAGTCAGTTCCATGTCAGTTCATCAGTTGCTACGCCTTGAACACGAAAAAAAATTAAATCAATTTTTGTTTTGACGTTGAATTCTTAACTTAGTAAAAAGGTAACTTATTTACACGAATAAATTCAAAAGTTAAAATGTGAATAGTAAAAATAGGAATGTATTATGGTGGAAGCGTACGGGTAGCCCGCGAAATTAGTTTTTTGCAATTTGCTGGTCAGTGTCAAGTTCTATGTTGATGAAAAATAAGTCGCGCCAGTAACACGTATGTAATTACAGAATTACACGGGGCCCCCATGAGAATCATCATGGGATCGTACTACTGAACATTGCCTATTTTTTTTTTAACACCAAACCAAAGTCCCTCAACAAACGTGTTTTTTGTCTAGGCTTTTGGTTAGATTGGTCAAATCGAGAACCTAATAATTCCTAAAAAAATAACTTTGACACTTCAAAAAAATAAAAATGACACTCCTGTCAATGTCATTGATTGTCATGTGTTTGTGTAACAGAAATTACTGAAATGTTGGTTGGAGGTTATGTTGTGTATTCTGCATGTGATTTTAAAATTATAAATACTATTTAAATTAATACTTCTTGCAATGGCTAGTAAGGTGCACAGAGTTCGTTACTATAATGCGAAACCGCAACCAATCAATTGTGTTTCGTTTAATACAACAAGCAAACAAATCGCCGTAGCGCGGTAAGTTTTTGACCAAAATAATACAATGTTTATGTTGTTATTTCTTAATAATTAATGTGAATTTTCTTTTGTTATTGCAGAGGAGATGCGTCTATTGAAATATGGGACTTAAACTATGCGCCGTATCTCGTCAAGTTCATTCCTGGTGTGAAGAACGGTTCTGTGGAAGCTCTTGGATGGGTGAAGGACAGGCTACTGTCAACAGGTCTCGGGGGAGCCTTAATCGAATGGGACCTAGAGAAACTATGCCTAAAGACGACAGTTTTGCTAACAGGTTATGCAGCTTGGTGCCTAGATGTGAATTCAGACAACAATCTAGCAGCAGTGGGCACTGAGCAAGGATATGTGAATCTGTACAGTATAGATAATGATGAGATCATTTACAACAAGTTATTTGATAAACAGGAAGGTAGAATATTGTGTTGTAAATTTAACTATACAGGAAATGTGCTGGTGACAGGTATGGATTTATGGAATCTTTGTTCAAATTTGTTTTTTTACCTATTAAAAACTCCCACAAGTCCAACTAATTTTCATTGAAAATGTGTGTTATTGACAAGTATCAATTCAATATTTCAGGCTCAATAAACACAATACGGGTGTGGAATGTGGAGACAGGACATGCAATAACCCGTATGTCCGTGAGCCGGCGAGGCAGAGAGGTTATAGTGTGGTGTCTGGGAATACTCTCAGATAACACCATTGTGTCTGGAGACAGTCTGGGCAGACTTATATTTTGGGATGGCAACCTTGGTGATCAGGTAAGAGTGTTATGTTTTGCACAATGATGTCCATTAAATTAATAGTAAATAGAATTTAATGTAATGTGTCTTTTTTTAAAACTGTATTGGCCATTTATGGGTGAAAAATATTTAAACGGGAACAATATTTTCTGTCACCTAAGTTTAGATTTGACACTATTCTGCAATACCCTAACTACAATATCTATTGCCAAGAAATATTTATTTATTTATTTATTATTTATTTATTTTACTATTTATGTACACACAGTAGACAACACAGGAGAATAACATTATAAAATATGAGTACAAAAAAAAAAAAAAAAAAAAAAATGTAAATAATAATAATAATATTTACATTTTTTTTTTTTTTTTTTAGAGTCTGGGTTACTACCACAGTTTTTAACAACAGGCGTTACCCACCTGCTCCATAAGTCAGGTAGTCCCGCGGAACCCAAGAATTATAGACCGATCACGTGTTTGTCGACGGTCTATAAACTTCTTACATCCATTTTGAGAGCGAAAATTAATACACACATTGACAAAAACTTCATTATGTCTGCTTCTCAAAATGGATGTAGGAATGGATCCCGCGGTACTAAGGAGCTACTCCTCATCGACATGGCCATTAGCCAACAGGTTCGTCGCTCTCGCAAGGATCTGGCGACATGCTGGATAGATTATAAGAAGGCCTACGACTCGGTGCCACATACATGGCTCATGAGGGTGCTGGAGTTGTATAAGATTGATGCAACTCTACGTACCTTCCTTGAGTCGTGTATGGGGCAATGGAAGACTGTCCTTCGATATCCAGGATGTCGACAGATCCAGGGGAACGGTGAGCCTATATGGATTAAACGGGGAATATTCCAGGGTGACAGTCTGAGTCCACTTTGGTTCTGTCTAGCCCTGAATCCTCTAAGCACATTGCTGGAGGATTCAGGTCTAGGCTACCGGTTGAGGAGAGATGGTCAGGTCATATCTCACCTGCTCTACATGGATGATCTGAAACTCTTTGCCCCCAACAAATTGCAGCTGATGGAGTTACTAAGAGTAACTGAAACTTTTAGTAGCGCCATCAGGATGGAATTTGGTGTGGACAAATGTGCAGTCATGTATGTAAAGCGAGGGGAGATTATGGCATCCGAGGGAATTCAGCTCTCGGATTCCATACACCTGAGATCCCTCTCCTCAGCCGAAAGCTATAAGTATTTGGGTATGTCGGAAGCGTTGGGCATTAATGTGACTGACATGAAGCAATCGTTGAGGGAGCGCTTCTTTGGACGCCTGAAGAAGGTATTAAATAGCCTTCTTTCAGGTGGGAACAAGGTGCGCGCCTTCAACGGTTGGGTCATGCCGGTTTTAATGTACTCTTTCGGCATACTCAAATGGACTCAGACGGAACTCGATACCCTGGACAGGAGAGTCCGTACACTGCTGACGGCAAACCGGATGCATCACCCACGATCATCAGTCATGAGACTGTACATCCCGCGGAAGTGCGGAGGTCGAGGCTTTTTAAATGCGAAGACCCTCCACAACCGCGAGGTGTGCAGTCTCAGAGATTATTTTTTAGAAACCGATGTGGGTATGCACCGAGATGTGGTCGCAGTGGACAAGGGACTGACCCCGCTATCCATGGCTAAAGAGAACTGGCGCAAACCTGTAGTACTTACTACCGATGACCGCAAGGAAGTATGGCAAGGCAAGGAGCTTCACGGGCGCTTCTACCGGGCTCTTCATGGGCCCGATGTAGATTTTCTAGCGTCCGTGTCCTGGCTACGTTTCGGCGACCTCTTTGGGGAAACTGAAGGTTTTGTCTGTGCGATTATGGACGAAGTTATGTTGACGAACAACTACCGGAAATATATTATGAAGGACGGGACGGTTGACGTGTGTCGGGCATGCCACCGTCCGGGTGAGTCCATTAGACATATTATTTCTGGTTGTTCTCGTCTGGCTAACGGCGAGTACTTGCACAGGCACAACCAAGTAGCCAGGATTATTCACCAGCAACTTGCCTTGAAATATAAACTTGTGGAATCTGAGGTACCGTACTACAAGTATGTGCCCGACCCAGTTCTCGAAAAAGACCATGTCACGCTGTACTGGGATCGGTCTATCATTACTGACAGGACTATTGTAGCCAATAAGCCTGACATAGTGGTAATAGACCGATCAGCGCGCCGCGTAATGATAATCGATGTCACCATCCCGCATGACGAGAACCTCGTGAAAGCTGAGAAAGAGAAACAAATAAAATATCTCGACTTGGCACACGAGGTTGTCGACATGTGGAATGTGAACTCGGCTATCATTGTGCCGATTGTCGTGACGGCCAATGGTCTTATGGCTAAGAGCCTCGACGACCATCTCTCGAAGCTCGCCTTAGGCGGTTGGATCAAGGGCCTGATTCAGAAGGCAGTACTCCTCGATACGGCTCGCATTGTGAGGAGGTTCCTGTCTCTGGAGCCCTAACCACCGGTAGCTTGGACCCTGTTCCCGACACCGGCGGACCGCTATTTTTTTATATTTTTAAATGTTTTTATATGGATTTTTTAAGAAATATTTAAAAATGTTAAAAAATATGTATATATATGAATAAACGGAATAATAATATAATGTGTAAATATATTAGTTATCATATTAAACTAAATGGCTTCTAAGTATGAATCATCAAATTAATGCAAATATGTATCTTATATTTTAGCTCGATCACTTTTTTTCTATCGCCTGAATATAAGGTCTGTCCTCAAAAAAGTAAGTCATGGGCAGAAATAATATATTTGTTCGAAATGATAGATCTGTCACCTAATTAATAGATCAGTTTCTTAATTCTATGAAAAATACCTATTAGGGGCAAATTGTCCTAATAGTCTTGCTAGCTGGCATGAGTAGTGTAGGCTGAAGGCCGGCGAAGTGGGTGTGTAATGTAAAATGCGAGCGTAGCGAGCGCGCGTCATGGAGTCGTCGCAGCTGACAGAATTATTTTTTAGGTAAACATTTTTACATTATTTAGTGATTCAATTTAGGTGATAGATCTACTATTTTAGGAAAAAAAATTATAAGGTCATTGAAAATGCATATAATAGGTTATTGATAAAATCATACTCAAGTTAAAACCTTCACATGTCTTATTTTTTCATTGCATTAGTAATTAAATAACCATTTACTTTACAAAATATAAAGTTAGGCTTATGCAAACTAAGAATGGTAGTCTAGACTAATTTATAACTGCTTTTATAAATTTCAGCTTGAATCATACTCCACTCACAAAGCTGATATACTGTCAATAGCTGTTTCTGATGACGAGAAAAGTTTGTTCTGCAGTGGAGTGGACCCCGTCATCATGAACTTCATCAAAGTAAACAAGAACACTGGCAAGCAGACGGAGGCTCAGTGGGTCAAGAATGTGCAGAGAAATATTCATGAACATGATGTCAGGTAGGATTGACATGTAAAATAATAATTTGGTTTTAATAGGGGAGGATTGATCAGTTTTATTATAGAATAAGGATATAGTTACTATAGTCCCAAGACTAACCACTACTGACTACTGACTATCCTGAAGACAACAATGTCTTCAGGATTGTTAATGTCAAGCTATACATTATTTCTACTAAACATACAAAAAGTTAAAAGGCTCAATAAGGTTTCATACATTATTATGGAAATATGTTGTGCCATTGTGTCTCGCGTAGATCTACGTTCGAGGGGTCAGTAGCTCACCTTCCGCCTGACGCAGGTCCTCACCGGACACGGTTGTTTCGGGAGGTTCCTGCACCGAATCCGGCCTATAGCGTCCGGCCCGGTCCAGTCCATGGTCCGGAGCGAGAGGGAATGGGACGCCGTCACCTCCTTCTGCGAAGCAGTCATGCTAGCGAAGGAGGTGGCGGAACGTGAGCGGGAGAGAACCTCTCGTCCCAGCCGCCGCGGGAGACGCCTCGGGCGTCGGGGGTCACGTGGTGGCTTCCGGCCACCGTAGACGCGGATCTGTGGACGGTGAGTAATGGGCTAGCTCGCCGTCCGTCCGTCTTTTGACGACAGGCCGTGTTGACACCGCGTTCGTGTTCCACGCGCGCCTCAAAGAGATGTCAGCAAACAGGGAGGGGCCCGCAAGGGCCGGTGCCTGCCAGGGCTTCGGGACACGGATGGGTTTTAGTCAGTACAAGTCTGACACTCCCTTCCGCTCTGCCCAGAGCAGAAGTCATTTAATGATTTCCCATCCGTAAAAAAAAAAAGGGGTCAATAGCTCAGACTACTCAACTATTAATCTGGGAGGTAGCGTTGCAAATGATAAAGTCATTGTAAAGGCTCCTACACACAGTGCCGGCGGGTTTTTGCCGAGCGGCTATGCCGCCGGCATATGCTAGCCGCACATGCCGTATAAAATAAACAAGAAATATAGGAAACATGCCATGCCGGCGGCTCGTGTGTGCGGCAAGCCCGGCTCGAATACCCGCCGGCATTGTGTGTAGGAGCCTTAAGCCCGCTGATGTTGACATCGTTAGTTGATCTTATATGAATAATAAGTGAACCGACCGTCAGCTGCTCAAGTAGCGGTGGGTGGTTACGGAAGTGGTAAAAAATAAATAAAAATTAGGTCATAATACGCCGCCTGAAACTTTTTTCATAGGTAGTTATCATCATACTGAGCTGACAAAAAATCGTCAGCTGCATGGTAAAGGCGTTAGCTGACGGACTTTCCACCACACACGCAGCTGATTGTGGTTATTGTACTTTCAATAATTTAAACAATCACCTGGTAAAAATTCATTTGGCGTACTATAACTTTATTTTACATGATTTTTTTTACAAGTTCATGCGAGCAGCTGACGCGTTGTCCCCCCTTTACCATGCAGCTGACGATTTTTTGCTCCGTCAGTTGACGCTTGGTTAACTTTCGAGATTTATTGAAAAAGATGTCAACCGATCGGCGAAAAAACACTACCTAAAATGCAACGCTACCTCCCCGACTATATCCTTGGTGTAGTGAAGTCCTACACAGAACACATACAGTTGTCATTTATTTCCTGAATTAAATATTACATTAATTGTTTTATAACTATTTTCAGAGGACTTGTAATTCATGGTGAGAAATTAATCTCAATTGGTGTTGATGGCTACCTTACGTTCTCGAGCTATCCTCCAAAGTGGGTGATGAGGCTACCTCCCATGATACCGGCACCGAGGTCTTCAGTTTGCAGTCGAAAGAAATTACTACTTTTAAGGTAACCTTATATTTTCATAGAACATGGCTCTATAAGATTTATCAGAAAAGTAACAACATGTCTGAAGTAAAAGTGGGCGTCCATCAATTAGGTCATTCGATTTTGTGAATTTTTCGAGACTCTGGCCATGGTGATATGTCGTTAAATTTGATTTGACCTCCTGCCCCCTTTGATCTTTCAAATACGTATTTTACTGTGCTTTGGATTTATTTGAAAAACATAATTTGCTTAATTATTTTCATTGAACATTTATTATTTAATAGTATTGTGTAGGATTTAAACATCTTTTAGCGGAGAAACATGTTAACATAATTTAATCCAGTTTCTTTACAATTTTGAACTGTTTCTCGCTGGTAAAAAAAAAAACGAGATATTTGCCTCTCCCTCGTGAGATTGGGTAAAATTCGGCTCGACCCGCTCCCCCCTTAAACGCCTCACGTAATTAATTTACGCCCCGAAACAGATTTAAAGATTCACTTTTATTTTTATCTCATTCTCAGGTATAGCAATCATCTAGAAGTATGGAAGCTAGGCTCGTATGCAACCCACAACAATGGCAATGTGTTGGTGTCCAAGTTTAATACTAAACTAGGTATCAGTCAAACGGAAAACAATGAACTAGAACAAGATTCAACAATTGACATAATCAACAAAGCTACGATAGAAAACACACAGCAACAGAGTTTGAAACTGACAGAGAAACCAGTGAAGTTAGTGTCTATTCAGACTAAGGAGAAGAAGCAAATACGATGCTGTGCACTGTCGCCTAATGGAGAACTAGTCGTTTATTCCACAGCCAGTGATGTCAGGATGCTCAAATTGGATGCTGTAAGTATATCTAGTATACAGTTTGTGTTTACCTCTCTCTTCTTTCCTTCTCTTGTAAAGAAGAAGTGTAAATGGTCAGTTACTGCAAGGCACTGACGATACATAGCTTTGTGTTGATGCATTGAGTCTGCTTCAGACAAAAATACGACTGTAATTCCAGGATGAAGAGCAGTCCAACATATCTCTATCAAAAGTGCTGATCAACGGCCTGCCAGCAGGCGGGTGCGACCGCGTGGCGCTCACGGACGACTCGTGCACGATGGTGGCTCACGTCGCCGGCGCGCTGCATGTTCTACACGTGGACCCAGAAGCCGGCGCCACATCTGTGCAGACTATCTCTTTAGAAAAATGTGAGTTATCATGATTTTTGTATCTGCTAAATCAAAGTGTTGGGTGTTGAGATAGCAGGCTTAACCACCACTTTAAATTCAGTCATACTATTAAAACCCATTTTAAGAACAAATCCCTGTTTTGTCATCTTTTTTCAGTCATATTAATGTTAGACAGAATGGTTATCTTGCTTTATCACATATAGCAGACAGTCATAGGAAACGCAAATAGTCTCAAAAAGGCCACGCGCAAAGCCTTTAACAGACAAGTCTGTTTTGACGTTTTCGCCAGTTTTTATTTCCATTTCTAAAATATTATCCAATTAATCTATTGTTGCATTGCAGATTTGAAAGCTAAGTCAATATTACACCTCTACATTTCCAAGAGAAGTCCGAACGGAGCGACATACTTAGTAGTAGCGGACACTCTCGGCTCTATAGCCGTTTGGACACAGAACAACAAGAAGTTTGAGTTTTACGTCAGTTTACCGAAATACCAGTGCGTTCCGTCGGCACTCACTGTTGATAGTCAAAGAGAAAACCTCATCGTGACGTACGTTGATCAGAAGGTGAGTTATCCAACTTCAGAATCTTACAAAGACGCACCAAAACTAGCATAAGTATATTTTTGTTTCCCTTTTCTTCAGTAGGTATTACCGAGCTCACTGACTTTTCACCCTTATGCCCTAAGTAGTAAGGTTGAAAAGTGTTCAACTAAATTCCAGTACAATCTATGCAAACACCATAACAACAGTTGTATTTGCCCAAATTGGGCATAAGAAAACACCATTCGTGCTTCATTTCCGATATATGTATAAACGACTTCTGCATTTGACTTCACAAAATTAAGTAAGTTAAGCAAGTTTAGTAGAAATAAAATCTATTGCAGTGTCCATAATACTTGTAAACTTGGATTCTTCATACAAATTATCTGTTTTTATATCCATCTCTTAGATAGTAGAATACGAGCTTAAAGAGAAGCGGTTCACAAAATGGCCGGGCTCGGCACTGCCTCCCGAGTGGCTGTCGCGTCGCTCGGCCGTGACGTCCGTGTGCGCGCACCCGACGCGCGACGCTGTCGTGTTCCAGGACGAAACCTCGCTGTGGATCATGGAGAAAACGTCTAGACAGGTCCGTTTTGTTGATTATTATTGGTTTGATTGATATGACGTTTTGTAAGTTTATTGTATGATACATTAGACTGCCTCGTTAGTCTAGTGCTCCCAATTTATTGGTTTGTCCTTGGTGCGATTTATCAGTTAAGTTAGGACAGTGTTATTGGGTTTGTCCACTAGGGATTTCTAAGTTGCTGTCACGGCGATTAGTGAAGTTGGCGAAATGTGGGTGTACTTTTAGGCGCACCTCTGCCTAACCCCTCGGATTACCGGCGTGATGTTATGGTACATTAAGGCAACGACTTTTATTATTTCCCTGAAAATCTTGTGCCATTTTTGACAATAACAATCACGTACAGATCACCTCAGAATCCTTTAGTCACGCCGCTAAAATCACAAAATGAATTTTACACGCAATCCTCTAAGAAAAAACGTTTTTTTCAGCGCCTTTAGACACGTATGTGTGACAGCTGGTACCTCTAAATTTATTTCAATGTATGTATTTGTTAATTTCCAGGACGTAGCTGAACCAGTCACTAAGAGAAAATCAAAACTTGGCAGTCAGAACGTCGCTTTAAAAATCGTACCCATTAAGGTGAGCATAATTTCTTATAATTTCGTTTTTACGCGTACATTCATGACGTTACTGACCGTTGATCTTTCCGATAAGACTTGAAACGAGTTAACTTTACTTTGCTCAATTTCTGTCATTGCATACCAACTTTTATTGTTTGGTACCAAAATATCACAAACTGGGCTAATACATATATTGTATGGTACGACACGCTATAACATTGGCAGAGGTAGATACCCTTTTGGTTCGGCCCTGAACCATAACTTAACTAGGCATGTAAGATTACCTGAAAAAAATACCTACTTCTCACCCCTGGTGCAACAGTCACTTTTCCAAAAATGCAATTTTTCAGGAGAAGGAATTTGTATATGCCAACACCACAACGAAACTTCGTCCTCACGCGGAAACTATTCGTAACCCATCCATGACATAATCACATCAAATAAGTCACTCCTTTTTCTAAATATTGCAAAAGTGGCAGTATTGCACCAAAGGTGCGGTTTGGAAGTCTTCCCAAAATAAAATTTTCCGCCCCAGCGGCAGAAACACGGGTAACAAATTATTATTATTGTTACTACCAGGGTAGTAACACCCCACTGGGCAAAGGACTACCCCATATTTTTCATCGGTCCCGGTCTTGCGCCACTTACCAATTTTTAAGAAAGACATCCAAGCCTCGACCTGACTGCATCGTTGGGTGAGTGGTCGCAAGCGCGACTGCTGAACATGAGGTCCTGGGTTCGATTCCCAGGTCGGGCAAAGTGCTATTGGGTTTTTCCATCAGGAATTTCTCAGTAGCAGCCACGGAGTCTGGATTTGTGCCCGGTTGATGGCAATAGGCTCGCCCCCTATTACATGGGACTTAAACATAACTGGCGAAATGTGGGTGTACTATTAGGTACACCTCTGCCTAACCCTACGGGGATTACAGGCGTGATGTTATGTATGTATGTATGTATGTACATCCAAGCAGGGCGGCCAAATAATTTCGGTAATAAATAAGTTCATAATTTTCTCCGTGTTCCTTATGACCTGCATGTACCATCCATGGTTATAAAAGCACTGCATGTTATTTTATTTTCTAGTACTTGGCCGATTTCCATTGGCTCGACCAAGATGAAGCCGTCACGCTAGAAGTGTTACCAGAAAACATCGTCTCACAGTTGCCGCCTATCGCCGCTACAAAACGACACGGACACATATAATGTAAATAAATGACATGTATAAAGTTATACTTTGCGTTTATTTTTAAATTGTTCACAGATACATCTACTTATACTAATATTATAAAGAGGTAAAATTTGTAAGTTTGTATGTAGGGGATAATCATCGGAACTACTGATCCGATTCCGAAAATTCTTTCACTAAGGAGAAGCTACATTATCCCCGAGTTTTATAGGCTACAGTTAAAACGTTTCCGTACATTCCGTACATACATAACGGGACCGAAGCCGCGACCTAAAGCTAGTTCATAAATCCTGTTCTTATTAGTCTTGAAACAGATACTTCTTCACAGATCTCAATTTTCCCGATAAATATCAACTTTTATAACATCCTGATCAATTTAGTCTCGTGCCTAAATACTAGTTGCTCAGTCAATCATTTCAAGTTCACAATAATAGGTTCATTAACAGATTCTAAGAATAAGGGACACTTGAAATATCCAGTTTGCAATCAATGTGTTCAAAAAGGCTTAAAAGTGCGCAACAAGTATGGAGAAAGATATTAGACTGACTATGCTTGAAGAAGATTTATCATAAAAAACTGATCTTAATTAAAGTAGACAATTTTAAAAAGTTTTGTGCTTAAGGTTACAAAAGGGAATACTACATAGCTATTCAGTCTCATCAGTTTCATTCATGATTCTCTCCAAGTTTTCCCACTCGAGGGCCGACACTGTCATCTGCAGCGGGCCCGCCCACATCTCTTCCGGTATTTCGCATCGTGATGGCGGCAACTTGTACGATATTGGGTCACCGTCCACGCTCCTGGGAAAAAGTCGAACTTACCATAATGTACAATCAAACAGTCCCACGAAATAAACATACAGTAACAACAGAACAGTTCCTATTATAAAAAGTGAGTAGGTCTCTCGTCTTTTCACTATATGCACAAACTTAATACCTATTACGAGAAATGGGCCTCATTCTCTCCTTCTCTTTCTAATTGATTCCCATTGGAAATATGTAAATCAAGTTTTTTAAGAGAAGCGTCCAACCTTGCAATCTTACCGTAAGATTTCAATAGCTGGTAGGCAAGCCTACCCCTCGCGTAACCACAAGCACTTGTGCTTGTCGTATCCAGCTGATTTCCGCGATGCATGCAGCATGATTCACCATGTCATTGTTACACCTAATTTCGCTGCAACTTCCGGTACGTAGTCGCGGTTCGGCCGTATCGGCCATCCGAACTTTCGAGCATTTAGTGCCCATCCAATTATACCATAAAATCAGTTCCTATGGTGGAAAGGATACTGTGGACTCTTACACGATTTGACTGTATTATAATAAAAAATACTATGGATCCTTTTAAAGCAAGGCCTCAAGATGTTCTGTTAGATATTTCAGAACATCATCCAGATCCTTATAAAGTAGGTAATAACGAAAGATCCGAAGACAGTGATACATTCTAGCACGTGTAATTTACGAGTTCTTAGCCTTGAAGTCGTTAAAATAGACAATGTTGGTGAAGTAATACGCACCCTAAGAATACAACTGTCTGCTTGTAAGGGTCGTAAATTTGTCCGGGCCTTAATGGTGGGCGGAGCGGATAATCTCGGTCGGTTTTCACCAGACGACCGAAGCGCTCCAGAGGGCACTGCGCGCGTCGCCCGATCATAGCTGGAAAAAAGTTTTTAAACTGTTATACTTGGCTTAGTAAAAATATTTTTCAATTAGAAAGTTATATCTTTTTTTCTCTTTAAATATCTCGTGGACTTTTAAACATTTTTATATCGTGGTCTTTTAACTTTTTGCGTTAAGTGACTAAGCTTTATTCGGTCTCCTTACGTCTTACACTCAAGGACTTTGGATCTCGTTACCACCCAGGGACTTTAAAAGTTCTTAATTTATGATGTCTGTGATTACTTTATGAATCAGAATTAACGTCTTCTCGGTTTAATCTTATGCATATTTTTCCATGGGACTACTTTGACTCAAAGTTGTCCCCCAAAATCTTTGAGGACTTATATTGAGTTGATGTAGTACGGGTACCTAACTGGCAGACAGTAGGTAACTGGATGGTAATCTGAGATAAACGCCATTGACTCAAAGGTCAAAAGTTGTATCACAAGATACCTACTACCCCGAAGACGTAGGCAGAGGTGTAGGTTTTGTAAACCGTCAATTATGTTAAGATCCCATTGGTCCTATACTTTATTGGGCGCTTTGCTCCGCTTTTATCTGGATACTATACGTACCTGCTGAAGTGGGTGGTAAAGGCCACGGGGACGGGTCCACCGTCACTGGGTATTGCTTGGGCTCAAGTTGGTTGTTGTGTGATTGTAAGGCTGCACGATATTCTTCAACTGTCATACCTGCCACATTACAAAAAAGAACACTTGGTAAAGAAAACAAAAGAATGTGGAAGACCTGCTTCGTAAAAAAAAAAACACGCAGTAGGTAATTCAGAATTGTGGTTATCTTTTTGTGCCCTACTGTGCCACTGATGGGCAGGCTTCGGGCTCACTTTTCCACACATGTCTGTTGCGTACCATTGCGTATCAGTCCTTTTTGTCAAGCCACCCTCAGTCTTCGTCTTAGTCTGCCACAATGTGGCCTAGCATTTATGAAACCCAATGAATGTTTCTATAACTAACATCTGTTTACCTGCTTTCAAGATTCAATTTTGCCAAGTACCTATTTGGTACCGTGGTTACCTATACTTTGTAAGGGTTAAAATCGGATTTTCCTCCGATGTAAGTGAAGAGCGAAGTTTGCTACTCACCGCATTTCTGCGCTTCTTCTTCCTGTATTTCTCTAATTTTGCTATAAAAATACCATCTCTGCGGCCAGAGCTTCGCTGCAGTTTTCGTCTTTCGCATGACTGAATTCCTGAAATAGTATTTAGGAACCTTAACTTGTCGTAACTAAAGTGCAATCTGCTATATTGGGAAGTTCTATTCGCTAGCCTCGAATTTCTTCTTTTTTGCATGACAAAAAACCTACGAACAACTAGCAGGCCTAGACCTTTCTCAAAATGTACTCATTATAATCGGCTTAGGAAAACTTAACGAAGACGAGGTTTCTAATAAACCTACACGTCGGGAGTCGAATGTCGAATACCCAGACTTTGTAGGCTCCTCGCAACAATTTTGAAGTCAGTTCAAAAGTTATAAGGAAAACAAACAATAACAATAGAAGGCAGGGGCAGCGGGCCAAAAATGACACTGCCTATTTCATTTTATCTATCAGTTTCGCTAGGTAGCTTTGTCTCGAATCTAGTTTATGTGCACCTCTAAGTTTGACTACCCTGCGCAACGTCCAATGACTCCCGGAAACCATTGACCACTAACTACCTTCTGAAGTTCCGATGTCTGGTATCTGGTTCAACCGGAATCGTTTGCAAAACGAAAATGTCACAAGATTGGTTGGTTGATTGGTGTGTATTCAATGATTTGATGAACGACATCTGTGCCTTATATCTCCAAAGCACAGAGGAGCAGCAAAACTGGTCTTTCGGATGAGCTGGTCAGATTCGATACCGACCCTAACATATGGACCCTATTCCTAGGTCAATTTAAGTTTTCCCGTACTGTATTTTTACCTGACTACGGCAAGGCAAAAGGAAGGGTTATAATTTTATTCCAGTGTGTCTACGTCTGTCATACAACTCTCTTATCGCAGGTCTGCTTAAAGAAGTTTGTAATGAAACAAGCAGTACTTTTGTGCTCTTATATATTTGTGCCATTTTCTGCATTACTTGTGTTTGTACATACATAAATATTTAAAGGTATTACGGTTATACTTAGCGCCTGCAAAAACTAAAATATGAGTAATTTTCCACTCAAACAGAAAAAGAAAGTTTGATGTCTCAAGGAACAGTCCGATAGAACGTTTCACAATATATTTTTACTTCAGACGCACTAGCGGTGTTTATAAAAACAAATTAATACTTACAATATTCCCTGAGCTTTGACAGGATCAGTCGAGGGCTCCCGGCGACTGCCTATATTAGCGGGAGCAGGTGCTGATGCGCCCTCCATTTTATATTAATTTCTGATTTCAAATAGTAGCCGTTGTAAGAACTAAACTGTATTCAGGCAGGTATTCGAAACTACTAGATAAAACTTCCGACCCTTCGGTTTCTTATGGAGAATGTTGCTCGGGTGATGAATGAAATCGATCAAGCAATAAGAAGGAATTATTAATGCCTATTTAACAATCAAAAGTCACGGTGAAGGAAGTTCATTCAATCTTTTGATGTCATGCAATCGGAGACATTAGTCAGGTAACTGTTTTTATAGTTATGACTTTGGTAGGTAGTTAGGCAGTACCTATTAGTACCTATTATACCTACCTGTACCTACCTGTTTTCGAAGGGGAAATACCACATTCAATGTTTGATGAAAATGAAATATTTTGAAGGTTCTCCGAAAGAAGCAGCTTGGTTTTAGTTAATAGTTACTTATGGGGATAAATTATAAGAATTAAATTATTATAACAAATTTATAAATGTGAAAAGCCACTTCAAAAATAAATCCTTTCTAGTAGTAGGTAGAGTTGGTAAATGATTAACAAACGATGAAAACATCTGACTTTCCACGAGTTGGTAAACTTTCCTTTGTTTTGTGGACTTTCTAATTGGTAAGGTTAGGTTAACGAATGACATTTAACAACAATATAATATTAAGTTATTACTTTGTTAATTTATAAGGACTTATTTATTTTAAGTGGTATCCTTTGATTTTATTTAAATAGCATGGTAGATCAGGTAAATATATAGGTACGGTCATTACCTAAGTAACAAAGGTCCACTAACTCTGTCACGTTTACATTATAGGTAATGTAAACTTGACAGAGTTAGTGGACCTTACCTACCATAAATTGCTTTTCAACATAATTATAATAAGTAAGAGTTAATATTTTCATAACTATGTTTCGATAAAAATAATTATTTTGCTGGATTTTCGTTGCTCACCTTACCTATGTGGCGCCCGTAACCAAAAATATCAAAATCTCAAAAATATCTTGTAAAATCCTCAGTCTACATTCCACAGTAATTCAACTTATGTATATGTGTCCGCTTTATTTCGTAAGAGCGACGTCATTTCCAAATTCAAAGTTTTGTTAGTGTTCGGTGTTGTGTCAAGCGAGACGAGGTTCGGCGGGACGTCTAGACCAGACAGCCTTTAAACTTTCTCAAGCATATTACTTTTATTTACCTACGGCATTTACGCGGATGGAAAAGGCTCTATTCTGAAAGGTCAAAAGATGAGACCTACGTCGCTCTAAACTAACGCTTAGTAACCTTATTGTTACGCTAGTTCGACTTTAATTTAAACGTCCTTTCATTTCTACCTTTAATTTATTAAAATTGGGGAGCCGATGTGTGGGTTCTATTTGTGGTGGAATACTTACTTTTTAATGTGTATTGTGTTGGTGTTTTTGCACTAGAGTTATTTTTTCATTCCATTACCTAGGTCTTACGAAGTGGCACGTTTTCACAAATTGCTATCTCACCTATTGGCCAACTACCTCCATTACATTGCTGTTTTTCAAAGCAACTCGCCCTTCATTTACCAATCATGTATTCTTATTAGCATGCATAACATGTATTTTTTTAGTATAAATAGAATAAAAATATTACTATAATGACGAGTAGATATAACGCACTAGGTATCCATATTTTGTAACCTTAGTTATGGATTCGCAATTTTGTTTAAAACATAATTTAGTTCAGTGTCTGTGGGCTTAAAAGGTCCATGTAGCGGTGTGTTAGTGTGCGTATACCAGACTATCGTGATAGCCTACAGACAGACAAAGGGCGACGGAAGGGCAGACAGTTTGCACTGCGATATACTTACTTTATTCGCAACGTTTTCCTTCAAAAAAGTAAACAATGTGTAAGACACAGTGCATAATAATGCACTGTACGTAAATTGTAAACTATTGTTTACAATTTACGTACAGTGCAATTTATTTACGTGCAGTTTTATGTTTTGTCTGCTGTAGACGTAATGAAGACAGACGCCAAGATTTTCTCACGAGAAATCATTGTTTTTTAATTGCCTCTTACAATGGAAATGGGTTCCAGATGGAAACGTTTACCTGTCGTAGTTAGGTCTCACCGAAGATATCACAAAAACTTGAGGTTCTATCTCCGAATGGCGCAAATGAATTTTCTTCATACGTTCTTGTCAAAAAAGGTTGCTTTATCAAAACCAGCCAACTTGACTCAAGCTGAACAAGACATTCAAGACAAGGTAACTAATTACGCTTACACCGACGTTCAGATAAAATTAACAAACCCGTGCAGCGACTGTACGAACATGGAATAACTTCCTTTATTTAAAGTTTACATAAGCAAGCATAGGCCGAAGACTTATAAATGTAGAGAGAGTAGTTATGTGCCATAGTTATGTCAGTTATGTAGTAAAATAATGCTTGTTGTCTTGACTTGTTGCCAGTTGTTGCGTATTGTAAGTAGTAGGTAGGTACTTCAGAAAGTCTAGACTCTCGCAGTGATAACGTTATCGTCCGCTCTCAAAGAATTTACTTTATTATCAGTCACAAATATTTAATCTTTTCTCTTCATAATATTAAACTAGTTCATATAATACTTATCTTGTACAAAGAATTGCACTGTAAATGCAGAAGTTTGCTCCTTAATTATCTTGAGGTTCTACTTAGAGACAATGTAATGTTTTTGTTTTCTCATTTTTGAGACCATTGTAATGATAATCCTTTCTTCCTCATTCTTAATATAATATAATAATATTATAAATGGGAAAGTAAGTTTGTTTGTTTGTTACCTTTTCACGCCTAAACCACTGAACCGATAATCCTGAAATTTTGCATATACGTTGTCAGATGTAGGTACAGAAACGGACATAAAGTACCTTTGATCCCGAAAAAAGTAGTTCCCGGGGAATATAACAATAACCTTATGATAATAGATGGCGCCACGTGTCTTTCAAATCATAATTGAATTATATAATTATAAGCAGAGCACAACCCGAATTGATTGTCTAATTCTAAATTAACTCGAGCGAAGCTGCGGCAAAAGCTAGTGCTCTAATAAATGTGTATGTGCAAGGTCTTGGGTTTGATTCCCAGGTCCGGCAGTGTTATTAGATCTTTCCGCATCAGGAATTTCTTACTAGCAGGTTGGAGTTTGTATTTGTGCTCGATTGGTGGCTGGTGGTAATAGGCCTGCCACCTATTAAGTAGCACTTAAAACTATTAGGGAAATACAGGCGTAATGTTATTATCACATACTTACTTGGTTCAGGCACGCGTGTATGACCAGCCTGCCTTCACAAATGCTTCAATTCGATTTAGATTCGACAAGTCATGTATATGTTTATCTTTTTTTGGCATAACGAAAGCGAGCGAGAGACATAATTATATGACTTTACGAATCGAAATAGAATTCAAGTTTTGAGAATATGTGTATGCATATAAGGTATATCTATTCATACACGAAATTGAAATTCATTCAACCTGTAATCGCAAAAAACAATTCATTCAACCTGGAATCGCAAAAAACAAATCAGCTGGTGCCTATACATTTTGACGTGGTATGCGAACATACTTAAATGTAGGCATCAGCTGATTTTTTTGAGATTTCTGGTTTAGTTCCATAGTGAAAGTTGTTCGTTATGATAGAAGATTAAGTGTATGAATAGATAGACCTTATCATCACTACATAGAGCTTTCAACGAAAACGCTGCCTAAACCCTTTGACTAAACTAAAATTTATCTTCTGTCTTTTTCTTAATGAATAGAAATAAAAAGATGCACTGAACCTAAATTTGGATTAGTTTGTAAACAAGGGAATCGGCACCTATATCCATTATAATACTTTAAAAAATGAGCAATTATAAAGCGGTAATTGGAAAGTTATTTACACAAATACGTTATTATTCCTTATCATTTTAAATTAGTTAGACGCTTTAAGCATTTCATGCTCATTATTTATTCTTTTACACCATATCATTTAAACGAATATCTTAGGAGTAATCGCAAAAAAATTACCGATAACCGACATCCACGCGGGGGAAGCCGCAGGCATCAGCTAGTATATGTATATATGCCACATATTAGATAGATTGTGGACTAGACGCAAGGAGTATGGAAGGATCTGTACTCCCATGGGAGAAGGCGTTAGTTTATGTGTGTAGCATGTTCAGGCAATCTAGAAGGTTTAGTATAGGATCTGTTTTGGTAGAAACAATATCCACAATCTAAGTACCTACCTACCCGCTCATGACGAATGCGTTTACGCCACCAGCGTGGAGTACTTACTCCAATTCATTGTACTTAACAAAGAAGTGCTTACTTACTCCTTGGACTTAAATCAAGTGCTCTAGACTTAACATTAATAATATCTAAACTACTGAATTGATAAAATTGTAATAACAGAAAGATAACAATCTTCTGTCACAGCTTGGTTTTCGTAACTGCAGCAGTAGGCAGCACTGGTGTGGTGGCCCAATGGTAACGACTCCGAATTACGTGTCGTGGATGCGAGCCCAGACGTGTTCATCCACTAATTCGAGCGGGGCCCGCGCGCGGTGAATTATGGTTCACTCCTTGTTATAGAGAGAAAGCTCTGTGTCCCAGCCGTGGGAACGTTATAGGCGGATAAAGCTACGTTACGTTATATGAAAAACAGAAAACTCCAAAAAATTTGATTAAAAAGAAAGGCCAATGATTGGGTCTGTAAATACTCAGTCGATACACAGGTTAGTTGTTAATAACGAGAATGGCTCTAATTTCACCGAATATTATATTGAAGGCGTGTATTGAATTGGTTTGAAAACAGATTTTGCAGCCTGACTGACCTGAGCGACCTTCTGGCAAAGTTGACACTGTGTATACATAACTGTGTTAATATCTACAGGATCAAGCTCGTATTAAACGAAGTCTAGACACTATTAGTAACACATATTAGACCTATACAAGTATACACCCACTTACGATACACGACACATAGTTTTCATTGAGCGTCTCGCGCATGTATTATACATAGGTATTTTACACAATAAATATCGCTGGACAAAACATTAAGTCTATAAATAATTTGTTAATCATGAGTTCATGACTTGAACTCTACGGATATAAAATTACTTACCTACAATAATATTATTCTCATTAGTAAGTTAGATGTTGCTAGCATAAAAACTACAGTTACACCATTTTGAACTTATATTGGTTTTAAGAATACACGTGGAACTATCGTATTACGACTGTGCGCCTGAAAAATATAGGGGTTTACCGGGGCATTGCGTCCAATACGCTCGAATGAGGCGGCTGATAAAAAGCTAGAAGTTTATATGTCAGTTTTATTGCACTGATATCAAGAACAAGGGGAAGTCAATGGGAGTTACCCATAAGCAATAGCATTCAGGTTTTATTTTATAAGTCAATAAAATCGTAAGCGGAAACAACGTCTGAGCGGCTATCGGGTCAGACTCCGGACGTGTCAGACGATGTCTGTTCATTGTACTACTTATCTTCACCCACCCGATTTATTATTATTTTAGTATCGTTCTGCATTTATGTTTATAAATACAGGGTGTAAACAGACTCTTCACGAAGCCGTCAACCAAGCATTATGTACATACAACAAACTAAGTAACTTTACGCAAAAATTAATGCTGGGAAACGACTTTTTTTTTGGGTTGAAATTTCACGTTTTACAGTAGAACTCAATTTAACGCACTCAAAAAATTGTGCTGATGGATGGATTGAATAGTAAGGGAGTCCGGGAGGTGTTTTAAGTAAAAATCTTACATTAAAAACATGTATTTAAAAAAAAACTTGTGGAAAAGTTGGAACTTTGACCCTCAATATCTCCGTAACTAGAAGGTTCCCAGGTATGATCTAGAACAAAAAAATGATGACAATGACGGGGAGAACAAGTGCCTTTCGGCTTCGTTAAGAGTCTGTTTACACCCTTTATAATTTATTGTACCTATACATTTAGTTAAGATTAAAATAAATTACAGTAGAATTTTCTGAGAAATTAACCTCAAGATTAAGAAAGAGTTTATGAAAACTGCTTTACATTTTCACTAGATCTTACGATATGTCTGGTATAAATGTAGGTTTGTGTGTGTGACCTAATTCCGCATAAAGCGGCACTGAAGGGTCGTGGAGGAAAGGGGTCGTGGAGCGTACCTATCTAACCTCTGCGCACGTCCGCCCCCGCGTCTAGACACCAGCCAGTACAAACATAGCCTGTATAGTAACTGCACGCAATTCACTGATACTCTGAATACTAATATGTACCAATCATTCACTATTCATGTTCTTTCATTTTGTTAAAAAAATGGGAATATAGTTTTTTTTTCAATGGAACATATCTATCTATTTCATCTGAGGAATACCAAACTATATATTATTATTTATTTGTATCTTGAGGAAGGTTAAATGATTGTTAAATATATAATTTTAGACGTATTTTCCGAATGATACACCATTACGATGAGTCATACATGTCAGTCATAAACGTCAAGCTGCTTACAAATTTTTGCATTTACACTCAGTTTTTATAGCGAGGAGTCTAGGTTAATTTGTTTTTGTTGCTAAATGCAGCAACTTTTATGGACTTGGTGTGCTATGGTACAGTTATTTTGTCTGGCGAATGAAGTATGCAATTTGCTTGGAAATGAATTCAGGTATCATAATATCTTCTGATTTATTATTTTGATTTTAGATTAGACATTCTAAACAGTCCTTTTATTTCAGACATTTATGTTCTGATGTCTAAGGTTCTTATAAAAACACGTTATAAATTCGAAAACGTATTATTACTTTTACATTTTCGTATTAAGAACCTAACTGGCGCCCTCATCTATGACTGCGACTATTTCTTAATCTATCAACATCATTATTGATCTCTATCAACATCAACAGTCGCCTGGAAAACGTTATTGGGTCTGGTAAGTGTAGTAAGTTACCTTGAACTCTCTGGGAATTAAGTACATTTTCTTTGTTTTTATAATACTTTATTAAACTCCTAGCTGATACAAGCCATTGTCATGATTAGTCATTTACACTAAAGAAGTCAAGGAAAAACACGTCACAATAAGCCAATTTGCATCTTTACAACAAAGTATGCGCCGTCATGCTTTAAACAACGCTAAATATTTGAGTTAGGTTCGACTATAGGTAAGCGACAAAGGGGTGCGTTCGCGGTGCACGGCGTGGGAGGCGGGCGTAGGCTGTCTAGACGCTGGCCGTGCCGCCGCCCGCGCCCTCTGTACTCCGTACACGGCACTAATTAATATTACCGTCCGTCTGTTGCACGAGTGTGTACTGTGCTCGCTAATTGCCTTTAAGCCTTCGATTAACTTAAACGATGCTTCGCTTCAAGTTATCAGACAGGGAACTAGTTAATGAGCGGGTTTATGGTATTAACTGTGGAAATTTGTAAATGAAAACCTTTGCAGTAGGCATTATTAAGTTAGACATCCTGGATAAGTTATATTTTTTGCAGTTTTAGTTATTACACTAATGATCTATTACGAATTGAGCTGAGCTAAAAAATAAACAAACAGTAAACAACTGCAAAGATTCAAAGTCAAAGTCAAAATTATTTATTTGCGGTAAATGTGGTACAAAAGGTGGTAAAATAATATATAGTGCAATGACACATTTCGTGGCTAAACAATAACAGCCGCTCGGGTCGATCTTTAGGTTAAGCCGTGCTTGCCTAGGTTGGTCTGTGGATGGGTGACCACCCATTACATACCGAGTTTCCTCCGTGCCTCGAATAGCACGTTAAGCCGTTGGTCCCGGCTGTCATTTGAAGATCTTTGACAGTCGTTAAAGTAGTCAGTGGCCCAAAAAGTCTGACAACCAGTCTTACCAAGGGGTCTCGTATTTCCCAGTAGTAACTGGGTTATGGAGGTCAGATAGGCAGTCGTTCCATGTAAAATACAGGTATTCAGCTGCATCCGGTTAGACTGGAAGCCGACCCCAACATAGTTGGGAAAAGGCTAGGCAGATGATGACACATTTCGCTATAAAAATAGCATGCAAATATTAATACACAAAAACATTAAATTAGGTATGTAACTACTATAAAATATAGAGCAGTTTAATAAACTCAACACAAACCAAAATTACAAACGAATTGTTAACATATTAGAGAACTTTAAATGTACAAACACAAAATTTTTGCATAATAAAATTAAAATGTTAGCACAATAAAAATGTTAAAATGAAGAAACACAATAACATATGTATGTATAATGTAGGTAATTCTTTACAATGCAATACGGTAGTGATATGATTGAAAATTTGATTTTTTGAGAAATTCCGCTTTGGAATAAAAGCTATGTGAAATAAGCCATTTTTTCAGAACTTTGCAGAATTTTCTGTACGGAAGATCAGTGATAAAGTTTGGTAGACAGTTAAAGATAAGTGGAGCCATATATACACAATTACGTCTGAATAATTCAATTCTAGGTACAGGCATTGTTAATAGATACTGAGTAGCTGTATGTTTATTAATGTTGTTTATAACTTCAAAAAGTGAAGAGTTAGTTTTGACAAATTTTGCGATTTCATATATATAAATAGAAGGAACTGTGGGAAGGTTATGTGATTTATACATTGGTCTGCAAGAATCAGTCCAGTCCATATTGAAAAGTGAGCGTATGCATTTTTTTGTGCTAATAGAACCCTAGTAATATCAGAAGAGTTTCCCCAGATAATGATACCATACCTGATTATGGAGCAAACATAGGCGTGATATACCATTAATGCAGTTTGTCTGGAGGTTTCATCTTTAACTTTTTTTAAGGCAAAAAAAAATCTATTTATTTTAATACATATTTCATCAATATGATCCTTCCAGGTTAAATGTTCATCAATTGTAATGCCAATAAATTTTGTTTTACCGTTGACCGTTATGCGATATTTTAAGGTGTTGATATTTACTCTTGTAAGTTTTGAAATTTAATATTTTAGTTTTTTCAAGGTTAATTTTTAAAGCGTTTATATCTAGCCATGTTATTATTTTATCCAAAATGCTGTTTATAATAGATTCCTGTGATTCACCATTTTTACATCTATAATAACTATTGTGTCATCAGCAAACAGAACACAATCTTGGTCTATCGTTTGTGGAAGATCGTTTACGTATATAAGGAATAACGGTGGCCTTAAATGCTTCCTTGCGGAACACCAAAGTAATTGAAACGAGGTTGAGAATCAAAGTTCGTAATACTATTAACTCTATCGTCGAATTTAGTGATTCTCGTAATTTGTGTACGATTTGAAAGATATGATTTGAACCACTCTAAGGCCTGGCCTCGAATACCAATTTTATTTAGGTTATCAATTAGAATTGAATGATTTACGAAGTCGAAGGCTTTGCTGAGGTCTACAAATAAAGCTAAAGTTGTAATTTTAGAGTTTATATTATTTAAAACCGATTTAACTAAATTAAAAGCTGCAAGTGATGTGGATTTGTTTTCCTAAATCCGTATTGTTCTTTTGCCAGCATATTATATTTATCTAAGAAAGAGAGGGTTCTCTTGTACATAACTCTTTCAAAGACATTTGACAGAATAGGAATCAGAGCACTGGGGCGCTAATTGTTTTTGTCTGTTTTAGAGCCTTTTTTATGCAATGGTTTAATGTTATACAAGGCTGCTTTCCGGATAAACTCAAAATGTCTGTACATTTTGAGTTTATCCGGAAAGCAGCGTTGTACTAGAGATAAATTGATTATATATTAAAGAGGTTCAGCAATATAAGGAGATATTTGTTTAAGTAGGTTAGTAGAAATATCATCATAGTCGGATGATTTAGTGTTTTTTAATGTGTTTAATATGCTGAAGATTTCAGTGGAATCAGAAGGATTAAAAAAAATGCCATTATCGTTACTTTTAATACTTGAGTTAGTAATTTTAGGAGGATGTTGTGAGGTAGCGCTGCTTTCAACAATATCAATACAGAAATTGTTAAATTTATTTGCGATATCCGAACCGGATATTGCTGTAACATCATTGTCAATTATACTATTAATATATTCTCGAGACCTTTCGTTACCTGTACAACGTTTTACAATATCCCATGAAGCTTTACCCTAATTTTTAGAATACGCAATGTGCTTTAGATTACATAAAGATTGTAGATTATTAATAGATTTTCTTAACATATTGGAGTACACCTTAAATTTAGTTTTATTATCACTGGTTTTGTTTATATAGTATATTTAGCAAACAGAAGCGCTTGCTTAAAGAAAGACAACGAGGTACACAAAATATGGAATTATGAATATTACAGCCCTTTGAGCCATATTCCCAACAAAAGTCTCTCGCGACCAGTCACAATTCGAAGTTGTCAATCTTTGCCATAGAACTAACATGTGCTACGTAAAACCTCATTTCTTCCTAACACGTCTCCCAAATCATAACGAATTCAATTAACACGTAATTGTTTACGAAAATAGCGAGTAAGTACACAAAATATGGAATTATGAATATTACAGCCCTTTGAGCCATATTCCCAACAAAAGTCTCTCGCGACCAGTGACAATTCGAAGTTGTCAATCTTTGCCATAGAACTAACTTGTGCTACGTAAAACCTCATTTCTTCCTAACACGGCTTCTCCTGACGCCAAGTTGCCCTCGACTTGAAAGTTGTAGGTTGTGCCTGCAATGCGATGATCTTCGTAGCGCACTGCTCCTATTCCAGCATCGAGATCAGGTATGGACAGCCCTACCGTCACGGGCACAGGCTCGTTACTTTCAGAACGGTCCAGGTTATGCTCAACATCACCGGTTTCGTGATCTGAAAGAGTCTACGATGATTATTTGTATAAGCAACACGATGATCAACATCATCGGTTTCGTGATCTGGAAGAGTTTACGATGATTATTTGTGTAAGCAACACGATAATCACGTAGTTGAAAGTTCAGACTGGCAAAAATATAAGATGGTCAGCGTCCTAACTGCCCTATATCCCTGCCGAAAACTTTACTACGATTAATGACAGAAACATAAGATGGTCAGCGTCCCAACCGTCCTATCTTACTGCCAAATACTTTACCACAGCGACTCACGCTATCCGGGTTACAAACCAACGTCCGGTGACACAAGCTTTTGCGAACACCATCGCGCGGTCGGCGACACACGCCGTGGGAACGCACCCGCACGTTCGGCGACACACGGCTTGGGGACACATTAGCGCGTTCGACGACACGCCTCGGGAACACAGCAGCGTGTTCGGCGACACGCGCCTCTGGACCTCAGCAGCGTGTTCGGTGACACGCGCCTCGGGAACACAGCAGCGTGTTCGGCGACACGCGCCTCGGGAACACAGCAGCGTGTTCGGCGATACACGCCTCGTGAACACAGCAGCGTGTTCGGCGACACGCGCCTCAGGAACACAGCAGCGTGTTCGGCGATACACGCTTCGGGAATACAGCAGCGTGTTCGGCGACACACGCCTCGGGAACGCAGCAGCGTGTTCGGCGACACTCGCCTCGGGAACGCAGCAGCGTGTTCGGCGACACACGCCTCGGGAACACAGTAGCGCGTTCGGCGATGCACGCTTCGGGAACACAGCAGCGCGTTCAGCGATGCACGTCTCGGGAACTCAGCAGCGCGTTCGGCGATGCACGCCTCGGGAACTCACCCGCGCGTTCAGCGACACAAGCCGTGGGAACACACCCGTGCGTTTGGCGTCATACGCCGTGGGAACACACCCGCTCGTTTGGCGACATACGCCATGGGAACAAACCCGCGTGTTCGGCGACACACGCCGTGGGAACAGACCCGCGCGCTTGGCGAAACACGCCATGGGAACACACCCACTCGCTGGGCGACAAACGCCTTTGGGAACACACCCACACGTTAGGCGACACACGCCGTAGGACTAACCTGCGCGCTTGGCGACTGCCTTGGGACTAACCCGCATGCTTGGCAACTCACGCCTTTGGGAACACACCCACAGCCATCTCTGAAACCATAAATAGTTAAGAAATTGCACCAGTTTCTGGGCACTTGCCTGACATTTCCAGGAACTTGGGAGTTCCTAAATGCTCCTATTTTCCGTGAGCTCGGCCGCACCTGACCAAAGCTTACTATTATGCCTTAATATTTGACTTCGGCAGTTTTTATAAAGGACAGCGTCAATCAATTGGCGAAGGGTTTGATTAAGGATTCGTTGGCAAACGATCAGGGTTTCACAATTTATAGGTAAGACACTTACCCAATTCTTAAACGTAACGAGCTACGCCGGGCATACTCGGCATACATTGGAAATTTGACGGATATCACGCTCATTGTTTGGAATAAAATATTGACGCAATCCAACTACCGAGGACATAGTGGTTTAATTCAAGCTTAAATTTTGAATAAGTTCAGTCATAGGTGACCCATTCACTTAGCCAAACTCCAGCGTCACCCTTGAGACAGGAAGCCACTCGCGACAGGCACTCGTAGTCGGTCACTTCGTCACACAACTCGTCAATGTTGTGTATGTTTGGATCGAAATTGGATACGTAATAATTACTACGTATCGCGTAATTCCGCTACGCGTACTTTACGTTTCGCGTAACACGTGTCCGTGAGGTCGTGTAATTACGGGACCTCACGGGCTGTAAAGACCTTAAAGCTTCTAAGAGCATAGTTACAAAGGACAAGGCTTTGGAACTGCTTACAGTTCAATCGCTTACGATTGGATCGTTTGTATGAACTCGTTGCGGAACATCGCTCAAGTTTACGGCTAAGCCAACACGAAGTAAGTGCACAAACCCGGTTCTCAAGGTTAATTCTTCACTACTTGCATACCTGCTTGGCGAACCACCTTAGGTCAATCTCGTTACGCGACGGTGCGGTGGTCACACTTTCTACTTACTTGTACTTGCATATTTATCACAACTTTTGATATTCAATCACACACACGTGAAATAACAGTAATGACAAGCATAAAAAACGAAAAAGTCAAAACCACCATTTTGACTATCGGTTGAAGGGAAATTGTTATTTTGTTCCTTGGATGTTTTGTACTTTAGTGGGCAATCTAAGTTCTTTATCCCACTTCTGAATTTAGCAAACAGAAGCGAAGATGCTTAAAGAAAGACAACGAGGTACACAAAATATGGAATTATGAATATTACAGCCCTTTGAGCCATATTCCCAACAAAAGTCTCTCGCGACCAGTCACAATTCGAAGTTGTCAATCTTTGCCATAGAACTAACATGTGCTACGTAAAACCTCATTTCTTCCTAACAGTATATAATATCTTAATGTTCGTTTATTAAGACTACTCATTTTAATTCCTTTTGTAATCCATTTTAATGTACCATATTTGAACTGTTTCTTAACTCTTATGAGAGGGAAACATAATTTTTAAAATAAAGTTAGTGTCATGAAAGTTATCGAAAAGCATTATTCGTATCAGAAATGTTGTAGACTTCGGAAATGGATAATATTGCTAATATGTTCAATGAATTTGTTGACATTATCTTTACTCAGGTCATTTATGGTCATGAAGTAATAACTTGATATAGGTTTTTGATCATATTCAAATTTAACCACCTGTGCCGTGTTATGATCAGATAAACAAACATTGTGCATGGAACCTATTATATTTGGAATATTACTGATGATGTTATCGATGCATGTGTTTAACCTGGTGGCCTCTTTGATGTGACACCGCATACCATAATTTGAGAGAAGTTCTTTAAATTTTGTACTATTACTACTTAAAAGGTTAATATTGAAATCACCAGCTATTATTATTTTACTTTTTTTATATATTGTAGTTTTTGTAGGGTTTTGTTTAAGTTTTCAAAAAAAAAGTATTTACGTCAGTCGACGGTATTCTGTATATACATAATATGATCGCTTGTATAGATTTTATTTCAAGCCCATAAATCTCAAATTGTGTATCAATACTGAATTCATTAACTTCTTTCAATTCGGTACTTTGCAGGTGATTTTTACAGAGTATGCATGTACCGCCTCGTCGCTGACTAGGCCGCGAGTACATCGCTCCAACATAAAGTTATTTAGATTGAGGTATTTTTCTTCCCCTCTTATAACAAAATGTTCGCTAAGGCATAAAACATCTATATTTATATCAGATTCACGCATCTCATTAACTATTAAATCGATCTCTGGCAGTTTGTTTAAGGCTCCTGCAATATTTTGATGCAACACTGAAAAACAATTTCTGATGGCTTTTTTATTACGATTTTTTTTTTATATTTTGGATTTTGGTGGAATACTGTAGTGTTATATGGTGTGGTCTCGACAAAATGTTTTGTTTGGTGTGTTATTTATTTTAATTTTAGGAAAATAATAAGGAGTTGTGCCTTTCATTGGCATAACTTCTGGAATATTATTTGGAAAAGCTTTTTGATTAGTTTTAGTAGTGGTATTAAAATAAAAGTTGTTAGACGGATAGGATGTGTAAGATGTGTTATATTGTTTCATACTTATTTTATTTATTATCTGATTTACAATGTCATTGCTACTGTTTCCTTCAGTGAAAGTACAATTTTTAAAATTGTTCGTAAATAAATTTAGATTGTAGTTTAGTTTACTTTCGTTTAGAAATCGATTATAGAGTATATTAACTACAAATACGTTACAATTTTTTAACATTTTAAGTGCTGCCAAAATTTGAGATACTACTTTGATTGGATTAGAGTCATTGCATCCGCTCATAATAATCACGTTGTCGTTAATTGTTAACTGTTAAGACAATGTATAACAACTGGATAAAACGTCCTCAGTATTTGCATCAGGTTTTCTCATATTATAGTTGTTAAGATTAAGTTCAGTTTTCTTGTTGATCAGCTTTTGGACAATTCCTTTTCCTTGGTTGTCTGCTAGTAGGAATATCCTTCTGTCTCCGGCTACCGGTACATATAAACTTATTTGTGTCGTTGGTTGTGATTTATTCTTATCTATTACATTGTTTTCACTCATGATAGTTTTTCTTATGGATGAGTTGTCCACTATCGAAACACCTAAATCGGGTTCTTTACTTATTTTATCTTCATTTGGTTCAACATTAGTAGGAACTGTAGGGGTTTGAAATTCGATGTCCAGATCTAATTTTCTTACTGAAATATTAGACCTATTTATGTTTGAGTTCTTTGGTTTCGTTTTACAAGATAAAGTGTTGCTTCTTGCGGTTAAACTTGTGATGTACATATTTTTGTATTGTTTAGTTTTTTGTTCTTCTACTTCAAGTTTTTGTCTCAGGGATTCATTTTCATTGTTTAGCGTATCAATTTCTAAATTAGCACTCTTCAACTGCTCCTTTAAACATTCTATTGTAGTTTGTAGTTCTGCCTGCTTTGTCACACTCTTTATAAAGAAGACGAACAAATAGAGTCGTGTAATTTCACGTAGATAAAAACAGACGCCGATAAGTACGAATGGCAAATATAACATCGTTGAATTGTCAGCCGTCTAGGATCTAGGCGGCCAGACGGTCCAAAATGCATTTAGTCGTAAAAGGCAATGGAGAGGCCTTCGCTTCACCTCCAGACGCTTGGCACGCTTCGTGTGCTCTCCTCCACTCCGCCTGCTCCGTCTAGACTAGACAAACAGCTATCGCCACCAACTTGACGCCACCTAATCTAAAACTAAAAATACAAAGAGGTACATTGACGGATATTGCTGGAGATAGCCAGGGCTAAACAGCCCGATATTAATGCAGATTGAAAGATTGTCACCTGGACTGCAAAACAAAACCTTATCTTCACCTACGTCATTATATCTGAGAGTCTGTTTACAATAGAAGTGGAACTGACAAGTGTAGGCGTAAACCTAGATTAATTGGCAACAAGGTTAATCGTTGATTAGGCATTCATTGAAACGACAGGCAATTCAAATAAATGTTGGTTTTTGTGAAATTGTCATTCAATTTTAGGAATTGATTACCTGTCTCGTGTTCATAATTAACTATGAGACTGACTAGTTGTGTTTAAGAGATTGCAAGATATCTGTTATCTGTCGAGACTGCAGACAAATAATAGAAACAAAGTAAACAGACCGCAGACGCAGGGCCGGCTTTAGAGGTCTGGAGGCCTCGGGGCAACAAAGGAGTGGAAGCCCCCTGGCCCCAAATTAATTTCCAAATAAAATGAACAATTTTTTTCAGTCGTTTTTTTTCAATTAGTAATTTATTGTGAAACCAAGTAGATTCTTTTAGTACTATATAGATTTATTATTTTTGGTATGGTTTTGTTCGTTGTTTATCAGTGTTTTTTTTGATCATATTTTTATTAGTATCATGTTAGCATGCACTACTGTATATAATTGAAAGAAAAAAAAAGAGTCGAGACACGGAATCGAATACCCAACCTCCGAGGTTGCGAGCAAGTACCACTCCACTCAGCCAATGTGCCATTTTAATACTCCCTTTTTTTTCTGATGGGAAATCATCAAATGACTCCTCCCGCTCTGGGCGGAGCGGAAGGGAGTGTCAGACTTGTACTGACTAAAACCCATCCATGTTCCTTCTTTGCCCGCTGTGTTCCAGGGCCGCGGTATCTCTTTCGAACAGTCCCGCAGCCCTGGCAGGCATCGGCCCTTTCGGGCCCCTCCCTGTTAGCTGACATCTCTTTGAGGCGCGCGTGGAACACGAACGCTCCGTCAACACGGCCTGTCGTCATAAGACGGACGGAAGGCGAGCTAGCTCATTACTCACCGTCCACAGGTCCACTACAGGTCCACAGGTCTACGGTGGCCGGAAGCCACCACGTGACTCCCGCGGCGGCTGGGACGTGACGTTCTCTCCCTCTCACGCTCCGCCACCTCCTTCGCTAGCATGACTGCTTAGCAGAAGGAGGTGACGGCGTCCCATTCCCTCTCGCTCCGGACCATGGACTGAACCAGGGATTGGAATACTCCCTCAAGATGGGTAGTAAATTGCAACTGCTTATCAGGGCCATTTGAGATTTTGATATGTTACTGATTGCCTGATTTGAGTGAACAAATATAGATCGATGATTTCTATTAGGATTTAATAACAATATAATCATGTTTGTACAAATACTGCAGGTAAAGGTAAAACAATGAAAAAAAACATCAAAGGAAAAGTTGTTTACTAGTCGGAATTAGAAATTCTTTTTTTTTTCCGAAGTCTCCTTTGTGGACGCCCCGGGGCGTCGTTTATAACCGGGGCCGGGGCCGGTTACAAAATAAATATAAAAAAGCCTTTATTCGCTGACCAAAATACAGTACATTTTAACTTATGTAAATGTTATCTCTATCTACATATACTCATAAAAAAAAATCTAAAAACAAAATAAAATAAACAAAAATCTAGTTGATAAACGACTTAATTCTAATTTGTAATCATTATTATAATCAGGTCATTCAGTCAGTTGGTCAGGATGTCCTTCGGCTTAGGCCTCACCTAGTTTCTTCCACTCATCTCTGTCACGAGCCAATCTTCTCCATCCTTTTGGTAAGTCATCTTCATATCTCTTGATTTGGCGATCCTTTTGTCTCTTACCATCTCTAGGGTAACATTCCATTAAATCTCTCGTCCATTTTTCTCTGTCCGTTCTCATAAAGGTCACATTATGAGAACGGACAGAGAAAAATGGACGAGTCCAGTTCCATTACATTTTTTTTATTTTTAGTAAGACATCGCTTACTTTTGTTCTTTTTCTTATTTTTGAGGTAGTCCACCTATCACGTAACCTTATATTTCATCAACATATTCGATAGCCTCCTGTCCTATGTCTATCTCTCTTTAGCCCCGGTTGCCCTCCTCTAAATCCGGCCCTGCGCAGACGTAACGTAACTTTGTAAAAGTAAACAATTGAAATCGTATTCATTTATCTAGTTGGTAGATGATTGTTTTTTTTTATGCGCTCGTTTGAATCGATACAAACGAGCGTTTCATTTGCGTTAGTATCGATACAAACGTGTAAAATCTGCTAAAACGTCTTGATACCGCGCAGAGAACGCGCAAAGGACGCGCTAATCAAAAACGCACGTCATCAGCGCATAAAAAAAACGTGGTGTGCAAAGGTCCTAAGGCGTGTGATATTGATGCGTGTGTAAAAGAGCTTAGTAGGTGGTGGTAAGTCGTCGCTGCGTTCTCTCAATAAGTGCACTTGTATCTTGCATTACGACTCGGTTCACCTCTAGACGGTCTCCTTCGGCACGCGCCCGGCGAGCGCACTTCGTCTAGTCTAGACGAATTGCATTATGTAAATTTACGAGTATACCTAGTAGACCCCTATTTTTAAGACTTTAAGATTATACTTTTGATCTTGAATTGCTTTATTATGTACCTTGTGCGTATATCATATCGATGTTGTTGATTCAAGCGATTTATTTTGACTGGTTTGTAGTAATATCGGACGCTGCATAATATACAAGTTCTCCAAGATTTTTCTTTAGACAAGACAATAGAATACCGTTCTTGAGTTAGTAGAGGCTTTGAGAAAATTGCTTGGAACATGTTGCTTTGAGCCAGGAAGTGTGAAAAGTATGCACCAATGGCGCAATTAAAGCACAACTGTCATCTGTGTCATCTGACAAGCTGTTGATTTATTTCAGACATCAGCAATGTTTTGGCTCTAAATTTAAGTTAGTAGTTTCCAAACTAATTAACTAATTACATTCATAGTTCCTACAATCCGTTTTTAGCGAAAATAACCGTAAAATTTGACCTGATAAGCTGGCTGTTGTCCCAGACAACCGTAATTGATAAATCGCTTAATACTTAATGTTTTTAGTGTCTGGTGTCTGGCTAGGTGCGTGCCGATTTAAGCAAATCTATTGTTCGTTACACGTGTTTTACTTTCATAAAATTGTAAGTGCCGCATTTTTTCTGTTTGGAATTTTACGACTGTTTTTATGACTGTTTTTTATTTATCTTTCTGAAGCTTTCCTACTAATGCTATTACACTCAATTTAATTCCACGCAGGACATCGCGATCTAACAGATGGGGATTATACCTATAACAGGGAAGGTTGAGCTATGATTAATGAACCTCTTATATTATAGCTCAACCATATTTGCTGTATGGGTTATTTTTGCAGCATACTAGGCTGCTAATATATTAACGCGAAACAAGGTAGAGAAATTATAATACTATGTTGGTAACAAAATTGCTAGAACATCAAAACGAGTTTAGTGTAGAAAATTAAAAGTATCTATGCATGCATATTTCAATAGTGTAGGTAGGTAATAGGTATTTGACAGGGTGTGGCGTATGGCTGGTCCCCAGGAACTAGGATTTCCGGAGAAAATTCTGGAATTTCATTCCTTTATGATAGGTTAAAATACGGTATTAAAAACATAGTATTTGAAAAAAAAACTTGTGAAAAAGTTGGATCTTTGACACCCAATATATCCGTAACTTGAAGGACAAGGATCTAGACCATACCTGGGAAAGGTATGGTCTAGAACAAAAAATGATCGGAATGACGTGACGGTGAGAACAAGTGCCTTTCGGCTTCGCTAAGAGTCTTTTTACACCCTTTATTTAAGTAAATTATTAGAAAATGTTTAAGAAACCACTTCATTAGAGCGACTAAGGATTCGAGGAGGTAATTGTTTATGGTGGAGCTTTTACTCCAACTACGGCAAAGCCAAAAGGAAGGGAACATGAGTTTAGCGGTCATGTAAATATGCTTGTAACACTTTTAAATGTTATCTTTGGTACTGACTTAAAGTGGCAAACTAAACCATAAGAGATTTGGCTGTAGATAGTCCTCATTAGTGTGGAGTCAGGTTGAGTGGCAAGGCGAGGGAGCGCGACCCCACGCGTCGTGGTCGGCAGCCAGGCGACGCGGCGGCGCGTCCTATTTCCTACCGCGTCCGCGTGGCAGATTGTCGCAATCATGCACAGACGTCGCCGCGCCAACCGTTAGTTACGACCGCTCCACTTTAAACCTCATCCATTTTAATTTAACAAAAGTGCCGGCCGATAGCGCAGAGGAAGGACTCATATCCGTCGACTGGCGGCGGCGGTTTACAACTGACTCATGACTCTTTAAAATCATGGAACAATTCCTTATTACCGAAAACTACCATGATTGCGAAGACTGTTGAGTTTTTCATATTAAGTCCAGGCAACAATTTTCACAAATGCCTATAATTAAATAAAGCTTAAATAAACATGATTCAAGGAACATTTATTTATTTTCATTTTACATTGGAGATAAATAAATGTTTCAAAACACAGTCTGTAATTAATTAAAGACTGTGTTTTTTGGTAGAGAAAAAAAATTGAAATAAATAAAAAAAAACATTGTTTGAGAAAGAACGAAATGACAACAAGAACAACAAGTTACAACGTCTCATACCTAAGTGCAAAAGTTAAACATTTTTAGTCATCAGTTTATTTTAATGTGAATAGGCGTTTGAAACTGTGAAGATTTTCGTCGCTACCTGAAAACGCGTAAACGTCGTAATTGAATTGTGAAACAATAGAGACATTAGCGATAAATGAATGTGTTATTGAATTCGTGCTTACCTAACGAGCTTGGTTGCACCGCACCTCACCGCGCTCACCGCGCACGGCTCGTGGCTCGTCGTCGCCAAGCGGCAGCGCGCCATTACCGCCGCGTGCCCTTACACAAGGTAGCCTGTGACGTCACTTAATAGCATTCCGTCTGCGACGTCGGACAGTCTGCCAGAGCAAACTTGGGCACTCTCTGTAGGCACGGCATATCTTCCTATATCCTAAACGGAATCGATAATGATACCTTCTCAGTCTCACACTAAAAGGAGAGCGCACAGATAAGAGTGAGAGAAAAGCAGTTGCAGTCTATATTACCGAACGTTTCGATATCGAAGATTGCTAATATGCCAACGACGCCGTCGCCGTTGCCGCGCCGTCGCTACGTCATTTTAGTCCACCCTTCACATTTTAATACATTTTCATCATGGTTTGTTTGCAATTTCACTGCAATAATTAATTTCTCCAATTTACTTCTTTACATTCAGCACGAGTTCTACGACAAAAGCTCATACAAAGATTAGCCCCATTGTATGTACCAGACGAACGCTTATGTTTAGTGAATCCCATGAACGATCAAAACATGTTCTTAATGTCGTACTTAATTATGTTATTTAATCAAAAAAACAATCACAAGACTGCTGCTGTAGCGGTTCGAATCAGTTTTAAACTAGGAACAATAAGGTGTGGAAAGTTAGAGTATACCTACTCTCTGCACAATGACTATAGTTGAATTAAACAGTAAAGAATAGATTCTATTTTACATTTTAAACATGCAATCTAATGCAAACATTAACCATATTTTAACCAACACACGTAGACTTCTCAATGCAAACTAAATAGCTTCATAATATAAATGCATTATAATCTATTGTCATTCCTTATAAGTGACGATGACAAAACAGTTCACTGCTAACTCAGAACATAACGCCACGGCACAAAATTATGGCGCTAACGCTAATATTATATATAGGTCTTGCGTCCTAGGAATAGCTACGAGCTATACCTGTAAATGAAACGGTGACGGCTTCCAAGTATAAGGTGACATGATGTCACCAGTAAACTTATTTAGGATACAGGACGAATTTTGTAATAGTATTGTACCTATGTCAACGATGGAATGAATAGATGGCTAAAAGAGCTTAATCTTTACGTAGTATAAAACAAAGTCGCTCCCGCGGTTTGCACGCTTAAATCTTTTAAACTACGCAACGGATTTTAAAGCAGTTTAAATAGTGCATAGATAGAGTGATTCAAGAGGAAGGTTTATATGTATGTCGGATACAAGTGTACATGCCGTGCGAAGCCGGGACGGTTCCCTACTTGGGGATAAACATAACAGAATTTTTATACTTTTCAACAAAGGTTTTGGTCATAAGTTAGTAAGTTTTAAAATTCTTATTAATTTGTTATACAGCCGAAGTTATTAATGACGATGACAAAACAAAACACTTTAGATTGAAGTTTAGCGCACGCAGAGGGGTGAGTGCAAGGTGCAGGTGCGTCAGTGGGTTGTGTGTAAGTATTAATAGGGCGTGCTTGCGGAGGGGTAGGGGTAGGGGAGGCGGGGGGTGGCCTTAACCTTGAACGCCGCCGTCTGACCCCCGGCGGCGTCATCGCTACCCCGTGCCACCCTCGCGACCCCTTCCTTTCTCGTCTCGACACTTGATAAATGAAGCTGAAAGTCGTGTTAAATACACGCAACAACGTCTAGTCACATTGTATTGATTTGAAAAGTTGTAGGCATTGGTTTATGTGTTAAGTTCTTATATCATTTTCAATTAAGTAGACATGTGCTATATCTAGGTAGGGACCTATATGATATTAATTTGCAGAATATTTAGGTATGTTGTAAATGACCTTTATAACACATTTGCTCGTAAAGCGGCTCTTATTTCACCAATTTCAATATCGTATGGTACCTCATTACGTACTTGTGCGGTAATGTAAAGTAAAACGCACGGCTTCAAGATGCTCCGTCAAAAACGAATGGTACTTTTTTAAATCTTAGCAAAGAGTTTTTATGTCAGAAAAGTGGTCAACATTTTATGAATAAAATTAACTTTGGGAGATAAAATATAATAAATAAACATTAAATTCTTTAATTTAATTAATTTTGACAATAGATTACAACCATTTATCTTTAACAAAAATAAAAAAAAACATGAATTTACTGTATTAGTAATACTGGCTGTTTTTGTGCCTTTGCCTTAAAAAAAAGCGCTAATGCGCGCGCCTTACTTATTTGTGAACGAGTAAAAATTATCCCGCGCGCTTTTTCTTTTCGCTGTATTGTTTTTATTGAAAAATGTCGTCAAGTAATGATGAATTTGTTAATTCGACACCGCCTGAAGTCTCAGAGGCAGCGAAAAAGGCTACTCTAAGCCTCTTGTCTGAAAAATCGACCGATAGATACTTACAAGCGTATCAAAATTTCGTTTAAGAAAGTCCGAGTTTTATTTATTTCCTCGCAAATATGTTATAAAACGTCGTATGATATACGTGCGCTTTGATAATTACAGCCTCTGCTTTCTTGTAGCCCTCGCCTACGGCTCGGGCTAGCAATTTCGCCCCGGCTGTAATTTTCAACTTACCGCACTTATATCATAATGTACTATTATAACATATTTGCTCGTAAAGGGGCTCTTATTTCACCAATTTCAATATCGTATGGTACCTCATTACGTACTTGTGCGGTAATGTAATGTAAAACGCACGGCTTCAAGATGCTCGGTCAAAAACGAACGGTACTTTTTTAAATCTTAGCAAAGAGTTTTTATGTCAGAAAAGTGTTCAACATTTTATGAATAAAATTAATTTTGGGAGATAAAATATAATAAATAAACATTAAATTCTTTAATTTAATTAATTTTGACAATAGATTACAACCATTTATCTGTAACAAAAACACAAAAATATTTATTTACTGTATTAGTAATACTGGCTGTTTTTGTGCCTTAGCTTTAAAAAAAAAGCGCTGATGCGCGCGCTTCACTAATTGTGAGCAAGTAAAAATTATTCCGCGCGCTTTTTCTTTTCGCTGTATTGTTTTTATTTGAAAATGTCGTCAACTAATGATGTATTTATTAATTCGACACCGCCTGAAGTCTCAGAGGCAGTGAAAGTAATTACAGCCTCTGCTTTCTTGTAGCCCTCGCCTACGGCTCGGGCTAGCAATATTGCCGAAGCTGTAATTTTCAGTTAATCGCACTTTTATCATAATGTACTATTACTGTATTAGTAATACTGGCTGTTCTTGGTGCCTTTGCCTTAAAAAAAAGCGCTGATGCGCGCGCCTCGTTAATTTGTGAACAAGTAAAAATTATTCCGCGCGCTTTTTTTTCGCAGTATTGTTTTTATTTGAAAATGTCAAAAAGTAATGATGAATTTATTAATTCGACACCGCCTGAAGTCTCAGAGGCAGTGAAAAAGGCTACTCTAAGCCTCTTGCCCGAATAATCGACCGATAGATGCTTACAAGCGTATCAAAATTTCGTTTAAGGAAGTAAGAGTTTTATTTATTTCCTCGGAAATATGTTATAAAACATCGTATGACATACGTGCGCTTTGATAATTACGGCCTCTGCTTTCTTGTAGCCCTCGCCTACGGCTCTGGCTAGCAATATCGCCTCGGCTGTAATTATCAACTTACCACACTTACATCATAATGTACTATTACGTATGAGCTACGTGATCCAAAAAAGTTCTAACCTAGATAAGTTAATGATATGAATTTTTGTGAATTGATTTTAAAAGCACTTTTGCACATCAAGCTACCTTAAACTGTAAATTTTTCCCAATCAACCTTGAACCTAATGCTTAAGCAATAAAGTTAAAAATCTATTAAAACAAAGTACAGGTTGTAGTAGCTTGTCGTGTGTGTCTGTCTACGTCAAGAATAAAAATGTACGTTTTCTAACTATGAGATCGGTATTTGTCATGATTTCTATGCGACTACTCTAGAAACACTGTCATATTTAAACTCATTAAGTCAGTAACAACGTTATTACAATCCTATATTATATGAACAACGATTCAACCTAAAATTGCCTAAGCTCTGAACGTATTCGCGACCAGCGTAGACCGTAGGCGTTGAAGTTGCGTAGAAGCCGCGAAGATCCGCGTAGGACCCGCACAAATTCCGCGTAGCGTTAAATTACCATAGTACAATTGTAGTGTACATACTATATTACGATATTGTGTGTACCAATTTTACTGAGACCATGCCTGAACATAAAAGCCACATCCTTGAATGGAATTGATTATGATATAGGTACTTAATGGTTTTATTGCCTTATTTACTATCTCAAATTATTTTCAAAAAATGACTAGTTTTTACAGACGCCAGCACATCAATCTACTACAATCTGCCAAATTTCTTTAATAGATTTTCAACTTTATCTCTAAAGCATTCAAGGTTGGTTGGGAAAATCTGACAGTTTTGGGAAGCTTGACCTGCTGGTGTTTGTACATTTCAAAGAACATATTGAGTAAGTACTTATACTGTAGTGTTTACTGTCTGCGTCTCCATTTCTTATGACAGTCCAGACGAGGTAGTATTTACGTGCTTTCTTGTTTATTTAGTCTACAACCCGCCGTTCTTTCCAGCCGTTCATTGAAACAATGAGATGTTTCAATCTCTATGTAACATTAAACTGTGTGCCGAATAATTCTTTGTTAGTATCGGATTCAATTGATTCCAGTATTTTAATAATACTTAGATGATGTAACAATGCAGCAGATGATGTAATAATACCCGAAGGGTTGGCAGAGATATAGGTACTTGTGGTGGCATGATGCAATAAAAAAATATCAAAATATCATTTCATGTAGCAATCCCGTGCAATATAGTAACTAGAGGCCATAATAAATACCCTGGAATATGTAACAGGTTCGATAATGCGAATTCAACGTGGAAAATGCAATAAATACCTACTATTGATTTCAAAGGCGATATTTATTAATTTTAAACACACTTAAGAAATTGCAAACAATTTCTGAACTAACAGCGTTCTATCGACTAGTAGTTTTCAGTGTCGAATTCAGTGACGTCTAATGTGAATTGATTGGCGACCTGACCGGCCGCGTGTCCTCTAGACAGCAGACGGCATGGCGACCATACGAGGTCGGTTGCACCTGAAACGGGCGGCGTGCTATGACCGAGCCCCGCGGCATGCATTCGCATTTGACTTACAAACCTTTATCTAAGGGTCATGCAGACTATGACTTTAGGCTGTTGTTTTCAAAGGTATATCTGTTTTAATTTTACTTTTATATTAAAAATAATGTTTTTTTTTTAGGTTTCGCCCGTATGGAGGTCGTAAATTCATAGGGATCAATTTACCGTGATAAATATCCTCATCTAATTTGGCACATTTCATCTAAATCCGTTCGTAAGAGCAGACGCTCTGTCTGTTATATACGCAAAGAAAATGTTATTTATTTACCATTAATTATAGCAACATTACAGACTCGTCCAATACGATGCTATATAATTAGACACACAATAGAACATTATAAAATAAGTTAAATTACACCCAGTTAAATATTAATAGCTATATTGGTTAAACATTGCTCACCTTTTCAATTATTATTTGCGTCCTTTGAATAAATCAATCAATTTTTCAATTAAATAGTTTGGTTTTTCGTGGTGTATTTGCGTTTTACTCTAGTTAGTTAGGTCTTAACATTCCATTAAATTTTATTATAATTTCCAATGCACGTGTATGCGTTGTTTTCTTTGTCAGGCAGATATGGTAGGTGTAGGAATCGTAAAAGTAAATATTTTATGTAAGTATGTATGCATTTTCGGAATTCTCTACTTCTAATGAATACCGTAGACCTAATATAAAAGATTGGGTTTAAACGTTACACGTCAAAGTGTTACAAGTGTTCGTAAACATGTTTACTCTGAAAGATGTTGTTGTCTTTTTTATTCTGCAAAATACAGTATCTCCATCCTGCTCTGTCCAAGAAAGCTGTAATGGGCTAGACTATCCAGACAGTTCAACATCCTTAACCAGAGGCAAATTAACAGATTATGAAGGTATAGTTGTAGAAGTAATAAAATTTTATCTCATAATCATCAGTATGATTAACGTTTTTCTCTCAAATTTATTTTTACTTCAATTCTAGGTGATGAGGATGAACCTCCGGAGAATAATTTCACCCAGTTCCCGAATAACTCAAATGAAGATCCAGAGAATAGTTCAACAGAAACCTTAGAGAATGGTTCAACAGAAACTTCAGAAAATAGATCAACAGAAACTTCAGAAAATTGTTCAACAGAAACTTCAGAGAATAATTCAACAGAAACTTCAGAAAATAGATCAACAGAAACTTCAGAAAATTGTTCAACAGAAACTTCAGAGAATAATTCAACAGAAACTTCAGAAAATAGTTCAACAGAAACTTCAGAAAATAGTTCAACAGAAACTCAAGAAAATAGTTCAACAGAAACTTCAGAAAATAGTTCAACAGAAACTCAAGAAAATAGTTCAACAGAAACTTCAGAGAATAGTTCAACAGAAACTTCAGAAAATAATTCAACAGAAACTTCAGAAAATAGTTCAACAGAAACTTCAGAAAATAGTTCAACAGAATCTCAAGAAAATAGTTCAACAGAAACTTCAGAAAATAGTTCAACAGAAACTCAAGAAAATAGTTCAACAGAAACTCAAGAAAATAGTTCAACAGAAACTTCAGAGAATAGTTCAACAGAAACTTCAGAAAATAGTTCAACAGAAACTTCAGAAAATAGTTCAACAGAAACTTCAGAAAATAGTTTAACAGAAACTCAAGAAAATAGTTCAACAGAAACTTCAGAAAATAGTTCAACAGAAACTCAAGAAAATAGTTCAACAGAAACTCCGGAGAACAGTACAACAGAAACTCCAGAGAACAGTTCAACAGAAACTCCGGAGAACAGTTCAACAGAAACTCCAGAGAGCAGCTCAACAGAAACTCCGGAGAACAGTTCAACAGAAACTCCGGAGAACAGTTCAACAGAAACTCCGGAAAACAGTTCAACAGTAACTCCGGAGGATAGTTCAACTGAAACTCCGGAGGATAGTTCAACAGAAATTCCGGAGGATAGTTCAACTGAAACTCCGGAGGATAGTTCAACAGAAACTCCGAAGAAAAATTTAACAGATTTCTGTCGTGAAAATCACAGTATTATAAGTCAAAGCGATATAAATTATTTAATTGAAGAAAATCCAGAAATATTACAAATTAAGCAACATTTGGAAAACAGTTCTTACCCTGACGCGGAAGAACTAATTCAAAGGTTTAAGGGTGAATTAGAAATTTTCTTGAAAAGATTTATTGACCGTCCGGATCATATGCGTCACATACTGCGTGATATGGCTGATTTACGCCAGAAACTAAAACCAGACGTAAAGGAGATTGAGTCACAGTTGATAGTATTCAGCGCCCTTGAAAATGACATGAAACGTGTTATAGAAAGCTCCGATAGCAAGATAATGGTATTAGAAAAGATTAAAAAGTTATGTGAAATTAACTGTGAAGAAATATACCTCAGAAACAGTACGTACATTTTTTGTATTATTGTTAGTAACCGACCAGTTTCGATTTTGGCCAAAAAATCTAGTTTTGGGTACAGTTTCAGTTTCAGCAAATCATCGGCCAAAACTTCGTTCTTGGTTTTAAATTGTAATATAACATTTATAATTAAATATTTTCGTTACCAGTTTTTTATGCGATTTGATGGCCTGAACACTACCTAAGAGACAGTGCGATTATTCTGTTACAGCCTGTATAAAATTTGAATTTTTTTATGACATTTTAATATACAATCTTTTTTTAAACGTATACGACACTTGTTAAATACAATTAAAATGAATAATTGTATGTTTAAATAGGTTTCGGCCGAAATTAAATCCAGGGCCGAAGGTTCGGTTTCGGCTAATAATCCGGTTTCTGTCGGACAATAATAAAAAATAAATTATTAATTACTCGTGTTTTTTTCAGGGTATGGACAAAATGATAATAAAAATCCCTTAGTTTTACAATCTGCCAGCATGTATTGCATTAGACTTGAAGATCTCAATAATATAATTAATGAGAAGCTGAGGGAGGTGCAAGTGCAACATAACGACAGTTCATATGTGCAGCTCGAAGTCATCGAAAAGATGTACGCACAAAAAATGGCAGAGTTTCAAACTAATTTAAAGAAAACTGCAGTAAAACTGTTTGGTATGACGATGTACGATATTTTAAGTCTTCAAGATGATTATCATCATTTCGCCAAACATTTAGAACAGGTTAACATTTCCTCCGAAACACATAATATACGGACAAATATTGCTGATATTACCCTCAGGCACATTGGACTCGATCGTGCCTTGCAGAAATATCGGCAATATTGTTTGAACTGCTTTATAAACCAAAGGATGAAGCAAAGTAAGTACCCAAATTTAAAAAATATTGTAAATTCAAGTATTTTTACCCGACTATGCCAAACGAGTTATGTGTTTGACCTGTATGTATGTCCGTTTCTTTGTCCCCTCATAACTCCTAAACGAATGAAAAAACTACTCCACTCTTAGCATATAATTCATACTTTTCTGATAGCTGAAAAATGAGTGATCAAAAAAAAAATGCTTGTCCAAAACTTACATAATCTCAGAAGTCTTTAGTAGTCTTTATTAGCAATAACTTTCCCGAAAATTGACGTAGATTATTAAAAAAAAAAACACTATTACCACAGTTTTGATTCCTAGTTAACTGGACTTAATTTGTTGCTAATGACCTTTAGTATAACCCCTTTCAAGTTAGAAGTCGTGTTTTCGTCAACCTGTATATCACATAAACTAGAATTTATGATTATATATTTCTTTGTTGTGTGACGACTTTGGTTTGCTTTGTTTACTACAAAAAGAAACTTCAGGTGCCTACTATTGATTATCTAATCTGGACCAGCGGAGGATATAATATATCTGCACTTTTTTTTTTTTTTGGGAGGCGAACTCATCAAATGACTTCTCCCGCTCTGGGCAGAGCGAAAGGGAGTGTCAGACTTATACTGACTAAAACCCATCCATGTTCCTTCCTTGCCCTTTGCAAGGAAGGAACATGGATGGGTGTTCCAAGGCCGCGGTATCTGTTTCGAACAGTCCCGCAGCCCTGGTAATATATCTACACTTTCTTAATCTTTGTAACATTACAGATGTTTTTGACTTACTTGACGGCAGCGCATTAAACGGCGCACAAGAACCGTCTGGTATACCAGTAGACAACATAGCAGAGATTGAAGCTGTCGTAATTGAGTTAATCAAGGTTAAAATAGATGCTCTCAGAGAAAGTATCAAAAGTAATCTGACTGCTAAGTTTGAGGAGCTGGACAGACAACTAAATGATTCTGAAGTTATTAACGAGTACGTGATGCGACTACGCCCGATACAAGATGAAATTGAGAATGACGTTAAATTGGAACAGGACGCTTTGCTAGAACTGAAGAGCCGTATCCCAGAAGAGTCATTAGATAAAATACTCGAGCTATCGAAGAAGTCCAAACAAACGGTACAGGATCTGGAGGCTACTAAACAATTTATTGATCGGTTTATTTCTTGAAATTAAATATGATTGTAAATAAGGTAATGCGTAATAATCGTTTAGGTAAAGTAATTCTGTCATTATGTTAGCAAATGCAAATATTTAGTGCCAGCTACTTATTTTCAAAAATATGACAGTTTCCAAAAAGTTTGAATATACAAAGACAAGTTCAAGAACAAAGAGATTTTTGTCATCAATTCCGGAAAAAGCGTTAAAAAAATTTATCGTTTCTGAAGGAGCCAACTTTGAGGCGTTAAAATAACTATGGATAAATAACTAACATTTTGTGTATTATTGATCGTTTCCCGGTACTTTCTTGACAGAGTAGTATAATTTGTTTTTTTCCCCATGCACGGCCAGCTTAGGACATATTAATTGCCTAATATTTATCCGTGTAAAATATCATACCTAAATAAATATATTTAATGATCTTCTAGTCATTGAGGCTTTAATGGTGTTTAGGATGTCCGTATGCTTACTTATCAATCAATAAATATTAAAATAAATAAAGTTCCACACCGTATCTGTCTGTCAGTCCGTGATTTTCTTCGGAACTTCTTATTACTGAAAGTATTTTGATGTAATTGTCACGATTCAATCGTTTGATTTACGAGGAACGTTTCAATGTAATGACTAGGCGATGCCACGCTATTTCGAAATGAATATTAGAAATCGTTTCTCGTAAATCAGTCAGTCAAATCGTGAAAATTGTATCAAAATCTTTCAAGTAGTACGGATACGGATGAGTGACTATTTTTGTAACTGAGCAGTGCACTATGTTAACTTAAAATACTGATTAAACGTATTCAATTAGATAATATTGCTCGTTTTGACGTTATTGTTAGATTCACATTTTCATTTTCGATTTCTCAATATTCCCGTTAGACAAAGCTTAGCTAATATCACCACTGTAATCTAGAGATCCTAAGGAATAAATTAATACATTTCATTATTATGCGCTAAGATTTATGTGGTGGGCCTTTTCTCCAAACAACAAAAAAATATCTACTTTGTGAAGCGAGGGCTTAAAGAGGCGTTGACATCCATTTGCAGAACGTTTCATGATTGCCAGACGACCAAGTGTGACGACCGCACGCGCCTTGTATACTGTTCACTCAACCTGGGATAACTTATTTGAATACACTGGAAGTAAAGTCAAATCATTAATATTTATAGTAACACACATAACATAACAAAACATCACACTTGTAATCCCTGAAGGCTCAGGCAGAGGTGAGCCCATTAGTACAGCCACATTTCGCCATTTATGTTTAAGTCTCATGTAATACTGGGGGGGGGGGGGGGGCGAGCCTATTGCCATCAACTGTGCACAAATCCAGACTTCACTGCTACTGATAAATTCCTGATGGAAAAACCCAAAAACACTTTGCGCGACCCGGGAATCGAACCCAGGACCTCATGCTCAGCAGTCGCGCTTGCGACCAACGAGGCAGTATATTTATTTATCTGATGCTGATCGCTTAATCTTAGATAAACTTGACATGATGGCTTAGGTATAGGTGTACTACAACGGCTGTAGTGCGATGATGTGGATTTGTGGCGCCTGCGTTCACCACAAATGGCAAAAAAGGTGATTTCTAATAGACCATCATAATATACGACCTGCACGTTTTAAGTTAGTTCTGTGTACCTACATTTGGCAGCATTAATTATATCTGCCAGACTGTCTGGCAGTATCCCTTTATAATAGGACACAGAGCAAACGGCTTGCTGTCCAAATACACTTGCGAACTACTTGCAGTATGTGTAAGCATGGAATTTTAAAGTATGTGGATATATTTAATTGGAATAAAGACGTATTGCGTAAGAAATCACATTCGCAAAATGTAATGCAAGTAATGCAACCCTTAAACAGGTAAACAAAAGATCCGTATTGTTGTCAACATCCCAATGAATAAGGTAAGGCCGTTCTCCACAACATTCCTAAATAGGTGAAAATGAGAATTTAAACTTTCAACAGGAGTCTAATATCGGGAGCTCAAAATAACGAACAATCACGGAAGATATCCTGTAAGTGACAGTATAAGTTTAGGAGTCTAATAAATAAGAGCCCTGTGTCCTATTCTGCATCAAAGCAAAATGCAGCACCCAATAATATCAATGCAGCTTTATGTAAAAAGAATGGCACGAAATAAGAAAAACAACGGTTTTTCCGGCCCGGCTGGACATGTAAGTCAAAAACGTTATTAAAATGCAGCATCACGACGAGCGAGCGAACCGGAGCCGGGCGAGGAAGGGGGGACGGCACAGTTCGGGGGGAAGGGTTTGAGGGCCGATGCATGGCCACAGACAAGGAAAACTAGTAGGACAAGTACGCGATTTCTTCATTAAGCATCCTTATCTTTGAACGTGAGGGAATGGAGGTAAATGGCCTTTAAACGCAAAACAAAAGGAAAGAAAAGTAGGTTATTGTTGCTTACATTGGAGTTGAAACTATCCTTAATTGAGGAAATCCTTGTGGGGCCTGCAGTTCAATTAGGTCAAGTTCGAACACCGAGAAACCCGAACTACCTTTTTACTGAATTGTGTGCACAGCTTGGAAAACTTTGTGTTATTCTTGAACTCTAACTCTACAAGCCATAATTGGCCCGAAACACCGCTACATTCAATAGCTAGTATAAATTGAAAAAGCATAGCTAGCGGGAAAGAGTTGTTCTTTAACGAACGACTGAGAGAAATACTGTTCCTTAATACACAAAAATATGTGTTCTGAATGTGAATATGGCACTCATCACACCACATACCATTAAAACTGTTTAGCTCGAAATCGTCAAAATTAACGCCTATTTGTTTTCAATACATTTCACAAATGTTTGCCGATAGCACCTCTCGGTCAATGTCATCCGAGAGCCGAAAAGTCCTTGTATCATTGAATGGAATTAAAAATGAAAAAAAAAATAAAACAAATCGGAGTTGTCCCACTGTTAGCGGCTATGCTGTCAGACCGTCAGTACACAGGGTGCATGCACCGTGCGTCCGCAAGGACACAGAGGGCGTTGCAAGCGATGCGCCCTCGCCCACGACCCGCCGACCTGCGCGCCCCCTACTGCTGCAAGTCTGCAACCCGATGCTCACTGTCAGCCAGTCACACGCTCCGCATAGCCATACATTTTCACAGGTAGATGAAATAAAAAGCTTGTGTTACTCAGTAATTATCTCATTGAGACCGGTTAAGCTGAGGTTTCGATACGTTTCATTATTGATATATCATGATATACATAGTGGCAAGAGCATACTCGTGCCACATTTTTTTCATATAATATTTGGAATGCAGCCGCATGTCTTTTAAATGACAGCGTCAGTCATTACCTGTACTACTGTATGAGTACATGGTCAGTCTATGTTATTGTCTGCCATGAGTATTGCAGCATCGATAACCACTGTCATGTTATGGAATGAATCAATTGGGTAAAATAAAATGAATAAATAAGATCATCTCAAGAAAACATATTGGTTTTCTATGAATAGAAATGGATCCGCTCCTCGCCAGTTGACAAACTGGCGAGGAGCAGGAAACTCTTTGTCTCTTTGAGACTTAAAAACGTTTCAGATTCTATAATACACTAAGAGTACTCATATGATTTAATATAATCCTTTCAAAGTGCTGTGCTTTGTACCAAATATATAAGTATTATTTTCTAAGGTCTGGGGCAAGAGAATTAACTTTACAAATACGGGACGACATTCATGATCTAAGCCTGAAACATGAATGTGACTTTCTCAGTGTTGTACTAAGTGCAGGTTTCGAGACAAGTTAGGAGTAATCAAAAGAACGTGACTGGTGTCACCGCAAGGACGGCGGGTGTCGCCTCAGTGTCGACGTCACCGCGTGACCACGACCGACTCAATAACATTAACCACTTTTTGCAGCCAGACTGCAGCCGACATTCAATTTTTAATTATGTTTATCAAGCCATCCCGTAGTTCTATTCATTGTAGGTGCGCCGTTGAATTCATTTGTTTGTATATGCAGAAATAAAACAAAGTCCCCTACAGCACCCTGTCTGTCTGTCATTTGGTTGCTATTTATTTTCAGAGAGCAGTAACTGAGTGGACGCATGATTTATTAAATTGATAGAAATTATATGTATCATATTTAATTATTGTATTAGAATTAGCCAATTAAATTACGCCGAATAAGTATTTTCTGATACTACTAAACTGCCAAAACGCCAGCCGTTTGCGGCTACGACGCTACGTCTGCGGGAGTATGACGCTACGCCTACGCGGTTACGGCACTGCTCTTATGCGGTTACGGTACTACGCCTACGAGGCTACTACGCTACGCCTACTACGCGGCTACGACTTGACGCCTACGCTGTGACTACGACGCTACGCTTACGCTACTCAACTGCAACACAGTGCCGATACGCTTACGCTGCTGAGCCTGCGCCTTCCCTAACCGCATTCTCGTTTACAATGCAGAACGTTGCACATGACTCAGACGTTTAAATCTAACTAATGTGAATATGTTTAAAGACATCCCATTTCTTTGAACAATTACTTTTTAGTCATAACAACAGATACCGTACATTATTGTTCTCATTCAATAATAAGTGAAAATAGGTATCGGTGGCTACACAGACATATTTTACGGGCCAAGTTAATCAGACGAACACGACGTATCAGACAAAAGAGTATTGTGATATTCGGCGTTTAGTTTCAATGGCAGACTGTAGGACATAACAAAGTTGTCCGTTATTTTTGATCATTTAAAGTAATTCCATATTGAAATTTTGAGTAATTTTATGTAACAAAAGATTTGGGTGTACTTAGAATTGTAGAAGATAACGAATCATTTGAAATAGCCGAAATGAACGATTTCAAGGAATAGAATCATGATACTCTTTGAATAACTACAGAGTGCAGAGGGACGGATATTATAGTTGGAGCATATACAAGGTGGAAGGGACTCCGAGGCTTGGGCTGCGGGCTGTTCGATGGGCTGCGGGCTGTTCGAAAGAGATACCGCGGCCCTGAAACACAAAGGGCAAGGAAGGAACATGGATGGGTTTTAGTCAGTACAAGTCTGACACTCCCTTCCGCTCTGCCCAGAGCGGGAGAAGTCATTTGATGATTTCCCATCCGTAAAAAAAAGGGACTCCGACGCTATAACAGTACATCAACTGAATATGTGGTAGGTAACTGTTTTAGCGTCAGTGTCCCTTCCACGTTCTGAACTGAATTCGTCGTATTTTAAAATCAGCTGTTCCGTACATTTTGCCCGCCTAGGTATTGCAGTTTTGTGTGAAACAGCATGTTTTTATTTTTTATTTTAATACCTGACGAAACAGCGTCGGTCCTTTACAAATCAGATATCTACGGACAGGACACATGAATGTGACTTTGTCGCACGAATGTAATTATACCTCGCATTTTTTCATCCAAGACGTAGGGATAGTTTTCAAATTAATGTTTGTCATTCCTTATGCATGTTTGTGTTACAACTATAGTGTTGCCGTTAATTGAAATCATGGAGGATGTTTGAACGACGTTGTGAAACATTATCAAAATCAAACTTAGCAAAAATGTGCAGCTGCAAATGTGACCATCTGGACACTATTGACCGACTGATACTTCAATTGCTTTATCGTTTCGAGATCACTCAAGTTTCAGAGTAACCTGGACAGGTTGCGGTCCGGCTGCGGACAGCGGACATCGATCATCATTCACATCAGCACATTTTTGTCAGTGTTCGGAACCACTCGATAATTTGAGTGAAGGTTCCGAACACTGACAACAGTGTTCGGAACCTTCACTCAAATTATCGAGTTCTGCGCCTACAGTTTCTTACCCCGTACTCGCGTGACTCGCGTCGTGAAAAAAAACAACTTTCAAAGCGAACTTATTTATCATTCCGAGTGTAGTCTAAAAAATATTTTGTACTAACCTTAGAGTAAAATGCAATAACAAGGACAACAGAGGGGGGTGAAGGTGCTATGCAGGTGCGTGGGGAGTACCTACCGATGGAACTACATGGTTGTTGTTTTAGTGCGCATCCGGCGCCGCGCGTCTATTTTCACGCGGCGCTGCTCGAACAGAGCTTCCATCTTAACGCTCCGTCGACACATTTCCGGTGTCGTGTACTTATTGCTCATTTGTTTGCCTGTTTTGTTTTCTTTTTAATCAGTACATTGCTTACCTACAGGAAATTCCTTAAAAGGCATTGTCTTTCACCTCGGTGTGGTGTTAAGTCAGGGCGAGAAGTAGGTACGAAAGTTTTTCTTAAAGAAATGAGTAGTACCCTAAAATCAGTGTAAGGGCCGTCAACATAACCTGCCTAACCTGCCTAGCCTGTAACGTAACCACTTCTGGGACACAAGCCTTCTCTCATTGAGTGTGGGTTGGTAGAAGTATCAATTCTTCTTGGTTCTAGGACAATGTTTTTCAATACACTTTCTCGAAAACTGGTTCTTATCGCACTGCGATTGGGTTTAATATGCAATGTATTTCACACGCGTGGATTTTTAATATTTTTTCGCACACGTGCGGAAATAAAAATTTCCACCAAACCAACCAACTCCAAACAACATACTTAAACCAAGTCCAAATTGGTTCAATAGTTGGTGGTGGATGTTTCTTTTAATATCGGTCGAAAGAGGCGTAAATAAATTTTGAATATTTAAATTGGGTGCGCCAAAGTTAACCTAAATTTTCAACTCCGATAATTGGAAATCCGAAAATGTTCTTCCTAACATTTTTCATCCTAACAATCACAATTCCTAACTACTCTGTCTCTAATGTTCATAATTCCGAAGCATTCAACTTCATAATGTCAGTAGCAATAACCATCTACTTATTATACTTTTATTTGTTTTCCTATATTTTCTCAACATAACCATCTTTTACACGATTATTCAAAGTCATATCTTTTCTGTTTAGATTTATTTTTATTAATAATAATCAGTATTATATACATTAATTTTGCGTAACTTTATTTTCACATAACATGTATAACATATAAGAATAATAGTACCATGGTACAAGTAGTTAAATACATGTTTTCATATACACATTTCAATTTTGTTTTTATTAATTAAAGCGTCTTCTTTAATTTTATTTATAGCGGTGTGTACCTGCAAAGATATCCATAGGTTAGGTTAGGTTAGAACTGTGACCATCTACGAAAACAACCTCGAAATTGGTCGCGAAAATTAAACTTGGTAAATGTTTCTTTCTGAGTATGAATGAAAATATTATATTTAGGGATAAAAGCGCTATGATAAAAAACAGTAGGAGTTTAAATATATTTACATTAATGATATTATTAATTACAATTTTCAGTCAGCTCGTTCTTACTTAGAGGACGGACGTGTCTCTCGCGATCGCGTGCTCTAGCTAGCAAAGTGCATACGTATCAAAACAGTATAGGCCGATCCGTGCCTCATCAGTTCTCCCGCAGTGGTCGCAATGACCCAGATACTGTTCGTGCGAAATATGCTTGATCAACATAACATTTGTTAAGGCGAAGACAACTATCACCGACATGGCTTCGCAAACAGTAAAATTAACTACTAACCTGGAACATGAGCTGTTTAAGTATTACAGCGAAGAAAAGGCAAAGCGACAAGAATTACAATGTCAAGTAATGGAGCTTAAAACCGAAATGGAACGGCTACGGGAAATTTTGAAACACCAAAGTGATCAAGAGAAAAATAAGGCCACTGAAAAGGTCAACAAAGAAAGTTCACCCAAACCTATCGAATATGAGACGGATGAGGATGAACTAGCCAGAGAAACGGAGTGGATTAGAATAGAAAATAAAAGAAAAAAACGGAAGCTGAACCGTACGCTGACTCCCCCCTCCCAACATAATGCTAACACCGAACAAGGAAACATAAATCCCAAAAGAACAAAGCCACCCCCAATAATAGTGCAAGGTGTTAAAGATTACCAGTCATTCTATGACTCAATAGCCAGTACTCAGGGCGACACGTTCACCATAAAAATTATGAACGGGGATAGCGTAAAGATAAATGCATCCAATGAAGATGCCTATAGAGAGATTACGAAGCTACTAACTTCAAATAATTCACTCTGGCACTCGTATGAGAACAAACAAAGCAGACCAATACGAGTGATGGCCTAAAAACTGCATCATACATGTCAGCCAGAAAGAATTGTAGAGTACCTAAAAAACAAGGGCTACAAAATTGAAAACGCTGTAAGCAAATTAAGTTGGAGGAAAAAAGAACCACTCAACATGTTTGTGTTGACATTTGAAAAAGATGAAGATATAAACAAAGTTTATGGTATCACCAATATTCTAGGGTGCAAAGAAATCCACCCATGTAGCACACGGCTGACACGAATAGGGCAGTGTAGGTCGGTTGGCGGTTGGCCTCTTTCGCAAGAGTAATAAAACACGTTGATTTAAATAAACACTCTAATTCTTGATTAATTGAACCGGGCTTTTCTGTGGATGCCTCGAAATTAAGGCCTCCAGCCAGAGCAACTTACAAACTAAACTACAAACTAAGCGACTACGCACTAAGGGCACCCCCTGTGGGGTACGGACCTCGGCTTAGGGCGTCGCTGCTAGGTAACGGTTCGTTATTCTCTTTTCTAGTTTGACTGTAATAATATACATTTATTAAACACCATTTTTCTTATTCTTTAATATGGTAGCAGAGCGTTAATAATTAACATTGTTTAGTTGCAATAGTGGAAAAACTAACGATTTCTCAAATATGCAATCGTCCGGCATAAAAATCGAGATCGGTCGACTCGACGGTATCACTAACTGGCAAACATGGAGATACAAGGTGAAATTACTACTGAAGAGTACTCCAGGTACGCTAGAAGCAATTGAAGGCAAGTTAATTAAGCCGAAAGATCCAGGACAAACGGCAAAAACTGAAGATTTACAACAGTTTAAGAATCAAATGGATATGTTTCAAAAATGTGACAGTCAAGCACTTCTAATTCTTACTACGAATATGACTGAAGAAACTTTACAAAAGGTAATGCGATGTGAAACGTCATGTGAGATGTGGAAAGAGCTTCATAGGCTTTATGATGGGGCAAAGGAAGACAGGAGTTACGATCTCTGCATGAGGTTCTTCCGCTACCAGAAAAGCGAGGAGCATGATATGGCCACTCATATTTCTACTCTTAAGACTGTTTGGTATGACTTGAACAATGAGATTGAAGGAAATAATCTACCAGAAATTTTATTGGTATGTAAAATATTGGATACACTTCCTGAGCAATATTTCAACTTTAAGTCGAGCTGGCTGTTGATGAATAAGAGTGACAAAAATATAGAAAACCTGACGACACAAGTATGTACTTTTGAGAGGTCTTTAGATCAGAAGAATTTAGAAGAAAGCAGAAGTAGCAATGGACTTCTTATGTTAAGAGGAGAGAAGAGTTATCAAAAACAAGGGATTAGCAAAAAGAAATGGAAGAAATGCAATTACTGTGGAGAAGGCTTTCACAAAGTCACATCTTGCAAGAAGTGGATTGCGGACGGTAGACCTCCAAAACCTCCAAAGCAATCTTCAAATATTGGGATGCTGACAGGCCTAGCTCTAGCCTGCGATAATAAGAAAACAGTTAAAGACTTGTGGTATGTGGACAATGGCGCGACAAGCCATGTCACTAATAGAAGAGATGTATTTCGTATCTTCGAAGTTTTTGACGAGCCTCATAAAGTTATGACAGCCAATGGAGAGGTGATTGAAGCCATAGGAAAAGGCTCTATTCAACTTGAAGCTGACATAAACGGCCACAAAGAATTACTGGTCTTAACAAACGTATGGTACGTTCCAAGCATTGAACGCAATATATTTTCTGTGCTAGCCGCGCAAGATACGCTAAAGAATAGTATCTTTCAGTCAACTGCTCAGTCATGTTATGTAAAGAACGATGACAAAGTCATTTTAGTTGGGAATCGCGACAAGTATGGTGGTCTGTACAAACTTAAAGTAAAAGTACTGATGCCCGAGCTTGAGATAAACCAACTAACGACGTCACAGAATCTTCAACTCTACCATGAACGCCTTGGACATCAGAACAAGAGACATGTAGCAAAACTGATACGAAGAGAGCTTGGAGTGAAGCTGGACCCAAGTTCTGCTGATATCTGTGAAGGCTGCGTCTTCGGCAAGAGCCATAGGCAGAAGTTTGGAGTGAGACCAAGAGCAAACAAACCTGGAGAGATAATCTGTACAGACGTATGTGGTCCATTCCCTTATTCGATCTCCAAATCCAGATATTATGTTCTGTTCAAAGACTCTTTCTCAAAATATCGCTGGATCTACTTCCTGAGACAGAAGTCTGAAGTTCACGCTCGCTTGAAGGACTTTCTAGCAGAAGCAAAAACTTCCGGACACGTCGTGATGGAGCTGCTAAGCGATAATGGAGGCGAGTTCGATAACGAACAAGTACGTAATACATTGAGAAAATATGGCATAAAACAAAGACTTACGATGCCATACACGCCAGAACAAAACGGATCCTCAGAAAGAGAGAACCGTACAATCGTGGAGATGACAAGAGCACTGATGCATGCTCATAAAAAGATACCAGAAGGTTTATGGGCAGAGATAGCCAAAGCCTCTGTTTACATATTAAACAGAACGGGACCTACTCCTATAGAAGAAAGGTCACCGCATGAGCTCTGGTACGGCAAGAAGCCCAAGATTAATCATTTGAAAATCATTGGAAGCGATTGCTATGTGCATGTTCCAAAACAAAAGAGATCTAAGCTAGATAAGAAAGCACAGAAAGGAATTCTTATAGGATATGACGGTGACGATGGGTATCGAGTTTATGATACAAGGAACTTTAAATTGTTGCGTTCCAGAGATGTAACTTTTGAAGAAGTACCTCTGTTAGACCGAGACATACCTGTTAGTGAGGAACCTGAAATCAAAAAGAATACCTATGAACTACCCACGTCTTCGATAGATGATCAACCAAACTTAGAAGTACTTGATCAAAGTGATGATCACTTACATTCAGTGAATTTGGATAATGAAACAGGTGATAGTTATGAAGAAGATCGACAAGAAGAAAACACTCAAACTGTTCAAGGTAACAGTCGTGTACTTCGTGATCGAACTCAAATTAAACCTCCAGAAAGATTTAATTTTGAACAATTCATCAATCAAGTCATTGCTGTTCCAGAACCATCTTCATATCGAGAAGCAATGCAAAGTAATGCAAAAGACAAGTGGGTTGAGGCTATGAACAATGAGATAAATTCTCTGAAAGAGAATGAGACTTGGAAACTGACACAGTTACCAAATAACAAAAAAGCGCTTAACTGCAAATGGGTATTCAAGGTAAAGAAAAACCCTGATGACTCAATTGACAAGTTTAAAGCGAGACTAGTTGCAGTTGGCTATTCTCAGAAAAAGGGAATAGACTATCATGAGACATTTAGCCCTGTTGCAAAACTAAGCACGATTCGAGTATTATTAAGTATAGCCGCAAATGAAGGATTATCGCTGAAACAATTTGACGTCTCAACTGCTTTCCTATATGGCAAAGTGAAGGAAGAAATATATATGCGACAACCTGAGGGATACAATGATGGGTCTGGCAAGGTATGCAAGCTGATAAGAAGTCTTTATGGACTTAAACAAGCGCCTAAATGTTGGAACGAATGTATTCATGATTTTTTTATTGAATCTGGATTTACACAGAGCGAAGCAGATCCATGCTTATACGTCAGACAACGTGGAAAAACAAAGATTTTGCTAGCTTTGTACGTTGATGATGGATTATTGGCTTCGTCTGATGACGTAGAAGCTGAGAATTTCATTGAAAATGAACTCAAAGTACGTTTCAAGATAACGGTCAAGCCGCCATTGTACTTTCTTGGACTAGAGTTGGAGCGACACAATGATGGGACTATAAGAGTTCATCAAGCCGCCTATACTAAAAAGGTTTTGGAGAAGTATGGAATGAGTGACTGTAAAGCCGCTGGAACACCAATAGTTAAAGATATTCCAGTAAAAAGTTTGGCGGAAGAGATCTGTGACACTAAATTTCCCTATAGACAAGCTGTGGGAGCGTTGGCTTATCTCATGGTGGGTACAAGGCCTGATATTGCCTATGCAGTCGGAGTCGTATCCAGAACCTTAGATAACCCTACTAATACGAATGTGTTACAAGTGAAAAGAATCTTTCGTTACCTCAAAGGAACAATCGAGACTGGTTTAGAGTTCACAAAAAATGAGAAACGACTCATGTGTTACAGCGATGCGGATCATGGAGGCGACGACTTGAGTGGTTGTTCTACTAGCGGGTTGATATGCATGTTCGCTGGATCAGCAATCTCCTGGAGAAGTGTGAAGCAAACCTCAGTTGCGCTATCGTCCACAGAAGCAGAAATAGTAGCTGCCAGTGAGGCATGCCGTGAAATGATTTGGCTAAAGAGGTTGTTTGAAAATTTAAGTGATAAATTAGAAACACCAGTACTGCGCATTGATAATGAGTCAGCAATAAAACTAGCTCATAATCCGGCTCATGAATATCATCGGAAGACAAAGCACATCAATCTAAGACATTTCTATGTAAGGCAATGTGTGTCTGAAGGAGATATACAAATTGAGCAAGTGCCTACGCAAGATCAATTGGCTGATATCTTTACAAAGCCATTATTCAAACCAAGACTGGTAAAACTTTGCGAAGACTTCGGTTTGAAAAAGAAGAGGGAATGTTAGGAAAGCACTTCCAGCGTAATTTTATAAAGTGTTCCCTTCTAGTTTTAAGTATGAGCTAGGTTGGTGGTTGCTAGGTAACGGTTCGTTATTCTCTTTTCTAGTTTGACTGTAATAATATACATTTATTAAACACCATTTTTCTTATTCTTTAATAGTCGCTGGGAGAGGACAGCAAAGGGACAGGCTGGATCTGAGTGATATTATTTAGGGGCTGATTTAAATCTACAGGCTCAGCTGCGCGGGCTGGCTCGAGCAAGGGTCGGGGAGGGCGTGAACCGGGGTGTTGCGACGGGCCTCGTCGGCGAGGACGGAATGACGGATAACGGCGTCTGTGTTTTGTGAGCGTGCTGGTTTCCCTACTACTCTCCTGGAGCAGGGTGATGTCGTCGTCGGGGTCAACGAGAGTGTGCCTCGGGCGGCGGATCTGACTAATACGCGAGGGCTCGTATCGGGCGGCCGATGTGATCAGGGGGTTACGGTGCCTAACAGCAGAATCGAAGAAGCGCTTGGCGAGGCGTTTCATGAACTGCTGGATAGTGGGCAATCTAAGATCAATGTGCAGACGATCATTGCGGACATAATAAGGGGCTCCCGTGACTTTACGTAGGAATCGGTTTTGGAGAACTTGCAATTTATAAAGGTACTTTGGACTGGCGTGAGCGAATACGACGCACGCGTACGTCATGATTGGACGATTCCATAAAATTTAGTATGAAATGAGTTTCGGGGGCTATAAATAGATCTAGTTAGGTTACATTTTTAGAAAACTTAAAAAAAAAAACGACCAATGCTCGGTCATCCAGGTACTGAAGGGTTTAACAATAACATTTCACAAACCGTGAAAATGCCAACAAAATCTGCTCTTTATCGTTTTCATAATTGCTCCTTTAATAATACAGTATTATTTTAATAATTAAATATTTTAATGACAAAAATACGTAGGCAATTGTTATTGCAAATTGTTATTGTTATTGTGTTCGGCTCCATTGTTATGGCGCCGAAAACTGCAATAACAATTGCCTACGTATATCAAACGACGTTTTTCAATACACTTTCGAAGAAATAAAATAATAGAACTAAAAGTATTTTTGTCCTTAAAATATTTAATTATTGAAATAATACTGTATTAAGTAACAAAGTTAATAAGTAACAGTAAGTTTGTTTGTTTTTTGTGTAGAACTTTCCCCACTTATATCAAGATGTACTATTTCTTCACCATATTGAAACTAGGGCCACCAGTTCATGACGAATTTAACTTTATTAGAAAGAAATTAAATTAGAGTACCTATTTCTCCTTCAGGTCCGCGAACACAGAAAGTTTTATTTACTAAAGCTACAGTATTCATTACTGCCTGTTTATACAGGGTGTAAACAGACTCTTCACGAAGCCGTCAACCAAGCATTATGTACATCAAACTAAGTAACTTTACGCAAAAATTAGTGCTGGGAAACGACTTTTTTTTTGGGCTGAAAAATCACGTTTTACAGTAGAACTCAATGTAACGCACTCAAAACATTGTACTGATGGATGGATTTAATAGTAAGGGGGTCCTGGGAGTGTTCAAAGTAAAAATCTTAAATTAAAAACAAGTATTTCAAAAAAACTTGTGAAAATGTTGGAACTTTGACCCCCAATATCTCCGTAACTAGAAGGTTCCCAGGTATGGTCTAGAACAAAAAATGATCGCAATGACAGGGAGAACAAGTGCCTTTAGGCTTCGTTAAGAGTCTGTTTACACCCTTTATGTTATAAGTACTAATTAGACACAGCCTGATGTAAAAAAAAATACATTTGACAATTTATCTTTCGAAATAATCTTTAAAAGCTAAGCATTCATTTATATACGTTGGCTGGAATAGCTCGAAATAATTTTTATCATTTTTAAAACTTATTCCCAAGCTCTGTTTTTATATCTCGAATATTATGTGCCAGTAAAGAGGATAATACTGTCCCATACATTGTAAGATTGCTTAATTCATTGGGCAATAAATTCAGTATAAAATGTTATGTGTGCCTGAGAAAGCAAACACGTAATTTATTTACCGTCAAATATTTTATATGCCGGCCGTAACGACAGACCGCGATAAATCGAGCCTTTTTATTGCTGCACATATTCGAGCACGAAGTGCATCGCAACTTCGTAAGATAAAAAAAATATGCACAAAAATGTTTTAAAATCGTCTTATTAACTTTCTGAGTCCCTGGCCGCGAGGCGATGACCTCGAGTTTCGCAATTTGTCCACACCATTCACCGACATGAAAGGAACTTATTATAATAAGCTTGTCATATTACCTTATACAGAAATAAATGATATTATACGCGAGCCTAAAGACAAGGTTCATATTCTTTTGTTTTTTTTTAATAATGAGGATAAAATAAAGACTTGGGTAGGTACTTAAAGTGTTTATACATTATTCTAGTACCGTAATTAAAGCCTCCACGGCGGAGTGCAGCATTAGGAGCTCCATTTAGAAGCGGTCTATAAATCAGGCGGACAGGAACGTTACAGGTACTAGCTGCTTTTATTTAGTCTATCTTCTGGTTTAGCAAATTGTTCTCCAGTAGGGATGGTTTCAGCTAAGATATATTACCGTGAGAGCTGTAAATTATAACTATGTTATACAAAGTACGTATAGGTACCTAAGCTACGCCTATTTGAGAAACATTTAATGTTCGTAGTAATAGTTTACTACTGGTCGCTACATTAAAAACTGATATGCAAGTTTCAATGTAGCGAATAGTGATCTTCTCTTAGTTTGTAATAAATATGTTATGTTATGTTAAATATGCGTATGAAAATAAAATAAAGATTAGCCTGCAAACTCAAGTGTATATAAAGAACATTTGCATTATACTTACCTTTTCAGTAATCCGCTCTGTTTTTACACAAATAGGAGGTTGTAAAATGTAGATGAGGTATTTTTAATACAAGCAGTAACAGAGCACTGGAAATAACCTGTTGACGTGATTGTCTTTAAAGTCAAGCTGCACTGGTACCTAATTAATGTTAAAGATACTACAAGGAGACTGCGAGGTTGTTGGCTTACAAGTAGGTATCGTCGTCACGATCATGGCATATTCTATACAACATTCTTATTTGCTATTATGACTAATTCCTCATTATGCCAAAACATCAATGAATCATAACTGCATTTGAAAACCTTTGCTCGACATTCAATTCCAATAATCTTTCATAAACACACTGAGGTGCAATGCAGACAGTTAAATGATCATTGTTTGCATATTTCTTTTCACATGTCCATCGGACAACGTAATGTAAAGACTTCGTAAGTACTGGTGAAATCGGTGGCAATGGCCCGCGGGGGCACCGGGCGACGCGCCGCAGCCCTGGGGGCCCGGTGCATTGTACACCGTGGTGCATCGAATGCAGCGTGCACCACCCCCCGTCCCGCGCCACCCGCAACACCCCTCACCCCACACTTTAGTACATCAATTCACTCTTCTCGAATAATCCGTGCATTGACGTCGCACTCGTAATCTCAAAGTTTAGTATATGCAACCGACGCTGACCATCTCATTTAAACATTTTACGACCTCTAAAGCGAAACGACGAGACATAACTAGATGAATTCCTAAAAATAAAAGCCAGACGGGCTCTGACAAGTGTGAGTCCAATTTACATGATCTAATGTTCTATGTACCCCCATCATGTTCCAACTGAGGTAGCATCAATGCTAGTAAGAAGATAACCTTATTTAAAACTTACCTACGGTAATTCAGATGTGGATATAAAGTAATAAGTAATACTTTCTTTGGCCCCGAAAGTCGAATGAATAAGAACTCAGGCTATGCTGCTGGGGCTGCGGGACTGTTCGAAAGAGATACCACGGCCCTGGAACACAAACGGCAAGGAAGGAACATGGATGGGTTTTAGTCAGTACAAGTCTGACACTCCCTTCCGCTCAGCCCAGAGCGGGAGAAATCATTCGAAGATATCCCATCCGAGAAAAAAAAAAAAACAAAGAAAGGCTATGCTGCTGACAATGGAACTTCTTGGTGGATAATTAGAAATCAATTTTAAAGAATACAACGCAACCTTCTAAGTTTTTCCCTAATAGGTGAAGAACAGCTTGTCAGAGCAACCATCAGTAAAGATTAAATACATAAAAATTAAATGGCAGCACAATATGGTCAGGGTAAAACCTTGAGTGCTAACAACACTTAGGTAAGTCCTAGGCTTACAAAAGGCAGCGTGTAGTGCATGTTTAGTTCAATAGATCACTTTTGTAGAACATCAAACATGTTGGTTAACGCATACATACGCCTCAATCGAATTGAATCAGAATAGGGCCAAGTTCAAAGCGGTTGCAAACGGAATTGGCATCAACCTGCACCGAAGCAATAACGTTTTACTGCGATTGAGGCCATAAAACAGTGACCCGTCGGGGTTAACTTTGTTGAGGTTTATGGGGCAACCCATGGGCCATGGCCATCACCATGCTTTATGTAGGTATCTATTACGTGTATAAGGTAAACCTGGAGGCACACATGTAAAAACAAACATGTTTTTGTTGGGAGGACACCAAAATCAAATCACAATAAAATTGCTTCTACCGAATCGAGTTTTAATACACCTATGAATAATTCAAACTACTGCATTTCCTCCATGTTTTTTGTACACTGCTCCATATAGATAAAATAGAAACTTGAGCATTGCCACTATTATATCATCGCGCTGCGTTACTACCGAGTGCCGACTGCCACTATTTATGGTTATGGGCCATTAAATCCGCGCGTAGTAGCCGTGTGCGTATCCTAGTCCGTAGACTGTAGTAGTACTATATCATACGCTCCGTAAAAGGCGTGCCGCGGTGCTTTCCGGTAACGTCTGCTTTTATTTACTTGTGACTCCACCAGTGCGTCCCAGTGTGTTGCAGACTTTAGTAGATAGAGTGCATGACTACTGCTCGTATGAATACAGGGTGTAAACAGACTCTTCAGGAAGCCGTCAACAAGCAGCCTGTACATCAAACTAAGTAACTTAACGCAAAAATTATTGCTGGGAAACGACTTTTTTTCTTGGGAAAACGTAATCTTTCAGATTACGTTTTACGGTGGGACTCAATGTTACGCACTCAAAACATTGTGCTGTTGAGTGGATTGAATAGTAAGCTGGTCGTGTAGGTGTTTAATGTAAAAAACTTACATTCAAAACATCTATTAAAAAAAAAACTTGTGAAAATGTTGGAACTTTGACACCCAATATCTCCGTAACTAGAAGTTGTCCAGGTATGTCTAAAGCAAATAAATGATCGCATTGACGGGGAAAACAGGTACCTTTCGATTTCGTTAAGAGTCTTTTAGCACCCTTTAGAATAATCTCAACTTGACCTGGAAGCAGAATTTAAAGAGTAGATCAGTCATAACAATATTTTTCTTCTGTATTTTAGTCATAACAGGTAATCAACGTTTATTTATAAACATTGCTTAAAGTTAGCTCTATTTGGATTAACAGATGTTTTCCAAGTTTACAAATAAAGCCCAAATTAGGTATTCGTTTTACAAAGTTTCAGGCAGAACTGTGATTAACAAAGCTATTGATCTTTTTACATAATTTCCGTGTAAGTCATTTAAGTAGACTTACAATTTTGCAAAAGCTCGATGTTTATTTGGACTTTTATAGAACGGGGTTGTCAGCGGCCTTCTTGAAAGCCTTCAGGCCGTCCCGTTCATCCGACATCAAGCTTTCGACGTGACGTCAGGCCAGCCATGGCGTAATTATCACGTCAGTCACCTGCCTATTGAATTCACTGGTTGTGGGACCACTCTGTGAATTACCAGTTCAACTTTTACTTAATTATAAGTAGGTACCTACACTAGGTACGTGAATTGGATAATGTTGAGTGCAATTCGTTGTTACAAAACTTCATGGCCTCATAGGGTACCGTAGTATTATGTTTACTAAAAACAAGCAAATATAAAAATACTTCTTTACCTTTTGCTTTATTAAGTTTATTGGGTACGAATAAATATAATACATACATAGTTCATACGAGTTATTAACGACTGCCTCGTTGGTCTAGTGATCTCAAGCGTGACTGCTGAGCATGAGGTCCTGAGTTCAATTCCCAGGTCGGGCAAAATGGTATTGGGGTTTTCCATTAGAAATTTCTCAGTAGCAGCCACGGAGTCTGGATTTACGCCCGGTTGGTGGCAATAGGCTCGCCCCTATTACATGGAACTTAAACATGACTGGCGAAATGTGGGTGTACTATTAGGTACACCTCTGCTTAACCCTTCGAGGATTACAGGCGTGATGTTTTATTATACATAATTCATATTATTAAAGGTTCGCAACATACAAGAGTGATGGTGTTATCATAGGTAGGTAATCACATATTTTGAGACCAAAAAATATGCATTTCAAAATAATATGGGTGTCATTTATAAGGCGTAGAGGTGCTGCCTACGAGTGAAAAACGATTGCAAGCGTTTCAAAAAATGCCGTACTTTTATTTATTATACAAGTTATTGCATAAATATTCAAAACTTTTTATATTATAAAACCTGTATATTTCTTTATAATCGTAGAACATCAACAAGTGGGTCAAGCTAATTTTGACAAGATAATCTCGGTCATTATAAAAATGATCTCACCAATTGCGTCGCTGATTGTTAACTCCATAATTATGTCTACTGTAACAAGATAGCGCAATTCAAACAATCACGAATGTTTCAATAGTATAATCCTATGTGGAACAAATTGCTGGACCGCTACTTCAATCGGTTCCGTTGAGCACGTAACTCAGCACGTAAGTCGAGTCGCGCCGTCGCGTCACCCCGTCAAGCGGCATGCGTCGTGTCTCGTGGTGACGCATCAATAAATCCGTGTCGAGGCAAGGTCGGGGCGAGGGCGCGCGCCTAGTTTGCGCCGCGGCCGCCGCCCGCAGCGCCAAACACAAGGCAGACAGCGGGCGCGTGAGTCAGCCTCGTCGTGCTCGCAGCCCGCCATCGTCTGCCGCCGCGCGCCGCGCCGTGCCGCCCGCTCCGCTGACCACCAACGTGTTTACGTGGCCTGTGACACCTCGTAATCACCTGACTGTAACGACACACCACGACGATCTACATGTAATATACATAATTAAAACGCAGTGTGCATGAAGCGAGAAATTAATGTCAGTTAGACTTAAACACATCGGCTGCGAACATACGTTCAAATAGTAGAGCCATTGTGTAATGGCCGTAACGCTGGCATTTTCAGGGTAGTTTTTCTAAAAAAGATCAGATTGGCATAATTTTGTTTTCAGAACTAAATCCACTGGACGCTAAAACCAGGATTTATCTACATAACTATAGGTATCGTATGTTTTGCCAAAACGATCGGATCGGCCGGTTGAACATCTGCTGTGTAAAATTTTCCTTCATCTTAAAAGCTTTGTATCTAGCAGAGCTCTGACGTAATAATCGTTACTGACATAATATAACACAAAACTTTGATCAAAGCTCATCTTCGTCGTGAGTTCGTCTCATTATTATTCTTCATCGCGTCAACCTTCAACTCTATCCAAAAAAGCAGATAACAATGTCTAGGTTTACCGGAAGACAAGAAAGCATAAACCTGTCTATTATCAGATTCTTTTATACGTTAATCGTCCGGAAATTAGTCCCGCAAGTCTGGTTAGACTAGTCACGCTATAGACAGCCAGAAATGTAACTATAGGCAGAGGCACACCTCACTGACTGGCTCGCTCTGTGGTGTATTATACTAAGTTAAGTTTTCCGAAAATTGAACTAAGTAATTTAATCTTTTCATCAAATTAGGCCTGCTTGCACCACAGATGACTGCATTTAACACTAAACGTTAATTTCTGTCAATCGTTTGAAATTGACAGACACAAATCATGATTTTATTATGTAAAGCGCCAAATATTTAGTGATTAGTGTTCAAACTAACCTTTATCAATTAGTTCTAGATTAGAATCAACTTATCGTATGTTTTACTGTCCCACAACAATGTCTGCGGGTTGATGTATAACAAAACAAAAACTTTTTACCTTCCGACCGTGAACAGAATGTAAACTATAAGCAACATGAATGTTACTAACGATGTAAATAAATTGTAAATCTATGTACAGACGCCAGCACATCAAGCTACTACAATCTATCAGATTTCTTTAATAGATTTTCAACTGTATCACTGAAGCATTAGGTTCAAGGTTGATTGGGAAAATCTGACAGTTTCGGGTAGCTTGACCTGCTGGCGTCTGTACCAATTACTATATCTATAATAATCTCTCAACATCATTAGGAGATAAGTTAAAAACCGGAAAACACCGGTTTGTTGTTCAGCAGAATAATTTAAATTTTATGTTTATCTTCCAAGTTGTTATAATCATTTATATTTATTAGTATAGTGTTAATTAACAAAGAAAGTGAAATCTACATATATTTTAATTTTATGTGATTCAATTTGAATTTAGATATTACCAAACTGGAATGTTGTATGCCTCTATTTCATGTATGAAAATGATTTGATATTAGGTAATTGATTACTTCATACAAATTGCTCCATTAAATGATTGGGTTTAGAAATTTTAATTTATGGCTGTCATTTATTACTTAACTACCTTTGATATGCTACCCATGAAAATGTGTATAATTAATTTTCAACTTATTTGTAAAAGTAAAAATAATACCGTAATTTATGCAACGATGCAAGCAGGCTAGATTAAGGTAAAGAATTGATTCGAATTCAAAAATATTTCAAAACAAACAACATTGATGAACGACGCAAGCTTACAACTAATCAATAATTTATGTAAATTGCCTACTATGTAACGACGATTATTGTAAGATTGCTTCTAACTTTCTGTCGTGTTTTCCGATTTAGTTAACAACTGTGAATGCTTGGCAGGTCCTCTGACCGATGACATATGTAATATTTGTTGTTTTGCCTACCCTTCATTCGCTTCCTTTTCTGGTAATAAGAAAGTAGGGCCTGGGTAATCGCCAGCTTTGTTAGCAAGTAGGTATGTCGATCACGATAAGCGATTTAGTTACAGACCTTGACAGTTGACAAACTGACATTCTATCAGCGAAAACGAAGATGGAGAAGTAAAAAAATGTATGGGACTGACATAAGCTAACGAAAACTTTATGTCAATCATGACATATAAACACGATTGTCTCTTGTGCAAGCCCTCCGGTCTCGTACTCGTGTTGAAGAACTTTCCATATGAAAGCGATTCGATTCGTCATACATATAATAAGAACAAGTTTTCGCAATAGGGAACTTAACATTCGTATAGACTATCAAGTACCTAACCTGGATGTTTATCAGTGAGCCGCCGTGACAGTAATACCGCTGTTACTGATATGATTCGAGTTGCCGAGATTGACTAGGAAACGAGGTAACCTAGCTATGGCGAGATTCTTAGATACTACTGTAAGGTTGTCTGGTGCGTGAGGACACAAGACTTACATAATGTGCTGCATATTTACTGTTACAATACTTGCAATTTTGATGCAAGGCTTTATTTGACGAGTTCATTCAATGTAGATGTTGTATTTTCTATGATATTTCGGTTCCTAGCGACTTGGTCAAAATATTGTAAAAAGAAAAACAATTTTACTTTTATAAATATTTACCTAATTTTCTATAAACAAGCTTAAAACTATAAGATAAAATATCTACGTATAGAAAAGAAAAAATGGAGGTATTCCTCGAAGCGCTCCTTTTTTATTCCTCGGAGCGCACCTTTTAGTAGCGTTCCCGATAGCAATTAAAAATATTAACTACTAAAAGGTGCGCTCCGAGGAATAAAAAAGGAGCTCATTAGGTGCGCCTCAAAATGGTAGCGCTTCGAGGAATACCTCGAAAAATGCATTGAACTGCGTCACAAAATTCATCCACATCGCTGTCAACAGGGATAGTGGCCAGAAGGCTGGCGTCATTGCCACTTTGGATGGCAATGCTGATTCTTTGACCAAAAAATTCCATTACTAATGTAATCCATTTTTTTTTCGGAAATCCGCTGAGAACTGAATACAGTGATGGTTTACGTGAAAATGAAAGTACCGATAGAAAGATGCTATTTATTTTACCAAAGCATCTCAACTTCAACTTTAGCCGACGACTTATAAATATAATAAGCATCATCTGTTTGGCTAGACATGTTGAGACTTTCCATATACACACCACAAACGTAATAATTTATTTGAGACTCTTTTTGTTTGCCTAAGCTGACATTTACTGTTTTGCAAAAACTTTAACATAGAAGACCTTAAAAATCGTTTCTTGTTGTATTACGAATGGTTGTCGTAGCCGCGTTGTTGCTAAATAAAACCTGTCGGCCAAGATCACCGATGCAAATTCTTAATTATGTCTGGTTATTCGTTTAAATGCATAAATGGAAATATGCTCATAAACGAAATAAAACAACAAATTACGTATAAATTATATATATGCAGACATACATATGTATATGTATAAGTTACACTAGCCAGATAATAAACTTTCATAAATATTTTCGGTAGAATGAGTGGCGAGTAGTGAGACACTAAGGACCATGCAGTGCAGTACCTACAAGAGTTTCTCCCACTCGTGGCATCTGCCGTGTGCGTATACAGCAGAATTGCAAATCGCAGGGTAGACCGTATGTTTTATCGGACTCTATGTGTCCTGCCTGCATTTCTATCGGCTCGGTGTTCAAAAACTGGACAAGTGCGAGTTCGACTCGCGTGGAGAGAGCCGTCCGTTAATCAACTAAATTCCGTATGTTGTTTTAAATGTGACCCAAATTTATTTGTGGTAACTAAATAAAGTATGTATAGTGCCGGATTGTAGAGGGAAATTGCTGACTATATTGTCTTTTGTTGAAAAATTCATTATTGAGTGCATATTTTATTTAATTAATACATAATAACGACTGAGAAATTAAATTGGCTTACTTTCCTTTTTGAATCAGATTTTGCTAACAAGTTCATCATCTGCGTAGCCTTTTCCCAACTATGTTGGGGTCGGCTTCCAGTCTAACCGGACGCAGCTGAATGCATGCAATGCATTTTACATGGAGCGACTGCCTATTTGACCTCCACAACCCAGTTAGTTAATACTGGGTGATACGATACCTTTTGGTAAGACTGGTTGTCAGACTTTTTGGGCACCTGACTACTTGTAACGACTGTAAAAGATGTGTAAATGACTACTGGGACCAACGGCTTAACGTGCTTTCGGAGGCACGGAGGAAACTCGTTATGTAATGGGTGGTCACCCATCCACAGACCAACCTAGGCAAGCACGACTTAACCTAAAGATCGACCCGAGCGGCTGTTATTATTTTACCACGAGCTCCTCTATTTCGCTCTCTCTTTTCTGCTCTTTATTTTGTTAACAAGTTAACGCAAAAATATTGAATTTATTTATATAATCTATATTTAGGTATCATTTTTAGGTAGGCCAGTTAACATTGATAAATATAAACCAAAATCTATTTATTTTACACATTACCGGTAGCCCAGCAGGTACTCTATACAATCCTTAGGAATTGTATTAATTACCTAGCTAAAGTATGTAATGGATAATAATATTCACAATATTTCATACATTGCCTGGACGCCCCAGGTATTCTATACATTTCCTAGGTATTGTATTGAATACCTGAATTATACAGATTGCCGGTAACATATTTAATGAATGGGCTGTGCTGTGGGAAAGATGATATGGCTGGAACAGGAGTGACTCATGAGATGACGAGTAATAGAGAAGTATAAAAGAAGACGTGCGGCGCCTGCCGCAAATAAATTGCGGAGAATGATGATGATGTGTGTTATGTGATGATTTATGCTAAAATGACTATTGAAAAATATACTTTTATTACAAAAGTGTAAGTGTAAGTTAACACAATTTAACTGTGATTAGATAAATAGTGGTAATCTCTAAGAGTGATGTCGTCTGTGTCGTCACATAACATTTGTCTGCCGACGATAATCATCGGCGCGTTCGCTATCAGCGCCGATAGCACTTGATACCTCTGATACGCTACGTTTGCTCTGTTTCACTTGTCTGCGCTAATGTTTGGTTAGGTATGCTCTGTTTACCCACTAATGAGGTCAACGTCACCTTTTGTAACTGCAGTGGAAAAATTCAACCTGGCAACACTTATCTTTAATCTATATCTATATACTTATCTAATATTAACCTATTACGTTAAACGAGCAATATAATTAATACCTATAAACGAGCAATTCTTGTATATAATTATGTATATAAGTGTGTTGTGTATCTGAATCTCGGAAACGGCTCCAACGATTTTCATGAAATTTATTATGCAGGGGGTTTCGGGGGTGATAATAGATCTAGCTAGGTTTCATTTTCAGAAAACGTCGTTTTATCTGTGTTACCGAGCGAAGCTTGGTCATCCAGGTACTATTTACATTATAGTCTGATTGCCGTTTAGTCATCAATGTGTGTGGTGTTCATATAACAGAAGCTATTCAGGATTTGAGTGATTATTTAAGTGGATACATGAAGTGGCACTTATAAAATTTCATCATTTTGTGAAACTGGTTTCTTGTCGGGTAGCGTGAATCAGAAAGAACAGTCGGGCTTTCGGGAACACACGGCGGTACATCAAGCTTTACATTTCCAGGATAACATGGCCTCGCTTTGTTTATATTTTCTGTACAATGAGTGATCCGTATAAACTGGTTTTGTATAGCTTGATCAGCCGTCGTGCATACTAATCATCATCATCATCATCATTCTCCTGCCCGTATCCCGATTCATTTGGGGTCGGCGTAGCATGACTTCTTCTTCCATACTTTTTTATTACTATTATAAGTACTAATATCATCTCATAAAATTCATAAGACCAAATGAAAAGGATTCTACGGATTTTTGAGAATCCAGCAATCAAAAAACTACTCTTAAAAATGTGATGTATGTGATCAATATATGTGAAACCATACGTATATCGTCGTCATCAATATACGTATTTGTAGATCTTTGACAATCGTTACAGCTAGTCAGTGGCCCGAAAGTCTGACAACCAGTCTTACCAAGAGGTATTGTATTACTCACAATTAGGCTGTGCAGGTAAGATATGTTAAATACTGGTATTCATCTGCATCCGGTTAGACTGTAACCTGACACAAACATAGTTGGGGAAAGGCAAGGCAGACGAGGACATGTGAAATCGTAATTGAGTTAAAATTGGCATTCAAAACTAGGTATAAAAATAAAATCCATTCAAACATTTCTCTCCATCTATTCCAGTAACCCACTAATAAAAATAGGTAACGACATCCATATCTTTTTTTCAATAACCATTAATAGCCAGTGAAAAATAATGAGGTTATCTGGAGATCAAACGTCAAGAGCCAAATTATAGATTCAAGCCCCTTTTTAGGGTTCCGTACCCAAAGGGTACGGACGGACGGACAGCGGAGTTGTCCGTTTCCGTGAGCGTGTCCGTCCGTCCGTCTGTCACCTGGCTGTATCTCATGAACCGTGATAGCTAGACAGTTGAAATTTTCACAGATGATATACCTATTTCTGTTGCCGCTATAACAACAAATAAAAAAAATATAAATTATGTAGTAATTAAAGGCGGCTCCCATACAAGAAACGTGCTTTTTTCGATTTTTGGTACGGAACCCTTCGTGCGCGACTCCGACTCGCACTTGGCCAGTTTTTTATTCTTATCACAGGAGCAGATAAACTCTACGATAAGATTTAAATAAAGATAATTTTCGTTTTTTTTTTTTAATAAGTATGAAGTAGGTACGAGTAAGATCTAATTTGTCTTTCAATGTCAAAAGATACTTAATTGTGCTATTAGCAAAATACAAATGATGGCTTCTCGAAAGGGTGATTATGTAAGCCAAAAGGGGGTCAGGTGGTCATTCTGAAACAACTTTTGTTCTACGACATTGAAAAATTTGCTTCCTCATACAAACTTTGTTGGTCACGTGACTTTTTAGTATGGGAGTAGAATTTTTATCACGAATTTCCAAAATGACGAGTTGTGTGACCCTCTTTTGGTTTACAATACCCTTTCCGTTACACGTTGTATACCTACCAACAATAAAATTTTATAAAAAAAGATTTTAGGTAGGTACTTTAAAAAATAAACACAGAAATATTTTAAAATAATTAAAAAAAAAAGCTTTGTACTTTGACTTTTTACTACGTTTCTTAACTACACTTGGGAGCAAATAAATCGAGCCACTTCCTTTTTCACGCATTATGGTAATTATTTTTGGTATTAAGGAACGCATCGATTCGAAACATATATCGCCTAAAAGGGTATTTAATAACCTTTACAATGAGGGTAGTTAGTTGTCAAAATTTCATTTTTATTAAAGTTTAAAGGGTAGAATAAAATTATCGCATTTAATTTGCTTATGACATTTTTATTGTACTCTGTTAAGAAAAGATTAAATTTGAGGTTTTTGTTAATCATACCCATATTACTTGTTATTGTTGTCTTTATCTGTGTCTGTGTAATCAAAATAACCTGATAAAATGGATACTACACCGACGGAAGCTGCCCAAGTTGTAGCTTTACTTGAGGTTGGACACGGACAACGTGAAGTGGCACGCAGACTTCATTTGAGTCGTTCAAAGGTACAGCGGGTATACCGCAGGTATCTGGAGACTGGTGCTTTTGTTCGGCGACCTGGAACTGGCCGACCACGGGCAACAACAGAACGTGACGACCGCTTTATTGCAACCAATTCGTTGCGCGACCGTGGACTTAATGCTGTTCAGCTACAGCAAGCGTTACGTGACGTTCGAGGAGTCGCAACCAGTAGGTGGACAGTGAGACGAAGACTAAAAGAACGAAATTTAACATCACACAAACCAGCAACTGGCCCAAAATTGACTGTAGCTCATCGCCGATCTCGCTTGGAGTTTGCTCGAGAACACATTAATTGGACGTTAGAAGACTGGAGGTCAGTTTTGTTTTCTGACGAGTCAAGAATCTGTCTTTTTAGCAATGACGGGAGAAACCGAGTGTATAGACGTCCTGGTGAAAGATTTGCCCAATGTTGCATTCGAGAAACGGTGAGTTTTGGTGGTGGTTCTTGTATGGTGTGGGGAGGAATTTCTCTAGACGGAAAAACGGAACTTGTCTTCGTCGACCCCGCCAACGATGGCAATGGTAGACGTGGATTAACAGCTGACCGATACATAACTGACATTCTTGAAAACCACGTAATGCCGTATGCTGGTTTTGTCGGAGAAAATTTCTTGTTTATGCATGACAATGCGAGACCTCATACCGCGCAGATCGTTACGGATTACTTGTCTGCGATCGGGATTCAACAAATGGTATGGCCAGCACGAAGTCCTGATTTGAACCCGATCGAACACCTATGGGACGAGCTAAAACGGAGAGTCCGAGCCAGGGTTCCCGCTGTTTCATCCATTCCCGAGCTTAAAGTCGCTGTGCTTGAAGAGTGGGAGAACATACCACAATATGTCATCGTAACGCTGATCAGATCGATGACTAATAGGCTACAAGAATGTATCAGGGCCCGGGGGGGTAATACCAGTTATTAAGAATATTTTTTTTGCAATAATTTTGTTTTTTATTGTTTTTATGGACTGTTTTAGCCCTACTAAATTTTCTATCAAAATTACCATTTTTCTTGCAGAGCCAATAATTTATCATTCAATAAGGTTATTATTCAATAATTTACCCTCATTGTAAAGGTTATTAACTAAACTTTTAGGCGATATATAGTTCGAATTGATACGTTCCATATTACCAAAAATATTTACCATTTTACGTGAAAAAAGGTAGTGGCTCGATTTATTTGCTCCCAAGTGTATTTTTGAAAATTAAAAAAAAATGGCGGCCAAAACTAGGGTAAACCACGGGTGGCTGAAACCCACGCTACGCCACGCCACTGTGCCATTCAACGTGACAACGCCACCAGTTTCTTGGACACATTACTAACTGACTGCGTTGAGGAGGACTTTTTTGATGCCCTTTTATAATTTGTTGTTAATTTAGTTTAGTTATTTTAGTTCATTTTAATTGTTGTAATATATAGATAGTTTATTAAATAAATGTTTTCGAAATGCAAACACGAAAAAAAAAACTCCTCATTATATGAGTACAGAGGAGTTTGATAGTAACGTAAACATATCTTCAATCCTTTTCAAGGAACCAATTCGTATTAATATGAAAAAGCTACGATTGTTTCGAAACCTTAGGAACCGCGCGTAAGTCGTTGAGACATAAAATACACACAACTGCTTCAATGTATGGTACAATACAGAATCGTAAAACCCTACGTTTTAATAAAGCAGCCATACAACTCTCACAGTTTGAATGATGCAACATTGTAAAATGTCAGCTCAGCAGACGGATTTAATCAGACCGAGTCCTTTTATTTTCGTGCAATAAATTATTATCATAAAGAATGTTTCAAATTTAAATATTCGCAATATTACATCACATCAATTAACAGTAGTTATCAAATAATTTGAAACTGTGTGGGAATGTTAATGTGTGAATTTGGAGCTTGAATTAAAAAGGCCCCTAGCGAGGCCTTCGCTCGTAAGGTTTCATAATGAAATTCGTTATTTAAATTGTGCTAGCATTTACGTACAATTTTGCTAGCTAGGTTTGACCTTATGTCAATTTCAATATATAGTTAATCGTAGACAAGTAAGGCGTAGCAAAACGTAGCACTGTTAACAAACTTCCGTGTTTATAACTAAGGCTTGCGTAGAGTGTGGTTTTTCCAACGCGTAACCAAACACATTAGATAACTGATAACAAACTATTTACTGGGATATCGAAAACACAGCTTACGTAGGTGTTCATTTTATTAAAGTAAGTACCAACTACCAGCCTACAACATTTAACCTAAATACAAGAATCACGAACGGGTTTCAGGATTAAAAGTGGTCCGAGCAATCAACAACCATTAAAGCCACGGATTACAGTAATATTTTTTCTATAGTTCGTGGTACCTAGATGATTTGTGTGAACTGTACCGTATACTATAGGTAAGTAGAGGCCGCCTGCCGCGCCGCCTGCCGTCGACGAGGCGCGGGCGGCGGTGGCGGCGGCGGCGCTGGGGAGAGGAATTTTGGCGGCCTTCCTGAAGAGCCTTCAGGTGACGCGACGGGCCGTCTAGACGTCTGGCGCCTACCATGTGTCGCAAGCGTCACGTAACTTTATTGTCACGTCACTTTAGATGACGAACGAAACGAATGCAAACAATCGAATCTCTACAGTCTACGTGATGTTGCATTCGATAGGTGTTCGAGTTTTCTAAAGAAGTTGATTAGATAATGCAGTTTGTTTTACCTGTTCAAACTAATTTTGTCAAAAATACGTAATTACATCACTATTTATAGTCTTGTAAAATAATTAGTCATTGTGTGTGTAATACAATAGGAATCGTCTGAGTTGGGGAAATTATATGATATGATAAATATGATAGCTACGGATAATACTCTCATTGTGAGTCTTATTATTAATCATATCAATTATCCGTAGATACTGAACTACTAATTATTCTCGAAGAGCAATAAATATATCGCACATAGTGTCTTGGGTGAAGCCGTGAAAACAGTGGAATCTAAAGATAGTCTGCATATTCTAAAAAAATATTAAATAAATTATGTAGGCAGTGTAACTGCAGATCTTGTATTGTAACGGTATATAAGCCATTCGCATTGTGATTTATTATAGACTAGCGACCCGCCCCGGCTTCGCACGGGTGCAATGTACATATGAACAAACCGCATCAAAATCCGTTGCGTAGTTTTAAAGATCTAAGCATACATACGGACAGACAAGCAGCGGGAAGCGACTTTGACTTATGCTATGTAGTGTAGTGACATCAAGCAAGTAGAAAATAAAATATGGTGATTTCGAAAAGATGCGTTTCAATGTCGTAACGTCCATCTAAATGTAAGTAGACAAAGGCACAATTGTTTTAATAACGGAACGTTTCACAAAGGAAAATGACTCTTGTTGTATTTTTTACAAGAAAGTGCAAGAAAGTGCAGTCTTACAATAATAATGACAAATGTAGATATCAATCAAAGTGATTATAAATTATCAAATTTAGTTCGTCATGAGGCTAACTGAATGATTGTAATTCTAAAACTATTTCTATTGAAACTATTATGCTGATGGTAGACACATTTTTCTCAGGCAGCGGAGCGTGGCGTCTGGTCTGGCTAGATTCCATACACTGAGGGCGAAAGCGGACGCGCTGGATACTCAACAGGAAGTAGATTATTTAGACAAAGGTGCGACTAGACTACAGTTTTATTGCTGTCTACTAATTCGGGGCACACACCGCAGCGACTTTCCATAAAATGTGCAGTTAGCTTGTTTGGATTTAAGTTTATGTTATTATGGAATTGGAAAACATTGCATATCTACTTAGTTTTAATTTATAGAGTTACTTTTATTATAGTACTTACCGTCAAAGTAAATAAGTAAGACCCGGTAAAATCAATTATGTAGAGCCATTTTGTTTGATGAAGGGTTCTGAATATTAATTAATTGAATGGAAAATGATGTTCATAAACGCGGTTGCAAAGTTTTTTTCTTTTGGTTAGTTTTGTATTGAGTATTCTTTTTGGTGAGTGAATGTAATGAATAAGCGCGTGTGTATCGCGGCCAGGGCTGGCTGCCGCTTCCTTGACTACTCGCCTGCTCACACTGTTCACTGGTCATAATGTGACCATGACACTAAACAATGAAACAACGGTTTCTAAATCGAGTGAAACTGCAGTTGTTCGCGCATACTCTATTCTATTTTTAAAATACTGTTACGAACAGTGTTATGCCTACAATTTTACGCGTCTTTAATAATTATTCTTTTATTATTTTTTGAAGAATGATGAAGTAATTTTAGGTTTTGCTAGTAGTCAACTTTGCTGCCTGGGGTCGAAATTGAATCGAGAACGTTACATGGTTACATCAGCAGATTCAAATTCATATTATAATTTCTTTTGCGTTGACGTAGCCAGTCGTGGCACTCGTAACCCTCCCTATATCTCTAGAGACGTTATTTCATAAAATAAGTACTTAGTCATAACAATCGCTAAAGTAGGTTATCAAAACTGAGATTACCTACCTACTTCATTTTATATATCTCGTCTTAAAACTCGGGAGCACTGTCGAATGATTTTCAAGACTCGAGACCAAGTTTTATTATATGTGTCACCTAAAATATTGTTACGACCTCACGCTTTAACTTTTAAATAATAAAGAACATGGCGGCGTGTAATCACTACGTTTAACAGTCCAAAACTTTTGACAAGTTAACATTTTGACATTTATTTAGCTTTGAGGAAATGGAATTTGATTTACATACTACATATGTAGCTGTCTAATTAATACTACCACACAAGACAGCGAATAAAGTTAGAAAATTACCATGTTTCGATGACATTTTTTGTGCAGAATATTTGTAAATATAGTCAGGTTGTTTTTCTCAATTGTTCTTGACTGCGCTGCGGTTGAAGATGCATTGTGTTCAGCCTGTCGAAGTGTGCACATCTACTCGTCTAGACAGGTGTGCCCGTTTCTACGGCCACCGTCGTATCGCATATCGCAAGGTAATGTGAATGTTAAATTGACCACAGCGCATTATTAATGTGAAGAGCGCCTCGTTTGCCCCTAATTGTGCAATCATTTATTCTAACTGCCTACAAATGTGTTATGGTAAGTATGTACATGAAAGTAAGTTAGCGTAACGACGGTAATTTACAGACGCCAGCACATCAAGCTACTACTAGCACTTTATCTCTGTAGTATTAGGTTCAAGGTTGGTTGGGAAAATCTGCTAGTTTCGGGTAGGTTGACCTGCTGGCGTCTGTACATGATACGTACATAATCAAGTGGGTGTTTTTTTTTCAATTCTGATGCCATCGTCTTGAAATTGTCTACTATCGTTTTCAAGATTACGGCGTCTGGTATAATGGTTATCGTTAAAGATAAAGCATACTGTTAAATCATAAAATTAATTGCTCGTTATGACTAGATATACTCGTATCACTCTAATTAAACGATTTCATTTATAATTAGGTGATCGAGTTGACACTGACGCAGTGAAGCAACCATGGGCAAATAGATATGGGCAAACACTATATAACAACCTTCAGATAATCTAGCTTTTTCACATAAATCTAGAAATCTTAATATGTACCAGGTAAGATTAGTTTGTTTGTTTGTTCAGAATAATCATAAATATCAAAGACTAGCGCCATCTGGCCGATTTCTAAGGAAATTCCAAATATATTTTATTATGTTACAAAAACTCACCTGCTAATAGCGCATTATGTATTGCTGACTGTCAAAATTAAATATTAGTAAGTGTGAAGCGCAATTAGCCCTCTGTAATCAATTATATGTGTATTGTGCTACATCCTCCTCTAAAAAACCGGCCAAGTGCGAGTTGGACTCGCGCACCGACGGTTCCGTATAAACTTGTAGGTATTTTGTTATTAATTACATATTTGCGGTATTCAGAGTTTTTCCTTTACATGTTCTGTAAGACATTGCTTCTTGTAAATTTCGTGATTCTAGGTCAACAGTTTCAACCAAAAACCTATAGGGTACTCTCGGTTGACCTAGAATCATCAATTTTGGTTAAAAGCAAGGTCTTACAGCAAAAGTAAAAGGAAAATTCCAAAAAATAAACAAAATTGAATATTACAGTAAAGGTACTTACAAGTTTCGCGAAAATCTAAAATTGCCCCTATCTTTTTATCGTTTTGACTCAGGACCTTGATTTTTATACCCCTAATAGGGACTATAGACCTCAGTATCTGGAATAAATTTCAACTTGCTAGGTCTACCCGTTCCTGAGAAAATCGGTGGTGACACATGGACGGACAAGCAGACGGACAGACGGACCAGAAAGTGATCTTATAAGGGCGTAATTTTACCTTTTGAGGTACGGATTCCTAAAAAAGATACAGCACGTGAAGAAATGACTTAAGTTTATAATTAGTGTATGACAAATCTTTACGGAAAAAAAATTGTTTATCATTACATGGCTTTGTCATTGTTGCATCATGTAATTTATAATTATCACACAGCGTTTGCGACGAGGAAAAGTATGTGCGTAATTAGCAAAACCATTTTTCCTGCTTGATAGCCTACAGACAAAATCGACAATCCGTTTTCGGATGCCCGTAGGTAGTCACAACATTGGCAGTTGGAATGATAGCAAATATGTTGTTTACAAGAGGTTATCATATTACTAACAAATACTTTGAATACCACGTTTCTACAAAACCATTGGCTGGGAACCATTGGCGTTTTGCAAAAGTTCCTCCATATACTCGTTGATCAAAATAGTGTTTACTTACTTTTTATTGTAATATATAAGACCTCTTCTGATGTTTTTTTTTTATGAATTTAACTTAGCACAGTACGTACATACATTTGCTCAAATTACACTAAACAGTCCACTAATATTACAACACTGTAGTTTTTTTGATTGAAACACGACGTGCTTTATAAATAGAAGTATTTGCCATCATATTTATGAAGCAATAGGTCCCTGATTTAGTTCACAAGTCCTCGTATTTACATTATAAAGGGTGTAAACAGACTCTTAACGAAGCCGAAAGGCACTTGTTCTTCCCGTCATTGCAATCATTTTTTTGTTCTAGACCATACCTGGGAACCTTCTAGTTACGGAGATATTGGGGGTCAAAGTTCCAACTTTTTCTCAAGTTTTTTTTAAATACATATTTTTAATGTAAGATTTTTTACTTTAAACACCTCCATGACCCCCTTACTATTCAATCCATCCATCAGCACAATGTTTTGAGTGCGTTACATTGAGTCCTACTGTAAAACGTGATTTATCAGCCCAAAAAAAAAGTCGTTTTCCAGCACTAATTTTTGCGTAAAGTTACTTAGTTTGATGTACATAATGCTTGGTTGACGGCTTCGTGAAGAGTCTGTTTACACCCTGTATATTAATATAGTGGAAAATTCTCACCTTTTGCCTTTTGAGTTTGTTATTTAACGTGGCTAATAGATGCACATAAACATACTATTAAGTTGTATTGAAGAGTTTTAATTTACCTACTTGTACTAATTTCTTATAATTTAGACGCGCATCACGAAGGCTGGTTCGAAGTGTATCGAAGAGTACTTGGAAGGATATGGGGGAGACCTTCACCCAGCAGTGGGACATTCAAGGCTATTGAAAAAAAAAAGTATAAGTATAGATAGGTAAGAATGAAAGAAATATGTTAGTATTCACGAATACTAACACATTTTCTTCGGGTAAAAGCGGCTAATTTTAGCTAGGTCACGACCTATACCTAAACTTAAATTAGACACGTTTACGCGATAGTGTAGGCAAATGTAAGTTTGGCTAGGTAGAGGTCCCTATTATGTATACGATAATATGCAGATATGCTTATTATTTGACATTGTCTGCACTTTGTTTGGTATTTGTAATTGGATAGGTACTTAAGACGGTAACAATTGATCGTTCATTTATTGAAAATGTATACCAAGTTGTTAAGACGCAATATATAGCAAAGGTTACCGTCCCACTTTTACATATATACGATGTGAGAATGTTTCCGTTGTTGCTTTGGTTTTCAAGCCGAGAATATACCCTGGGTTTTCGTGAAATCATTCAAGGTAGGTACATAGAAATAAGCTACTGGGATTGTGTTTAAGTATGTTACGTAAATAGGCTGCAGATCTAAGGTCGGTGACTTATCAAGATATTATAATTATGTGTATTATTAATCTCAACACAGACCATTTTCTGGAGGCCATTTCTTCAGGGTTAGCAGACACCTCAATTACCTTTATATTTTTGTACTCGGTCGTCTACCAAACCGGTTGCTGGCGAAGGGAGCCACCCTTCTTAATTAACATTGTCCCAATTTATGAGCGCGTGCCCCATTTTTACTTCCATGCTACTGTAAAGAGGGTCTTTTGCTCTTTTTTTAGATCAAAACCCCAATGGTAATCTTCTACTTAGATTGCATTATTTGATCCCTTTATTTGATTTCGTTCCGACTGCCTAGCATTTCATTCAATAACGAATTTCGACGTCGGGACTTCGGGAAACAAAAATAAAAATATACCGATGTAGGTACTTGTAATGCCACTATTTGTGATGAGTATACAAAATACAAACTGGAATCCTAACTTTTCGCACAGTCACTTAGGTCTCCAAAAATTACTAAGATTGTAATATACCTACCTGCGTATATATACATATTATTGCATATATATGTCGTCTTGACAACCATTGCAGTCTTTATAGTTAGCAGGTAAGGTAACATGACACGAAGCAGACAGTTGAACGATTCGATTGACAGTCTACAATAACAGTTTGCAAGACAATGTGAAAGTTGAAAGAAATTAGTAACGATCGCATTAAGTATCGCATTAGGTTGCGCGGATCCTCTGGATGCGAGTCACACGGGTCCGGTCAATGTGGCGACACTTGAAGGAGGCCTATGTCCAGCAGTGGACGTCTTTCGGCTGAAATAATGATGATGCATTAAGTAACATTGAAGCGAAACTAATACCTAATTGGCAGTAGCGAAGAGTCAATTTTTGTAAGAGGTAAGCCGGAGTATATGTCTTTCATGTGATTATATTATTTGTCTATAGAATACTGACTGTGACATTTTTCAAAGGGAAGCCGCGAGCCGGTAGGAATCCAGTTGTATGGAACCTTCGCCACTGCTAATTGGCATAGCAGATTTAACAATTTCTTGTTGCGAGAGTTGCGTATTTGAATCATTCGGTATTTCATACTTAAAATTAAGCGGATTAATATGCAAATGCCAAGTAGATGATTGACTTAAGTTGAAGAACACGAGAACATTCAAACAATGTAATAGCTCTAGACGATTAGGTCACTTATATGGCGACACCACCCAATATATTACTTAGCAGTACCGTAGAGCACTCTTCACGATTGTAAAAACAAAAAGCGCTTCAACCTTGAACTAACACCTATGACTAATTTAGCTCAAGTCTGTGTATGCACTAGCTAGGGGGCTATTCCACTAGTCAACAACATTAAGGGGACTATTCTAAACCAGATCTGGTACACGTCCCGTATCGGGCACCGTATTTCTAAAGTAATTTACGAGCGGTGGTAAACTGTGAGAGCAAAATGAATCCTTAGTCACAAATAACTCACATAAGTAATATATCTGTACGGCCTACATTCCGGCACATGATTTGTTCACCAATTTTGCATTGTTAGGTACATAAAACTGACGAACTTTAGCGTTGGACGTGCTGGAATTTATTCAGGTTTCATGAACGTTTCATGAAGGTCGTGCTTTAGTATTCATCAGGGCAACGCGATGGAGGGTTACAGCGCCATGAGTTATTATCAGACAGAATGTATAGTATGCAACAGTAGTGCATAAGCGGACGTTGTGTCTCCGCCTACAAATACTATGATTACGGGCTTCTCTCTGGCAAGTCTGACAAAAACCAATACTAAATATACTCAACACGATTCTGAATTTCGTTTCTGTAAGGAAAAAGTATCAATGAACCGCGACACTCGTACGCGTAGTCGACCCTCGGGTCGCGGTTAATTGATACTTTTATACCTTATTCAATCTAAAAATAGCAAATTGACACGCATTGTTTCATTATTTTGCGTATGCGGTATGTGTGTCTATGTCCTTGATGTCTGGTAACTAGGTATGTCACAGATAACGTATAAACAAGATAAGCAGCTAACATTTTCTGAACGCTATCTTCGTTTTGTACAAACAGTTGTAGACTTACCTAGTTACCTATAACAGTATGATTGTTTACCTGAACTGAAAACGATGTTCCACGGCGAGCGCCGAACGCGGCTAGTCCTTAGGTGTTTACAAAACGTTCAAAGTGAACAGCTCACTGGATTTACATCACGTTACCTGCTCAATGTAAATTGAAATTCATTGAGCATTCTATGAAAGGAGTTGCGTACTAATACGATGTATCCGTGTTGCGCGTTTAATGCTCAATAAAGTGTAGCATGCGTGGACTTTCACAAGTTAATTACGTAGTTTTTGCTCGCTTTCATACCAATACTATTTTGGGATGATAAGCACTGTCTAAATCATTGCCACATGAATACCTCTTATGCCTATGAAAAAAAATCAGGACATAAATGTAAACACCGATAGTAATTTTAATATAAAGGGGGTTTGTTCTATATTACAATTATTATTGAACATAATCGACATCAGTCGCTATTGTTGTTGAGCGTCACCTGAATTACAGATGGTCATGCATCTCAACGACCTCCACGTTTATCGCGGCGAGTAGCAACTCCACTCATTAGCGATTCGTCTATTGACACTACAATGACTTCCAGTACACACGCACGGGTTCATTCATTAATGCACCATCAAAATGGTGTTTGTTTTTCTAACAGACGTAACAGAGAACTCGAAACAAAGTTAAGTATAAGAATAAATATCATAATATAGGTACTTTTGGCTTGGCTTGTTACTTACATTCGTGTGTACGAGAACTTTCATAAAGAGTTCTTATGTGTAATATTCTTATGAATGAATGTTTATTTTACTCTGGTGGGTGGGTATTATTAAACCACAGCTGTTTACTACAAGTACCCTATACCTACATGTGCGACGATGTAGAAGGAGGGTCGAAGGAACATCTGTGTACTGCGGGTGCGTCACCGGCACGTGCTCTCTGGTGCTTCGGTGCATGTGCAGCATTGGAGGTGCAGCATCGTCGGCAGTGAGCCGGAGCAGGGTGACCGGTGACCGTTCCGGCGTGCCGGGTGCCATATTCGGTCAGTGCACATTGTTGTTTACCGGCGCGGTATCGCGAGGCCGCGTGACGTAGCGTCTAGACGGGCGCCTGCCCCGCGCCCTCCGCTCCGCGCCGCGCCCCTCCTCGCCCCACGTCTGCCCCCCGACAGCTATGCACTGACTGTTTCGATCAGCAGCTTATCTTTTCAAACGGTATTGCTGCACTGTACCGATACACTCGACGATAACGATCGACGGTGACCATAAACGACACATGACACCCCTGCCTCACGACTCGCTCGTTGTTTTGACGTGACGAGCCGCGGAGGGACCATGAGACATTACGCATAAATAGATACATGCAATGAAAGGTCAAGAGTGAACCAGAAATAGATTTACTTTTACTGTTTACCATCACTCGTCCAACCATCTGCTATTAGCGACAACAATAGACAGTCTTCTTCACGGACACTCGCAGTAATTATGAGACACAATTCGGTGTTGACAACGCACACGATTATTCAGTGAATACAGCCAAACCCGTGAACTGACTACTAAGTTTTACTTACTGAGAAAGCAATATTTCGTCTAAATCGCAACCATTCATTATTAAAAGTATAATTATATTCTAGTTGGAACGTTTCAACGTTAATCGAGCAGCCAAAATCATGTAACATTTAGGTTTAGGTAGGTACCTACTACAAAGTTTAGAGGAAGAGACATTATAGCATTTTCGTGTATATTAATATGATCAATAGGTACAGATAGATCATATGAATTATAAACCTACTGTCGAAGTAGTGGAAGATGAACTAATGCCCGAACAATATGCCTACAAGTAATATTAGATGTAACCTAACGACATAATATTTAAAGTCTCGAGACGGTCCGTCGGCCGCGGCTTTCAGAATGCACTATCCAGTGCATGAATTCGTTTTATCATGTACACGACGTAGAAGGAAACCTTTTACAATCCCCAAGTGACATTTTACAGAGAGAATATAAGCAGGATTATCAATACAGTCGGTGATTCCAAAAAGGTTTCGTAGATCAGTCAGTATCTGATAGCATGCTCTCTTCATAAATTATCAAAGTTCACAGTAATGAAATTATAATAAAATATTCAACAATTAATGGCCTCATAATAAAACCTACAGGTGAATCTATACAAGGTTAGCTTGTATCGGCAATGCTGTATTGCCGATACAAGCTAACCTTGTATAGATTCACCAAAAAAAGGAGCAAAGAAACGAGACGGAGTTTCTATTAAAAACAGTAGCGGACGCTGTATCATGTGTTGGACACAGCACACATAAGTTATAACATAGCAATTAACAAGTTATATGATTAGGATCCGACTCAAACGGGCAAAAAATAACCACTTGCTCTGTGTTTAAACTGATTCATGGTGAGATAGAGAGGAAACAGGTGATTATTGAATACTAGCTGTTGCCCGCGATCTTCGTTCGCGTGAAATTATTATTTTATTGCATTACACCATTATGTTCGGAATGTGTCGGAAGTGCGGCAGACGATCGTGGCGTGTTCGATGTCAAGGTAAAACATTGTTGTGTTTTCCATTTAGAAAATAAATAATTTTCAGTTGCAGTTACGAGTTTGGAAATGTACCTGCAATAGACAGTTTGGAAAATCATCACACCTGGGGAATCGGGGAAGGTACACCTCTGTGTACCTTATAGTTTACCTACATTTCGCCAGTTATGTTTAATCCCCATGAGGCCATGATATAGTGGGTGAGCCTATTGCCATCAACCGGGTACAAATCCAGAGTCCGTGGCTCCTACTGAGAAATTTCTGATGGAAAAACCCAATAACGATTTTCCTGAGCCGGGAATCGAACCCGGGACCGGGAGCCGCGATTGCGGGATACTACTAGACCAACGAGGCAATCAGGCTTCATGGAAAAATCAATATGAAATCCTTAATAACTCTATCTACCCCTAGAATATGAACACTAAGAATCTATATGTAATTACGCCATGGATAAGATGTACGACTTATGTTTCTCTGATATCAATGGGTTATTTTATGTTACACGTGTACCTCTTTAAATCGAGGTCTTTGATCTGTTATATTTTATGACGCTAAAATGTTATGTGAAGTCTAGACACGTTACAAAGTCTATAACATAGACAAGCGACGTAATTGAAGAAATACTAAGCGACTTTGTGCTACGAGTCTGAACTTCGTCAATAGATACTCAGGGTAATGCCCGTGAAAGGTCACCAAAATAATGTAGGTAGTACTATACTTTTATAGTAAGTGGTGAGATTAGGTGACTACTGAGATTACGAGTAATAAAAAGAAATATGATATGACCAGCGAATGATGGTGATACATAAAATAAGGTGAGGCACCTTTTTGATAAGTAGTTAATAAAGGATTACATATACGTAAATCACATGCTTCTTAAGTTAAAGTGAACTCTGAACGCTGAAGATAGCCCATGAGAAGAAAGAAAGAAACTGCTACAGGACACGGAGGATGAGGCTGTCTGCTGGATTGAAAAACTAGATGATAAAGCTTCAACAACTATAGTGGTTGTTGGTTTAATAATAATTTTCATTCGGAAATATGATTGGTTCCCAACATAGCTTTGACCAGTCCCATTCCACCGGAACTAGGGCATGAAAAACCGGGTTGTTTAAAGAAGCCGGTTTATAACATTTGCTTTTTCTTCAACCTGGCGAAAGCAAAGCGCGGTAAAAAAGCGAATTAAATCATAATTTCCTAACAATTCCTTACAAAAATACTTACCGTTCTAAAATTTTATTTTTTCGAAAGTGTATCGAAAAAAAATGTTGTGTGCAGCTGGCGTTCATCGATTAATAAGTCGTTATCACGTCAAAAACATCGTTTGATACGCGTGGGGATTTGTTACTGCAGTTCTTGGCTCCATAACACCCTCGCCTGCAGCTCGGGTGTCAATTCCACCTCGAATGCAATAACAAAGTTTCCCCACTTATATCACACAACTTTATTATACATTCCAAAGTTTTCAGTCGCTCTCCGTACAAAGATTTTCGGAGATTATTAACTTTACATTATCTGTTCTCTCTGCTAACTTTCTAGACTTTTACAAAAACAATACATGATCAAAGTGAAAAGGACGTGAATTACTTAGTGTGAAGATTCATCCCTGTCCTGGTGGACAGGGATGAATGTTTTATTGTTGGAACGTCCAACAATAATAATTTCTATCCGTGGCCTCGTCTTCAGTTTTCATAAAATTATTTAAACCTACTTTAATATAAACCAGGACGTTCACCAAGAGCAAGACTTTCATATCCATGTCCCAATTAATGTACTTTCATTACGTAAGCAAAGTAATACAATGTCTATGTGTAGTGAAATTGTTTCTCCCTCTTACAACCCTCCATGTAGGTCATTGAACCGTGCCATGTAGGTATGTGTAGATTAGAAGGTATTTCAAGTTAATGTTATTTAATCGCATCGCATACGTAATGATGAGATTAATTAACATGTTCGTGGATAAGGCCCTGAGGGCTATAATTTAAAACTTTTATTATCTGTTGTAAAGCAACTTAACATTTATTAGAGGTTTGCTCTGAAAATGGGTCTACTAGAGCTGGTTTAGCATCAATTTACAATGGTATCTAAAACTTAAACGAAGCAGCATCGGGCTGCGTGAAAGTTTCCGACACTGCAGACGGTTTGCAGCACAAAACCTCACATTACAGAAAATATAAATAATAACATCCCTGCCTGTATTCCCTGAAGCCTTTTTTTTCTCGATGGGTAATCATCAAATGACTTCTCCTGCTCTGGGCAGAGCGGAAGGGAGTGTCAGACTTGTACTGACTAAAACCCATCCATGTCCCGCAGCCCTGGCAGGCATCGGCCCTTACGGGCCCATCCCTGTTTGCTGACATCTCTTTGAGGCGCGCGTGGAACACGAACGCGCCGTCAACTCGGCCTGTCGTCAAAAGACGGACGGACGGCGAGCTAGCCCATTACTCACCGAGCACAGGTATTCCCTGAAGACTTATGCATAGTTGTACCTTGTAGTACACCCAAATTTAGACTGTAATGCTTCATCAGCATTAGACGGGTTAAGTCCAGGCTTTGGGCTTCTTCTAAGAATTTCCTGATGGAAAAACCCAAAAGCAAAATAAATTAATTAAGTAACTTATAAAATAAATAACTTCCAGGAAAATTAAAACATCTTTAATTTTGGCTCACGTTGTTGAAAATGTCAGTAGATAGCTCAGTCACCACTTTTCCTCAAATATGTATGTATATTTCATTCGTTCGTTTCGTTATTATAGGTGGCAATATGATGTTTGCGGTTGAATCTATTTCGCAGCAAGATATTGTTTCTAACTAGTATTTATCAATGGCTATATACATACTAGAAAGACGAAGAATTAAAAAAAGAAAAATGTAATTGTTATCACAAGCAATTTCTTCACACTTTCACTTCCTGTGAGTACTGTAACAATTACATACGCATGAATAGCAAAATTAGAAGATCTATTATTGTGAATCATGCGTTGTCTTTAGTTTTGTTAGAACCACGCATGAAAGCCACCTGAGAAGTACCTAACTATAAAGGGTGTAAACAGAATCTTAACGAAGCGGAAAGGCACTTGTTCTCCCCGTCATTGCGATCATTTTTTTGTTCTAGACCATACCTGGGAACCTTCTAGTTACGGAGATATTGGGGGTCAAAGATCCAACTTTTTTTTTAAATACATGTTTTTAATGTAAGATTTTTACTTTGAACACCTCCAGGACCCTCTTTTTGATTTGATTGCTTTATCACCTAACTGGAATATTCCGATTATGGTGTGAACTAATATTTTACAACCTGTAAAAGCACCGATGAATCATTAAATTATAAAGGGTGTAAACTATATATATATATAATACCTTCTAGTTACGGAGATATTGGGGGTCAAAGTTCCAACTTTTTCACAAGTTTTTTTTTTAATACATGTTTTTAATGTAAGACTTTACTTTAAACACCTCCAGGACTCCTTACTATTCAATCCATCCATCAGCACAATGTTTTGAGTGCGTTACATTGAGTCCTACTGTAAAACGTGATTTTTCAGCCAAAAAAAAAAGTTGTTAGCACTAATCTTTGCGTAAAGTTACTTAGTTTAATGTACATAATGCTTGGTTGACGGCTTCGTGAAGAGTCTGTTTACACCCTGTATATAGGAAAGCAGTTACTATCCAGGTAAAACAGTAAGCAGATATAATATACATTCATATATATCTTTCACATGACTTTAAAACAATGGAGACGCATGAGAAGGTTGAAACACATTTTTTTAGTATACGCAGGGCTTATTCTAAGAGCGTAACACGGAGCTACACCACTTTTCAAATCTGCGTGTTGACGTCCAATTAATATGCACAATTATGTACTAACCTCCGATGAATGTTGATGGATGGAGAGGGAGAGGAAGCCCAAGAAAAGGTGGATGGATTGTGTGAGGAATGATATGAAAGAGAGAGAAAGGAGTCAATGATGCCGTGTCGTCTGACAGAGGAGAATGGAAGAAGAAAACGTGTTGCGCCGACCCCGCAAATAGAATTAGATGATGATGATGTGCTAATCTCCTAAATGTATGTATATGTAGTACATACCTCTGGTCAAGACAACCAATACAATGATCTTGTTTTAGTGATAACACGCATATTGTTCTGGAATGTTCACGAACATCGTTTTAGCCCGTGCGTCATACAAATAGTGCAATATCCTGTTATTTGTAAAGCACTTCTTGAAATTACTGCACAATAAGGAACAAACAATCAACGTGTCGTATTATCTTTTTCTTCTGAGCATAGATTTTCTCTAAAATGTTCTCTCTATTCAACAATATGCGTAAGTGCAATAAAAACATTTCTCACGTAAGTAAATGTACCTATATTACAATGCTCAAATTATTTTAGCTCTCATTGTACAAGCGAAATTACCTAGACAGAGTTATCACATCTGTCTGGCGCATAATTGTCTGCTATGTAATTAAACTCTGTCTATGAAGCTGTACCTAGTTAATACTGAGTGAACTCCGGGAGCTGCCGCTTGGCGTCGCCACACTCGCCACCCGCCCCGTGAAATTCCGATTCATTAATTTAATGCTAAGATAAGTTATGTAAAATGCGCAGACAGACATGGAGGTATTTTAATGAATATAATAGGTAAGCAATGTGCAACCTATAATTTGGACGCGAATTCGCAACTGCAAAGAACGTAAAAAATGCGCTTAATTGGATGGTAAGCGTTAATTGTTACGAATTTTCCACCACTTCGGTTTTTATGAAGTATTTAATGTCATAATCTCAAATTCGACTAAATTAAAATAATGATAGGTAATTGCAATATAGTTTACGCCACGTGCTGAAACGTAAAGGCAAAGTCTAACTAGTAAACAATCATTATAATGGAAGGATTCATTATAGTGCTTAATTAACAGGCACCTATTCGTCAATGTATGTATAATATATATTATGTATAAAATACCAATTCTTGTAATGGTCGTACCTACAAGACATTTTCAAATGTGTAGGATCCCATCGGCCCAACCCATCAATTGATTAAATCGTTTAGTTGAATCAATAACTCGATTGTTATTTGTAATCAATAGAACACGTTGTAGAGCAGCGTCCAAATTCATTGTACCAAATCGATAGTAAGTGCCCGCAGTTAACTGTTATAGTTTGATGAAAAAATATAGGTACGTACATAAACTCACACTTTTTCCCCTGGAGATAGGCAGAAACAACATGCTACAAACCTTACATAGTCAGTTCTTTAGCATTATTTGATGAAATTGTATCAAAATATTTTGAAGCGTTTTATGTTACTATAGTATAGTGCATGCATGTTGGTTTCAACTTTATCTCTTATCAGAAGATAAATGAATTGAAAATAATACTAACATGCGACTGCAGACTGCAGTGCGGCCATGTGAGAACGCTATATGACGCAAACAACAGCAACATGTTCAATTCATTTCAGGCAATAAAGATGTATAGGTACATTGTGCGGTCACGATAGTCCTGTGAATACGTTGCACTCGGTGCCCGGATTATCGATTTTGTCTCGAACGAGTGCAGGTACAACCCCAAATGCCAATAAGAGAGCTATGGAGTATGGACAGGTGTTTATTGAAACGTACTGTTGTCAAATTTTAATGTTTACTGCTTGCCGCTCATTCGTAGACTGTCAGGAAGAAGAACTTATTGTTAGACGTTATCTCCTGATTTTTCCGTCTTGTCAATGTGTAAATAAATTCATATCAGAACAAGGAAATCCTTTTAATTATATCCTATTCCTGCTCCAAAACAATTGCTCTGGTGGAAGCTACTGTTATCTAGCGACTGTAATATTAATTAAACTGGTAGAGATGGCGGTGTGGATGCAATGTTGGAGACCACTGTTAGAGGACCGTCATGGTTTAGAAGTACTCTGTTTCCGAACCCACGAGCGAGCCAATCGCCCTATACAACAAAGACATGATAACCACATGGGCCTTCCAGCCCAGCCTAGACCTAGGGTCACACAGCATGCCTATGGTGATCACTGCAAATAGTTAAGAGGCATAGGGTTGTTGGTGTCCAGTGTGAGGACTTCTGACGTCGACCCTCGCGAAGTGGTTACGTTTGGTCACATACCACTGCCATGACGTCATAAGCAAACGATGGTACTAGTTAGACGAATAAAGGTATAAAAATTCACCACGTAGAATAAAGGTCTATATGTTAATTTTATTTGTTTCATAAGATTTGGACCAAAACATTACTCGAAGATAAAACTTTTCAGCGAACTTGATGTGATAGCGTTATCTCTACGTTCCGTTCTGAAAGACAGCCTTATCTGTAATCAATACATCAAGTTAGTAAGACATCAAAAAGATACCAGAGGCGCTACAAATGTTTTGAAATGTAATCTTGACCCTCAGAATATTACGGGATTCGCCAGGAATCTCGACTTGTGAGAACCATCTCCTAAACTCCGTATTGCTGTCTATTGTTATCATGTAGAGACAGATCACCATTCGAATGCAGAACAATAAGTTGATGTCAAGAAATGTAGTTACGTCGAAAAAGTTATAATGTATGCTGTCGTCTTTTTAAGATCTTCTTCTTTGAATTAGGTCTGTAAATTATAACTTTCCGAGGATAATGCTGAATATGCTGTTTCTCAAACTATATAGATGGCAATAATAAAACTAGTGAGCATTAGGTGCTTACTTAAACTTTACTTGGAAGCCCCTTTTTGGAAATATACGAATTTTCTTCAGACACCAATTAATGATTTTAATCTGAGACGAACGCTTCCAAAAGGCCGAACTGATAAGTTGGTTACATGCCCAAATAATTATATAGTAGCATAAACTAAATCACTAACATAATGAAAAGAAAACAATAGTTATTTGTTGCAAAAATAAATAAATCTTCTCTAAAGATATAGGAAACGCTTCACCCCTAAAACTACAATGTGGGATACATTACAAAACATTCTATGCATAAACAGCAGATTTACAAAACTGAAAAAATTGATAGACTGTATCTGTCTATTACAACTACAATGATTGCTAATGTGTGTATTCACATACACACAACATATATGTAGTATTATGTAGGTACACACGTACATGTAAGTGCTCGTACATGTGTATGTTTTATCATATCAGCAACATCGGCACTGTCTACTCTGTACACCTACTATATGTGATACGTGCATTGTTATCTTCTGCTTACTGTCTGTCTTCTACCTGTCTAGTCCGTGTAATTGTGTCGCTGATGTGTAACATTAATTATGTTGATATAGCGAACTCTTTATTATAATAAACTTCAAACAAAGGTGCAATTTATCATGATTCGAGTATTTCCAAGCATGCATTTAATATATGTATGTAACCAAAAAAAAAACACTAACGGGTATCAGCATAAGGAAAAGGATATTTTCCGTCGGTTGAATCGGCTGCAGTTATACAGGGAGTAAACAGACTCTTCACGAAGCCGTCAACCAGCATTATGTACAGTCAGCGTCACGATGTGGGTACCCCTCTTGAAAGCACCTACGTTCCCAACTGGGGTACCCAATTGATGCAGCCCACCATATATCAAACTAAGTAACTTTACGCAAAAATTAGTGCTGGGAAACGACTTTCTTTTTTGGGCCAAAAAATCACGTTTTACAGTTGGACTCAATGTAACGCACTCAAAACATAGTGCTGATGGATGGATTGAATAGTAAGGAGTCCTGGAGGTGTTTAAAGTAAAATCTTACATTAAAAACATGTATTAAAAAAAAAACTTGTGAAAAAGTTGGAACTTTGACCCCCAATATCTCCGTAACTAGAAGGTATTATATATAATATATATATATATATATAAGTATTCTAGACCATACCTGGGAAGGTATGGTCTAGAATAAAAAAATGATCGCAATGACGGGATGAACAAGTGCTTTTCGGCTTCGTTAAGAGTCTGTTTACACCCTTTATAATTCAATGATTCATCGGTGCTTTTACAGGTTGTAAAATATTAATTAACACCATAATCGGAATATTCCAGTTAGGTGATAAAGCAATCAAATCAAGAGAGCCGTAGGATGGCAGAAGGATGGGGTCGGAAACGGTGTCAAATGCCTTTTTTAGGTCTAAAAATACTGTAAGGCATTTCAGTCCTTCAACTACATTATTGACTACTAGCTGATGCCCGCGGCTTCCCCCGCGTGGATGTCGGTTATCGCGGCCAAAAGTAATCATGAAATTACTAAAATTTTAAAAATATACTAAAATTTTCCTCGAGAACCACTCTATCCATTGGTGAAAATAGCATGCGGTGTAGCAGTTTTTGAGGTATCGCAAACAGAAAGACAGACGCGGCGGAGGACTTTGTTATATAATATGTCGTGATAGTGATATCGCCAGTTCTTTAATGCCTTCGCAGCGTCTTGTGTAGATAGACCCCTTCTGAACCCATATTGCGAGGAAGATAAAATATTATGTTTACTAAGGTAACTAAGTATTTAGTAATTTTTCTAAAATTTTTGCGATGCATGATTTAACCAGTATAGGGCCATAGTTATCAACATCGTTCCGGTCCCCCCCTTGTACATGTGCATAACCATAGATCGCTTAAAGGTCTCTGGAAATATGCACATACCCGGTTCTAAAGCACAAGGTTAGCTAGTTGGCTTATTAAAGGAACCATGAAGTCCCTAGAAATTTTCAAAACTTTATCCTTAGGTAGGTGACCCATGGGTATGCCATCTACTTCCAGCGGGTCAGTGTCAAGCAGTTCGAATGATGTAGTATATATACGGTTCGCTCCTTAGGTATGAAGAGCTAGATTAGATACATTAGATTTTTTTATCTCTTCCTTCGTTTTGCCAAGTGTAACGAAAAACTGATTAATACGGTTTAAAGAATCGAGAGGGTGTGGTATGATTTTAAGAAGATTAGAATTGCCTGATTGTGTTTTAAATTGTGTAATTTCGTTAATTTATAGCTACAGCTGTTTTGGATTGTTTATTGACATAGTTATTTGTTCTCTTTGTGATTCTTTTTAGTTTCTTATTAAGTTTGTAAAGTTACTTCGTGTTTAATCGGTAATATTTTATTTATCCCATACCCTGCAGATCGTAACAATACTTTCAGAATTATGTTCTGGCGTATTGTTACGATGTGTGCTGTTATAAAAGTTGACAGAGGTAACAGTTAATTCTTTTTCAGTATAAAAAGACAGACAGTTAAATACTAAGACTATTCAACTAAAAAAATGATAAATTATTTACCATTAATATGATACACTAAACGTTACTAAGTAGTAATTTGCAGTCATTAATTTTATCGAATTGATAGAAAACTCGATTAATTTCGTTGATTACCAAACGCGAAGGCGCAAAATCTGGTCTAGCTCACAAGTCCTGATCAATAAAAGTTATTAGCCATATATACCTATCTATTATTAATCACAAACGTCCATATAGGCACTTAAAGATAAATGATAACGCTTGATTTCCTCGTATCGTTAATGTATGAAGAGTAAATCGTTCGTTCGTTAGTCAAGGAATCACATAGGAAATGCCTGGTAAAGGTATGAGAGTCACGTTATATCTGGCTGTCGAATATCACGCTATTTCGTGGTACTGATAAGGTATCAATTAGGTATATAATTGTTATCAACTGCCACGCGTGAGTTGAAGGACGCGGAAGCTTATACATTACATGCTAAGAAATAATAGTTTTAAAAACAGCTGGCAATAACATAATAATGTAAATTATATTTCAGTTTACTTATTTCAGTAAATAAGTTGGATGATGTAACGCGTCTGTAACCTTCTATTTTTTTGTGGAATGTTAACATTGTACCTACCGTACACATGCCCCGGCTTTTCGTCCCTGGTTTATATTTTTTTAACCTACAGATGGTTGTCTCTTCTAAATACTTTCAATTTTACTGGGACAAGTGATAATTGGGTTCTTGGGTTCGTAACTCCATGACACATACCTATATGAACAAAGGAGAACTAAAATTTCTAACTAATAGTCCTAGAAGAACTAATATTTGATTCACCTCTCCATTTAGAGTCAATACCAAACTATTTTTTTTATTGATTAATATTATTTGGACGAGACACCGTCGCACAAACGGTTACCCAGTACATAATTCTGAAACCCACCACTATTTTTTTTATCGGTACCTAAAGAGAAACAGCTGTTCATCAAATGTGGGGGGGTTCAGATGATGAATACTGAACACGTGGTACTGGTATCGTTTCTGCGTTGGTGTCCCTTACACCCTGTATTAAAATGTGGTGGTTATCGAATGAAGATTATACGAGTACCTATGCCTACGGAGGCGCGGAGGTATAATGGGTGTAAAAATGCCCTTAACGAAGCCTGAAGGCACTTATTCTTCCTGCCATTGCGATTTTTTTGTTCTAGATCTAGACCATACCTAGGAACCGTTTTAGTTACAGAGATATTGGGGGTCAAAGTTCCGAATTTTTCACAACTTTTTGTTGAAATACAAGTTTTTAATCTTATATCTTTACTTTAAATACGTCCACGCCCCTGTACTATTCAATGCATCCATCTGCACATTGTTTTTAATGCATTACGTTGAGTCCTACCGCAAAATGTGATTTTTACACCCCAAAAAAGGCGTTTGACAGCAATATTTTTTGCGTAGAGTAACTTAGTTTTATGTATAGAATGCTTGGTTGCCAACTTCGTGAAGGGTTTACAGCCTGTATATTTTCCCACAATTTTCACTTTGCAAATAACTTTGATGATGAAGAATTGTACCCGACCATTTTGATTGTACCGTATTGAATTGTTGTTACCCAAAAAAAGAAAATCTAATGTATAAAATTAGATAAATAGAGTTTGACTCGATTACTTATAAATATGTAATTATGAAGCAGGGTTAATAAAATAACGATTATTTTTTTATTATTAACAAAGAAATTATTGATGAAGAAAAGTGTGACACGAGCGTGACTAACCGCTCGATTAAACCGTTGCAGTGGCGCGCACGCGTGTTGATTACATACAGCCGAATTGCTGCGCCCGCGACCCGCCCAACGCGATGGTCGTCGTCGGGAGAGTTCGTGCATTCGTGCCAGACGGCTACCAAAATTTGGGTAAGGCGCTTTTTTGCGAGACGCGGGCGCCGCCCGTGGAAGCGCTTGCGCCGAGGTCGATGAGCCGGGCCTCCCCGCGCCCCTCCCACCCCCACCGACCAGTTCCACCACAAGGTGCAGCGGCCGTTGCGACCAACCGACCAACCCTACATACCTACCACCTGCCAGACACTAAGTAAGTATAACATAATGAACCAGCCTGAACACTACGTACGTCCACTTTCGAGATCAACTGGAAAACTGGACGCGATGCAACACACACAGCTCCTTTTTAAGAAGCAGATTTTAAAAATACGTTTAAAATTCGTGAGTTTTAAAAATAATTAAATCATTAATACGTAGATAACACACATAAAAATTGCAATGTTGTAGCAAATAAAAAATCAAGACATGTTAGCTTTTTGGGTTTTCATTCATGGTTACTTTGATTTCTTACAGCGATATCAAACCGAGAGAGACTGTTTATGAAAATTATGATAGGTACTCAATGTAAAACAATTTACAAATTAAATTATTAAGCGCCTCCATTACCTAATTACATTGTAATTGAGACCAACGAGGCTTTATATTTTCTGCAAAAAAAAGAAATTAATCTCTTAAAGTATTTTTTAAACAAAAAGTTTTATTTATTAAGGATTCCCTTGGATTATATCACCGAGTATTCTTGATTGGTTTTCTTACTGGAAACTTTAATATGGCCTTTCCGACTCATGAAAAATATACGGAATAAAGGTACGTCTGTCGCACCCCGGGTAGTCAGCTCTGGTCCTGGCTGACATGGCAAATATTACCAAAGCAAGTCAGTCATCAACTCCCCATATATCTTGTCTATATTCAGGGAAAAGATTGGGTTAAGTTAGTTAACATGTGATGTCCTACATCATCCTTGCTAATGCGGCGCTACCTACATGTGTATAGTCTATAACAATACTTATATGAGTCACTATGTATGAATCACTTACAAGTAACATCAAAAGGATCTTTATAGTTTGACGAAGACAAAGCGGTTATGAAAATATCAAGTTTAGTAACACACATGCCGTATGCATAATTGTGTGTTCACAACGGTAGAAGACAATTCGCAATCAAATAACTAAAGTTGTGTGGTGTCTGCCTGTCTGGCTGCAAAGTGTCCAACAATTTACAGTTGTTAATTGACGTCTGTATTTTCCGCAGCTCTGTGAGACAGATATTTTTTACGGTCGTCGATCAAGATCGGTCTGGGGATAGACGAATATGAATTGTGTGTCTAGACGAGCCATCCGCCTCGGCTAAGCTGCGCATATGCTCTTGTTATTTGTCTACCACATAAAAAACGAACAACCAAATGTGCATTGAATATTGTAATGATTGACAGACCATATATTTTGCACCAAATGCCATTGGCTTTTTACAATCGTTGTCTCTGCACGACGCTATGAATAAAAATGAATGTAATCATGTCTGGAGATTCATATCAGACACAAGCCAAAAATATTTAAAATTAGATTTTAATAGGCGATCCACTGCATCCATGCCTGAGAACATATATACGTCATATTATAAACAATAAATGTTAGCAGTAGGTAAATATTTGCAAGGGTAATGGAATTTAAAATGAAGACACTTCAGGCACATCTTGAATTCCGTGCCCAGGTAGAGTCTCCTTATTGAACGACTTAATGTTTGTGTATTTCACGATTTGTAGAATTGGCTTTTACGCGTCCAGGTCGTCCCGCCACTTTTTTCTGCCATTTTTATTTATTTTTCTTTATAAGTAGGAAGGTAGGAGGTAGGTAGGTGGTAGGTAGGTGGTAGGTAGGTGGTAGGTAGGTGGTAGGTAGGTGGTAGGCAGGTGGTAGGCAGGTGGTAGGCAGGTGGTAGGCAGGTGGTAGGCAGGTGGTAGGCAGGTGGTAGGCAGGTGGTAGGTAGGTGGTAGGTAGGTGCTAGGTAGGTGGTAGGTAGGTGGTAGGTAGGTGGTAGGTAGATGGTAGGTAGGTGGTAGGTAGGTAGTAGGTCAATTCGAATTCAATATTCATAGTTGACAGGACAACGTCTGTCGGGTCAGCTAGTATTCGTATAAAATTCAAAGTCCTGACTGACTAACTAATGTATCGAAGTATATCAAGTAGCAGTGGTAGTGTATCATTTTTTATAGTATTTTAATATATATTTTATATATCCTTGTAGTAAGTATTAAATTAAAATATATTTGCAGATTCATACAACTACCACTGTTTGTCTCTCCATTATCCAAAAGTTGACTGGTAGAAAATGCCTATGGCATTAAGTCCGCTTCTGTACTTTGTGCTTGAAGTGTTAAATAAAATAATTAATATCAACGCACATCCCAAATCACTGGTCTTCAAGACATGAAATTTGAAGGGTGTATTCTTTGTAAAGAGTAGATATCAACTTAGAAAGAGTTTTTCGAAATTCCACCCCTAAGAGAGTAAAATGGGGGGTTGAATTTTCTGTGAAATTTAATATTCTCTGGGTCGATTGACTCGAAACTTCGTGTACACACTCTTCAATTAAAATGATGACACACGTGTATCACACTCCAAATAATGCACTGAATACGTGGTAACCATTTTCGCGTCGGTGTCCCTTCCAGCCCGTTATCTTATATAAACTATTATAAATGCGAAAGTTTTGATGGATAGATGTTTGTTACTCAATCACGCCAGAACGGATGAACAGATCTGGATAAAACTTGGCACAGAGGTAGATTATAGTCTGGTATAGCTCATAGATTACTTATTATCCCATTAGTAAGATGCCGTGGGCAATTCCCGAACACCACGCGAGCGAAGCTGCGGCCAAAGCTAATGCTCTTATATTCGTAATGGCCATAAAGAGTATAAAACGGTGTACGTTTGTAGACACAACACTAACAAGAGAGCTAGGAATTTGCAAACAGTGCAGTGTGCACAGAGGTGCAGCGACTTCGCCAGAAATCAACTCGGAGAGAGCGTCGACTCGTAGACGAGAGGTGTCTAGAGAGTTTAAATTATCAAGCGACTTACCAAGACTTGTAAACTAAACATGGCTATACTTTATAGTACAGCCATGTTTAGTTTACAAGACGTGGTAAGTATAAACGAGAACAATTTTCATCATGCAAGCAAAGTACTTTGTGAATAAATTCAAATCAAAATACTAGTTTATGACGCTCCTAACCAGCCAGTCTGTAGTCCATTTACATTTTAGATACGAAATAGTCTTGAGGTCGTATTCAGTTGAGGTACTAAGTAACTTTATCGGGAAAGGTAACAAAGTACATGAAGCCTTTATTCGAGTTATTTCGCTATTGAAAATGCCCATTTGAACATTATTTTACACGTTACTCTGGCACCTTTCGGAAGCTGTCCATGAATAGAAATATTCATTTAATTACTGTTATAACGAAGGCATTATCGTGTCGGACGCTTCAGGCTTTTCAGTACATTTGCGTAGTTAGTAATTTATGATAGTAGCTTACTACAGTCATCAAATTAAATCTGACCATCCAACTAACAAGCAAGCTAAGCAGCAACAATTTAGTACAATTAATTTTATTAGCGTATAAGACAGACGAAATTTCTTCGAACTGTATTTCATCATCCATGCACCAAGCGAAAATTACAATAGTACACAAAACACTCGTCTAGACACCGCCACCGGCCACTCGGAATGTATTAAGCGGACTTTATAATAACAAACGGATACATAATACATAGGTACATTATTCTCAGACGCCAAAATCAATCCCTAATTCTATACGAGCTAGATGCATAAGTTGAGTGGATGTTTGTGGCGGGCCGGTGGGCCGCGCGTGATGAGGATACAGTGGAAACGGAGCGCGTCTAGACGGACCGCAGACGAATTTTTAATACAGGCACGAACGGGCTCGGCTCGCGTCTGCCTACTGCAGCCACTCAGCCAGCACCTACGTGACACGTGATCCGTGCCCGCACTCCCTATACATAAAATAAATATACATATATATGGTAGATAGATCCAGCCCCACTTATTTCATTACTTTACAAATAACTAAAAATACAGCAACAAGAAATTAAAACCACAGCAAGCACAGTTTATCAGGAGCGGTGATCTTAATTGAAATCAGTGTGCATCATCATCATATCAGCCCGTTGCTGTCCACTGCTGAACATAGGTCTCCCCAATCAATTTCCAACGTGTCCGGTCCAATGCCACCTGCATCCAGCGACTCCCTGAAACTGATGAAATGTACTGAGCTTTTAGATAAAATAATCTTGCAATGTACTTCTTCTTGCAATAAACTTTTAACTATACATTTTGTACAGCACAATAACCTCTCCTCACGTATCATGACATGTCATTGAAAAACAGTTTTCAATTGTAATCCATATTGTTTAAAAACATCATTGTCATAAGCCCAATTGTTGTAAGATATCCTCTTGTAATTAATTCCGAACTTGCAGCAATATACACCAACAAAAAGAAAAGAAACAATGACATTGACCGTGGCCTCTCGAATATCGCAGTTGTTAAAGCTCGAGAATAAGGACATAAATAAATGTACGCATATTAGTAATGGAGGAGATGTGCGCGTCAGGCCAAGGTCGTGATTACGACACGCCTGGACATTAATCATTAGTCCGCCACTTAGCACTAATCCAAAACAATGGGCCATTTCGTAGACTGCCGTAGACGACATCAATTCAGAAAATAAATTAACATTTCGTGGAAATTCAATAAATAAATTGTCCACTTTTTCTGTAACTTATATAGAATTAATTCATGGTATAGTGGGTCTCGTTATTGAAGATAAACCCTGTAAATCCAATCCAATACCAAGATGTTTAAAATGCAAAATTTTATTTGCTGTTTCAGATGCCCATAAAAGACCAACGCAACGTCATACTGTTATTAACGACGACGTCATTATTTTGCTTAATGTATGTGCCCACACATACATTAAGCAAAATAATGACGTCGTCGTATATAAGTTATAAAAACCAAAAAGTAAAAGATTATATGCTGTAAAGTAAACCGTTTCTAAACAAGAAAAGCAATACATTTTTACAAAGATAGCTGAAGCCTGAAGATTTCTTTTGCTGTGCAGCCATTTCATGAAACAAATAAAGCCAACGCGCCTCGCACTTGACCGGCTTTTTGATCACCTGAAACTTAACAAGTAGAAATACATAATATATGAAATGTCGTTCGTATGTGTCAGCATTTACGCTCAGGTAGACGAGGTAAACAGGTTCATGAGTTCGACCCAGACTTTAAGTGCCAACTGTGAAGTTCATTAAATCTGTAATTTATTTGGGACTTGCTTTTGCCTGCGGCTTCGCTCGCGTTAATTTAGAATTTGACAATCAATTCAGGTTGTACTCTGCTTGTAATAATTCGATCATGATTCGAAAGACACGTGGCGCCATCTATTATGATAAGAACGTTATTGTTGTTTTTCTAGAGAACAGTACTTATTTTCGGGCTGAAAGGTATCCTATGTCCGTTTCTGTACACCTGACAACGTATATGCAACATTTTAAGATGATCGGTTCAGTGGCTTAGGCGTGAAAAAGTAACAAACAAACTTACTTTCGCATTTATAATCCATATATTAAATATAATACAATATATAAATAAAGTATAATATATATAAATAATAATATATATATATATAGCAAACAGAAGCGAAAATGTTAAAAAAAGACAACAAGGTACACAAAATAATGAATATAACCGTTTATTCTAACTTGAACCAAAATATCAATCACAGAAACTAACCTAAACCAAATCCAAACCAAATCATAATGCATTCAATTAACAAGTAATGGTTTAGAAAAAAAGCGAGTAAGTACACAAAATAAGAAATTATAAATCTTACAGCCCTTTGAGCGATATTCCCAACAAAAGTCTCCCGTGACCAGTGGCAATTCCAAGTTGTCACTCTTTGCCATAGAACTAACATGTGCTAGGTAAAACCTCATTTCTTCCTAACAATATATATAATAAGTATGGATATAAAAGACTGCCTGCAACACTACGTTGTAGGGGCAAATTCTTTAATCAACAAAATCAAGCGTAACATTGCAAATCAAATATATATGGATCCACTTTGGCCTTGTACACAAACAACTACAAACCACTTTCGTAATAAAAACACTTATTAAACGTTTTGTTGCTTCCACCGGTGTTGCAGTCCATCTAGACGGGATTTCTGTATCCACGGACACTATTACGCAATCACTCCAATTGAACTTTGTTACAACTAGATTGTGTTATGAGTTGTTGCAGTGTAGTGACGCACGCGGGCGACCATCATTGTTTTTGTGGTGAGGGGAAAGCCCGCCTATTAACAGCATGTATCTAGACTGAGTATGTGTCTAGACGTCTGTTCCAGGAGGTCGTGAGCTAACCGACCGCTTTCACATATTTATTCAGACACCGAAACGGGGCTCCCAACACAATCGACGATTACGTGACGTAATTTAGAATTAATAGTCGTCTGCGACTATTTTCACTGAATCACCCGCACCTCAGGTATTTCACGTTTAGTCTAGGTCCACGGTGATGTGTCTTTTATTTTAAACTCCCCAGAATTTGATGTCAGACGGCTCGGCTTGTTCTTTTGAGAGCTATAAATTTGTCTAGCTGTTTGCTTTTCCGCGAAAGAATTAGAATAGGAGGCCGAAATTCAGTAAAAGATTTTTCCTTCTGCTACGAAATTCTGTTTTTATTACTATATTTTCCTTATGCTGACTAACACGAGCAATGTGCATTGTATCTATCCGCTTCGATAAAAGTGATTGAAGTGAGTACACCAAACACGTCTGCCGTCTGGTGAGTTGGTGACTAACACCAGACAACTAATTAACTATAGTATTATTTGCTTAGTCGAAAAAGAGCTGTACAAACTGCAAAAGCCAATTTATTACAGGTTACTATGATTCATGTATTTCTTGTAAATGAAGTCGGTAAATCACCATCAGCCTGTATGAAATCACCACTGAATCTGCTACCTGTTGTCATCATCATCGTATATCGCCATCTTCTTTATGTGGTGCCTGTTCATTACTGCCCATCCCTATATCTGACCTCACATATCTATCTTATTGATGAACTACCGCAATCAGTTTTATATTTCATAGACTAACAATAAGTGAGGTGGTCCTTTTCTTCGTGTCTCTTGAAGTCTCTCAACGAGTACTGCAAAGTAAAGCCTCATGTTCTTCATTACTGAGAACAAATCAAACATTGACAAAAATTATTTAGCAGATTACCTTCTTCCAATATTCATATATTAATTATTCCCCAATCCATCCAATAATTATATATAATATACAGGGTGTAAACAGACTCTTCACTAAGCCGTTAACCAAGCATTATGTACATCAAACTAAGTAACTTTACGCATGAATTAGTGCTGGGAAACGGCTTTTTTTTTGGGCTGAAAGGGACTCAATGTAACGCACTCAAAACATTGTGCTGATAGATAAATTGAATAGTAAAGGGGTCCTGGAGGTGTTTAAAGTAAAAATCTTACATTAAAAACATGTATTTAAAAAAAAACTTGTGAAAAAGTTGAAACTTTAACCCCCAATATCTCCGTAACTAAAAGCTTCCCAGTTATGGTCTAGATCCAAAAAAATGATCGCAATGACGGGGAGAACCAGTACCTTTCGGCTTCGTTAAGAGTCTGTTTACACCCTTTATAGCATGCCATCAACGGTTACGTCCGTGTAGTGCACACGGCAGCCACGGCAGGTGGTCACAACACACGTACCTCCACATCTATTTATAGCAATCTGGGTACATAGTTATAGGTACAGAGTACACCGCAACATTGTATCGACTCCTCTTATTTATTATGTTGCTCGGAGCGGGTGCCGGTCGGTGGCCGGCGCAGCTTGCAACTCGCAGAGCCGGCCAGAGACTAATCTCATTCTACGCTCACTTCAACCTTTTTGCCCGTCTGCACCCTGCAGAGCTTGCAAATAAAGAATTAAACACACATAAGTGGATGTGTACTTAAAATTGATTATCAAAGTAGATACTGCACTTTTTTGCTTGAATTGACTGCTTCTTTGATTATTTGTTATGAAAAGTTCACGTCCTAAAAGAGAAACAATAGAAGTTGAATGTTATTTTACATGCTAGTTAGGAATCTTTGTTATATTAATATCCAAGCTTAGTTACATAAGAAGCTTTTATTTAGAAAAAAAGTGGTTTCAGCCAGCTGATCGACCTTCAGTTTAAATGTGAAAGAAAACGTTATTGATTAAAGCAGACTTTTTTAGAATAATTTTACAGACAGACAGTATGCATATGCTGTCTGTCTGCTTATATTTCTGAGCACACAACTGTGTTATCGCCGCCTCTTTTCCGCTTAGTCCCGAGCGATAAAGCAGCATATCGCGAAGTCACACATGTGTGAACTTTAGAGCGTTCAGGAATGCTTATAATGACGATTTTACGATCCACTGCTAATAACAACAATACATACTTGTACATGTATGTACTCGGGTTCTTACACAGATTACCAGTTAGCTCATTACCAGTTGGTATCATAAATTGTATCGAAAATTAACACAAAAAAATGAATTCTTGTATTTTATGTTCAGATCTCGGTAATTATAGTCGTAACTGGAATAAGATATAAATCTCTGAAATAATAAATAACTAGTTGTCCGTTACGACTTTTTGGATACTATGTTTTTGTGAAAGCTGTAATGTCTAATGTGAGTAGTTAGTGCCCTCCACGAATCTGATTGATTATTTTCATTGGGTCTGAAACTCTGCAACAACATTTATTTTTGTCGATTTGTGTGTGCAACATTTTCCACGTTATTAACTTAAATACTTATACGTCTTTCGTTATCGTTACTTACAAAAAGATTACCTATGTTTTTGAGTTAAAAGAGAAGAAAACTTAATGTCTGAAAGCTTTCATCATAACAACTCTTAATGGACATTTTATGTCATCACATTGTAAACGATTACTTGAATGATTACAACAACACCACATAGGATTATATTAAAGTCTGACCAAATGAAATTGTTAGCAAGTAGTTTTAACCACAACACAGCGGGGCGGGGCAGTGCGCGGGCGGCGCGGGCTGTGCGGGCGGCGCGGGCTGTGCGGGTGGCAAGGCAGGGGAGGAGGGGTGTCTAGACAGGCCGCAGACGCATGGAGGCTGCGCCGCGCGGCTGCCACTCACGCACACCGCGCCGCGCGGTGCCTCGCCCGATTTCGCTCGACACACACAGGCGCCCGGTACAGTCTGACGCTGACCTCTAGCTCTCAGACGGACATTGCTTTACCTACATGTTTCTAATGCATTCTTTTGGAAATATGCATTTAATGACTCGGTTTTTGTCGTCGGTCTGCAAAAAAATAACTGCGCTGCTGTTGTTGGTTTGCAAATTCTTGTAGGTACCCTTTCATGCGGGTGGGGTCGATACCCCACTGTACGTATAGCTTTAACGAACTAAATTCAGAGTTATATTTTTGATATGAAGTTCAAGTGGTTTAATTTGCCGATGTATAGTGACAAGTCTGCTGAATATAAAAACGAATAGGTACGACATGTGTTAAATTAAATATGAACGTTTTAAAATACCAAATCGACACACGCTCACAACAAAGGTCGGTAATCTTATAAAATAAGCACAAAAAACGTTTATGTATGTACAGATGTGTATAAAGTACATACATTGTATCGTGTTGCGAAGTCCGATGGTCGAGACGGAGCAATGAGTTGGTTTTTTTCTCGGCACTCGCGATCGCCGCGGGAAGGCGTCGCGTTACTAAACTTGCAATGCAATGCGACCCGTAATGTGTACATCACTCTACATATGTATACATATGAAGCTATTGCACATCCTTGAAAGTTGAAACGCATTTATTTTTTTCCTTAAGACCACATTTTACACGATGTGTCTTTTTTTGTGAGGGTACAACTTTCAGTGATGGTAATGAATTACCAAATAACTTTTTACTATCGGTTAGAGGTTTTCAAGTGTATCATAAGGGCCAAGGTTCCAAGACAAAGCTTAACAATCATGTCTAAGAATTAGCGAATCATCATCTGCCTAGCCTTTTTCCAACTATGACAATAAAGACTGGAAGCTGACCCCAAGGTCAGCTTCCAGTCTAACCGGATGCAGCTATGCAGCTGAATACCAGTATTTTACATGGAACGACTGCCTGTCTGACCTCCACAACCCAGTTAGTACTGGGTAATAGGATACCCCTTGGTAAGACTGGTTGTCAGACTTTTTGACTAAGAATTAGCGAATACGGAAGAGAAATTAAGTCCATTATTTTAAGATGAAACTTAAAGGCATGAAAAGAATTTCCATAAGATCATTCATAATTATCAAGATTATAAAGTGGGTGTCGACATTGAATGGAACATTGGCACATCAAATGAACGAAGCTACGTGTCGAAATAAATACCAAGACATTAATTTAATTGACTGTTCCAATCACTTTGTCATTAACATTTCATATAGTCTAGACATTGTGGGGGCATCACAACACCGGTCGGTCAATGTATCTCTTTTGAATTGAGCTGTGAAGATGATCGCTTTGACTTATCTATAGCTAAAGTTGTTTGTTTGTATGAAAAATATTATATCTGGAAATACCGATTACAAAAATTCTATCACTGATAGAAATCAACAGTATCACGAGTGACATTAGCTATGTTTATCCCGGAAAAAGGTTTCTGTGGGATAGATCACGCGAGCGAAGCCGCGGGTAAAAGTTGGTTTTTAAATAATTCATCGACACATCACAGACAGTCGGAGACCAAATACATCATATCATAAGAGTGACAAGTAAACTTTCGAGATAGTACCCATAAGATATAATAATATTATAAAGTTATGCATAAAATAATAAAATTCGTCTGGAAGAACGAGACGAGAGAGACTGATGGCATTTACTAGATAAAAATCTTGATCAGAGCATTTTATTACGAGTTGGAACATAGACTTGAGTTGAAATGAAATATCTACCAAAAATGACCAAAAAACGACAAATATTACGTGACCGTCTGCAGGCTTGTGACTAAATAATGTTGGTATATTCGGTTTTCTAATTTCACAGGGTTGTTAAAATTCCTAGCGCATGTAATGTGGGCTATGTAACTGCTAACTAAGCTTACCTTTGGCCTCGTATCTAGTGATGGGTCGGGAGAATATGATCGAGAATATTCTGCAAAATTTGAAGACACAGTACAATGATACAATATATTATTTCGATTTCAAGGTCTAAAGTCAACTTCTATTGTTATTTTTTACTTTACTCAAAAAAAAAAGGTTACTGTGTGAGGTTTCGAAGTAGAAATTGCTAATATTTCTTTAGTTAAGAAGTATTCGTTACGGATTTGTTATCAAAGGACCATGTATTTAAGACCCTAAAACGGGAAGGACGTGGCATTAACATCAACGGCGAGTACATCTCACAATTGAGATTTGCAGATGACATCGTCATACTGGCTGAATCGCTGCACGACATGCAGCAAATGCTGGATGGCCTAGTTGATTTTTCAATACGCATTGGTCTCAGGGTGAACTTGGAAAAAAACAGGTTATGTTATATATATGTGTAATGAATACGTCACCCCAGGACCTATTGAGTCAATGGCGGTCCTCTCGAGGTTGTTTAGAATAGGTTTACCTCGGGAAAACTCTGCAGTTTGGTAAGAACAACTTTAAGAGAGAGGCTAACTGATGAAAGCTGGCAGCTATCAGCTGGGCTGGGCAGCGTTTGGAAAGCTTCGCCGTTTCTTCTCGTCGCGTATTCCACAGAGCCTAAAGACTAAGGTCTTCAACCAGTGCGTCCTGCCTGTTATGACTTACGGGGCTGAAACGTTGGTCGGCTGGTTCATAAATTAAAGGTCGCTCAGCGAGCTATGGAACAAGCTATGCTCGGAGTCTTTCTCAGGAATCGCATCGGAAACGAGGTGATCCGACAGGAAACCGGAGTTGTCGACATAGCTCACAGAATAAATAAGCTGAAGTGGCAATGGGCCGGTCATATTAGCCATAGAACCGATGACCGTAGTAGTAGCGCTGAAAATGCCGAAAATAACAATTTATTTTTATTTTTTCACGTATAAAACCAATTGTGGTTTTTTTCCGCATGTTACATAGGAATCCTTTGGAAAGAAACAGGATTATTTCGAATGTTTCGGTTGATGTTTTGAAAAGTTGAAAAAAATAAGTTTTATTGAAATTGAAATATATTTTGATAGGTGAAATACAACTTAAGCGGCAGTGGGCAGGGAACATTGCGGTCAGTAGATACAAAACGGGGCACTATGAAAAAAAGACTTCGGACCCAGTGGGATGTAGGAGTAGTAGGGCAGGCAGGGTAGGGTGTGAAATGGTCAAGTGACTTTAGTGTCAAGGACAAGTGACTTTGAGGTCAAGGTCAAGTGATCCCGGAGCTCATGATACCTTGGAGGTCGAGGTCGAGTAATCTTGTAGGTCATGGTGAAGTGACCTTGGGAGAGTCTTTGGAATTCCAGTGCCCTGACACTACCGACCCCTTGACTTCGAGTGCAAAAACAGTATTTCTTTTTTCCTTCTAAATTTGTTTATATCTCGGTTAAACGTTAAACGGTTTAACGATTTGCCCTATCGCAAAACTATGAAAAATTTGTCCCCCTTATAACCCCAGTCGCGTAATTCTCAATATGTAGGTAATAATAAAAATAAAAAATAAAATTATTATCCATACAAAAAATATAGAAATATTAAATTAACATATCGCTCGTTTGCGACAAGGATGACATAGCTAAAAAATTAAGATTTTTCGATGTTGTTTGTAGTTGTATAAAAAAAACGAAAGTAAGTATTAAATTAAGTTACGAAATACCTAAAAAAAACTTTTCATCTTGTGATAAAAGGTTCATACGCAAAAAAAAAATGGCAATATAGTGAAAATATTTTTAGTCTAACTTTAAAAAACGCTGTCCTGTGTTTTTTATTTTTCGAGTTATGTCATTATTGTCGCAAATAAGCGATATATGTCGTCTGTCAAAACTTGTGGTCACTGTTCTAACCTAATAACCTAACAAATGTTTCACCAACAACAGAGAGGACCTGAACCGGAAGACGTTGCGTTGGAAGGCCTCCCAATAGGTGGACCGATGACCTGGTGAAAGTTGCGGTGATCCGCTGGATGCGAGTCGCACGGGACCGGTCTATGTGGCGACACTTGAGGGAGGCCGATGATGATGGTGGATGATATTGCGTAAGCAATTTGATTCTATTTCAAAAATTGTTGGGATTGTGATTGTTATATTTTATAATTATTTACACCGTAAACCTTTCTTATAATGTTTTATTTTATTTTATTATAGCTGATTATTTGTTACTCATCTATACTAATATTATAAAGAGGTATTTGTTTGTAAGTTTGAAAGTTAGTATGTTTGTATGTAGGGGGTAATCTCCGGAAATAATGATCCAATTTTAAAAATTGTTTCATTGTTAGAAAGCTACATTATTCGTGAGTACTATAGGCTATAAATTATATTGATAGCATGCATATTAGCCGAGCTATCACAACTATTGTCGGGCCGGCGGAAAAAAATACCTCTCAAAACAGAGTTATTTGCATGCACTGCCTAAACCGTTGTATATAATTGAAAACAATGTAGGGCAACCTGGTTCGTTTTAAATAGTTCTATAAAAAAATCCGCGACACCATATTTCTATTTTTTATATTTTAGCAGATATAGCAGCTTTTATGTATTAAAAAAGTATTTTTCGACATACATTTGGACGATTTTTTAAACAACAAAATATTTTTATGATCACAAGGATATCATAGAGATAAGATATGCCCTTTACAGTATGTAGATCGGTTAAATAGTTACGAAGATAATATAAAATTAAATCGCAAAATGCCATCCAACATTCACGAACCGCATTAGAACATGCCCTTTGGTCAGTTGTTACAAGATTACGTCACTGAAATATAAATGGAAGAGGAATATAATATGGGAAGAATGTACCATGAGTCAAGCTCATGTTGAAGCAGTGGATCGAACACTTAAGGACTTGAAAATTTCAGTCGTTGTTGTGGATGGTGTAACTTTTATGTTTGCTGGTGACTTTCGGCGGACACTTTCCGTCGTCACAAAAGGGACACGTGCGGATATCATTATGGCATGTCTAAAATCATCGCCCCTATGGAGTATAACTCAATCTTTAATTTACGTACTAACACGAGAGCCCACCTTATCGGAAATATGGTTAGCGATTTTCCACAATAGCTCAAAGTTGGAGACGGGCCTTTTTCTTCTCCAACCTTGGGCGCTAACGCTGCGGAATTATAAAAAGAGAGTCTGGATGGAGGACGTAAACTTAGCTAAACGTTTAATTGCACTCAAAAATATATCTTTTAAAAAAGATCGATTCAATATAGTCATCCAATTTTCAAATTCTCGTAAAATCCCTTCCATAAGAATATTCTCGAGAACTTAACAGCAAAGTTCTCGCAAGGAGAATATTCTCAGGAATTTACCATCACTACTCCTATCTAACTTTGCGCATCAGGTAACTCATTGTTACCACGCCATATCGCCACGGGAAAAAAGGAGTAAAGAGGAATCTCTCCTCTTTCTCTACCTTCGTTTTAACAAATTAGAAACCAGCTAAAGTTATCTCTTTCTTACAGTACCATAACCATGCGTTAGGAGCCTTTGAAGAATTACGTTGAAGATACTAATTAGGGGTATTAGTATCTGCAGCACTATACTTGAAAAACCCAATTATGAATACTACCCTAATACTTAGACGAGACCTAGACTAAAGCAAATATGTTATTATCATTAATTGTGTACATGTGTGTGTACAAAGTCACCGTGGAATTGAGAACAAAGCGGAACACCGGGTGCACAGCGAGTGATAAGCGCGGCCGCGGCTGGGCCCGCGGTGGCGCCCGGGGCAGGGGCGCGGGGCCGGGGGCTCGGGGGCGCAGGGGCGGGGGGCGCGGGGCGCGAGGTCGACGCGCCACACGTAAACAGATAACTCCGATTGATTACACAACACTGCCCACTCTTAAATGCAACTCGCTCGATACAGCTCAAACAAAAGGCTACACTTCCTTATAGGTATGAGGTATGCGCCATTCTCACGCACCTAATACTTTCTTGCATGCATAAACGGATAGAGAATGGATCGAAGACAAGATATGATAGTGAAAAAATTGACTCGACTGGTTTTAAGTTTATTCCTAAAGCTTAAAGTCTTGTACGTTTATTCGGCAAAACTTTGAACACTGAATATTCAGATGAAACAAGTTTTCGTTAGCGGTTTATGTTGCGTCTGCAGGCAGTTGCATTGGTCAATTCATACAAAATATGAGAATTCGAGAGGGCCAGCTTGTATCAGTCTCGGCAATGCCGAGAACATTGCCGAGACTGATACAAGCTGAACTCTTTCACTAGATTGGTGCCGCTTCAACAAATCGTCGGATTTTTGTAGCATAGGAATAGTATTCGTATACAATCGTAGACATTTCATGTATATCCGTTCTCCCTTTGACACAAAACTCAAAATATTCGTGTTGAATCATTCCGTTCAAATACCAAGAAGATAACTATAGGGGAAACCGACTTTAACACTTATACTATTTTAATGAACATTTCATCAGCCTAGGGTAATTTAGGAACAGTCACATGTTTCATTGGCTGCAGCTAAAGTGGGTAGCTTGTAACCTATTACTTCGAAATCTTACTTTACTTTGTGAAAATGTATGGTTTGTTCCTGCGTCACGCAAAAACGGTTGAACGGATTTGGGTGTAATTTGGCACAAACATACTTTATAACCTCGATTAACATAAGGAATACTTTTTATCCCAGTAATACGATCCCTCGGGACAATTACCGAACACGGCGCGGGCGAAGCTGCCGACATAAGCTAGTATAATATTAAAAGCATAATTAATTACAATGAGAGTACAACAACATCTGCAGAATTTTACTTAACATTTTCCTCGTCAACTAGCCATCTATTCTTATTTGAACATTCATAAAGCGCAAATTAATTATCAACCCTTTTGTTTCATTTGTTTCAGCTTAATGACAGTCGTATTTTCACTTTACCTTATATACCTAAGGACACAATGATAATACGACTTCAATAAAAAATACGAATATACACATATATTTTTTCAGATGCAAGGCAAAAGCTACGCTAAAAAGTGTATATGGTACTTCACGAAATGATGCTGTGGACAAAAGCGGTTGAAAAGTTCACGAGTGCAGCCCGACTGTCAACTGCCATGAAACTTACGTACACTTACAACTGAACAATACACAGGTGCCTGAATTTCGTTCTCTCGCTCAGCGAGCATACAATAGAAAAGGAAAAATTCTCCAAAAAGGACATCTGACAATGAGACATCTGACAATTTACAAACACGTCCTGCGCCTAAACGCCTACAACACGTCTGCCAGCATATAACATTATATGTCAAATCTGACAATTTGATATATAAAAACCGGGCCGTTAGGCTTCGTTTGCACCTAAACTGTAAGCTAAGATAATAATTTGGCAGTGTCGAATGGTGATTACCGAAAAAAAGTTACGAATATACTGAAAGTTTCTGCAAAAAATGAGATTGACGTTAACAGTTAGCTTTCTTATCCTCGATTTTAGCGAAAATGCTGCTGATTACAACTGACTGTGACATTGATCGGAAGCGGTACTGCTGAGCATGAATTCCTGTGTATATAAGGTCGAGAATAGTGTTATTAGGCTTTTCAATCAAGAATTTTGCAGTTGCAGCCCGGAGTTTGGACTTGTGCACGATCTACGGCAATTGGATATACTTCAGATAGACTTAAACATAACTGGTGAAATATACGTGTACCTGACTAATTATACCTTTGTCTAGCCTTTTGGGGGATTATGATTTCCATTAATTGACCAAAAAATACTACCTGTTAAGTATGACGTATTTCGACTTCCATACCTATAACTTCCGTATCCCGAACAACGGCTGCAGGTGGACTTAGTTCAGTGGTGTTGGAGAAGCTCGACTCCACTGCGTGTGAACAGCGAACCTGCCACCAACAACCATGAAAGTTTCGCGGCCAGAACTCTGAAACTTACAGGCGGGGAACAATCTACGTCATTTAAATTATACTTGCAAACTCCAACTCAAAAGCATTTATTTCAATTAGACCATTACAGGAACTTTTGTCAGAAAACAAAGAAGGTTAAGCTACAGTCACAGACACAAGGCATAATAACTTGTGAAAGTACTGTAGTTGCCCATTCCAAAGCGTAGATCTCTATGGAGAAGAATGGGCAAGAAACTCCATGGACACTCTTTTCAATGAAATATTTGTCTCTCAACATGAATGATGTAACAAAATCTTGGTTACATCATTCATGTTGAGATTATACATATGTGAGAACGATGTAGAAATACATGCACGTTAAGAGCATCCAGAGTAAATGATTAATGAACAATTTAAGAACAAAGAAGTAGTTCAAATAAAGCTTGGCAGCCTAGCGATAACCAGTCCCAACTGACTGCGCCCGGCCACGAACATGACGCATGGATCAGCCCCATTCAGGTCAACCATATTGAAAGGTGCTAAATGACCTAACACACCCGCCACCATCAGCGAGACGTTAGAGTGAGCATGACATTCTCTCAGCCACCAGGGTAAATTCAAGTCAATGAAAGATAAATAAATGAAAATGGTAGTTTTACAGTACATAGTACGCACACATGTGCTATGCAATTATATAATACTAAAAGATTGAATCTATACAATGCAAAGATATAATAATATTATAGTTATAGTTATTGTGGAAGCCGCAGAAGATTGTAATAACAATCTTCTGCGGCTTCCACAATAACTTCACGTAGTAATCAATTAATTTGCCCCTATGGTTGTGAAGCAGGACCAGCATTGAGCCAAGCATTTTTATCATCAATGTAATCCCCCAACGTATAATATGCTTGCCTGCATAGTGTTATAAAATGTAATATGTTATTTAGTTGTAAAATGTGAGGAGGTATTTTATTGTAACATTTAAACAGTACCCCATGAAAGATGAGTATCCTTTAGCTAGCCTGAAACCTGGCTGTACAAGTTGGTCCCTGTTTCTAGTATTACAGTGGTGTCTGTCACCTCTTTTACTAAATAAATGCAGATTTTTCCTAATGTGCATGATGTTTTCATAGATGTATTGACAAGGTACTGTCATGATGTTAATTTCCTTAAACAGTTCTCTTAAAGAATTGCGCCTACGTAGATCATTTAAGGCTTTCATAGCTCTTTTCTGCAGAGTAAATATAGATTCGATGCCTGCTTCCCGTCCCCGTAGTAAAATACCGTATGACATAATACTATGAAAATAACTAAAATAGACTAGCCTCGCGGCATTTAAAATCAGTAAATTGACGGATTTTTCTAACAGCATAAGCTGCTGAACTCAACCGTCCTGCATGAGATGTTATATGCGGACCCCATTGTAGCATTGTTGCATTGTTGAGTCTAGCTTGATCCCCAGGAAAACAGTTTTTTCGACGAATTCTAGTTTCTCTTGATTCAATACTATGACACTATCACTACTTTTGACATTCGGTAGAGCAAATCTGATGCACTTCGTTTTTTTTTTTCATTTAATACTAAATTATTCGCGGTAAACCAATTATGGACCTGCAGTAGGGCGTTATTTACGTCGTCAAGATTTCTGGCACGTCTGTTTATCTTAAATATTAAAGAGGTATCGTCAGCAAACAACACCATTTGTGGTTGGTTTTTGAATAATTGGGGGTTTACGCAATAAAATGCTTTCGAGAGGTTACAAAAGATTCCTATGGCATTTTTTGCCTTTTCCCACGCAGTAAATATGTGTTTTAATAAGGTGACACCGGCGTCAGACGTCCTTTGGTGAAACCATACTGTTTCTCATGTAAGATTTAATTTGAGAAATATATCAGAAATCATAAAGAAATTTTGCAGTCGCAGACTTTTTAAAATGCAAACCACTCATATATGCGAAATGAAGCGGAATAAAGCGAAACGTAGATTGGATTTATTTTGAAATGATAACAATTATTATTATAAATACTGCTTTAATTATTTCACAATCACGTACAGGGTGTCAGTGGTTTCTAACCGGCCACGTCTCGCGCAAGCCCACCACGCATTGTAGAAGTAGCAGACGTGCTTCTTATGTCTGATAATAATCTCGTCTACGCTACGCAGTTACTTTAAAATCTGCTAGCGTAGTGTGTGGTTTTCGAAAAGCCTTTCTATAGAACAACACGCATTTCGAATACCAAGAAAAACGCTATTATTTTCCTACATTGTAAAGTTACGTAGTCGAATTGAAATCAATGATCCTATAAATGCCTCTACATTTGAGAAAAACACATGTTTTCATATTATGCCCAAAACGATAAGACTATGAATAGTTTTCGATTTGCTATGTTTTAATTTTCAATCGATAAAGTTACTGAAATCGTCAATAGAACAAAAGACATCAACGCGCTAGACGTAAATTTAACCCGATATTATGATCTAATTTCAATTATTCTTATCTGATAAAATAATGAGTTTGGATTGTCTATATTCATGGAATAACCTCAAAAAATATAGAACATTGATTAATTTTATGCCATTAAAAGAACTAAAATAAATTGTTTTTCGACCCCTGAAAAGTATAATTTCCGAAAATTCAAAATTGTTTTTTGCATTTATTGAAACAAAGAAGCAATAAAAGCAAGTTGGGGATAAGTGTTCATGAAAACATACATCGTAAATAAAAAGACAATTTGTAAATTGCGAAATGTAATTGCAGACGTCGTCGGCGCCCGGGCGGCGAGAGGCGGGCGGCGATCCGCCGTGCTAATGAAAATTTAAAGTAACCTGTGCGAACGGACCAAGGGGTCTGAACATACAAGCAAAGCGGATGCCTGTAAAAGTGTAAAAAGGTTTTAAAGAAAGAGGTATTCGGGGAATCATTTAACTAACATCGTAACTAACCTGAAGTTATTGAAAATTTGCCAACGTTCAGGTTCATTTTGTTTTGCTTTCGTGATAATGGTCAGTTTTCTGAGAAGATACCAAACCCAAGCTTTTTCGGAAAGGTAAGCTCTAGCTGCAGTATTAACTTCTTCACTACTGTTGGCGTGACTGTTGAGTATAGGTGAGGGCCCTGAGGTCGGTGTCAGGAAAAGTGTAATTTTCCATCAGGATTCTTTCAGCGGCCTGAATGAATGTATGTTGGGGAAAACAGACTTTATGGCGTTTTTTTGATATTGGGTTTTTCCATCAAGAATTTCTCAATAGCAGCCCGGAGTGTTATCCCTGCCTATTGCTAACAGTCAGCTTGCACATAAGATTTTACCGTAGCTCGTGAATATAGGTGTACAATATATACAGCCCTGCTTAATCCATCGTGGATTTCAGACGTGATTTTATGTTATGGCTAGTCGTAGTCACAGGCTGCTGAGTGAGTTATATAAAGGGCTTTACTTGGACTTTATTTGAGGGATCGAATCCGAAACAAGGTGATCCTACAGAGAACAAAAGTTATGTTAGAATTCTTCAGTATAATTCGCTGTTCTCCTATGTCTTATTCGCAGAGCTGTGCTGGCGCGGGGGTGTGGGGTGTGGGGGGCGCGAAGTGGCCACATGCTCCGGTGCATCGTGACCTCAGTGCAGTGACCGCGCGCCGCCGCGCCACCGCGCCCTGCCTAGCATAACCTGCGATGTCACATGAGCACATTGCACCTACTACTACCTCCACTGTTTTAAAGCCTTCCTATCTGACAATACATAGTCTAGTATACCTAACATAACTTAACAAGCCTATGTTCCCCAAGAGGTAGGCAAAGGGGTGCAGGACAAATCTAATAAGAAAATAGCTACTTAAAATATCATCCAGAGGTCAGCTTCCAGTACGTGTATGTATTCTAGTAAAATGAGCTAAATCCGCTAAATAACAGTTCTGGATGCAACTGAAGTCTGACTACTTATATAGTCAAACAACTGTGCAAGTGTAGACCAGTTTCAGTCTTTCGTTTCGCATAAGAATTTAAATTGATAAAATACATCACACCTGTGTCCTCCGACTGTATAGATGGAGGTGTTCAGTTCTTCTACATTTCGCCAACTACCTACATATTCAGGGTGTCACATGATGTCACTAACTATATTACTGTCCCCGTAATTGCGAGAGTCCTAAATAATACAAATGATCTGCCTAGCCTTTTCCCAACTATGTTGGGGTCGGCTTCCGGTCTAATCGGATGCAGCTGGATACCAGTATTTTACATGGAGTGACTGCCTATCTGACCTACACAACCCAGATTGTACTGAATATTATGGTACCCTTTGGTAAGACAGTCTGTCAGATTTCGGGCAATTGACTACCTGTTACGACTGTCAAATATCTACAAAAGACAGCCGGGGCTTAACGTGCTTTCTGAGGCACGGAGAAAACTCGGTATGTAATGGATGGTCACCCATCACTTATAAGAGATGCCATCTCTTCCTATAAACATAGGTTAAAAATAAGTAATCTCGTGTAATAACAATCTGCTGAAGTATATGTAACGTGAACTTAATCAAGGGGCATATCATATACCTGGAGTATAGCCCGTGGAAACACATTAATACTCCTGGTGAAACTTGCCCAAACTCGCTTTTAATCTTTACTTCATTCAAATCATTGTTTGAAATGAAAATGATCTTCCATCTTAAATCCCTTAATAGTTCAGTGATTATTCGAGCCGTGGGCATGCCGTCACAAATATAGATATACCTAGATAACGGCTTAAACTAAAAAAACTTAACGTGGCTCCTGTCGTGGGAAGCTAATTTGTTTAAAACAACAACGTTACAACGCCACAACTCTAGAACTGAATTCTAGACATTTAAAGCACAAAAACATGGTCTATTTTGTGTAGTAACTCGTTTGTACTTGTTTGTAACTAAATAGTGCTTATGACGTCATAGTAGGTAGTCAAAAAATGGCACGCTTGGTTCATACGGATCGTGACACTTGCGTTATATCTTGGTTACTACTTTGTCAAAAAGTACCAGCAAACGATCAATAATACACAAAATGTTAGTTATTCATCCAAAGTTATTTTATCGCCTTCAGAAACGATACACTTACGCCAACGAATAATCTAATCATCAAAACATTTTTTAAACGCTTTTTCCGGAATTGAGTTCAGTTCTCGCTGCGAATTCTCTTTTATGTCTTCTACCGAATGAAAACGGGTGCCACGAAGTGGTAATTTGAGTTATTCAAAAGAAAGAAGTTAGCTGGAGCTATTATATCTGAAGAATAAAGTACGGTTGCTCGATGGTATTTGTTGAGTTTTTGGTCAAAAATCGTTCACTATGATGGCCTTGTGCGAAGGCGCATTATCGTGGTGCAAATCCAAGAATTTTCTTTCCACAAATCTGGTATTTTTCGTTTTTTTCTAATAAACGCCGCATAACGCTCAAATAATATTCTTTATTTACTGTTTGACGTTCCAGCAAGAATTCTGAGTGCAAAACACCGCGATAGCCAAAGAAAACTGCCCACATGACTTTGACTTTTGATCGATTTGGCGTGGTTTTTTAGGTTTCGGTGCAGTTGGAAGGCGCCATTCCGAAGCTTGTTGACTAGTTTGCATGTCAAACTCGTAAACCCAAGTCTTGTTATTGGTGTCGACCAGTAACAATGCGTTTCATGAATGTTGGTTCGGAATTGACTCGTTCTAGCATGTCCTCAGCGACTCATATGCGATTGAGTTGTAGGAGAAAATTCAGGTCTTTTGGGACTAGACGAGTGGCAACATTTTTCATACTCAAGTGATTATTTAAAATGGATCGACTCGTGAGACACAGAAAGTTCAGCGGCTATGTCTCTCAAACTTGAATGAGGATTTTCAGTCACTATTTCCTTTACTTTTGTGAATTTAACTTCAGTTGAAGACGTTGATGGCCTACCAGAGCGAGACAAAAATTCCATCACATCTCTTAAACCGAGACTAATCAAACGATTGCTTAACCTCAATAAAACTAACCTTAAAATAATGATAGGGACAATCACGGCCCATTGCCACATATACAAACATCTTTTCAACCTAGGCATCACGGACAGCCCTCTCTGCAGAGGATGTTTTGACGCCGAGGAATCAGCCGCCCACGTCATCCTGGAATGCGAGGCCGTGGCCACCCAACGTGCACAAATCCTCGGAACAGTGAGGTCGCTCCGCGAAGCCTGTGAAGCTCCCAGGAAGCTTCTGTGCTTCTGGGCAGAGTTAGGCTGGCTATGTTAGCCAGGACCCCCACGCACAACGGACCAAATGGGAGTCTAAGTGCGGATAAAGGAGTCCCCACTCTACTACTCTACTAGGGCACGGAAGATTTTTGTATGAAGCCTGGCCGGCCTAACATCCGCCATTTTTATTTTTTTTCAAAATTGCAGCCACGTTTAGAACTTATCGATCGCTGGTTTCCCCTGTTATTATTTAGCCACGAGCTCATCCTCTACTCCTTTCTAAGAAGTGATATACCCCATAAAATTGAGCTGTTGTGCAGTTTATTGAAAAGCGTTTCATATAATTGAACGACGCAGCGTTCAACACACTAAATACTCCAGAAATAAATATAAATTAAAAGCTAACAATAACTATTATAAATCACCACAAACCGATTTAAGTATACGGTGTTTCATTCAACCACTTTAGAATATCAGTCGTCTTAGACGTATGGTAGTACATTAACTCACCTACAAACATAATTAATGTAAATCTATTCTAATATTATGAAGGGGTGTACATTTCTTAATTTTTTTGTAAGTTTCTACGGTTGTTTGTAGGGGGTAATCTCCGGAACTAATGATCCAATTCTAAAAACTCTTTCACTGGCCGAAAGTTACGTTATTCGTGGGTGCTATAGGCTATAAATTATATTGATATCATGTACATATATTAGCCGAGTTATCACATTTTTTGCGGACGAAGTCACGGGCGAAGTTAGTAATAATAAAGTTTAGATGTCAATGTCATTCTTAATACACATCATCATAATTCATATCATTTAGTTTTAGTAAAATTTATATATTGTTATCTAGCTGTCCCTATAGTAAGTGTGGTTTTTCTTAGTAGTTCTCCTGACTCCTAACTGTACTTGCCGAACAAAAAGTTTACCAAACGGGAATGAATATACTCAAAAGTTGACAAAATAAGACTCAATGTATGAAGATAAAAATAGTTACGAAACGGGACTTTTATTATGGTATTTTGTTTAGTTGGCGAAACGGGAAAGTACCCGTTGATTGGTGTAATAGGCATACATACCAGCACTTTTGTATTTTTTCTAATTGTTTTCAGTTGTTCAGTTTTTAGTTGCTCTCATATCGCCAGTAGCAGACATTAAATTGATGGGATGCTGCCGTACGAGGAATTCGAAATATTTTTTATTCCTTCAGACGAGCGTCACCAACGTTATAACATTTACTACTAGTAATCTTTTTCGCAACCATGCATGCAATTTTCAGGACTTTTGGGCCCTTTTCGGCCATTTTATGTTTGAGGCTACGTTTTATGTAAAAAAAAACTAAGAATACCGATTAACTTATTACCGATTGATAACTAACTCTCAGGACAAATGGTTTTGGTTCGGCATCATTTAAAATAAGATTAAAATGCGGATTTTTTTGACTTTTCGCTTAGCGTCATCGATAGAATTTCAGTTTTTCTTGGGCTTGTATATATTTTTGTGATTAAACCGTAAGTACAACAATAATAACAACCAACAATCTTTTGTAACTAGACAGTGAAAATAACACACATACAAAAAAAATAGTAAAGAATCTCTAGCCTACCTAGGCATCGAAAATTGGGGATCAAGCTACAAAGAGTCTCCGATGTTAGATTATATTCTCTGTTTTCTACCCATTAGTTAACTGGTGAAATGTGGGTGTACTATTAGGTACCCTATGCCTTACCCTTCGGGGATGACAGGCCTGATATTAATCATTCTCGTCTAGCGTGTCCCTCTAGTATGGCCCTCTCATAATGTGAACGCCTGTGTCCCACCTGCACCAGTGCCAACGTTATAGGCTGATTAGGACGAGATTCTCTACGTGTTCTCTACACTCGCGGACAAAGAATACAGGTCAGTACGAAAAACTTAAATTACTCTTAAAATAATAGAGCTAGTGGCATGAATGCAACTGTGTGTTGTAGATAATTTACCAGTTAAAAAAGAACACCTAAATGTTGGAAATATTATTTTCTTTCAAGTACGTAGTAATGTTATCGTTAATCACTACAAAACCGATCACAATAGACATATTTTTACTTAGAACCAAAACAGTGCAGAAATGTTATATGAAATCTATTGTTGCACAGTTTTTCATTAATGCACTGTTTTTAATTTTTTATTTAGATATCAATTTTATTCACACATAAACCAAACAAATTGTTCCAAGTAAAAAACGCAATTTTCACTTCTAATAATTGCACATTTAATAATTGTTACTTTTAAATGTTTGAGGAGAAGATGAATTAAACTTTGTTTTCATTATCTTGAGTTTTTATTTTGAGTAGGTAGGTATATTTTATCACGGTAGGTAGATTAATAGTTGAAAGAAAAGTAGTTTACGCACCTTGCTAAAGTGAGTAATTAATGCACTCGTGTTCATTTAGTGCACATAATACTCGTTCATTAATAACTCAGTTTGCGCTCGATGCAACAATCTACCATTTAAACAAAATGAATGCTTTTTATTGCCTCCACGGGCCCTGGGGCCCTAAACGAACGTGCAGTGTAAACGTTACGTCGATTTTTGAATAGAAAATACAATTATCCTATATATTTTAGTTAAATTGATTGCAACAAGCACAATCAGTATTGTAATTTTAATAGTGCAAGATCCCAGCGTCGCCAGAAGTTACTTATTTTTTTATGTGTGGCATCACGTAGTGTTGGTTGGTATGTACTGTGAAAGTAAGCATACTTGCTAACTTATTCCGATGGCCAATCCTTTGATATCAGGTGCTAAAGTTGCGTAAAAAATATTCTATTTTTTCTTAAAACCCGAGTGCTGATTTTCAGCTGAAGTATCATTATTATCATCATCATTTCAGCCGAAAGACGTTCACTGCTGGACATAGGCGTCCCCCAAGTGTCGTCACATTTTATAAGTTTAGTATAGTTGATTGTTAAAAATATCTATGATTGGCCGTCGGCACAAGTTAGCAGGTATGCATTCGTTCACTGCACATACTAACACTACTTGATGCCACACATTTTGTTAATCAGAAAATAAGTAGCGTCTGGCGGCCCTGGGATCCTGGACCACAAAATCAAGGTATTTACATTTACACGGCGCGCACATGCAAGCACGATTGCTCCACACTTAAACAGGGTGTAAAACAGACACTTGACGAAGCCGTCAACTAAGTATTCTGTACATCTAACTAAGTAACTATTTATTAGTATTTCCTTTATTTATCTATATACATATTACTTCATATTTTTTAATATTTGAATATAGCATTGGGAACAGGGTCCGAGCTACCGGTGGTCAGGGCTGTTGAGAGAGGAACCTCCTGACAATACGCGCCGTGTCCAGAAGTACTGCTTTCTGAATCAAGCCCTTGATCCAGCTGCCAAGCGAGAGCCTCCTTAGATGTTGGTTGAGGCTACTGGCTATTAAGCCATTGGCTGACACGACTATCGGCACAATAACTGCTGTACTCACATCCCAAATGTCGACAACCTCGCGAGTCAGATCTAGATACTTGAACTGCTTATCTTTTTCTGCTTTCACGAGGTTCTCTTCATGCGAGACTGTTATATCAACAATCATTGTGCAGCGCTCCAATCGATCTATCACCACAATGTCAGGCTTATTGGCAACAATAGTCCTGTCAGTGGTGATAGATCGATCCCAATACAACGTTATATTACCATTATCGAGAACTGGGTCGGGCACGTACTTATAGTATGGTACTGATTCCACAAGGCTGTAATTCAAAGCAAGTTGCTGGTGGATAATCCTGGCAACGAGGTTGTGTCTATGCAAGTATTCTCCGTTAGCTAGACTAGAACACCCAGAAATAATGTGTCGGATCGTTTCTCCCGGACGGTGGCATGCCCGACATATGTCAACCGTGCTATCCTTCACAATGTATTTCCGATAGTTATTCGTCATCATAACTTCGTCCATTATTGCACAGACAAAACTTTCGGTTTCCCCGAAAAGGTCACCGAAGCGCAGCCAAGATACGGACGCTAAGAAGTCTACATCGGGCCCATGTAGGGCCCGGTAAAAGCGTCCGTGAAGCTCCTGGCCCTGCCATACCTCCTTACGGTCATTAGTGTCTAATACTCTAGGTTTGCGCCAGCTCTCGTTAGCCAGGGAGAGCGGGGTGAGGCCCTTGTCCACTGAGACCACTTCTCGGTGCATACCCACGTCGGCTTCTAGGAAGTATTCCCTGAGACTGCATACCTCACGGTTTTGCAGGGTCTTAGCATTTAAGAAGCCACGACCTCCGCATTTCCGTGGGATATACAGTCTCATCACCGACGACCGTGGGTGATGCATCCGATTTGCGGTCAGCAATACGCGGACCCTCCTATCCAAGGCATCAAGTTCCGTCTGAGTCCATTGGAGTATGCCGAAAGAATACATCAAAACCGGCATGACCCAACTGTTGAAGGCGCGCACCTTATTTCCGCCTGATAAAAGACTATTAAATACTTTTTTCAGGCGGCCAAAGAAGCGCTCCTTCAACAATTGTTTCATGTCGGTAGTGTTGATGCCTAATGCTTCCGACATACCCAAATACTTGTAAGTTTCTGTTGAGGAGAGGGATCTAAGGTGTATGGAATCCGAGAGTTGAGTTCCCACGGATTCCATAATCTCCCCTCGCTTTACATGTATAACTGCACATTTGTTCACACCAAATTCCATCCTGATGGCGCTACTGAAAGTTTCTGTTACCTTAAGTAGCTCCATCAGTTGCAAGTTGTTGGGGGCAAAGAGTTTCAGATCATCCATGTAAAGAAGGTGAGATACGACCTGACCATCTCTCCTCAACCGATAGCCTAGACCTGAACCCTCCAGCAGTGTGCTGAGTGGGTTCAAGGCTAGATAAAACCACAATGGACTCAGACTATCGCCCTGGAATATACCGCGCTCGATCCTTATCGGTTCGCTGTTCCTCTGGATCTGTCGACATCCTGGATAGCGAAGGACCGTTCTCCAGTAGTATTATTATTACTATTTATTATTGTTGGGACACGATTTTTTTTTTTGGTGAAATATCACGTTTTACGGTAGGACTCAATGTAACGCATACAAAACATTGTGCTGAGGATGGATTGAATAGTAGGTACGGGGGTCGTGAAGGTGTCTTAAGTAAAAAAAATACATTAAAAACATGTATATAAAAAAAACTTGTGAAAAAGTTGGAACTTTGACCCTCAATATCTCCGTAACTAGAAAGTTCCCAGGTATGGTCTAGAACAAAAAAATCGCAATGACGGAAAGAACAAAGCGCCTTTCGGATTCGTTAAGAGTATTTTTACACCCTTTATTTGCCACCAAGCAGAGTTTGCTGTGTTTCTGTTGTGAGTTAGTCGTGTGGAAGGGTCGTGGATAATAAAACACCTGCTACGCCTCTGGTCCTGTAGTCCATTCCAAAGGCCATCAAAGACCGCAGTTGAGAAAGCTGAATGGATTAATGATATTAAGGCCACAACCAGGTTTCCTGCCTTCAAACTCTCTGGACATCTTATTTTATCCGTACAAATATCTGTACTTTAATCAATTTTAATAGATTCAAGTTCCAATGAATACAACGGGTAGAAGTACTTTTCTGAATAAGATTTTTTTAACAGAGGAAGCGTTAATCGTGTTAACCCATCTTATTTTGGTTCAGTATAGTCTGACATTTTATCATAAAAGTAAGTTTTTCCATCCCGACACAGCGTCTACAAATTTTCTAAACTTTTTAACTACAAATACTTATTTCTAATTAAAATTATTACGTAGGTACGTATTATGATAGGACCCTATTTATATTAATGTAGACCTTATTTCCTATTATTAACATAATGAGATAGTTCTTTTGATAAAACAGTAATATTGTTTGAAATTTTTCGTTTTTTCATGTTGTTCGCCATGTTGTAGTTATTTACTTGAAAGATTCGCTTCCTAACATTTCAAACATTACGCTCCTGTGGCACAGAATATTTATACAGGTGGAGCTTCCCGACGTATGAGAGTTCAACGTAATGTCAAACACCTATCTATATCAGAAATAATTTTACGTCTAAATATAAACCGTGCATAAGAATTCACAACACAGAGAGCGCGAGACAGTGAGATAGTGCGAGTCTCTGTTTCCTTGCCAATAGCTGCGACATTGTATCTATTGACACGGGCAGCAGCACGTTCGCCGCCGACTATTTATGTAGACGGGTGGCGCACGTGCGAGCGGCGGCGGCGAGCGGCGGTGCGGCGTGCGCGCGGCGTACGGGTCCGCGCCCTCAACACATCCTCGCAAAAAAACCCTCTCAATGAAAAAAGCAAATCCTTGCAGAATGTTATTGAGCAGCGCACCGGTGGCGGTGGCGCAGATGCAGGTGGCCGAGTCGTGGTACATATCGCATCACCGCCCGCCCGCAATTTCGCGTAAAATTGGCAGCGTGCGGCGGGCGGGCGGCGGCAGCGGCGCGGAGCGTCGCTCCCGAAATAGTGTTCGGGCGCGGTCGTCCGCTCTCGGGAACGGCGCCCCAGTCGCCGTGTGGCCGCGCGCGCGCACCCGCGTCGCCTCGCCAGCCGTCCCGACGCCGCACGAATACCCGGGTGAGGGAGCGAGCTCGCCGGTGCACAAGTCAACGGTGCGCGTATTTCGGTCGCGAGAGGGCCCCGGGCCGCGTCGGGCGCGCTGCCCGCGCGCTGGCCGCCGTGCTCTGGTGGTGGTGCGTGGCGCTGCTGCGGCTGGTCGCGCTCTGCGCGCCTCCCCCCGGCCCGTCGCCGCCGCCCCCCGCCCGCGCCGCGGAAGATGCGCCGTCGGCGGCCGCCTGCGCGAGCGCGCCGACCAACACCACCGAGCCGTCACCGCCGCCCGAACCACCCGCGCCGCCCGCGCCCACCGGTCAGTACACCTGCGCCCGCACACACACGCCCGCCATACGCCGCGCCACCGCCAGCCACACGCACCGCTCGACCGGTGTCCACTGCACAGCCCATGGTTTTACTCCGGTTAAACGTATTATCCAATTTCGGCTACACGCACGTGGCCTGACGCCTAATTAAACGTACCACAACAAAAAACAAATACATTTCATTCAATTTTTATTTTACTTTTTTTAACGTAGTTTATGGGGAATTTCGTTATTATCGTGCTGTTTAGATAAAGGTAAAATGAGGAACAAAAATTCTGTTCTAAAAAAATGTGCCATGTGTATTAAAATTATGTTGAATGACACAAAACATCCAACAGGAATGTACGTACACAACATACCCTGCAGACATGAAACTGAAGTCACTAAGTAAGTGTGTTGAACTGATAACTGTGATAACAATATTATCAGTTGGTAGAAAACAAACAATGCTATGGATGTGGCTAACATAAATATTTACCAAACGATATTTTTAATTAGGTAAGTGCTGGTGACAACGATATTAAGATTCTTTTCAAATCAATGAGGTTCTCCTAATTTGCTGTTTTTATACACATTCCACCAACTAACACCTTTGGGTTCAAGTTTATTCACCATGCTCTTTTCTCTTCGTTTCTTATCTCATTTATCACAGCATTCATGTATTAATTAAAAATAAATTAATTATAAGAATGCTCCCATCACTCTTCGCCCTCTCATTATACCACACTATATAACATTCCTCTTTCACCATACTCCTTCAGTAACAAAACTATAATTGCATGTATTTTCTAAAAAAAAATTAAGAGTAATGAGGATGAATATGTTTATATTTGTATGTATGTTTATTTAATATAGGTATATTTTTCGTTTAAGTTCTAGTAAAAATTTTCCTATTTTATCGTTTCTTGCTGGATGAAATTTCTTATGAAATAAGCAGTACCTTTGTGCTCTTCTATCTTAATGTAATGTCCTGTTAAGTGTTTTGTGTGTACATAAATAAATGAAAAAGTGCTGAAGGTAATTACCGTTTTCATTGAGACGCTGAATGTAGAAAGAAATGCGTTAGAGGGCGCGGACGCGGCGGTGGCGGCGGCGGGGCGCGCGGATGTGGGTCATCAGGGCGAAGGTTCCGTCTGCCAGCCCTCGCCCTCAGTCACCCTGCGCGCCTGCCCCATTCGGCTGCCTCCCCGACTCCCAAGCCGAGCCCAATCCGCCACACGCACTGCGCAACCGACCCCTCTCGACACAACACTTATTATTTCTGTAGGTACAGAACAACGCAAGATATCTACAAAGACAAAACAATTGAACCGCGTTTCTCGGAATCGTAACCATAAAATGAAGATATATCGAACAGACAGGTCACAGAGGCAATTAACTGACGATAAGTGTACATACAAGTTAACACACATGCAAATAATACCGATAGGCATAGTGATGCGTGATTCAATTTGCTAATTAGGCCGCTCACTAATAAGACCATGTCTAAGGTCTTGTAACTGCGATAATTTTATCAATTTAATTGACTACAATTTAACATAATGAAGTATAAACAACAGTAAAAGCACAACAACAGTAGTAACAACGGTAAAAGTAAAGTGACCGATGAATAGTTATTTTAATCATGAGCACAACACAATGATAGTATTTTGTTTGAAATTATACTGCATTCTTCCTACTCCCAAAGCATGTGACGTACCAATCCTAAAACTTTACATACGTGTTGTTTATGTTTTAGTAATGTTCAATTGTTAACAGCCCTGACCGAAGTCCCAAATATACATGAATTAACAATCAGAGCGAAACATACGCAAATGACTTAATTAGAATGATTAATGCTCGTGTTCAGTTAATATGTATGTACGTCAATAGGTCCAACAATGTCATCAAAGTAATATCGATATTCTGAAATTGCCGACGTATTCACTTCTATCCGAGATCAAATATTATCACATTATCATTTCCACTTCAGTCGATAAGTAGGTCAGTAAATACTAATAATGTCAGATATTTTTCCTCTTTAGCAGATCTTTATGCTTGATTGAATATGCTTAAGTAACTTTGTAGTTCTAATCTACTGTTTCAGGAACTTTCCCTTTCTCACAGATACTATTCACAAAAAATAAAAGATATTTTTTTTTGGATTATGCGCAATTCCTCGCATTGCGACACGACACCATAATCAGTTGCATACAAAATATTGTATGGCAAATGTTTTGTCATGCAAAGGGCCCAATTCCAAAACCACAAGCACATGGAAATAAAAACAAAGCATCTAAGACCTCTGATCTGTCTTTCAGATGTCAGAAAACATAGACATTTATAATGATTAATGTGCATTAATCAAACAGAATATTGTAATTACAATGATACTCTTGACTCATATCAACTTCACTGCCTCGTCATAACTCCTAAACCGGTAATCTCTTTGTAAAGCAAATACACTAACGACATTTGCATGAAGTTTGTTTAGAGGCTTATGTGCTGCGATAGATGGTATCTCTTCATGCTTATAACAAATGTCAAGCTCCAGTTCCTGTTTCAAAGATACACAAATTAATTGTGTTTATTCTGCATACTATATAATATTATTAAATGTGAATCAATTAGATTCTTTCTCGATTAAATTTTAGTATTTAAAATCTGAAAAATACTCCCTCTGGTCTCATAATCATACATAGGTGCATTAATTATTTCTGAAATATCTATGTAGAGACGCCAGCAGGTCAACCTACCCGAAACTGTCAGATTTTCCCATGCAACCATGAACCTAATGCACGATATAGTTGAAAATCTATTAAAGAAATTTGACAGATTGTAGTAGCTTGATGTGCTAGCGTCTGTACATTATAATTTAAATGTAACTTAACTGTACTGTGTGTTTACTGTGTAATGTGTGTCGGGTCGGGTCGGGAAATTTAATTGAATCCTAGTAATGACCAAGCTTTTAAAATTTCTTTATTCTCTTTATCTTTACTTCTATATATATATATATATATATATGTACATATATATATATATATTCAAAATACTATCTTGCTGATCCGTTTAATACTTTAAAACATTATGAAATATAATGATAAAAACACGCAAGTTATATAGGGTGACTGGCAATTAGTGACCGATACTTATACACGTGATTGTACACGTGATAACAAATAAGTTACCCTAAGAAACATTTTTTTTAATTGTCTTGAGATTTTTTTTTTAGCTGTATGAAATTCGCGCGCACGCGCCTTACCCTGTCAGCTGTTAGCCGCGTGACACCGTTCTGTCTCATTACTATCGTACCGTGCAACAGTGGGTAGGCAGAACACCCGCGCGTCAAGAGCAAGCCGGCTCCGTAAGCGGTTATTGTGATAAAAACGAATCAGTATAAAAAAAAATGTTGCTTTGGGAAAGTTCTTTGTTATCATGAGTATTATCACGTGTTTCAGTATCGGTCACTAATTACCAGTCACCCTTTATACGACTACGAATAAGTAAAATAAATAGTCTCTACGAATAAACACAGATAAGATATCTAACATTTATGTAATAGTTACAATCCGTATTTAGTAAGTTCTATTATCATCGGAACAAATCGCCATTTTTATAACGTAATGCTTTTATAGGATTACGATATCATCAATCCTGTGAGATCGGTTTGATAACAGTGAGTTTCATGTTTGCATCAGTCAGGTAAACTGCTGTATGCACTTATTTTTATTTCGTGACCGGATATTTTCTTTTCGGGCTGAAAAATTATGGAATAATCAGTTTTTAAGAAGGTAATCATATTCAACCCAAAGTAATAATCATACTCTAACACTCTCTAATTTACGCGTGTTTCTACTACATAACATAACATCACGCCTGTAATCCCCGTAGGGTAAGGCGGAGGTGTTCCTAATAGTACACCCACATTTCGCCAGTTATGTTTAAGTCCCATGTAATAGGGGGCGAGCCTATTGCCATCAACCGGGCATAAATCCAGACTCCGTGGCTGCTACTGAGTAATTCCCGATGGAAAAACCCAATAGCACTTTGCCCGACCTGGGAATCGAACCCAGGACCTCATGCTCAGCAGTCACGCTTGCGACCACTTGACCAACGAGGCAGTCGTAGTGTTTCTACTAAATTGACAAAAATAGAAACCACTTTTTTGGAGTACTTTTTTCACAATTTATACGCAATGTCTACAGGCGATACAAAACAGTACTTGGGACGACTTTGCCCTTTAATTTACAAAGAACAAACCGCACTTAGGCGCAACTTCTTTCACAACCATCAGGATATTATTTTCCACCGTAAACACCATAACACAAAGCAAAACAGTGTTCACGAGTTCGTGCTTTAATCTCAAGAATACTTAATCATATAACAGAGACTTCACTTCAACGCATGTGTACTACAAAGTCTCGAACGATCCCAAAATTAGCGTGTATCTACTTGCAGTCTCTTTGAAGTATGTTCCTCGAATGTATATTCACTCACGTTATGCGTATGCGCTTGATAGATGTGTCTACTACCTCCTTACAATCAACAAAGCGATACGTCTAACGTAAGCATTCGATCCAAGTTTTGAAGTTGGTAAATATACTGTTTCCTGTAACGAGTTTACACAGGCAAAAAACGGGCAGTGAGTACATTTAATTTTCTGTTGTGCATTAAAAACAATATTAAGTTAGCACTCGAATGTCCAGGTACTAGGCATCTAGTATTTAGAAAATAACAACTGACATTGCCAAATATCAATTTCTAATTTCTATGTTACACTATACCTACATTTTATGCACGGGCCCGGTGATTTTGACGTGCCGTAGCTCGTAGCCGTAGCACGTAGCACGCTACGGTACTACGTCGGTTTGTTGCAACATGCAACTTATATATAACTAAGTCATAATCATTAAATTCCAGTAGCTGTAAGAGCTGCCCCTCCAAATGTAAATCCTGATAAAATCTGCTGAAAAATCTTAATAGAAACCTAGGTTTTATTTTAATCCTAGCCCGCCTTGTAGTGATTTTTTGACGCCCGCCTTGATAAATAAAATAAAAAAAAAATTGGCAAATAGTATTTACCAGTATTTCAGTCGAATATATACTGTCGAGTTTATTATTTAAAAAAAAACATCTTTATTAGCATACATATCTAACAACCTAACACAAGCATTTAAATTCTTATATTAACATTTCACTAGCTAACTCTAATTAGGATGTTAGTTTACACAGAACTGATTCACCCTGTTCCCCGTACTAGTATAAACTGTATTACGGTGGAACAGTTTTCCTCAGTCGCGGTAATAGGTTAGTTACTACATTAGACTAGTGGCACTTACGTTAATTCGGTACAGTAATAAAACAAAGAACAAACAAAGAAAGGTACAAGCGTTACATTTATAGGGTATACATAAAAAATTTGAACTGCTATTTTTTAAATTTGTTGGTAGTTCTAAAAGTTGACATAGCATATGCAAGGTTTTTAGATGCTTTGTTTGTTTACAAAGATAAAGTTACTTTTTGTGATTGATTGATATGTTGTTAAATTGAAGTTAAAAATAAAACAAAGATAAATTTAAAAAGTAAAAATAAAATGAAATTTAATTTTAAACCAACATTTAAATTAAAATTAAATAAAAAACAAATTTAAAATTTATATCAAAATCAAAATTTAGATTGACATTCAAAATAAAAGTCAAATTGACATTAAAATAACATTCAAATTAAAGTAAAAATAAATAAAATTAATATTAAAGTATTATAATAGTAAAATATTAAAATTAAAGTAGGTCTCAATTATACCACAAATTTTGTGGACGTGTATGAGTGATGTAATGTGTGTGTATGTATGTATGTAATTGTGTGCATGTGATTTGTATGCTAGATATCCTTTAGAACCTTAAATTAAATTTGATCACACTTCTGTGACGTTAAGAGCATTTACCTCAGATTCGTCAAGTCTATTTATTCTGTTTGCACCTGAGGCGTATATGAGATGTACATTCAGTCAAAAAAGTATCGGGAATGAATGAATTCTTTATGGTTGCAAATTCAATTTTATGTTTTTTTTTTGTTAGTTTGGCACAACTGTTTTCCATTTTGGCGCAGAGTTTGAGTTGCATCTGTTATTTAGATTACATACAGTGCTGTTTTTGGCATACAATTTCGTGTTCAGAGTCCCTGAAAATGTTACAGAAGGCTTACGGTGAATCGACTTTATCACAAACACGTGCTTATGAGTGGTACAAAGCGTTCAAAAGCGGTCGATATATGATGGAAGATTTGCCTCGCTCTGGTAGGCCATCAACATCTTCAACTTAAGTTAACATCGCAAAAGTGAAGGAAATAATGAATGAAAATCCTCATTCAAGTTTGAGAGAGATAGCCGCTAAACTTTCTTTGTCTCAAGAGTCGAGCCGTACCATTTGAAATAATCACTTGGGTATGAAACATGTTGCCACTCGTCTAATCCCAAAAGACTTTAAAAATTCAATCGCTTAGAGTCGCTGAGGACATGCTAGAGCGAGTCAGTTCCGACCCAGCTTTCATGAAACGCATTGTTAATTTGTTACTGGTGAAGAGACTTAGGTTTACGAGTTTGACATGCAAACTAGTCAACAAGCTTCGAGTTCGGCGTAGCGCCTTTCAACTGAACCGAAACCGAAAAACCCACGCCAAAGTCGATCAAAAGTCAAAGTCATGTTGACCATTTTCTTTGACTATCGCGGTGTTGTGCACTCAAAATTGTTGCCGGAAGGTCAAACAGTAAATAAAAAACACCCTTTTGTAACTAGCCCAACTAAAAAGCAGAAAATAATTTTCTATAAGTTCAAAAAAAGAATAGAGAGATTAAGAAAACATTTTATCGTAAAAAAAAGCGTGGATGCTTATTAAGCTATGTATTATAATGACTTTACTTTAGCCAATTTCTGTCAATAAAATATTTAGAATAATGACATCTAGCAGCTGCAACCCACGTTTTTTTGAACGTTTGAACGCGTCTACAAATTTTCGAGTCCGCACTATTAACCATTAAGGACTTCTCTCGTGAGAAGACGATCTGGCTGCAGGATGAGCTCAAATGTGGTCAAATTAATGTATTTTCATCGGTCCTTGATAAGTGTGCGAAATTTCAGTTCAACCCCGACGTTTTAAAATGGTTGAAAATCAAGTCCAAATAATCCTTTACATAGATAAATACCAACCTAATAAAAGCATGTTAATAAAGAATATTATTTGAGCGTTATGCGCCGTTTAAGAGAGCAAATTCGTCGAAAAAGGCCAGATTTGTGGAAAATTCTTGGACTTTGCACCACGATAATGCGCCTTCGCACATTGCCATCATACCGAACGAATGTTTGACCAAAAACTCAACAAATACCATCGAGCAACCTTATTCACCAGATATGGCTCCAACCGACTTTCTTTTTCCTGAACTCAAATTACCACTTCGTGGCACCCGTTTTCATTCGGTAGAAGTCTTCAAGGAGAATTCGCGGCGAGAACTGAACTCAATTCCGGAAAAAGCGTTTAATAGTACATTACGGTACAAGTTTCTAATGTTGCTGATTACCGCTGAGGCGCCATTGAGACCCGAGCCGTTAGGTGAGGGTCTTAAGAGAGCCGAGGACGGTAATCGTCAATACACACGTGTATCATACGACGTTTCTCAACACACTTGTGAAGAAAATAATAAATGTAATGTGTAAGAAAAAAAAAAAAAAACATTTTATCTAATAGATAAAAAGTTTATTTAGAGAAACAATTAGTAAATGTGCAGTTAGTAAAATTATAATTAACTGTTTTTGATCGCCATGGTTCATAGCCATGGTCCATAGATATGGACATAGAGATATTTGTTAGTTCTTATATCCTAAATGCACCAGTTACACCAAATATTAAAGGAATCTGAAAAAAAGAAACAGCAATTAAGTTCAACACACAACACACGCTGAACTCGCATAGATATTTAAAATTAATTTAACTAACCTTAGTAGCCAGATATTGTTTATCTGGAGACGATAAAACCTTTGCTTTCTTGCTTCTAAATCCATCGGATAGTCTCTTTAGATAAGCTGACAAATTAGAGTATGTTTTTAAGTCCACTCCATTCTTTGTTCAGACTGTACTTTTTAACATTGAGTATATACACCACAAAGAGCTAGGTTTGCACTAAGAAGATAATTCTTTAAAGTACGCCATGAACAAATTTTCTCAAAAAGACTGCGTATTCTTGTTGTTTTGCCATTGTATGAAATTTTGGTACGCTAATAGATATTAGTCCTTGGAGTTTTCAGGTTACTAGTAAACTTTCCATAACGTTAAGGGCTTCATATCTTATATCGGGCGGTGTACAACATAAATCATTTTCTTCATAACTAGTACTTGTAGACATTTTAATTAATAAATAACTATAATTTCAACAGTAAAAACGAGTTGTGAAAAATGTTTCGCAATGGCGGGAAAAATTAATCAGTTTTCCTATGCGCGCGCATCTAACAATGGCGATCGACCATAGACTAAAAGAATAAGGTTTCTTTTTTTTTGGCTTTTCGCGGATAGCGTTTTATCCACGTACAAAAGGGGAATTCAAAATTTTCTTTATTACAGAGAAAACAATATTATATTTGAGTGAAAGTTTTATATATTAAAAACATACAAGTTGAAATTATCTATTTAAATACGAAGTTGCATTAAATGAGCAAGCAATAGGTTTATTAATTTATTTGAACACTCTCTTTTTGTATCGAAACATTTTTAAGAATAAAGCAACTCAACGAATAAAATAGAAAAAAAAACCCTATAACTCACTTGTGAATAATAGCAATGAAAAGTCACAGTTTGATTACAGGTGTCATTATGTGACTAATTGTGGTGAAATTAGAGCCATTTTATGAGCAAGTGTGTTGAAATAGTACATTATGGTACAAGTGTGTAATGATGGTGATTACCGCTGAGGTGCCATTGAGACCCGAGCCGTGAGGTGAGGGTCTTAAGAGAGCCGAGGACGGTAATCATCAATACACACGTGTATCATACGACGTTTGCAAAGTCCAATTTTTTTTTTGCGAATTTCAATAACTCGTAGAACAAAAGTTATACGATATATGTAATAGTGTACCCATTGTTGAAGAGCCAAATAAAAATAAATAAATAAAAAAATATCTCGCCATGCAAACATTAATATTCGAAGATAACGCCCGTTTTACTTTGATAAGTTAACAATGTAAAATGGACATAATTCATACAAAAGATTCTTACTTTTCCGATTTAAAAGAAAACCAAAGGCAACACCAGTTATGCCAGGAATTGGGCCATTTTCCCTTTTGTCAAGTATGACTTTTTTTGCTGCTATTTCTTATTTTTCCTATGTGTGTAACTATGCAATGATACTCATCTTGGGGGTCGGTTGACTTGCAATAGGTAATGTCGAGAAGTGATTATGGTGTGGTCTCATTAGCTAAGTGTATGGTAGGTAAACAGGTGCACCTGTTTACCTACATGTTCTGAGAATTCTGTCACAGTGTAGGCGGTGCGAGGGTGTTTATGGGTTTAACCTTCTTCCACATTTTATTATTAGGTAACAACATTATTATCATTACATTTTGATGTTTTCGCACGAGCGACGTTTATATGAGGAGTGTAGACGTGTTCTCTACCGTGTCAAATATTCAAAGTAGTGCAAAGTCAAGTATAAGTAGTGTAAATTCATAACAAAATAGCTTCTCAAGTGACCCATGATCTTGAATTCTAACTATCTAGGTCTTGGTAATACTATACCTAGTATCTAATATCGCGCTCCTACACGACGCGACGTAGCACGAATAAGTTCTCAGATAATTAGGTACGCAAACCCCGTCGACGGTCGAAGATACTAAATCGAAAAAAATCTTGTGTAATTTATACCACCACAGCATCTGTTTTACATTCAGGCACAGGTGGATTATGTTTTGTTATTCACATTAAACATAATATTTTATAAATTTAATTATAACACCGCTATCATCGATGCACATTGTGTAACTTTTATTTCACGTTATACTTAAAACACATCCCACTCCGACCGAAGAGAATTATCACCGGGAATCAGAGAATTATTAGTTTATTAAGTCGGATACCTCAAATCATATTAAATCTATTTAATGATTGGTTTGGAGAAGGCTCTCTTCAAAGAATCAAGTATTTGGTATGATGCGTGCACAGTAGTAGATCTGGTCGGGAAGGATGGGCTGGGCGCGTGGGTGTGGGGCGGGGAGAGATTTGTTATGGCGGCGGCAGGAAGCGCCCGGTGGCACGGCTGGCACGTGTAAGAGCGGCCTTGAGACGGTAGGTCGTCGAACGCGCCGCGCCGCCGCCGCATATACTGCCGCCTGTCGCCCTCTGGCCAACCGCGACACCACAACCTTTGTCGCATCGCTATCGCGCCAGAGCGCCTCTCCACACCTTGCCCAATATTTACATCAACAACACACGCGCCATCGCCTCCGCTACTCCTCGAACCGATCGATTAGTTACCCTCCGATCGATTGTAAATATTCGCATGTCGCGACGCGAGATTTCAGATTCACGGAAAGGTCAGCCATGTTGCACTATTACGTCGTTCAAATATGAATTATGCATTTCGAATATCGTTTGAATCCGATTAAGCAAAACAGGTTTTAAAGTATCTTAGATAAATCTCAGCTCATGTTAGACACGTGTAAAAAATCTGGTAACCCCGCTTTTGAGTTGGGTCGTCGCAACAATACACGAGATATTTTAGATGACGTCATTGTATTCGCGATATGAATGCTGTGCTAACTCTTCTTGTATAGGATCCGCTTTTTTTAGCATGCAGTTGTTTTTTGTGTTTACTAAATAGTAACAAGTATGAGCAGTTGATAACGATTGATGCTTGCGCACCGAGTTGTTGCGGGCTAGTGCAGTGCAGGAGCAGGCCGACTTCTTGTTATCAGTGTGATGAAGGAGTGTGGGAGGAAGGGAGAGGAGGGCTCTAGCGGGGGTGAGGGGTGAGGGAGGAAGTGGGTCGCGGGGCCGACGTCCGAGCCCGGCCTCTGCCGACGACCTACGACCGTCGCTACCCCTGAGCTCAACGTTTCGCACTCAGACTTAAGAGATGTTCATATAATAATAAATTCAGCTCTAAAATATGTTTAATCGCGTCGTCAGGTAATCCTCGATTCTAGTGTTAAAACATTTTATATCAACATAAAGTAATTACGTATTCCTATCAAAAGTGTCACAACTCTTGATTGTGCGTACTTAATAATAGGCATTACAATAACATTGATACATTGATAGAACACGTAATGACAATTGTATTTTCAAGTACAATTGTAAATGAATGATACTTAATAGAGGCCGGGTAATGACAATATCATCTTAACGATGCGCTCGCTCTCTTTGCTCTACCTAAACTTTAATGACCTAATTACGCTGTAATACTTATACTTAATACGAAACGTCTCCATTTTCTGTCACCCGTAATCTAAATCTTGCATACAGGTTAAACATTATCAAGCCTGCTTAAGATCACCGAACTTGATAAAATTAACACAAATCAACGCTATAAGAATGTCACTAAACATTTTCAACACGAATATCTATATGCTTGTTGATTTACCGCTCTATCCAAATAGCATCGACGATCGAATATCAAGTGTTGTAGTGGTAGCGTTGTGGACAGTCCGACGTGTGCGAGTGGCTTGCACTGCCACGGCGCACACGCCCGAAATAACCCGCGAAACACGACGAAAACAATCGAGACCGCGCTTGCGGCCTCATGCGCGCGCAAAAATGACGGGGAAATATGCACGCCACTGTCCAGCTCACCGGCTCACCGGCTCACCGGCCCTGATGCACGATGAAAGTGCCACCGAGGGGAGCGCCCACCACGCGCACCGCACTCACCTACACGCATACTCGTAGGACGAACCGTAACTCATCGTTCACGCAATGTGCAGAGCAGCGATCAGAGCCAGCGACCTCTTCATCATATTATCGCATCCAAAATAGAAACATCATGACTCACACGCCAAATATAGGATTTCTTCTTAATTCAATAATAGTCCGTAGGCCTTTTTCGTGGAACTGGCTAGCCAACAACAACGTCGAGTACAAGTTCGTCAATTAGTAGTGTTGTGCCAAACTATGCGGCTTTCCAGTTTCCAGTTATACTAGTAAGTTTCGCGTGCATCGTCACAGAACGGCGCGGCGCGTACCGGTCGTGTCGCATTCTTGCTGCATCCCTACGTGGTCGTTACACGCCGCCCGCGCTACGCTGCGGCCGCGCTGCGTTTCCGCCCATGCCCCGCATCTCACGGCATAAAATCGATGTTGCATACTCGACCTCAAATTGATTTTGTAAATTTACGCGTAGACACGTACGTACGTATATATGGAATCAGGGACACGCAACAATACAAATTGAAATGATTTCCACCTGAAAACTGTACTATATTTTCGTTACGGCAATTATTATTGATATAATGTTAAATACCTCATCCTTGACATCTGTTTAGTAAATGTGTGCGTACCTGTACTCATACATACCTGCCTATTATGTAGGTAACTTACAATATAGGTTGTACTAACATATTTGTTAAGAAGAGCTAACCGATACCTGATTTCTCCGACCATGTTATCGTCTCAAGTTTGAGATTATAATTTGGTACAGCACTTGTGTACACTTTTATGAATAATGAATCTACGAATACTGGAACTATGAATTATGATGAGGGTATAAATAGGTATCAACCTTTAAAATGTTGGGTAAAGCACACTAATCAAAAAAAGGATCGGCACCGTATCGCCTTTCGCCTCGCCGTCAAACAGGCGTCAACCTAACATAAGCAAGCGGATCAAGCCACTCCTATACGTCGTATCGGCTACGGCTAGGCGACGCCGCGCTTACGGCTCGCCAACCGCTGGTTGATTTGGCTGGCACCAGATCAGCTTGGTACCGATGGTGAAGTGTAGATTCTATAAAACACGCGGGCAACACGACTGGAAGTTGCCCTGTGAATGACAGCACGTGTGGCAATAGTAGTGTGCGTAAGGGTGGACGAAGAGACTTAAAACTCGGGTACAAACTACGGATAGACGTAAGCGCGGGGATGGTGAGCCGTAAGTGAGTTGACCCTACAGCTCGCCGTTCGTGAGCTTGTCCCGAGGCGAGGCGATTACGTTACGATTCCGATTGGTATGCTTTGCAGTAGGGAGTTTCATACAAAGAATACTGAACGGCTCGAGTTGATATGGTGCCGATTTCCGATTTGATTAGTGTGCTGTGACCTTTATTTGTCATTACAATGATCCAAATAAAACATTAATTAGACGAAACTGATAAGAAAGAAGATAAGAAACATAGGTAGGACTAACTTCTACGAGAGACCTATAAAATTTTCCTAGTAAATAATACAGGGAGCCATTAATATGCTAGATCCTTTTCAGTAAGTACAGACATTCGTCAGTCTCTAGTGCGCACATGTATAAATCTATCACCAAATCGGGTCCGTAGTAAGAAGTCACTCCTCACAACAATGTTGTCGTTCTCTAAGGATTTAGTTGGAGGGCCGCGGGATCGATAGAAATAACCGGCTATTTACCGCCACCAGGCGCGGCTCCCGACTACATACTTACTTGCCTGAAAATATACTGTCTTCCAGATGGTAATTTCTATTCGCGCGTCAAAATTCTAACGTGTATGTATATCTGATTATTGTACATTGAATAACAAAAAAGTCATCTACAGTATCAACTCAAATATTAACTTGTGTGCAAGACCATAATATGATTGCAAGTTTGTCAACTGCTGCCTATAAACACAACAAATGAAAACTCATAAACTCGCAGTTATTACGTCAAAGGCAGACGCACAAACGTATAACAACAACGTAACAAAACGTTACGACACACGCCATTCAACCTAAATGCATTTACGTCCGTGAATAACATCAGCGTTTCGTTGCATTCACATAGACAATGGCAATTGTTTGCGCGACCGTATTTCGCGCGAAGTGACGGCGATGACGCGGCACGCTGCTTATGTTATTTATTTTTAGCTAGCAACCGGCGAGCGGCGACCGGCGGCACCAGACCACGGCGACGTTGACAAACAACTCACATTAACACCATCTCCGCGGCCGTCGCTCGCTCCGCAGAGGAACACAACCATTACTCCGCACATCCTCTCTTGTAATGACCTTCAACAGAGTGTCATTCGCAGCGTCCCGAATGACAATGACACGCGCGTGTTTCATCTATGTAGGCAGAGTAACAACATTATGTCTTTTCCTACATTATGTACACTGTAGCGTGTAACCACACAGTATATGGCGTGTATTTCAGCGTGTTGCTACGTGGTTTTGTTGGTTAGTTTAGTTCGCGGTTATTGTTTCGTAACAAGGTTACTGAAATAATAAAAGTGCCTAAATTCCTAGAGCTGACCTAACCCAACCGATCATTATTAAAGTAAAGCCCAACCCCCCAACAATAAACTCGGAGTAAAGTTATGATAAAGCCAACAACTCGAACTTGATTCAGTGTTAACATCCTCAGCCATTTTCAATAACCCTTATTTTAGCGTAACCCCACTGATAAAGCCGAAAGGTGAAGTCATAACTATCTTTGAATCATAGTTAGCTAATAAGCTAACTTCGATTAATTCTGGCCAATCAATTGAGGCTTAGGGCGACTAAAACTCAGGAAGACAGGGTAATATTTAAACAGCATCATTCTAGTACTAATCACGGCTCATGGACATTCGCGTCCGCTACACAGTTTGTAGACGACTGCACTTATCTTGCTACCCCACTATGTGTAGTAGGTAGCCTCTACCTACGCGTATCGTCCGCCAACCGCCGCTTCAGCTCGCGATTGCTTTCATTACTCTCATTGGTCTTAATCTTCTTTCCGAAAGATATTCTGATTCTCCAATCACTATCTCTTTAAATTCTCAGGCAATCACCTGATCGTTTTATAACTACGTAACAAAGACGCAGACAGTAAATATTGTTAGAATAGAATGACTCTTTTGCGTGTCAATAATCTTTTAATTAGTGATATGAATTATGTGATATACCTGTGGCACAGATCTAGAACATTCAACATATACCTACCTACGGAAATAACAAAAATAGAGATAAGTCTTGTTTTCAATCTAATAACAAGCTTTACTGAGGATGTACGTGGTAATTCTTTTGTTTATTTTTAGATTACGAGCAAAATTAAATAGGTTGGTCATTCATGCGACTATGCGCTTTCTGCCAAACAATTTTAACAACTTGACTTAAAATGACATTCATTTTCAATGCATCCGGTTCTATATTCTCATCAACGCGACGTCAAGAAGATTCATTGCATAAAGTTTATTTACTCATGAATAGATACAGCACAGAGATATACCAGAGAAATAGTGAGATAAACAAGTCGAAATCCGCGGGACACGTCATTGAACCATTTCGGGGACACAGACCGATATAACAAATACAGACAAATAAAATTTCCTTCATGCTGGTACGATGCTCTAGAATTCAGTCGATACTCCATTACCGCAATTTACTACAAACTTTTTCATCCAGTTATGTTGGTACATTTCTGCCTCCACGATTCAGAACCGTCTACCTCGTTGAAGCAACATTATACTAATCAAGGGTTTAAAACTGACAGGCAATGGGAAGCCCCTAGAACCTCCCTTGGTTCTTATGGCTAGTTGAATGTAAAAACAGTGTTGTTGGCACCCAAAATGCGTAATTTACCTGTTATATTAATTAGAGGTGACGCAAGGTTCGGGGCGGGCTGGGTTCGTCCGCGTCTGCCTACGCTCACCTTCCTAATTACACCGCGTCTAGACGAGCCGCCAGCCTCCTCCCACACCCCAGGCCACCCCCTTATCAAATACGGCATAGAATTTTGCACATATTTTTACTTATTCGGCGTGCTCTTTACGTTCTTTTTCAGGGGCGCTGCGAGAATATCGTTGTATATATAGGAATACATACATATTTGATAGTTTATAGTTTTATAGAAACTATTCTCAGTATGCATACTACACAAAAGAGTTCACTTACCGTTGTGAAACTGCGACATATTATATACAATTTCGAAGCTTATGTAGGTCAGCATTGTTCTATATTTAAAGATTTGGGTATGTTCATTAAGATAAAACAAGATAAATATAAGCCTAATGCGTGATAATGACTAAAAACGCGGCACACACGCGTACATCTGCTGGTTGCTGGTTATCGTCTAGAAACAGACAATGGAGCGCAACGCGTTACCATAGTTTTTGTTACACAGAGAAAAATAGTTACTATCTCTGAATACTCGCGTTAGTGTCGTAAGATAACCAAGTAGTCACGCAATGATTGAACAACGTACATAAATTGAATGAAATGTTTCAGTAAAGAGTAAAACGACGGTTCCGGTGACATATGGCTGTAAAATAAACAGATCTTAGGCATTAGACCACCAATAATTTGACACAATGCACTACAATTTTTCAATTAATTATATTTTTTGTGTGTAAGAGACAACTAAAACACTAATATGAAGTATGTTAAAGGTAAAATACTTATACAGCTATTGATAAATGGAAGAGACGGATAAGAATGTCTCTAAAAATATAAAAGATAGCTCCCGTGAGTGAAAGTCTGTTGGTTCTGTCTAATCCCAAAAGCCACGAGGGATTTCGGATTTCTTCGGTATTATAACATAAGTTCTACATGTGCGAGTCAGCTAGCTGATTCATGCATATTTCAACGGTTTGATTGAGCGCTATCGTACATACCGATAAGTCATTTATAAATACTCATAAATTACGACCGCTATTATTAGGCACATTATCTAAACTGTATGATCATTATTTTAAATGAATATTTGGATGGTCTCAAATAGACAAGGGACGCACTTCGCGAGCTTTTGACGTGATTTCTGCGCTCCGTCCCTAATAATTATCAAATACTACTTCTTGGTATAACTATTAAGACATTTGTATATGAAGCAGTTAATACTTGACATCTATGTAGGTATTCCGATCAATTCACCTTTAATCATGACTGCAATAATGAACTTACTCACACAATATTATTAGTTATGACTCAAGACGTCGGAAAACACTCATAACTCGACAAGTAACACAGCTAGATAAGTAAAAGATTAATCTAGCTCACAGGCCCAGATATACTAGGTATTCTGCCCTGATTCTCTAAAAGAGCCGCCTACCTTAAAATTACAGCGTCTCGCGAATATCACGTTTTAATCCACTGTTATCACACAATTAACCTACGAAATGAAATCTTTCTACCTATACTGTATGTTCCTTAACCCCACCCTTGACCCCCCCCAATAATAAAAATAAAAGAAGAGATAATGGAAGTTAAGGATACCCTTGTACCCTTTACTTCTATCAGTTTATGGTCTACGAGACGGCGAAGAAATACTTAATAAAAGACTCAAAGCAGACGAGAAACTAACATCACGTTCACGTAGTTCCATAACGTTAAGCTTCTTGCGGCAAGAACGTACACGGGTATAAGACAGGTGTAATATTGAACGTAGGTATAGAGCACAAGTCGACTGCGACGCACAGATAGTTGATGCCCAACGTGATAATTGGCACTCTCCGTACTCCTACCCGTCGCACTAAACGCGTCAAACTTTAAAAAATGTGTTTTCGTTTCTCCGCCATGTTTTCAGTCACCGTCTGGTACTGATAAGAATTGTATTTATGTACCCACACAATGATTTATGATATTCGAATGCTACGTTACACTTGCATTATTAGACAAGTTTCACGGATTATATCGCGATTACGCAGGCGGTTACAATCGCGATGATGGTTTTAGCACAATTTTATTTTTCATATCTTTACGATTTCTATCGAACTTTGGACTAAACCGTTATCATTCGGTCATTTTGTACTACGAAATAGATTAAATTATTTTTATGTGGTGTACTGAACCTATGACGCCTATCTGCCACACCTCTACTCAAGGCTTAAGAAACGATCGAGTTCTGCTCGAACAAGTTCAGTTCGACCAGTGGACCACGCTAAGATTGACGCTGCGATACCGTCGGATTGTCTTGAAATTACAATTATACAATTTGCACCACAATACAGTCTAGTCAATCGTCGGCGTGGGCCCTTCGCGTTTATGTGCTTCAATTCCACCTCGTTAAGACGTAGTATACTAGAAATATCTATACTGGCTAGTGGCGCGGTACGTTTACGACTCTAGCTCGGATGTGGCGTGGAGTGGTCTCTGACGAGGCTCAGGCAGGTAAGCCAGCACTCGACGAGCGAGTTCGCGCCACGTGTCCAGGTACCGCCAGCTGGAGAAGCTATTTCGGTGATCGGCGGCAGGCCCCGGCAGACCGACACCAGACGTCGCCGCCGCCCCCGCGCTCCTCCCAACCTCTATAAATAACCGCACTGTGCATTCTTGGTCGAACGATGTCGAATTTTTGTCGAGTACGCGCGACCACATGCCGTTTGTTTTGGCCTCAACCGCCGACAGTAACCCGCGACCGCTAACTCCTGCTGAACGAGATCTGGCTCACGGTCCGCGGGACTGATCACTGGACGTGAGCGGACTGACGCATCCTTCGTGTCATTGGTACTAGGTATTACATTATATGCGGCCACTTATACACAACACACACTTTATACATAACACACTTCAGTAACATTACTCATCGAACCAGAATAATTGCAATCACAATCACAGCTATTATTGATTTTACTCGATGTACTATTTAGAAATACTTACTTATGCCTTACAAAGATAAATAAATAGATACTAATATTTAAAAAATAAGTACACACTTTTTGAAGTGTTACGCCGATCTACAAATATTTATAGCTCATACATACCATATAATTAAGTTATGAAAACATGCGCTCGGTTTTACTCCGGTTGGCCGTCAAGAGAGATATTCTGATTAAGCTTTTCTAAATTTAGCCCAACCACGCAAACAAACTCTCCAGCAAAAATAGAATGGCACATAATGCGAAACTGCATTAACCTAAGAATTTATAACGAATGTTTTGACATTGATTACGAAAATAAAGCATCGTTATTCACATAAAATGGATAATACATTCTTGTTTGACTACGTGTCCGAGCCTTGAAGCATGCCACGTACATACGTGCAGTGTACTGACGATGTTTAGATCTACGTTGCTACGCGCTATGTAACGCTACGAAAAAATTAAGCACCAAGGCAAAGTTACTAACTTGTCTACTTACACTGTCTGCAGTTGTATTTTATGCATTTTTGCTTTTACTGATTTCTTTTTACGTCGTGTCATTTATTTGTATTTTGTTATATGGCGAGAAATAAAAGCCAAATTATGTCCTTTTAGAAAATCTGACTCTATACTCACTGATTTAGAAGAAAATAATAATTAAAACTTACATTTTATTGTAACGGTTTCCGAAAACTGAAGCCCCACGTACCATTTATGTAAAGTACAACTTTATTTTCGTGCTACAAAACGAAAACTTTCAATGTAACCGACTAACTTGTTAAAGAAATTGTTGGTGGATAACACTTAATTTTTCACAAAAAAATATAGGTAGAAATGCAAAAAGGTGTGTGCAAAATTTCAGCTCAATCGGTTGGGGAGAATGGAAGGTTTTAAATTCAGTTGCTATAGCTTTGGCCAATACATACTAACATACTAACAAGGCAAGTTAAATAAAAGCTTATGAAAACAATCACATCATGCGTCCCGAGTACAGGCAGTGCTGTATGAAGATGTATAGAAATGAGCCGCCGATGGGATGGTCTAGCTAGCGTGAAACATGGGTTAGGTAGATTTTTCAGAGCTAAAACTCACTCATTACTGTAGTGAGCTGAGTAGCAGGCCTATATTGTGAGGTGACGCAAACCGCCCTAATTGTAAATGTGGCTCATAAATACCTTTCGGTACTTGAGCCAATTTCTTACAAATGAAACAGTTGATATTTACAACGATGCATTCTTTGTCTTTGTTAAACCTGTTAATTCTTCAGGGCGATATAAATGTCCCGTTCGCCGTCACTGCTGAAAAAATTTAAAGATCATTATTTGTATTGTACGCATTTACAATATTGTAATCCTCATTTTAACTGCACTTGTGAGCGCTTCTTGCGAGAGAGCTTCTGTTGTCGTAATTTTATCCGTCTCCATCCTCAATTCCGGTCTAATTCCGATATCTTCCTTACGTATTGGTAGTATATAAGACGAATAAGTGTTGTCGATCTTATCAGAATCTAGTTGACTTTCTACAGCGACCAACGATGATCAATTTTAAGTAGTCCATGATTGAAAACTGTACATATAATTTGCAATTCACCTTTCTGTAAGTTTCCCCTTTCTGTGTACCTACTAGCTACTATATAAGATCCCCAATAGCTCTGCGTTACACAAAAAACGTCTACGACTTGTGTGACCAAATGATTCATCATCATCATTACAGCCGAAAGACCCCCCAACGACACCCCCAAGTGTCGCCACATTAACCAAATGATTCATAAAACACTTCCATTAAATAAAATGTTGCAAATGCAATAAGTTCATGAACAAAAATAAAGTTTAAGTATTTTATAAATAACGGGAATTTACCTTGTTCATCATTTTAAACTACGTTTTATTTATTTAATACTTCAAGCAGGGAGGGACTTAATGCCATAGGCATTTTCTACCAGTCAACCTTTGGGTGATACAGAAACAAACAGTGGTAGGTGTATATCTGACAATATTTTTATAAGGTTAGGATTGGTTTATCCGTAATCATGGTGCTTGCAACTGTGCCTTAATATCGCAAACTCAATATCTATACATACAAAATATGTATATACATACAAATAAATAAAATTGAAGTGTCTGTTTGTAATTTCAAAATAACAGCTTTTTACTGAATGCATAAATGAAAGTATTCACTTACTTTACTCTTTTCTAATTTTTGGCTGTCTATCTCTGTTTTGTTGCGGCTAATCTCCGAAACGGCTGGACCGATTTTGACGGGTTTTTTACTGGTAAATAGATGATGTTATAAGAAGTAAGTTAAACTGATTTAAAAAATAATTAGAGTTCCGTGCAAATAAAATTAAACCCCTTAAAATTCTTAACTAAATCCGATTCAAATATAAGTAATACTTTTATAATCATTTCACGCGGACGAAGGCAGCAAGCAGCAGCTAGTATTTTATAAAGTCATCACGAGCATGAGTTCTTGATATTATTTTCCGTAGAGTCACCTTTGATCAGGATATAACCGCACTGACCTTTAAAATCGACAGATTCTTGGATGTTTTCGACCGCACGTCCGAACCCAGACATAAACACTTAATATTCACTCAACCTATCGATTTAATTTAGGTTTTAGTACCTACCTATCTCTACTTAGTGTTAATTAAGTTCAAATAAAACAATTTCTTTGTTTATAGATAGATAGGGAACTATTTTAGTGTAATTAAGTATAGCTAATCAAGGAATTAATTCTTCGGTACCTACTTTTTAATCGCGTTTGCAGTATCAGAAGGAACGAAATGATTACTCTATCAATTTTACATCATATAATCTGTAGTACGAAATCCGTCATTGTATACAATTCCTAGGAAATGTGTACATTTCCTAAAATAGACCGGAATCTATGATATATTTTTAATATGCACATTTCCTAGAAAATCTATACATTTCCTAAATAGCGATATATTACATTCTTGATATTCTAAAGTACAGCGGGTACCTATAGCAGTGCGAGTATAGATGCAAAACGGATTTTAAACGTTCTAAACCAATTGGTTACTTTTACACCGTTTTTTTGGTTTAAAACGATTTAAAACCACATTTAGCTGTTTATAATGGTTAATTTCGTTTTTTTTTTACTGGAACGCTCTGAGGCTTTACACGAAGTGATCTAGATCACACCTTCTTTATCAAAGGAAATAAAAATGTTTTAAAATCAACCTTTACTGAGGTGCAAGCAATTTCGCGACTACCGTGGTAGTCGCGAAATTCAAATTTTCTTACGTTTTTTGCAATTTGCAGGTTAGTGTCAGGTTGTATTTTGATGAACATTATAAGTATATAATTATATAATGAACACCTGTATGTAACCCATGTATCACAAATAAACGATTTGATTTGATTTGAAAAATGAGTTGCGCAAGTAACACATAGATACGTAGTTACAAAATTAGGATCATTAACCCTTATTTAAATATAGGGAAATAATTTCCCACCCGACAATGATCTACATTTTGGTAGTTCATAATCAATCGATAATCGATACTTGAAATTATTTCGATCCACCACATCCCACCAAAAAAAACATATTACATTATACTATGTTTTTTTTAATATTTAATTTTACATACATGAAAACTACTTTTAAATGTAAGCTAAATCCATTTTAACATCTTTGATAAGTTTTACATAGCGCTGCATTAGTTTAAGGGTTAAAATCATGAATACAACCCTCTATGTTCATTTAAACCTATTCTGTAACTACATATTTCATGAAAAAGAGGGTTGTAAATTGATGATTTTAATGATTATAATTCTGTAACTATACACGTGTTACTTACGCGACTCATTTTTCATCAACATACAACCTGACACTGACCTGCAAATTGCATAAAACGTAAGAAAATTTGAATTTCGCGGGCTACCCTGGCGCTTCCACCTTAACATAACAGACAAACATATTTAAAATCGACCCCTACCTGCCCCCTCTCTCCTCATATCTACGTTGCGATTTTGGTGGCAAAGTGCAAAATAAAAATGCAGTGTTGCCGTTATATTTTAATAAACACGCATATCCTGATTGTTTTCAGTTTGTCTGTTTTAATAAATAAATAGATATATGACTTCACATATATGAATAAAAATGGTAAATGATTTCATTTAGCCTTTTAAACTTATTTTTTTAAGTAATTCGTAAGCAATATCCGGCCCACGTGGTCGTGGTTTTAAACCGTTTTAAACAAATTTTAAACGGGTTTTAAACCACGGATTTTGGTTTAAAACGGTTTTTTTGCAACTATAGGTGCGAGAGAAAACTACACACAATCATGAGCGTCTATTGTACTCTTATTTTTTTATGCACCACATAATCATACACAAGGCATTGTGGCAAGGAAAACTTAGGATGCAAGAGCGAGCGAAGCGAGCTCGGGACTTGTGGCATCCCGATTCCGAGCCCTGTGTAGCGAGGGTACGTCATAATTTCAGCCGAAAGACGTCCACTGCTGGACATAAGCCTCCCCTAAGTGTCGCCACAAAAAGTTTAAAATTTAAAAAAAAAAATCACTTCTCATGCTCTAAAAGTAATCCAATATAGCCCTACGAAGCGGGACTAAAGTGACCACTTTAGTCCGTAGGGAGTAAAAAGTAATTCGTTTTTTAATTTCCTTCATGAGACATTAAGAAACACAAACAGCCAGTAAATATACTATTATCTGTGGAGTGTAGACCATGTTCATTGCAAAAATGTTGAGAGTTTTAGTTCCACGGTTTTTCCGCAACAAAGAAGGTGGCACCATGTGTTTTAAATTGTTAATCTGTGAATGGTTTAGAAGAAAAAACTGACCGCGAAAATTTCAGAATTTTTGTCGAGTGTAAATTTGTTCGGTTTTAAATTTTATTAAGAATGTCCAGTGACAGTGAAGAGTTTGACGTCGAGCAAAGAGTAAAAGACATAATAGATAATCTTTTGAACGCTCCCAATTAAAAATACTTGGCGACCAAGGTATATGTGTCTCGCACTCAAAGTGAAAAGTACACTTTGCACCTCGAGACTAAACGCCAACTTAATATACCCTCGGTTTCAACCACCACTGGTTATAATGGCTTCGTTTAGTCCCTCGATATAAAATATACTAATTGATCATTACAAGAACAACCTTACATAAAAATCCCAATAATCCTGTGATTTAATGTGTCTGCTAGTATACAAATATAATCACGTATTATACCTGTGTTATATGGTTGTTTGATCTAGATTCACACTGACCTGCGTACTAGTGTAAACTGTATCACGGCATGTCAGTCTTCCTCGTTCACTAACACTCACACACTTTTTACAGTGACCGGTCCCGTGCGTCTCGCATACAACGGATCCCCGCAAGCTTCACCAGGTCATAGGTCCCCAACTCCAGAACATTTCGGTCCCATCGGCCATCCGTTCTGGAAGCAATGTGCCCTGCCCACTGCCACTTAAGTTTGGCAATTCTTCGGGCTAAGTCGGTAACCTTGGGTCTCTTGCGGATGTCTCCATTTCTGATTCGATCACGCAGGGAAACTCCGAGTATAGCCGTCTTCATTACCCTTTGGGTTACTTCGTCTTCTGATGAGGCCAATTGTGACCGACTACGTTTCGGTCCCGTATAATGTAACCACTGGCAGAACACACTGGTCATAGGCTTTCGTCTTGAGACACTGCGGTAAGTTGGACGAAAAGATACCGCCCAACTTCCCGAACGCTGCCTTTCACATTCGACGACTGACCTTTTTCTCGAAGTTATACCTACCTATCTGAACCGTTTGTCACAGGTAGGCTACGTTGACTAGGCCGATTACAACATGTTGACGTTGATTTTATTCGTGTTTTATTTATTTTATTCACAGAGAGCATTCGTTTTTAAACATTTCCTAGTGTGATCTCGGAACTTCATACAATTCCTAGGAAATACATACATTTCACAGGAAATGTGTATATTGACGTATCTTTGAAACATTATTTTACACATTTCCTAAGTAGGCTCGGAATTGTATATATTTATATTTTATGGAATTGTGTACATTTCGTAGGTTTCTTACATTTCCGGTAACATTTACATCAGTAATAGTACCTATTGGTATTCGCACTTTTCAGACAGCAGACTCAAGACAGCCACGTGTTTCGTACTATTAGGCTGTTTTCTTCTACATACTTACATGTTGAAAGGTTGAAGGCCAAACATTGCACTCGGCTAAGCTTTGGTGCTTTGATTATCATTCAGCATCCACAACTAGAAATTATTAATTTTCTTATTTCACTCATAAAAATCATTTCATTTTAATGTTTTGTTTGAATATCGGTAGCTTTTTAGAAAAAAACACCTTACAATGGTGGCGATTCCCTTGTTTACAAACTAAACCAAATTTAAGTTCAGTGCATCTTTTTCTTTCTATTTCATTAAGAAAAAGACAGAAGATACATTTTAGTTTAGTCCTTATTTTGATTGAACAAAATAAAATGCATCTTCTTTACTTTTGTTTAATTTGTAACACGTACTTTTTCAGAGTGGTGGTGGGCGGGCGCATGCGTTGGCGCCGCTGTGCTGGTGTGTGCGGCCGCGGGCGCGCTGGCCCACCCGCACCTGCGCCGCCGACACGCTGCCGCCGCAGCCGCCGCCGCCAACCCCGTGAGTCGTTGTCATCACTATCTTACACATACCCATGTTAATCAATATACGTACAACTGCTACACTTTATTGACTACAATACAAAATAACGTCAATGTTTATTTATTATTTATCTAATACCTTAAAACGAGTAATTCTTGTATATATGTATATAATCTGAATCTCGGAAATGGCTCCAACGATTTTCATGAAATTTAGTAGGCAGGGGGTTTCGGGGGCGATAAATCGATCTTGCTAGGTTTCATTTTTAGAAAAAGTTATAAAAAAAATTGAGCAAAGCACGGTCATCCAGGTACTTTATTTAATCAGTAGTACACATACATTATATTTATTCAAGTTGGTGCCAACATAAACTCATTAGAGTTTTACACTTTTACCGTGCACCAAAATCATCGACTACACAATTTATAAATTTAGAATTTAGAAATATGGATATAAAGATAAATATACGATACTGATATGTATATGGTGTATGGATATATTATGGATATGGATTTGGATTGTTTAACTTTTTGTTTCAATACCTATTGACTAGGTCTTGCACCTGGTTACACTGTGCCTGGTATGTTTGTCACGGAGAGGTACTAACTCTTGAGGCGGAGTTATAGATAGGTATTCGATTTTTTTGTTCCAGTAGTTTTCTGGTTCCCTCATCATAAGTACTACCAAACAAACCAGAAAATACTTTTTGGGGCTATATTTTGGAATGGGAAATTATATTTTGATACATGTTGACTTTCAGAAATGTCTTTTTATTTTAATGTCATTAATTTATTTGACTTTGTTATCCTGAGACAAGACATTTCTAGCTTGTGACTGGCGGAAACTCTCATGATTCGTAAATACGAATTGAACTGTAGTTTTTTTACTATTTTGCCATCATAATATGACATACCTATGAGCAGCCATTACATACTCGTGCCTCGGAAAGTACCTACTTTAAGCCCCTGCAATAATTCGTAGATTTTTACCGTAATTACGGGATCAGAAATCGGAAATTATGACAAGCAATATACCATGAAGTATATAACAAGAAGGGGTATCGTGTTTGCTCTCTGCCTATCTGATCTCTACAACCCAGTTAGGGTTGTAGAGATCAGATAGGCAGATACTCCATATAAAACACTTATAGCAGTCCCGAGCCTTAGAAGAGATTTTGGGAGTTACTCGAGCGCGTCAGGTTAATATAAGGGGGAGGATACCTTACATATTGACAAGTACCTCCAGCCAGTATGAACCCTTAATACAGGGGGGTGCGCTCAGGGGGACCCGTCAGATTAATAAAAAAAAATCGATCATCTGATTTACACGAGCGCGTCAGATTAAGATAAAGGGGGTTAATTACTAATTAACAAGTGTCAATTTTGCTAATCTGACGATTTGAGCGTAACCCAGGGGCGTGGAAGGGTAGCAAAGTTGCAAAAAAAAATAGATGTCTGGATTTATTGGAGCGCGGTCGATTTTGTTTCTTTTTTAGAGGTAATCATACCAGAATACCAGAAAAATATAATCTGACGATTTCGGCAAACCGAAAGTAATAAAAAAAACGTTAATAAGATCAGAGCTATAAAGTATACTTACCTTACGAAGATTAATCGAATTATAATATTGTTGATATCAAATCCAAAATAAATAATATTTTTAAATATATGTATAATTTTTCACACTTTTATTTATATAAGTATATATATTTTTTTTTGTAAATTGTCAGATCATTCCAAAAATAATGGTCAGATTTTTAGTTAGTGTGCCTGGTACATCATGATGAACCTTCAGTATGCTAATCTGATGCGCTCGATTATTTCAAGATGACGACTTTTTTTTTACATTTTCAAAAATTCGCTTAAGTACCTATTTCGGTGTCATTGTTTTTTTTTACAATTTTGAAAATCTGTAGACGCTTCCCCCACCGCTGAAAGTGGAAACATTATAGGACTATTTATTCTTCCTATCATCTAATCTACCAATTCTAATAGGTTTTCGGCGCTCGAGTAACTACACATTTAGCATCATGGGCTGGGCTATATTCAACTGCATCTGGTTTGACTGAAAACAGGATCATGGGTTGGAAAAGGGCTATCAAGATGATGATGATGATCGCTCTACCTCAATTCTCATCCGTGGTAAAGTGTGATTATACGAATCTCAGATCCAAAAAATAATTTCCATACTTTTACAGATTATCAAATCGTCATAGTACGTCAATTTTATTAAACAAGACAAAAGTTTTCTGACGTTGGTAAAAACCTAGTCTATTTTATTGGAAATATCCACCTACAGCCTCACTTTTCCTTTTTTTAAAGCTTCTTTAAGAATGAAACGAGTTCCTAAAAAAACCAAATTCGTCATTTGATATTGAAAGAAAAACTGTTGGTACCTACCTAACAAATTGTTAGGGAAACTACTTACCACCAGTAGAACGAAAATGATACTATTCCCGGTTCAGACGATCAGCGTTATTGAGGGTAGGTAGGTATAACCATAACTAATCAAGTAACCAAATACACATGAGAAAAAATAGATAGGCAGAATAGAAAAAAATATACCTAAGTATTTTATTTTACGACAAATGCGAGACGAGAAACGGCAAACAAGTACTTAATGAATAAAAAATATATAAATCAGCATGACTTACGCAGATCATGCATAATTATTTACCTTATTTATTTCATTTTATTGTATTACGTTTCTGTAATAGTTTATACATCATGCTTTAACTAAGTGCATAAACTACATTTTAATTAGAAAAAAAATCGTGCGCCTATGATTATATACCTACGCGTATACAGACGCCAACAGGTCAACCTACCCGAAACTGTCAAATTGGGAAAATTAAACCAACCTTGAATAGGTTGGTATTAGGATACTTCAGAGATAAAGTTGAAAATGTATTAAAGAAATTTGACAGATTGTAGTAGCTTGATGTGCTGGCGTCTGTACATTCTATGACTACAACTCGATCATTGAGCAATGCCAACCGTCTCGTCTCGCGAGCCGACAAACGCGTCATCGCTCACTATTACAGTTATAGGTGCGCATATATAACAACTACGACGGTAGCAGCAATCGAGCTTCTCTTACATGTGTGCCAGCTCATATGCACACACACGGTACGCTAACTATAATCTACAAACACACAGCTACATCGTATCATCGCACCTACCGAAGTACCGATTGAGCACACAAAGTGAACTAGACAGATTATTTGTATGTGTGAGAGAGCAATGTTACACACTACAAACTATGTAGTGTGCGTCGACATCGGGGCAGCCGGTGCACCGCCCGCCCGCCCGTCCTCCCCGCTACGCGACTGCGAACACCGCGCCGCGTCCGTCCGCGTCATTGAACAACAAGACTCGCTCGATGGCAGGCGTCTTTCTGCCAATATGAAAAAAGAGTTAAGAAACTCCATCACAAAACACGCGATAGTGGAATTTATACGTTATTCTTAATTCATAAAAAAATTATTTTTATAGTGTTAATGCCTTGAATAACATATTTTTATTTATTAGTGAATGATAGATAACTATTGTAAACGCGTTAATCTCTCTATAGTGCCCTGTGATTGTTTTGTCTAAAATATTTACAGCTTCAACAAAACAAATGCAAATGTCAGTGACGGTGTAGTGTGATTATCAAACAGAACATTTTATGTTCGTGATCGATTCACTTATTTGTGTCTCGATAAGTGTGCCATCGAATTTGGATTTAAGTACATCACTAACTGTCATCCATAGGTGGAAAACCTACAAAAATTGTGGACGACACTGTTTCAAATAGTAAGTAGTGTTGTTAGAGTCGTAATGTATTTTGATTGCAAAAATAATTTAGTACAACTTTATTAATTTAGCAGTGCGAAATTTTCAAGCGTTAGCTAGTAAATATTATGTGGAATATGGACAGAATAGAAGAATGTTTGTACTGGAGTCGAGTGAGGCCCGAGGCGACTCGGATGGCCGCGAGACGGCGGGAGCGTGCCAAGTGATAAGAGGCGCGCCGATAGCGACGTCACACCCAGACGTTGTTTGTGTGAATTTAAATAAATTTTCATGACAGACAGTTCCGTAATCACCTCTTGCTGTATCATAGTCGTGATATGCCAACTCGATAATATGTGCACAACTTGAAAATATGCTCATCAAAAACAGTGGGTATATACTCAAAGGTTGCTAAAATTATGACAATCTAATGTCTTTCATTCATGCAGTAGATAATTATTTTGTAGATAGTAAAACATTCAGAAAGAAGAATTTGTCAATATTGAGTGTAAAGGGAATCACTGATTATAATCTTATCACAACAAATAGGTTAGGAATTGAATTGTAAGACAATATTGGCTCAGACTAGTAGTAATCTTAATCTACAATGATAAATACTAAATCATTTAACATTGCACAGTAGTAAACTCATTGAAGTTACACTTTCTTTGGATAACAACTTACTTTTAAGACTGCCTGTCAAATAAAATCTTCACTCTGTATGTAGTACTTTGGGTAAGGACATTTCCAAGTTTGATTACCTTGGGGAATGTATTAAACTACTCTCCTATACATTTAAGTTTACTTATTTTTGGTATCTTGATAAGGAAAGTGGAAACAAAAGATAAAAATGTTGCTAATATCTAAAATGGTTGGTGATACCAATGACATTTCAATAGGCTCGTGTTATCATACCGCAGAATCTAAAGGGAAACTAAGTAGCACTCTGTAACCGCATGATTTCAGTGAAGTTGTCACTGACATTCAGTGGATAAACAATTCACTAGTTCAATATGATTATGTTTTTAGGTTATTTCTTTTGCAGGGATATTATTTGAGAACATGTTGAGTACATTTTGTGATCTATTTGTAAACACTGATACAGAATGAGAATGTTTGCTAGAGAATAAGAATATTAAAATTTGCACAAAATGTACTGTCATTCTTTAAATATTAAATGATCAGGACAGGTTTGAGATGATTCTATCTTATATTATTCTTGCCATTTATAAACCTGTTTATTAGCAGTGCTATCTACATGAATAGAGTGAATGAAACAAAATAATAATATTTAGACAATCTTTAAATAGAGTTACCAAACAACACGAAAATTTTAACATATTCCAATAATTTTATGTCATTAACTCATTACCTACCTCATTCCTCTGTTAGAATGTTTACTAAGAATCATGTCCAATTACCCAAAGCTAACAGTAGAATATAATTATGTTTACAGGAAATCAAATGTGATACTTTCTTTTTTAATAAGAAAACTAAATGCTCTTAAACGCTAAATATTTGTTAAGGACTTTGCCCTTTTCAAATTATATTTTAATTTAGATAAGTATAATCCTTTATATGATGTCTTCTATGTTTATTCTTATCAAAATATTAGTTTTTATTTGTGAAACAATGTGATACAAAAACACCTTTCTTGGTTGACAACTGATTATTCATTCAAACAAGAGTGTGGTAGTGCATTGACCTTTCATACTATACCTAAATATTTGGTTACTATTTCAAAGATATCAAAAATTATCAAAAGTAGAGTTAAAAACGTATGATGCATATACTTACCGAGTACTGTTATATGTGTGCCTTATCTTGAGAAAATTATAATTAAAAAACAAAGAACAATTGATTGATTGTTGTGTTGATCAACAGCATCAGCAAAAAACGTATTTTACGAGGTATTTTATTGTTGCCAGTCTATTATTACAAAATAAGTATACAAAAGTGAACAATAGATACTTTCCAGATACATTACATATACATTATAGTTATGTTACATAGGTTTTCAATGGTGCAGTAAAGGCAACTCACAAAAAGTAAATAGTAATACTCTTTTAAAATTGTCTATAAAATCTGTAGAAATCGCCATTGTTTTGAGAAAATATTGCAGTCAGAAAGAAAAGCACAATTCTCACACCAGTAATCCTTAAAGGATGAAAATAATGATGAAATTAAGAGAGAGTATGACCATTGATACCATTAAGCTTTTCCTGGCTGCATACAGTCCACTGAAACCTAAAAATTATAGAGGAATAAGAGACACTGGCACTGCCCTTAGAGTACTTTAAAACTTGAAAAATATATTTGTAGACCTCTGGAGATTTTTATAGATGCCCAGACTATTGTCTCAATGTTTTTCTAACAGATGCTGTTTTAAACTATCATTGCTATCTTAAACTATCCTCTGAGTTCTTAGATTATTCATTTAGAAAAAAATGGTCATTATTATGTACTGACAGAGTAATACTTACAGCTAAACATAAACAAAACTCATGATACATAATTTCAAAGATATTTGTATATCTTTGAAATTATGTTACTCACAATCTCAAATTCTCTATATTTCTAGATTTTTCAATTAATTTATGTTTGATTTGGAATAATTAATTAAATGAATAGCACAGACCTATTAATTGCAAATTGGCTGATAAGTTGTTCCATTTAAAATTATATTATTACTTGAGGTAAAATTAACTCCAATTAATATTATACAATATCCTGTTTAGATAAAATATAATCCTCTTTAATGAGAGTAAATATTATTTGATCTTAGTATTCTAAATCTAAAGGCTGATTGGAACAAATAAACATGTTTTTTGTATAAGGATAAAATGAAAATATAAACATACAATCACATTTTCTCTGTATCATTCAAAGTGCAACAGAAAGTTTGTTGACTTGACAAATGGTAAAAATAACAAATCAATGATTAGGTTATACAAAACATTATACAACTATCTATGATACATAATAACTAACAGTCAGCTTTGAAAACAAAATAGGTAATTTAGCAGCAGTAAATCGGCCAATACTAGCCATTAAGTGAACAATGCCTTTATCCATTAACTAAGCCCTAGGTGTGACCAAACACATAGCCGTCACGGCTGTAATTCTCATGATGTGAGGCTTGGCAAGATATTTACTGCAACACACCAACAACTGTTTTCTGATCATGGCATGAGGTCTAATATAGTTTGTTATTTACTGAGTAGTATAGAATTTTGCAGCTGAGATAAATGTCTTACCAAAATAACTAATACTCTGAGTTGAATTTCTAGGACAGACTATTTTTTCTGGAAATCCTACTCCGGACCCAAAGAACTAACCACTTAGTAGTTATGCTGGCGGTTTGACGCTTAAAGCGTCTCATTATGAAAGTAGTTCTTATAGTGATAGAATATTAACCCCGAGGATAACCACATAAGTGAGAGTAGTGTGTTGTGATTTGCAGATGCTCTCGGTACAAGTGCCGGGGTGCGCGGGCATGGAGCGGCTGGGCGCGCCGGGGGGACCGCGCCTACGGCACGATCACAGACATCACCATTCCACATTGTGAGTACACCTACACCCTTATCTTGACGATATTCTGGTTTTCGTTAATACTACTGCCGATTCTGGCTCCCAAGAATTGCAGAAATTTGGAAAAGAATATCGAGATTGTCTCAAAAATAGAAATACTTTCAAACACTTTAGTAAGAATTGTGTCACCATTCTTGCTAAGGATCACCGTGATCCTGTCACAACTGTGAAACAGTTGCTACTAACTAGTGTGTAGCTCTACTGCCTAACCCTTCAGGGAATTCCAACAGTCGACACAGGCGTAAGCGCTCATGCCCACGAGACGGTTTTTCGCCGGAGCTAAGCCCGACGTCAAACCGGCGGTCTACGTCCGGTCGTCAGTAATGTATGGGACTATGAAGCCATGCACACGACGCCGGCGCCAGCACCGGCTCACGGCGCAACCGGGCACGGTGCTCGCCGCGTCTACGCCTGGTGCGCAGTAAAGTATGGCAGTGTTTGAGCGCATATACACGAGACCGGACCTACACCCGGCGCGTGCCGACTACCGACGCGAAACGCAATATTATGGAATTTAAATTAATTTGGTAGAAGAGAGGCCAGTATTGTGGGACAAGACTGCGGAAGTTTCTAAAAACAAACGTCTCAAATATAAAGGGTGGAAAGAGTTTAAGATTGGGTTCCAAAATGTGTAACATTTTGTTAAATGTTTCTTTTTTCATTCGAAAGTACTTCTCAAATTTCTCGTCATGTTTCATTAGTTGCTTCTGAATGACCGTATGAAATGCACCATAATCTTCTTTTTCTGTTAACATGGGATGTACCTAATATCGTCTTTGAATTTTTTTGTTATCTATTTTAGCTTTTTACCCGACTGCGTCAGAAGGAGGGTAATGTTTTTTTATACATGTGCCACGCAATAATACATTTTCTCTTATTTACACTCAACATTTCGTACGTCCACAATTCACAGAATAAAAAGAGCGAATGAAGGCTGCACCTCCATGAAACCGAGTCGTGTACAAACCGTCTTGTGTGCAGGCTCGGACGGTTTCTACCCGGCGCCGGCAAAAAACCGGACAGTGTTAAAACCGTCTCGTGTGCATGAGCGCTAATTTTTTTATTTATACCTACAGTACGATAAAGCGTCAGCTGTTGGTGTTGCTTTACCTCTTATAAAACGTCACAATATTAATACCACTCCATAGGTACCTACAATTTGCATATGCTTATATACCTATACTACGGTCACAGTTTAGATAACGAGCGCATAGCACACGTCTCGTTTTTCCGTCGCTCAAATAACATGTCAACAAAAAAATAACTAGAAAAATTCAAAATATCGTTACAACTGAAAGTAAATTGCTGCTCGTAAATTATCCTGATTATAGCTGTCTGATATTTATAATTATAAAATAGTCATTACTTACTATATTTATCGTAGTAGCTTGTTACAATGATAACGAAGAAATACGAACTACTACAATAAGAAAATGATAATACGTAGGACTATTCATTCTTCCCAGAACTTTTATTCTCCTCTGTCATTTACAATTGAAATACCACAAAAAAAAGAGCATACAGGCTATTGCCATAAAATATAAATTGTTTTGAAAATTACATGTATGAATTGGTATTATATAGATTGATGGTCCACTACTGACCAATGTTATTGTGAACCAATTTTTCATGATGCGCTCTGGTTTGTATCACCATTTTTGCTGGATCTTCCAAGGCGTACCTAGCCTTTTCTTCTTTTTATTAATGCTGCTCCATACTCTCACCATAATTGGTTTGATCAAACCATGTCTCATCTGCTTGAGTACCCCAAATGTTCATTTACCTGCACCTGACGATCTGAATAACGCCTCTGACGCCGCAATACTCTTTTGCACTTCTTTTGACTGGACATGAAGACACAGTACTTATAGACGATTTGTCACTTTCCAGGGAATGGGAGAAGCAGCAGAGGTTGCAGGCGATGGTGGGGCGTTTGCAAGAAATGGTGGAACAAGAGACACGCGCGCGATCTGCGGCCGCGGCCGAGCGTCTCGGTCTTCCGCCCAGCATACAGCTGCCCGACGGCGAGTACGGACAGGACGTGCATCTACAGTTACGAGTCCCTTATCAGGTAACCACTATACCACATGTTTTTAAACCAACTCTTTCGCCTTGATTTCAGTTGCACAAGACCATCAATCTGTGGTATTAGAGGTTTACATACCTGTTTTTGCAGTCAAGCAGAGTTGCTGTCTTGCAGTTTGAAGGGTTTGGGCGGCAGTGCTGTTACTGGCATATGCGACATTTTAGCTTTGTCACCGGAATAACAGCCAGCTGCAAATCCTGTAGTGTTGCAGATGTGGTTAATCTATAAAGAGTTTGTTTCCACTTCAGTAACATACGCAAAACCCATTGCATAGGCTGCCTAACATGACCACAACCAAGTTCATCATCAGTTACACTTCATCGCTTAAAAATCTTGTTGTAGTTAAAGCAACCACTGCGATCACGCAACCGATCTCCTAAGACCGTAGGGTCTACGTACGATCTCGCGACTCATTATGGCCTTTGACTTTGCAGCAAGCCGAGCTGACGAGAAGCAGCTTCCAGCCTCCACCAAACAAGTGCGTGAGCGACGTGCCGGAGTGGGCGGGCGGTGCGGACGCGGGCGCGGCTCGGCGCAAGAAGGACGGGCTGCTGCAGAAGGCCACGCGCTGGTGGGTGCGCATGGGCACGCGCGCGGCGCCGCCGGGCCCCGGCCCGTGCGTGGCACCGTGCGCGCCGTGCGTGGCACCGTGCGCGGCGCCGTGCGTCACGCCGTGCGTCATGGTGCCGCGCGCCGGCCCGCCGCCCGACGCGTGACGCGCCGCGCACACATATCACGCTTACATTCCATTATCGGGACGGTCGGCCGAGCGCGTCCCGGAGTATTATAGACTTGGTATTTATTTATTCGGGAGCGTGGCCGCGCCCGCCGCGCGTCGGGCCGCTCGGGCCGCTCCGCCGGGCCGCTCGGGTCGCTCCGCCGGGCCGCTCGGACCGCTCCGCCGGGCGGGCCCGTGTTCCGAGCGCCGTCTAAGAGTTTCGCGAAAACTAAGACTGAGATAAAGTAAAAAGATATAACGTTATAAAGTCTACGTTGAAGTATGTTGTCTTAGGTGAAATTGATTCAGATAGAAACGATTAAAGGTATATTATAATATTTAATGAATCTTTCGACGCCGCCCTCGATGATATCGTGTATTAGCCGAGGGCCCGTCGACGATGAGCTGATGTCTTGCAGTGTACAGTTTCATGTTTAAGTGACCTATTTTAAAGTTTAATTTCTATCCAGCAGCTATAAATCTGTGTTTAAACAACTTTTATATTTATTTATAATTGTATGTAAAGGATGCATATCAGTACAGTAAATGCAAGGAATATTAATTTACGTTGCATAGTTACTATTTTGTTGTAAATATTGTCTCTAATTTAATATTATTAGATTAATTATGGCCGAACGCCAGAACCCGGGGGTCTTTTCAATTGAGTGTTTGCTACATTCCATATTTATGTTGAAATATTCTCGATAATACTTACTGTACTAGTTGCTTCCACCTGTCTACCTGTAGTCCTTGTATGTCTGTTTCCAGCACCACGACTGTCTATGTGGGCGAGAGTGCGTCGCCTGGCGATACCTAGTCATGCTGACAATAATTGACAACCGATTAGTGACTGATATTTAAAATGCAGATGAATAGAAATCTCATTAGAAAATAGACATAAAAAGAAAAATATTAAATGAATTAGTTTTAAATTAGCTGTTTATTATTTATATTAATCGGTCTGCAGTACATGTCCTGCACGCGGCGACCACAGAGTCTACCCGATGTTTGTACGACATGTTAGTACTACTTGGTCACCGCTGTATGCAGAATATATTTTGCCGGTCGTTATTAAAGTGTCACGACAGTCATTAACTTGTTTACTATCCATGATATCATCAACAGATGAAGTTAAGTGGTGTTTTGTCATTACCATTGTATTACACACACATGCAAAGAGAAACACCGTTTGTCTTAGTCCATTGCATAGGAATGGGCGCTCGCCTCATCATCCATACTTAAATCGATAGTTTGCAGTGAACACTTGTATTTTTCCTGTACATAATAAGAATGTCAAAAGGTGTTTCGATTTTTTATAAATACAATTACGGGTCTTAAGCCTAACACTTGCCGTTAGTTAGCTACAATGCTGGACGCTAAGTATTTTACAATAAAATGGCGCAATAGATGTAACTTTTAACTGTTATAAATATAGCAATTTTCACAAGCTTCTTTATACAATGAGAAACACTTAAAGATATTATATTAATTTAGATGTTACATTCTAGTCGGTACCACATGTAGTTTGATTCTATCCCAAAAATGTTGTATAACTTATTTATGAAAGCTTGAGAATGTTCGATTTATAACGTTGTCTGGAATTGTATGCAGCACAATACAAACAAAGGAAGTAAATTGAAACGTGCCCTATTTTCCAAATACCTATAACATAAGTACGTTGTTGTCACTTAAGAGATAGTGTAGTGCATTATTATCGCGAGTGTGGAAGTGTGCGCCTGTGCGCCTGTACGCCTGGGTCTCGTTGTGTGTATGAAGCGAAACAAACCTTTGTCTGTATCGTAAGTAAAATGGCACAAAAGTTTGCGCATTTTATTGAATCTATTGCATTGACAGCATTGGAGTGCTACACGCGGCCATTTTTACGGACTGAAACATAATGTAATGTTCAAAATATTAAAAGAAAAAGTAATTATAATTACTTAAAAACTGATTTGTTTTGTATATTTATTGTTTGTCTTCGATGTTTAAATATGGCGATTGATAAATAGTTCATTGAAAGACAATTTAGTATTTATTTTTAACTATTTGTATATACTTAAATATAAATATATAAGAAACTATTGTTGTGGCCTACACCTTAAAATAGAGGGGTCTGTTCATCACGCAAACAGATGATGACATTGAAGCGTACAATGTGCATGAAACGAATCTCTCCATTGCGTTTCTTCAGCGCTGTAGTGCTGCGAGAGAAAAGAATTGAATATCATCCCTATGATCGAGTTGTACAGTATTCTGCATAACAGGACAAAAGTATAGAAATTCACTTTCTTATTTCTATATTTTTGTTTTTTATTTTACGGTCACAAGTATTCTAATACTTATAGCAGCTTATCATTTTATTATATCCCGCCATGTCTTTTTGTTGCCTTAAAATTATAATACGTGTCGAAAATGCTATTTTAGCAATCGTTGTACAAAATGCTGATGGAAATATAAAAGTTGTTTAAATAGTCTCACAGAATAGATATTTAATCTAGATATCAAACAATATTCCATTTGTCATATTAATAAGTAAAAGCAGAAGCAAATGTTTAATAATAAAAGAAAACTGCATTAAATTATGACCTACCAATAATGAACAACGATTTTTATTTCCATATTCCATAAATTAAATATTGATAGGTTTATTATACTTAGGGCATATACGTCGCTTGGCCAGTCAGGAGGGTTAGTGGCGGAGCTGACTACCCAAGATGCGCAGGTCGGTATTGTCACTAAAGATTAAACACTACCTGGTTGACAACATACTCACCAAAAAGACACACTATTGGATTAGACAAACTATGGGAATCATCAAATGACTTCTCCCGCTCTGGGCAGAGAGGAAGGGAGTGTCAGACTTGTACTGACTAAAACCCATCCATGTTCCTTCCTTGCCCTTTGTGTTCCAGGGCCGCGGTATCTCTTTCGAACAGCCCGCAGCCCTGGCAGGCATCGGCCCTTGCGGGCCCCTCCCTATTTGCTGACATCTCTTTGAGGCGCGCGTGGAACACGAACGCGCCGTCAACACGGCCTGTCGTCAAAAGACGGACGGACGGCGAGCTAGCCCATTACTCACCGTCCACAATTGACCATGCCCTGCGTTTTAACAAATTACATTAAATAATTAGATCTATATTTGCTCTATCGAAATATGCATAATACGCAATTTGTTCCGTTTTAGTTTAAAAAAAAAATGACGGACTTTGCGATGTACTTCATTACTTTAAGTTGAAAAAGACAATACAAAGAAGTAAACCTAGCGATGTATTTCTAAGTAAATGAATTTCTTTCGCTTATAATGTGACAGTTTTGTCCCCATTACAATTCTAATTAGATTTTATTAATAATATATTATAATACAGAACATTTATAATACACACACACGTCACATTTTTTACACATTGTTTTTATTTATACAGAATTTTTTTTTTGTTTCTATAGTGTTTTAAATATTTTATTTTATTATTATGTCCTTTATTTATTTTTATACATACTTATTACATATTTTAAATATTAAACAACATTAAAAAATATGATCCAGCTGCTAAGCGAGAGCCTCCTTAGATGTTGGCCCAGGCTGCTGGCTATTAAGCCATTGGCTGACACGACTATCGGCACAATGACTGCTTTACTCACGTCCCACATGTCGACAACCTCGCGAGCCAGATCTAGATACTTGAATTGCTTATCTTTTTCTGCTTTCACGAGGTTCTCGTCATGCGGGACTGTTATATCAACAATCATTGCGCGGCGCTCCAATCGATCTATCACCACAATGTCAGGCTTATTGGCAACAATAGTCCTGTCAGTGAGATCGATCCTAATACAACGTGATATTACAATTATCGAGAACTGGGTCGGGCGCATACTTATAGTATGGCACTTCTGATTCCACAAGGCAACGAGGTTGTGTCTATGCAAGTATTCTCCGTTAGCCAGACTGAAATCTGAAAAAAGAACACCCAGAATAATGTGTCGGAACGATTCTCCCGGACAGTGGCATGCCCGACATATGTCAACCGTGCCATCCTTCACAATGTATTTCCGATAGTTATTCGTCATCATAACTTCACCCATTATTGCACAAATAAAACCTTCGGTTTCCCCGAAGAGGTCACCGAAGCGCAGCCAAGATACGGACGCTAAGAAGTTTACATCGGGTCCATGTAGGGCCCGGTAAAAGCGTCCGTGAAACTCCTTGCCCTGCCATACCTCCTTGCGGTCATTAGTGTCTAATACTCTAAGTTTGCGCCAGCTCTCGTTAGCCAGGGAGAGCGGGGTGAGGCCCTTGTACACTGAGACCGCTTATCGGTGCATACCCACGTCGACTTCTAGGAAGTATTCCCTGAGACTGCATACCTCACGGTTGTGCAGGGTCTTAGCATTTAAGAAGCCACGACCTTCGCATTTCCGTGGAATATACAGTCTCATCACCGACGACCGTGGGTGATGCATCCGATTTGCGGTCAGCAGTACGCGGACCCTCCTATCCAAGGCATTAAGTTCTGTCTGAGTCCATTTAAGTATGCCGAAAGAATACATCAAAACCGGCATGACCCAACTGTTGAAGGCGCGCACGTTATTTCCGCCTGACAAAAGACTGCTTAGCACCTTATTCAGGCGGCCAAAGAAGCGCTCCCTCAACGATTGTTTCATGTCGGCAGTGTTGATGCCTAATGCTTCCGACATACCCAAATACTTGTAGGTTTCTGTTGAGGAGAGGGATCTAAGGTGTACGGAATTCGAGAGTTGAGTTCCCACGGATTCCATAGTTTCCCCTCGCTTTACATGCATAACTGCACATTTGTCCACATCAAATTCCATCCTTATAGCGCTACTGAAAATTTCTGTTACCTTCAGTAGCTCCATCAGTTGCAAGTTGTTGGGGGCAAAGAGTTCCATGTAAAGAAGGTGAGATACGACCTGACCATCTCTCCTCAACTGATAGCCTAGACCTGAACCCTCTAGCAGTGTGCTGAGAGGGTTCAAGACTAGACAAAACCACAATGGACTCAGACTATCGCCCTGGAATATACCGCGCTCGATCCTTATCGGTTCGCTGTTCCCCTGGATCTGTCGACATCCTGGATAGCGAAGGACCGTTCTCCAGTGCCCCATATATACATGACATCAGAAAGGTACGCAGAACTCCAGCACCCTCATGAGCTATGTATGAGGCACAGAATCATATTATTATTATCATATTTTTTTGATATTTTTTTAATTAGAATTGTAATGGGTACAAAACTATTACATTCATCATCATCATCTTCCTGCCCTTATCCCATTCTATTTGGGGTCGGCGCAACATGTTTTCTTCTTCCATTCTCCCCTGTCAGACGTCACGGCATCGTTGACTCCTTTCTCATTCATATCAGTCTTCACACAATCCATCCATCTTTTCTTTGGCCTGCCTCTCCCTCTCCATCCATCAACATTCATGTCCATCACTCTTTTAGTCACATGCGTTTCATCCCTCCTCATTACATGTCCATACCAAGACAAACGACTTCCTTTCATTTTGACAAAACTATTACATTATGCGAAAGAAATTCATTTACTTAGAAATACATCGCTAGGCTTACTTCTTTGTATTGTCTTTTTTAACTTAAAGTAATGAATTATATTAGTATAAAGTAGATAAGTAATTAGAGTTAATGTAGAACTAATCGCCTATCTAGATTTGGTTCATCTCCGGTGTTCTCATCGCCGGCTAACTGTTATAGAAGAAATCATTTTTTTTTAAACTAAAACGGAACAAAATGCGTATTATGCATATTTAGATAGAACAAATATAGATCTAATTATTTAATGTATTCGTTAAAACGCAGGGCATGGTCAATCGCTAGGTACAGAGACATCCGAGCACGACTATTCACTCACAGCTTTTCAGTCGGGATACCTATTATTTTAGGAAACGGCGCCCGGTCGGGTTTTTAAAAATTGTCCGGTTTAAACTCTGTCACCACAACTTATCTAGCGGAATGCATTTTCGAGCTCGGCTCCCTCCTTTTTCTGGGGTATCCGTGAAGTGTTATTGGGTTTTTCCATCAGGAACTTAACTTCTCAGTAGCAGCGACGGAGTCTGGAATTGTGCCCGGTTGATGGCAATAGGCTCGCACCCTATGCGACTTTAGACAACTGGCGAAATGTGGGTGTACTATATCAGGTACACCTCTAACCTAACCTAACCTAACCCTTCGGGAATTACAGGCGTGTTGTTATTTTATGGGTGTCCGTGAAAGAACTCGATTTTATCTTAATGTCTGGGTTTTTTTTTAATTTTTGTGCGGCATCGTCAGTTTAGGTAATGGCAACCCTGACTAATAGCTCATACTGATTAATCCTCCTTCATCCAAATACCTCATTACCTTTGATTTTAATCAAACGTATTTTGACCCCTAGGCTCTTATTGATACGACTGGAAGTGATCAATCAAGAATGTTGTCGACTTTACTTATACAGGGTCTAACAGAATAAGCTCAATACCTCTTAGGTGACGATTCGGACCATCAAACTGTAAAACTTTTAGAAAAGGGGTCCAAAAAAATTATGTTGGGCTCCTCATAGTAATTGCGTCAGCAGATGCGATATTTTGTATGGGACGTCTGTTTTAACCTACACCTAACACATAAATACCTCATGTATGTGTTAGGTGTAGGTCCAACGTTCTAATCACTAGGCTATCACTGCTTGAAATCCAATTTTTAAGGGAATTAGTACCTAATTATTCCATGATTTACGTTTGTCTACTTTTGGCAACACAAACTGAGAGGTTGTCTGTCATTGCGACAACTTGACTTGACAGGTCAGTGTCAAACCAAAAAGGAACAACTTCGATCATCAGAGTCAAAAAAATATATGAGAATTTGTCCGAGATTTAAGTATATATACAAGAAGTGTGTTTACATTTGTAGTTCAATTGTAAATATAGTGCATCAGGAACATGCAAATATACATTGACTGGTTGGTATTCAATAAAGTTTATAACCTTAAAAGTTAAAACAATTTGTAATTAAAAACAAACGTGACTTGTTTTCAAGACTAAAGTTTTTGTATCGTTCAATCAGAAATCACTTAAAAAACTCAATTGGATGATTATTTCTATGATAGATGTTTTGGTCAGTGGGTCGTCTGAACAATACATAAAATATTTGCGGTCTAGATTTCTAGAACATAACTCATAATTAGCAATATTTCAAAACGCTATGCATTTTTGCCATCATTCAGGAATTGTAGTTCTTACAGTTCATGATTGACAACGTAAATTGCACGTTTTGTGCCTTAGGTACCAAAAAACTCAAATTTTCCCAATCCACCTTGAATCCTTAGCAATAAAGTTGAAAATCTAATAAAGAAATTTGACAAATTGTAGTAGCGGGATGTGCCGACAGGCATGTCTGTACGTATCTAAGGTACGATACGTATACAAAAAGGGCCAGGCTATCTTTTAAAATCTAGAAATTATTTTATTTTGGCTGGCATCAAAGTAAATCAAGAATTCAGCAGCATCATAGATTGTTTTCATCATTTCATTGTGATCATTCAGTAGATCACACATCCGCAATTAGCATTTTATCATCATCTCCCTGCAACAGTCCACTGGACATAAGCCTCGTCTTTCGCACGCCATTCATCTCTATTCTCAACACTAATCCAGCTGCCAGTCACCTTGCGAGAATCATAGCTCTACCTAGCCTGAGCCTCTGCCTAGTTCATTGGTCGGTTAATTTTCAACAACGAATGGACGTTGACCAATGGGAGAAAAACCACCAATAGGCTGGATAAATTGCAGCGGCCAATTCTGTCCTGGGGAGAAATAGTCCATCGTCTGCTCCTGGGTCCAAGGATAGGAGTACACATTTTTAAAATCCATCATTGGTTTAGCAATATGGCAATACCTAGTGGTGTAAAAGTAAACTTAAGGCTATTTTACGTCGGGGCAACACTGTGCGGCTTGCCACAAGGCCGCATGCTACAATAATAAAAAAACTAACACGGCACGAAAAAAAGCGCGGGAAACTTTCAACTTGGCGGACGCGCTCTTTTTTAAATTTTCTTGAAAAATTGATTATAATTGTAATATAGTATCAGTAGTCGTAGTTTTAGTGTCGTAGTTTCTTTATTATTTAATTTACTTATAATTTGTGTATATTCTTCGGTAGGGGTAAGTTTTTTTACTAATAAATAGCTGACAATGAATGATCCGCCTGATCCGGGGGGCTTTGTCCCCCCGGCAGGCAATTTTGTTACTGTGAGCAATGAGTCAGGCATGGATACTGATGGGTCGTCCTCGGCTCGTCAGCTGAAAAGAAGTCGCGTACATGTGTGCAAGCACTGTAACAAACGCCGTCGCACCCGAAAAAACCACGGTTCCGAGTTGTCGGGTTGTGGTTGCACGGATCCTACAACAACTCCTCCTACATTAACAGAACCTATTTGCTCTGTAATACCAACCATTGCTGCTGATATTCACGCTCCATCTGTAGCTGTTCCCGCGCAAATCGGTCGTAAAACATACGACAAAACTGACAGTGCACCCTATATTATTCATTTACAGAAGAAAACTATTTCCCCTGATGATGGTACTACATTGCACCCAATCACATTTGGTAAGTTTCTTAAACATAACGCATTTCAGAATATTATAAATGGTAGCGTCAAAAAAATTGGGCGCAATAAAATTTCTCTCTCATTTTCCAATTTTCTGGATGCAAATTCTTTTATTTCACATAGTAGTCTGGAAACTTATAATTACAAAGCTTTTATACCTACTTTTAATGTTACAAGAATGGGTCTAGTTCGTGGTGTTCCTGCAGAATGGTCTCCAGAAGAAGTTATAGATAATATTACAGTTCCAATTGGCTGCGGTCCAATTTTAAAAGTCAGACGCCTTAATTTTAAATCCATTGTTGATGGTACAACCATTTGGAAGCCATCAGAATCCATAGTTGTTACTTTTGACGGACAGGTTCTACCTAAAAGAATCTTTATGTGTTATAATGCATTACCTGTTGATTTATATATTTTCCCTACTGTACAATGCTTCAATTGCTGTCGTTTTGGGCACACAAAAATTCAATGCAGATCTAAACCTCGCTGTTATAAATGTGGTCAAGGCCATACTGGAGATAGCTGTGAAAGAGAAATAGAAAATGCATCTTGCTGTCTGTGCTCTGGCTTTCACTATGCCATTAATAAATCTTGTCCTGAATTATCTCGACAAAAACAGATTAAATCATACATGGCACATAGCTCAGTTTCTTATGCTGAAGCAGTAAAAGTATATCCCCCAGTAACTAAATCATATGCTGACACACTTTTATCTTCTCCTTCTAAAAACTTTGCAGATACTCCATCAATCTCTTCACCTAATAGAATGCAAGCTTCAAATAGTTATAAAAAGACTGTCTTCCTGAAACCACGCTCCCCACCCAAATCTATACAAGGTTATAATAAAGAGGCCCATAATGCTATTATTAATGATTTTAAAATTCCTCAGCCATCTAATGGTTGTGCTTTTTCTAATAATCAAAATAATGATAAAAATGATGTAAACTTTTCTATAAATGATTTTCTCTCTGCATTACACAATCTGCTTTCTCAGTTCAACATCTCACCGTCCAACGTTGCCTCAACTTTCAATGTACCTCAAGCCATTCATAATGGACAACACATCAAATATAATCCAGTGGAACTGTCGCAGTCTAATAAACAAAAAGAGTGATGTTATATACCTTTTAAACAAATATGAGCCATTTATCTTTGCTTTAGCAGAGACTTGGCTCAAATCAAATCATATTTTTAAAATTAATGGTTATTTAACCATTAGGGAGGATAGATCTGATGGGTATGGTGGTGTAGCTATACTTATCAAGAACTCTTCTCCTTTCTCTATGGTTTCATTACCTCCTCATAGTGAGGAAATCTCTATTGTAGCTATTAAGGTGCACCAAACTTGTTTTGTTTCTATTTACATTCCTCATCCTTCTTCTTCTATTCTCCAAGAGATGAATAATCTCTTTTCTTTTCTTCCAAAGCCTTTCTTAATATTGGGGGACTTTAATTGTCATCACCAATCATGGGGTTGTTCTGTTTCTAATTGTCACGGTGAGGAATTACTAGATATAATAGACTCACATAACTTATGCATCTTGAACTCAGGAGCTGCTACTCGCCGTTCAGATCCCACTCAAAACCAAAGTGCAATTGACCTTTCTATCTGTTCTCCAAACTTAGCCTCTTCATTAACTTGGCATACTCTAACCTCCACTCATGGTAGTGATCATTTCCCAATAGTTATTTCTTACCCTCTCTCCAAATCAAAGGCATCATCAAGGAGATCCAATTTAAAACATAAATTACCTAGTAGAATTAATAATGACTGGGACAAATTTAGAAGCATAGTTGACAGTAAGCTAAGCTCCTTGCCTGTAATTTCTGATGGCAATGAAAACAGTTGTGCTGAAGCTTTAGCACTTTTGTTAATCGAAACTGCAGATGTAGTTTTTCCTGTAAAAAATAACAATAATAGTACAATTCCCTCGCCTCCATGGTGGGACTCTGAGTGTACAGAATTAGTTAACAAACGTAAAGAGGCGGAATACAATTATAACCTTGATATGTCTGATATTAATTTTGAAACTGTTACTAACTTAATTAATGAAACTTATAAACTTTTTAAGAAGAAAAAATTTGAATCCTGGCGTAACTTCTGTTCATCAATTTCACCGAACACTCACCCAACGATTGTCTGGCGTAATATCCGTAGATTTAGATCCATTTATAAGAACCCTTCCCCTATACCAGATTCTTTAGCCAGCGAATTTTTGGATAATTTAGCGCCGCCTTGGGTTCCTGAGGCTATTAACCCTAACCTGTCCTTACCAATACTGTCAATAACCAACGGATCCCATAACCAAGACACCCATACGACTCTAGACGGCCCATTCACTCTTACTGAATTAAAGGGTGTTATTCATAAAACTAAGGATTCTGCACCAGGCAGTGATGGCATCCCATATTCCTTTTTTGCTAACTTACATGAAGATGTCCTCAGTTATTATTTACATCTTATCAATTCTATTATGATCACTGGAAACAATCCTGTCGAATGGAAACGTCAAATGGTGTTGCCATTCCTTAAACCAAATAGACTCCCATCTGACGCTTCTTCATACCGTCCCATAGTTTTGTCTTCAGTTCTGATGAAATTAGCTGAACACTTAATTAAAAATCGTCTGGAATGGTTTGTTGAAAGTAAGGGTCTTTTGGCAGAATCTCAATATGGCTTTAGAAAAGGTAGAAGTACCAGTGACTGTTTAAGCATTTTAACATCGGATATTCGGATTTCATTTTCTAATAATCAATCCATGGTCGCGGTTTTCCTCGACATTAATTCAGCTTATGATAATGTTGTATTATCAGTTTTACAAAATAAATTAAGAGCCTTACGGGTTCCATTGAATTTGTCGAATTTTATTATTAATATCCTGACTGAACGCTCTATTAGTATGTTAATTGGAGATCAAGAGGTATCTCACCTTGTGTGGAAAGGCCTCCCACAGGGTTCTGTGCTCAGTCCCCTTCTATATAATATTTACACTTTTGATTTAGACTCGTACTTATCTGACCATGTTAGGGTTCTTCAATATGCCGATGATTTATTATTATATTCTACAAGCCAGTCGATTGAGCAAGCTAGCTGTTCTATAAATTCTGCTTTATCTGCTTTGGATTTATGGTTACATTTAAACGGTTTGGAGTTATCAACATCTAAAAGCGCGGCTGTTTTATTCACCCGGAAGAGAAACATTCCCGGAGTAAATCTTTACTATAAAGATACACCTATTCCAGTCAAAGAAAATTTCAGATATTTGGGTGTAATTTTAGATTCTAAATTAAGCAGTGTTCCCCATTGCGATTTTATTGTTAATAAATGCGAAAACCATTTAAACATGCTTAGATGCCTGTCAGGTGTGTGGTGGGGCGCACATCCTTTTTCTTTAAAATTAATTTACAATGCTATAATCAGAAGCACATTAGATTATGGATTATTTGTTCTAGAACCGGGTAGTGCTATGGCTTTTAAAAAATTGGACCGCATACAGTCTAAAGCATTACGAATTATTTCGGGTGCTATGAAGTCGAGCCCCATAAATGCCTTACAAGTCGAATGCGGGGAAGCCCCTTTATATCTTAGAAGACAGTGCCTTTCTGATAAATATTTGTTCCGAATTATTCAGTTCTCAACCCATCCTCTAATTTCTAAACTGGACGCTTTAGTGACGTTGATTGAATCATCAGATTACTGGTCCCATAAACGTGCTCCTTGCTTAGTTATAAGCTATAAAAAATACCTTTCCCTATCTTCTCCAGTTCACCGTTCCAACAAACTTCCCATATTTAGCAGTAGTTATGATAGTTTACTTTTTAATCCCATCATAAAATTTAACAGTGCATGTAAATCAGACCCCGCTTGTCTTTTAAGTTTCAACAATTTTCTGGCCGAACACACTGAATTCCATCATATTTTTACAGATGCTTCCAAGCGTTCTACGACGGGTTGTGTTGGGATTGGCACTTACCACTCTCAATACAAAATTGTGCAAAAAATTAAACTTCCTCCGGAGACTTCTGTTTTTACAGGAGAATGTTTTGGCATTTTAAAAGCCATTGAATACAGTCGGATATTTAAGCTCAAAAAAGTTATAATTTTTTCAGACTCTCTAAGTGCTCTTCTAGCCATCAATAAATCTCCACTGGCACATAAATCCCAATTACCCATAATTTATTTAATAAGAGAATTTGCGTATAGAACCTTATCGGAGGGCAATGCCCTGCAATTCGCGTGGGTTCCAGCACATGCTGGAATCGAGGGCAATGAAGTGGCGAATTCTCTCGCCAGTGAAGCGGTGCAGTGTGGGGACATGGTTCCATATATAACTTTCGGCTCAGATATTGTTAATCTACCTAAAACTTTTCTTTTGGACACCTGGAAGGTGGCCTGGGAAATCAGCAGCAAACAAAAGGGTCGTTATTTTTCTTTGATCCACCCCGATGTTTCGGAAAAACCGTGGTTTGGCAGGGCTAAGTTTGGCAAGATGGAGACCTCCGTCATCGTACGGATGAGACTCGGTCACGTTTGTTCTCCAGCTCATCTTGCCAAACTTAATATAATAAATGATCCCAGTTGTTCGTGTGGCACAGATGTGGGCGACTTGAACCACATTCTTTTCTCCTGTCCTCTATATGACCGTTCTTCCTTTCTCAGTAACCTATTGTCTCTCCGTATTCCTTTTCCTACTTCACAACTTTCTTTATTGTGTACAAATAGTTTACCTGTATATAAATGTATAGCTTCATTCATTACCATTAATAATATTAAATTGTAATATATACATATTTTTCGTCAACTTATTGTATCTCACCATTCATTATTAGTATAGTTAGTTATAATCCTACTGATCCTATATCCTAAATTCCGTTTCAAATAATATTAATAAATTCCAGTTTCCCTACCTTTGTCTCCTACACTAAAATCTAATTATATTAACATGACATTGGCTAAATGCACAAACCGTGCGAAGCCAGAAAAAAAAAAAAATAATAATAATAACACGGCACCTTGCGTCATATGGCAGACTGTCGCAGTTACTATCCGAACACGATGGATTCCATGCGACATTTTTGGTGCGTGTTGCAGGTTCTAGGTTTTTTTTTTTTTTTACTGCGCGATGCTTTGAAAATTATCTAGCCGCGATGTTGCCTCGGCGTAAAATAGGGTGCCACATGCCGCAATTTTACCGCATATGTTGATTATTTGTAGCATACCACAAGACGACGCATGTATGCCACAAGCGTGCGTCATTTGCGTATGTGGCATGCAGCAATACCGCACAGTGTAAAATAGCCTTTATTCCTCTATGGCATCAAAATGACAGTTGTCAACAAAGTGATATTGCGATTCACGTCAGTGTGTTTGTTTGTGTGAATGTCTCACAACAATTCACAAATCTGCTAAAAAGTGTGTGGCAAACGAAACTCATTCAGCAGCTCTGAGAAACGAAAATATGTTGTACTTTTGGTATGTGACTCCTAATTTATTGCCGTTTAATGTATTTTATTACGTATTATATCATAAAGTTGAAAATTATTGTTAAGTACAAAGAAAACTAAATCGTGTAGTGATTTTTGTTGCATTATTGGTAAGTTATTGAATGTTCCTTGCTGTTGAGACTTAAGTTCAATATATTCTGTACTTACCACAATATAATAATTAAAATTATAACTAAAAGATATCAACTAATTCTTTATTTTAGGTGTGGGTGCTAATTTCTACCAAAGGAAAAGAAAAACATATCATTTTTTAAAAGAAGTTAAAGCCACATTATGGGACCTCCAAAGAAGTTAAAAAAATATGATTCAAGGACAGGAAGCGATAGATCAGGTGTGCTATGATTTTATTAATTTATTGTCATTGTGCTAAACTACAATCTACAAAAATCGATTTCTTAGCGTATTAATGGATGATGATGTTCCTATTTTATTAATATAGCTTAGGAGAAGCACGATTGTCAATTTTTTATATAAAACTAACAATGCATAATGATTTTTATGTCAACAAGTATGGACTTGTTTTTATTTTTTTCATCTCATTGAGTTGAAATAATATTAAAATTGCTCTTAACAGGCAAGAAGAAGAAAGTAGAAGAAGAAATGACCATAGACCTAGTAGATGATGACAACACAGAGAATGTTGGTGTGCCAGGTGCTGCTATGCAGGATGCTGAGAAAAATGATCAAGTGCCTGAGGATGAATTTGGTGCCAAAGATTATAGGTTAAAACTGATTCTATTCTTATATTCTTTGACCATTTGTTTCATAATGCCTCAAAACTATTAACAGAAAAACGCAGTGGCATAGTGAGGGTTGGGTGATACCCAAACCAAACTGGGCCAACATGGTGGAGGATTATGGTCCACTCCTTCTCACAGAGAGCCTTTTCTCTGTGAGAGGGAGTGTGTGGTAATATTATGTTACGGTAGAAAAAGCCTGTGCTATGATCAAATATTTGAAAATAAAATTCAAATATATATATTTTTTTTTTTCAAATATTTCACAGTCAGCAAGGTAGCACAGCCACAAATGCAGATGCATGTGGCTGTGTGTGACACCTATATTCGTTGATTAGTTCTTTACCATTTTATTTATAAAGTATAGCTACTTTGTTCTATTTGTGAGCTGTATTCTTAATCTTGAACATTTTCGCATTCTAGAAGTCAAATGGCATTGAAGGCTGATAATTCCAGTCGCCCATTGTGGGTGGCACCGAATGGTCACATATTCTTGGAAGCATTCTCACCCGTGTACAAACATGCTCACGATTTTCTCATTGCTATAGCTGAGCCTGTGTGTCGGTATGTATTTTATCAAAATGAGTAAATGGTGGACACTACAATACAAGTAGTATATATGTGTTCCTACTGGTGAAACAAGCACATAAAACATGTTGAAATCTCTTGTTTTCTTTCCCTTCTTTTAGTTGAAATCTTTTACTTCATAAGACAACAAGTTTTTGTGTAAATGTTTCTCCAGAGGGAAAGTATATTAATGAGCATGTTTATGGTACAGTCATTATTTATGTAGAAGTAGCATTAATTAATTATTAATGTATGATTTGTTTTCAGGCCACAACACATTCATGAGTACAAGCTGACGGCATACAGTCTATATGCTGCTGTGTCTGTGGGCTTACAGACCAATGATATTGTTGAGTACCTACAGAGGCTCAGCAAGTGTGCAGTACCGGCCGGCATTATCGAGTTTATACAGCTTTGTACACTGTCCTATGGCAAGGTGAAACTTGTGCTCAAACACAATAGGTAAGTAAAGATATTTTTTTTAGTCGGGCAACACATTCGCGTTCAACTCGTAGACTCTCTTTCTATGAGCGCGTGCGCAGGGCGTAACCAGTCGTGAACCAGCGCCTTTTACACTGATGATTATTCAATGTCACTTAACAAATTTCTCCTTAATTTATCTAACAAATACTAAATGTCAATGATCAGTGTGTGTTTGCTGTAGATATCTTGTGGAGAGCAAGTACGTGGAGGTGCTACAGAAGCTGCTGCGTGACCCAGTGATCCAACAGTGCCGGCTGCGACGTGACGGAGATGACGAGTTCTTGTCTTCCGCGCTGCCTGACAAAGCGACTGCTGCTCTTAAACAAGGTGAGTTCACTATAGGAAGTACAGAGGTGCTTCAGAAGCTGCTGCGCGGCCCAATGATCCAGCAGTGCAAGCTGCGATTACGAATTTACGACTATCTACCAACTTGACTTGCTGCCTGATAAAGCCACTACTCCAACTTTAAATACAAAGGGTGTAAGAAGATCTTTAACGAAGCCGAAAGGCACTTGTTCTCCCCATCATTGCTATCATTTATTTTTATGTTAGACCATACCTGGGAACCTTCTAGTTACAGAGAATATCTCTGTAAGGCCCAGGATGGGGCCAAGATTCAACTTTTTCACTTTTTTTTTTAAATTCATTTTTTTCTCAGACCAAATAAAAAACCAAGACATAGCACTGCAAACAATTCAGTGAAGCATGCGCAAAACCACGCCTCGCTCTGTGCATACACGCTCACACGCACACATTTACATCAAACTACAACTAAACTACGCTCAAAAACTAAGCTCACAGTGCACACATGTTTACAAAACCGGCTTCACGTCACTGTTGACAGTGCTGTGTTTCCGTTTTTTATTTGGTCTGAGTGTAAGATTTTACTTTTAACACCTCCACCACCCCCATACTACTCAATCCATCCATCACCACAATGATTTGAGTGCCTTACATCGAGTCCTACCGTAAAACGTGATTTATCACCCTAAAAAAAGTAATTCCCGAGCAATAGTTTTTGCGTATAGTTATATAGTTTTATGTACATAAAACATGCATTATTGCATGCTTTGGACGTGGAGTTGCGGACACCAGCCCGTTATACAATAGACTTTATTTTATCAAACAGCATTACTATTGATCAGCGAGGTAACATTCATTTTGACAATTCAACAACATTTTTGCGTTATTTATGTTTTCGTGAAGATGAGAGAGATTTTTCCAAACATTAGAAGTTTTGAAGTAAGAATATTCTGTACCGATAACATTGTATGTTCTTAGGCGAGACTAGCGACAAACCGCCGGCGGCTAACGGTGCGGTGCCCGACGATATCAGCCAGTTCTACCAGCAGTTGGACAAGGAGGACGACGACGACGAGGCTACGGACATCACCGCTAACGCCGCTGTCGCTTTCGAAGTGGATCCAGAAAAAATTGAGGTAGAACAGTCATAAAAAGAAATAAAAGAAAGCAAAATATTTATATGGTGGGCTGGGGCCATCAATTGGGTACCACAGTTGGGAATGTAGGTGCTTCAGTAGGGGTACCCACATCGTGAAGCTTACTGTACATAGCATTTGTGCTATGTACAGTAAAAATAATCTAAACACAATAATTGGAGGTCTCATCTGTTTTTTGGTATTTGTACCAAAAAATCAGACAAGACCTCCAATTATTGTGTTTAGATTATTTTGTAAAAGTTTATCAATTAAAGTTTTTAAGAAATATCTAAGCATAGGGCATAAAGGCATAGGCATTAAGTCCCCCTTTTTTTTTACTTGTACATAAAGTTTTAATAAAGTTGCATCTGGTTAGACTGGAAGCCGACCCCAACAAAGTTGAGAAAAGGCTAGGCAGATGACTTATCCGCTGTCGGCTGTTGAAATTACTAAAAGACCTATTTCATCATAAATATGATTTTGAAAAGAATAGGTACTTTTAACACCATGATGTTTATATTAATACTAAGGAGTTAATCGATTTTCGTCACACATGAGTGTACACTGTACAGTAACATAGTCGTACAACCCACCAATTCCACCACTATTTATATAATATGCTACAAGTTTGTAAGGGGAACACACAGTAATAAATCCCCCAAACTTTATAGGTAATACAAAAGCGTTGCATCGAGCTTGAACACCCGCTGTTGGCGGAGTATGACTTCCGCAACGACACCATCAACCCTGACATCAACATAGATTTGAAGCCCACCGCCGTGCTGCGACCCTACCAGGAGAAGAGCCTTCGGAAGATGTTCGGAAATGGTCGGGCGCGGTACGTAACCAAACTGTTCTTAACCGACTGTCAAAAAGGGTGGTGTATAATATCGCGACGTATTTTCATACTAATCTTTGCAATTAGATAGTATCCGGTTTCTGGCCAAAGACAGCCGATTATTCGGCTATCGCCATAACTTTCGGCCGAAGCCGAAACTGAAGATTATTCATATTACACATTCTCATAAAGAAAATAACCAAGAATTCCGTACATTCAAACATAGAACTACATAAAAAAAACAATAACATACAGTACAAGAAGCAAAAACAAATTCCAAGTAATGACTGCACGGGCACGGACTAATTACGGAAAAAAAACAGTATTAGTGGAGAACTTTTCAATAATTTACCAGAAGATCTAAAAAAAGTGTAATAATAGTGCCGATTCCCTTGTTCACAAACTAAACTAAATTTAAGTTCAGTGCTTCTTTTTCTTTCTATTTCATTATGAAAATGACAGAAGATAAATATTAGTTTTGTCCTGTCAAATTAGTCTGCACCTGACGTAATTTAATGTAATTTTAGTAGTCAACTTTTTAATCACGTCTAAACTTGTGTCAGGCGCTGGTTAATTTGACAGGACTAAACTAAAAATTAAAACTAAAAACTAAAATGTATCTCCTGTCCTTTTCTTAATGAAATAGAAAGAAAAAAATGCACTGAACTTAAATTTGGTTTAGTTTGTAAACAAGGGAATCGGCACCAATATTAACATACGGGGTGTAAACAGACTCTTCACGAAGCCGTCAACCAAGCATTCTGTACATGAAACTAAGTAGCACTGCGCAAAAATAATTGCTAGGAAGATTTTTTTTTTTTAACCTAAAAAATAATCTGATTTTTGCGGGCAAGCGACTGTCCAATGTGTGCGTTGTGCCTACACGGGTACACGGACACGGCACACACACAGCGGTGCGGCGGCGCGCCACCGCTCCGGCCTGTAGGTAGATAGTCACGTCAAGTACCAACGAGAATTTCAGAGGAAATTTCTTTGCAAAACCTAGTCCTCTGGCTATCATCACCGTCCTCATGATTGTGATAGCACTGTGGTATTCGGGGCACTGTACTAAATACGAAGTCAATTTACGTGCTATTTACAAACGTTACGTACCCGTAGGTACGAGGTGCATTCAATAAGTACCTAGCCTCATCGCCAGAGGGCGCTGTAGTTTCAAAAGAGTTTTACTACAGTGTAGCACATTCTTTTTTAATTATTTTTACAAATTTTCATACCAATCCCTTCATTAGTTATAATTTTACAACTTATGGAAGCGAACGTGTCGATCGGTTTTACAAAAATGGAAAAAGAGCAATATCGTTCGGTGATTCGATTCCTATTTTTGGAAGGGAAAACGCGCATCAAAATCAAAGAGCGCTTGGATGCTGTGTACGGTGACTCTTCTCCATCGATGGCCACCGTCAAGAATTGGTTCAACGAGTTTGCACGTGGCCGTACGTCGGTTTTTGATGAACCACGTCCAGGTGCACCGAAAACAGCTCCTACGGAGGAAAACATTAAAAAAATCCATGATCTCGTATTGGCAGATCGCCGATTGAAGGTTCGGGAGCTAGCTGAGACTGTAGGCATTTCAGAAGGAACAGTGCATCATATTCTTCACGAGGAACTCGGCATGAGAAAGCTGTCAGCGCGATGGGTGCCGCGTTTACTCACACCGGAAAACAAGCGCAACCGTGAGACCACATCGGAGACGTGTTTGGCGCTGTTTAAGCGGAATCCAGCGGAGTTTTTGCGTCGTTTTGTGACCGTCGATGAAACCGGGATCCACTGGTACACACCAGAGACCAAGGAGTAATCAAAACAATGGATCCAGACCGGGGAACGTGCTCCAAAGAAGGCGAAAACTGTAAAATCGGCCGGAAAAGTTATGGCCACCGTTTTCTGGGATTCACAAGGTGTGATCTACATCGATTACCTCGAGAAGGGTAAAACAATTACAGGGCTTTACTATGCCGAGTTATTGGGTTGATTCGACGCCGAATTAAAGAAAAAACGACCCCATCTGGCGAAGAAAAAAGTTCGGTTTCACCACGACAACGCACCGGTTCACACGTCTGCCGTTGCCATGGCCAAATTGGTCGAATTACGCTACGAATTGTTGCCCCATCCACCGTATTCTCCAGATTTGGCCCCTTGTGACTTCTTTCTGTTTCCTAATCTGAAAAAATCACTCGCCGGGAATAGATATGGATCAAATGAGGAGGTCATCGCCGCCACGGAGGCCTATTTTGCAGAGTTTGACAAAAACTATTTTTCGGACGGGTTAAAAAAGTTGGAGCATCGCTGGGCTAAGTGTATCGAACTAAAAGGAGACTATGTTGAAAAATAAATTGCCACTTTTCTAAAATTTTCGTTTACTTTTTGTAGGCTAAGTATTTATTGAATGACCCTCGTATGTTAGTGTAGCTAAAATTCCGTATTTCCTTGCAATTTTATTGATTGACGCAAAATGACAAGCGATTCTAAAATCAGGTGATTTTTTTTGAGTTCGTAGCTTTTCTTTGGGGTAACTAGTAAAAGTATTGTAAAGGCTTCTTTGATGCAAGCACATCTCATACTTTCCGAGTGTTAAATTGCTAACCATTTTCACTAAGGCGTTTGTTGTTTGGTAAAATAAAGTTCAGTTTGTTTAAAATCCTGCTTTAAAGTAAGATAAAAAGCATGAGTGTTATTGGTATTAACTGATTACGAAAACAGATAAATTCTCAGCTAATTGTGAAGTTTGATCGAATGAGGCATTAATTTCCTGATTACTAAGCGCCTGTGCAAAGACGTATCGCACATGTTTTTATAAGCGACAGATTACTTCCACATTTTTCAAGGAAATTCAAGACTTATCTTTGGGTTGGGGTATGATTTTTCATTACAAATTATTCTTTTGGCAGGATTCAATGATAACATAACAACACGCCTGTAATCTCTAAAGGCTTAGGCAGAGGTGTGATATTTCGCAAGTTATGTTTAAGTCCCAATGATAACAAAAATAATGTGCCAAACATTTTTACTTGAATCTGCAAGAAGTTAGGACTTAGTTTTTAAATGAATGAATTAAACTTGCGGTATCACAACAATCCGCAGACTTAACCATAATCAACGTTTTTAAAAGACATCTGAAATCAAAAACTGTTTCATGCAAACAAATAAACTGTCCTTTAATCGATCAGCTGAGTGCGCGGGTAGGTACCTACACGGCCGTTGAACTCAAATGACTCGAGGTCACGCGCACAGCGAGAACAGCTGATACCGCGCGCTTGTGTGCGTGCGACGAGCTCGCGGCTTTGTAAATGTGAGTAAGCGCTTGGGTGTGCATTGATTTTTGTAACTTCAAACGCGTAATTTGTTTAAAAAAAAAAATATATTTGATAATGTTTGTTTGAAGGAAAATTTGTGATAACGCTTAGAATTCGATGATGCAAAAAAGTATAATTTTTTTTTGTCATTTTGACCTTCAATATCTCCAGAACCTGTGGTTTCCCAGGTATTGTCTAGAAGAAAAAAATGATCCAAATGATGGGTAGAATATGTGGTTTTCGTTTTCGTTAAGAGTCTGTTTACACCCTTTATTTAAGAGTAAACTAAAAAAACATGAATGTATCCTATAACGTCGCCACCGCCCCAGAGGCAAATATTATGTTATTATTTAGAAGTAACTCTGTATCTCATTATAAGTGAACTGTTATTTATGTTCTTATGAGAAATTAATGTATTTAAACCTAAACCTAGGTTAAATTCTAAGAAATTCAGATTGATGGTTTAAAAGTGAATACTATAGTGTTTTTTTTTTTTAATTAATACTTTAATATTGACTGCATAAACAACATAGCGAGATTATTAAAATGATCTAGCCCCTGCACGTCACCTCATCGATCACGCTCTCTCGTATTCGTTCAATTTCGGTGCTTGCTAGAAATCTTCGGCTTCGACCAAAACTTCGACCAATTTTAACCTAAGCTGAAGATTTGGCCGAAGGTGATTTTTATGGCCGATTGCGGCCGTAGCTGAAGTTGAATTCAAAGATTGAATCGGACACCACCATAATATTATGCATTTTTTTATTTATTGCGATTCCCTTTACAAGCATCAGTATTTATAATGTTTGTATGTAACAGTTCGGGAGTCATAGTCCTCCCGTGTGGCGCGGGCAAGTCGCTGGTGGGCGTGACGGCGGTGTGCACGGTGCGCAAGCGCGCGCTGGTGCTGTGCAACTCCGGCGTGTCCGTGGAGCAGTGGAAGCAGCAGTTCAAGTGCTGGTCCACTGCCGATGATAGTATGATCTGCAGGTACATTCCAATTTTAAATATTCTACTTTGTCTTACTGGACTGGAATCTATAGAAAGCAGGCTGAACTCTGTCCGCGCATCCTGTGTCGGCACGTGTTGGCACCAGAAAGGCCTTTGGGTAGCCCCTTGTCAATCTTCTCTGGGTTGCGCCTTAACCGGCGTTTCTCATCGTGTTTAGAGTTAGTCTTTCAAGACGATGAGAGATATCTTTGGTCTGTTGGTGGTCACTCGACTGATATTAGTGTGTTAAAAATCCTAGACTCCGCAGTATTGTCTCCAAAGGCGTAAGACCTTATGTTAGCCATAAATTAGCAAAACAATACTTCATTATGATTTTTTTGCATTCAGATTCACATCAGAAGCTAAAGACAAACCTATGGGAGCAGGCATCCTTGTCACAACATACTCTATGATCACTCACGGCCAACGTCGGTCGTGGGAGGCCGAACAGACCATGAAGTGGCTGCAGGCGCAGGAGTGGGGGCTGGTGGTGTTGGACGAGGTGCACACCATCCCCGCCAAGATGTTCCGACGAGTGCTCACTATAGTGCACTCGCATGCCAAGCTAGGTAGGTTACGTATAGTTGTCGCTTCAGCGTGCTAAATGTTCTGGCAGGCGGCTGAGCGACGTTATCGAATAATGATACATGCTTTTGGAAGAAAAGCCGCTCGAATTGCGTCAAGCCGGCCCGAACATGATTCAGCGATTGTAAATGCCCAACTGAGTTCGCCGATCGACACGAGCCGAATATGTGTTGAATTAGATGATTCGAATCGGCTTTGTTGTTAAATACTGCCGAATCGATTGTGTGTTGTTTAACACCCCTTACGTAACCGATATGATCGCCCGAAGCTAGATTATCAAGAGTTACCCCTAGCATTTAGCTAGCAGTACCACCTACACGTTACACGGGATCCGCTGGATGCGAGACGCTATGTCTGGCTATGTCTAGTAGTGGACGTCTTTCAGCTGAAATTATGATGATGATGACATGACACGTTACTGGCAATATTATTTGTCTTCCTTCAGTAGATTTTCTAAAGCTAAAGTATTCACTCCCCGACTTATTTTACGTCTTTGTCGTAGGTTTAACCGCGACACTACTCCGAGAGGACGACAAGATCGCCGATCTGAACTTCTTGATCGGTCCGAAGTTATATGAGGCCAACTGGCTGGAGCTACAAGCTAACGGGTACATCGCGCGCGTGCAGTGCGCCGAGGTGTGGTGTCCCATGACGCCGGAGTTCTACAGGGAATATCTTATTCAGAAGTAAGTATCAGTATTATAAATAAGTGAGTGTTCTTGAAATAAGTACTCTCAAGAAAAATAATTGTTTTTTTTTTGTTGAGCACTGACCGATTGTACCAAAACTTATCTCTCTGCGATTGTGCCTTCACATCTCATCGAATTATGAGAATGAAGAACGAAGAAAAAAATTGTGCGCAATAATAATCTCACTGCGACGGCTTTAAGATTAACCACCATAGCTAAACCTGTCTAGAAGATTATAAACTTCTGAAATAAATAAACACACTTATTTTATTAAACTTTTATTTTCAGGATAAACAAGAAAATGTTGCTTTACGTAATGAATCCGTCTAAATTCCGCGCGTGTCAGTTCCTGGTGAGATACCACGAACGACGTGGCGACAAAACCATAGTATTCTCCGACAACGTATTCGCCCTTCGACACTACGCCGTCAAAATGAACAAACCATACATCTACGGTCCCACCTCACAGAGCGAGAGGATTCAGATATTGCAGAACTTCAAATTTAACCCTAAAGTGAACACGATATTTGTCAGTAAAGTCGCCGATACCAGTTTTGATTTACCTGAAGCAAACGTTTTGATTCAAATTTCGTCTCATGGCGGTTCCCGTCGACAGGAAGCTCAACGTTTAGGTGAGAATCCTACTAAAATTAATAAGTTTTAAATTGTTTGTTAAGTTATATTTCTTTCACGCAGCAACAGAACCACGTTTTTTTATAGAGATTTGGGCAACCTCTAAAGGTGTGAAATGCTTGTATAATAATAAAAAAAAAAAAAAAAAATATTACCCAGACAAATTCACCCTTCACTAAAAAGATCCTACAAATTGCCAACCGCATGTAAATGGTATTTTCAGGTCGTATCTTGAGAGCTAAAAAAGGTGCTTTAGCGGAGGAATACAACGCATTCTTCTACACGCTGGTGTCACAGGACACGCTGGAAATGGCGTACAGTCGGAAGAGACAACGGTTTCTTGTCAACCAGGGATACAGTTATAAGGTAAACGAGATCTCCTATCGTGTTTATTGTATTATTTAGATTTTTAGGCCAAAATATTTTTTTTTAGAAACAACCCGGAGGTCTAGATTTGTGCCCATTGGATGGCAATAAGCTCGCCTCTTGCGAATTTGATATAACTAACGAAATCTGGATGTCTTATAGGTAAAACTCTGCTTTTGCAGAATACAGACGTGATTAATAGTCTTAATATTTATTAAACCACTATTAACATGTTTTTCCAGGTCATCACAGAACTAAAAGGAATGGAAACGGAGCCGGACTTATTCTACGGCACACGAGAGGAGCAGGGCATGCTACTTCAACAGGTTCGAAATTTTCCTTTAAAAAAGCGTTTTACGTTCTAGGTTTTTCTTATTTAAGACTCCCCCACACTGCGTTTTAGCGATAATGCGTCCCGATTCCTTGCACACAGCTGCGTTTTTATCGTCCGATTTATTCTATTACGTATTCGTGTTTTTGGCAGGTTTTTCCCTAATGTCGGGCAGATTCGTCATTTTTGTGATGATCACACTACAGCAGGGGTCACCAAATGGCGGATATCGATATTATTGGTTTTTAGAGCACTCGTAACTCTCAGTAAAACCAAATTTCGTCCTTGACGTGTAGTCCATTGAATAGTTACATTTAGGGTTGCATTTGTCAGAGGAGTCAATTTTATGTTTTAGATAGCAAGGGGGGTGGGTCAGTTTAAAGTTAAATCCAAATTTATGGGGTTGCAACCCTTGTCCTACGGCCGCCATCTTGGAAAATGGGGTTGAAATGGTTTTTATGGTTAAAAAAAAATCGTTAACATTTTTTGTTGCTAATAAGATTATCTACAACTTTCGGCAATAACTTTTAGTCAAATTTGCCCATATCTTTTTATCGTGTTGATTCAGGACCTTGATTTTTATACACCTAACAGGGACTATAGACCTCAGTATCTGGTATAAATTTCAACTTGCTAGGTCTACCCGTTCCTGAGAAAATCGCTGGTTACACACGCACAGACAGACGGACAACAGAGCGATCTTATAATTTTGCCTTTTGAGATACGGAACCCTAAAAATGAAAAGATGATTAGAAATTATGGTAAATCATTAATATTTATGAATACTGAAGAATAGTATTCGTTTCGCAACGCTGTAAAACCTTAACTAATGAATATAATTTAAAAAGTTCATAATATTTTTTTTTCCATAAAGCACCATCTATAAAAATGGTCTGATGTCATTTTTTTGTAAAATGATTAGAAAAAAAGTGAAATCTATTGGTCGATATAGACCAATAGAATTTTTTATCTCAAATTTTCTTGGATTTTCGCATATGACTTTTTTATTTTTGTTTCTACGACGAAAAGTTACAGACAAAAGTTGTAGACAATCTTATTAGCAACAAAAAATCTTAACTAATATTTTTGTGAGACCTATAGTTCGTCAGATAAACCATAGAAACCATTTCAACCCCTTTTTCCAAGATGGCGGCCGTGGGACAAGGGTTGCAAACCCACAAATTTGAATTTAACTTTAGACTGACCCCCCCTTGATATCTAAAAAATAAAACTGACTCCTCTGACAAATGCACGCTAAGCCCAAAAAAATGTAACATTTCAATGGACTAGTGTTACTAGTACCAACGAAGACAGCTGGTATGTGGGATCGCATGCGTCCCCTCCCAATACAAATGTTCTAACAACTCATATCGGAATATCGCAGGACGGAGGAACGCAGCGTTTTACTTCTATAGCGTCGTTATTATCGCAGCAGTGTGTAACTTCGTAGCCGTCCTAATACTCAATGTACTAAAAACAGATATCGCAATAACGCATGCGGTATTATTGGTCGATAAAAATGCACCTGTGTGGGAGAGCCTTTAGCCAAACTTTACAAAGATATTGGTGCGATCCGAATTACACGTTCTAGTCTTTTACAGATATAAAAAGGTTTATTAGCGGGGGTAGGCCAAATAAAAATTTTCATTTGTTTAAGTAGTATTATCCGAAAGCCTGGGTTAGGCACACTCTTACCCTTGCTTGCCCAACCCTTCGCGGATTACTGGTGTGATGTTCTGTTATGGTCTATTTGAAACTACATTTCTACGAATTACAAGGACGTTACCTATACGTACATATATCAGACATTATTACATTATTCAAGGTCATTTAAGAATGTCTATGTACATGCAGGTGCTAGCAGCATCAGAGACGGAGTGCGAGGAGGAGCGCGAAGGCGGCGTGGGCGGCGCGGGCGTGGCGCGGCGGCCGGGCGCGCTGTCGTCGCTGGCGGGCGCGGACGACGCGCTGTACCTGGAGCATCGCCGCCACGCCAACGCGCAGAAGCACCCGCTCTTCAAGAAGTTCCGATACTAACACCGCTAAACTAACACTGTACGTCGCCGACCAATTCACCAGTGTCGAACTATAGTGAAGTATTGCATTATGAACCGTAGTGAGACGATTTAAAGGCACATTATTTTAGACAATATAAATTATTTATATATTTGTATGTTATGAGAACAACGGAGCATTTAACATCATACCTTGCTCTAAAAATAATCAAGCCACTCTTTGACTACGAAAATAAATCCCATTGACACCATTCCATTTTTGTTTTATTGAGTTCCCAGTCCGCTTCTGTTTCTGTGTACGACTTTCATGAAGAATTTCTATCTTTTTCAGTAAAAATGAAAATGAAGGCGGAGTACCAGAGTGGGCGATAGTTGAGCTTCAGGGTCTCATTCAATCGAAAAAGGAAGGGATCACAGAGGCTACGGTGGTTGGTGACCTGCATTACAGCAATAGAAACAAACACCCAGTTTTAGTTCTCGGCCACCACATCCTCAATGGCAAAGAACAAAAACTGGAGCAACCAATGGCGGTGATTGAAAAAGTCGTTGAAGAAGACAAAACAAGCTATAAAGTGAAGGCTATTGTTAAAAAGAAATTGTTATTTAAATCTAGACCTAAGCCCATTATTTCTAATGTAGCAGAAAAAGTGTGATGAACTAATAAGAAATAAAATAAAATGGAACTAAAATAAAACAAGTTTTATTTATATTTTGACTTACCAATCGAAATAAACGATAGATAAGTAAGTCTCTGACTTGATGAAACTGAGTCGAATAGCATTAATACAAGTCTTATGAAAAAATATAGGGTGTTTGTTGAGATATCTTCACTATTTTGGGTCAAATGAAAGGTCTAGGTCTAAAACCATTTTATCCGTTTAAAAACATGTAAATCGGTCCACGTGTTTAGGAGATAATTAAGAATTAGTTTAGTGAACATGTAAACAACCAGAACTTTTAATGTTTCTGTTCTACGTACTTTTTAATGCAAAATGTGAAAATATTAAAGTGGTATCTAGGTAGCCTAAAGATTAAAGGTTTTCATTTGTTAATTACAAATGACTTTAACATGCATTGTCTATCTACCTAATTGACCGTGTAATCATACGCATCAAACACAAGGTAGATTACGTGGTCAAGTAGGTAGATAGACGATAGCGGCAAGCCGACACATCCCTAGCGCCACAGCTAGCGCTTCACTCCGCGCCAGACAGCGACAGAGTTACGCGTTAGAAGAGAGCGGCAACGTTTAGGTTAATATCGCCGTAGGTACAGAGTGCTTATGCGAGCTGAATTGCACTTCGTTGCTTAGCAGCAAGAGTCGCTATTTCTATTATTCTCCCTCCCGTGCCTCCGCGCACCGACCGGACTGCGCCCTATTATGCGCCCGAAATGACCGCTGCACATGTTTCAACCTTATTTCAACTAGCTTAGTAATCATAATTCCTCTACACAACGTGACCAATACGTCTCGAGGGATGCAATGGCGCACCGCGGAAACCCGTGGAATGAAACGGCTTGACACGTCATATCGCAGCATCTCGCGGCACGTTCGAGTCTTTTCGCGGCATCGAAATAAAGTAACATGAATTCTTAACTCATTGTAATAAGATTCAAAATAACTTGATTAGTAATCAAATCCTTTGCCATGACACGCCGTGCAGTGAGCGCCGTTCCTAAGCCCTAAGCCCGCCCCTTAGCGGACATTTCCAAAAAGATCAGTCGGGGGTCAAAACAGCTCCTGGGCTCGGAAATGTCTCGACCAGTCCGGACGGAAGGTAATCCTAGTTGGTGACACGGACGTGAATAATTTGTGTAAGAAATAAAAGACACGTTACAGTACTTAATAATTATAATTACACTATTCACATGCTCTGATGTGTCATAATTCTGTGACTTAAAACTATTTAACCCATAATTTAAATGACCTTAACTATATGGATGTGTTAATTATTTTGAAATAAAGGCGTTTTGTCCAAATGAAACGAAAGAGTTATTATTTTTTGAAAACATATAATTAAAGTAACTATGTTTTTATCCTGCTTGTAGTAATATATGTATATTTTGGTAAAACCAAATGAAACAGATTTACACTGCAGTTTTCAAGGAATATCATTAACTAACTTTTTACTGTTTTCTTTCAAATATACCTACACATTTTCACTATGAACTTGTAAACGAAATCGAAGTATACATAATATATAGATATACACACGTCCTTACAAAAGAGTAATTTTACCAACAAGTTAAAATTTATCGTGACAACACATTGGTGACATCACAAATACATTTGCAAAAAAGGTGACGGATATGGAAATATTCCAAGTCATTTGCTAATGACACTAAATAGCTGTTAATGTAAAGTTAAATGATGCACATTAGTGAACCAGAAAGTCTGGTTGAACACAAACTATGTTACTTTTAAACTACAATAAAATAACACATGGTGGAATACTTTCCTATAACATTAAACATTAAGGCGTCAACATGAATTAAAAAGCATTAAATCCGTCAAAATTAAATCCATTATGTACACATTTTTACTTCATTTGAATCAACATCTTACCGAAAAATCGAGATACAATATTTAAGCATTATTGCCAAACCCTTTTCACCACGAAGTATTTACACATCTAACATTTCAATCCAAAGTAATCTTTATCAACTAACACATATAATCGTGCTTGAATAACAACTTTTATACTATTGCGACATTCGCCTCTCATACCATTTATATTGTTTGTACTATGTGGTGAAAGTGCAACATTACTCGTGCATCTCATGCACATAACCTGTTTGCTTTCTTTTTGATATATAATCTGTCATTTCTTCAAAAACTATGCAGCTAAGGGGTGTGTTAGCCGTCAATGTGGCCATAACGTTTATTTCATGTGATGTCATGCACCAATTAGGTATAATCTTTTTAAAAATCATTCATTTGGTCGGTACTAAATTATTTATAGTATATTTTTAAGTTTTTAATCAAAATACATAGATTTCGATATCATAAAAGGCACTTTATTTTAGTCAAAAAGAAATAAATTACCACTAGGTACTTACACTTATAAATATATATTTTGAATTGAAACGAAAATGTATATTACAATATTCAGTGTGGGGTCCGTACCAAAATGGAATGAAGAATACTACTTGTAATCTGTCAGTATCATAACAGAGGATAGACGCAGTTTTATTATGAAATAACATTAACTGCTTTACTTATTAACATTTTTTTATTTTCCTTTATATTTTGTCGCAGTACTCAATCAAGTTACACATTTTACCAAAATGTTTGTAAATAAAGCCGTGAATGCGAACTTTGGCTGAAAAAAGAAAATTATACTAAACCTTAAGTTATAAACTCATAAAAATCTAAAACAAGGACATAAACAATTTCATCTATAACATAACATAATTTTCTATAACTATAATATAATTAACACAAGGATCTAATCTGCCGTAAACATAAATCAAACCGTTCTCTATAAACTTTGTATGCATTCACACTCTTGTTTATCTACCCTCTCATTAATAGCAGTCTTTACACAATACCTAATCCCTACACATTCGTAGAGCGCACACTAATTTAAGTTCTTACAGTAATGTTGATGTCAGTCTGAGAATTCGTTATTAATTTATATGTCCAGCCATTGCATAATTTATGAATATAGTCCTTGTCGTATGTCAAAAGAATACCATAGATATTCAATTTTTTTTTTTTAATTAGTGTTCTTTTTTTTAATGGTGCTATTTACGAATAAAATGTGCTTGCAAAAAATAGCTTTTTCGGAGGTCAATTTGACCTGTTAACAGTTAAGTTTCAACACATGAATAAAAGGTTACTGTGAGTTTAATATCGTTTTCTGTTGTTAAGTAACAGAAAAGTAAAAGTTTAGGCGTTGTAGGACGCGCGTAAGATATCCTGGCCTTCGACCGAGGTCCAGTACTCGACGAGCAGATCTCGTTCCTTCTCCAAATGCGCTAGGAATGTCGTCTCCGACCCACTCTTCTTCATATTCAGCAGTTGCTTTTTTAGCCAGATATTCTGTAAATAAAGCATACAAATTATATGTACCCACAGACTAAACATTGCTATTCTTAGATTCTAACCTACGTAAAAAGAAAATTACGAATACAAAAATGTAACGTACAATTTCAACAACTTCATTTAAAGCGGAAAATTATTCAGGGTATAAGATATGCTGCGCCGACCCCAAATGAATTGGGACAAGGGCAAGATAATGAAGATGAATTGATGATCTAACTTTTAACTACCGAGATGACGGCTAATAGAGATGCAATAGAAGAAAGTCATGGTGCGCCGACCCCGAACAAATCGGGATAACGGTAGGTGAATGATGATTATTCACATTGCAACTATCTTACTTCTTACTACTATTGTTTGTTAGTGAGTTTAACTGTTTTTTCGTGAAAGAGTAACAAATATCCATACATACAAATTTCGCGTTTATAATATTAGTAAGGAATGTAAAGGGACTTTCTTGAGTAAACAGTCCTAGTTTACGCATTACTGCCTAGAAAAGTAAACTCAGTTAGTCGAAACAAATCTACTTGAGTTAATATCTCATTACAAGGTTATCTTATCAATATAGGTTGCGACCTATTAGGCAGCTTAGTTCAGAGAGTTAAGTATGCATTACAGTAGTAATTACTATGTGGTTAAATGTACTATTGCTATTGGTGCTAAGTACTTGTGTCCAGCCGGGTGATGATTACGATGAGCCTGTATTGTACTACTATGGTCTTGTAAGTACTTTACTAATTCAGTCTTCGAATAGGAAAGTTAAATAACTGTTTTTAAGTTACCTTTAAAAGTGATATTGTAGGATACGAAGTTAAAAGACGTACCCTGAACTAATACCTCTCTAAAGTAGAGAAGACTTGTTTAAAGTCTAAATAAATAAGTGTAAAAATAATTAAATACGTCTACCACCTGCTTTATTCATATTTACTACCGATATCGTAAGAAGTAGTTTTGGTTCACAGTTACGTAGGTATTATACGTATGGGTTCAGTAAGTCACTGCCGAGCGCTAAAAGAATGATGCTATCCACTTCTTAGGAAGAGAGTGAACGCAGCCTGCCGTCGTGTAGCCCGCGACAGGCCTGTTCCGCGCTAGTGCTGCGGTACTGGCGGGCGCCTGCGCTGGTACGCTTATGTCGGTGCGAGCGGCGCATGCGCTGTGACACCCGCGCCAACAACGATAGCCTCGTTGAACTGAACAATCGAGCTCATTTACAGGTAAATATTACCGCAATTGAATGGGGCGCGTTATTTTATGCTAAGATCGGTTCGCGGTGAAAATGTCAAGTCTGGTTAACTTCTATTCCAAAAGATGTGCGACTGCGACTTTTCTAGGCCACTGGGTTTCGTCAGTGAAAGGTGAGAGTAGACCGGTAGAATTTGAATCTGTAGCTCGCTTATCTCACTTACCTACTGAAACATATTGTATTTGACCTAAGAACAAAATTTCGTTTTCAGTTCTGCCAAACTGTCACCGACTGGCCAGAGTGTACCATAAACGACACCGCTCTGAACGTGACCACGACCTATCAACGTATTAATCCCGATGAACTGGAAGAGATGCATCACGTGAACATACAGCTTGTCCCACCAAACATAACGTTTAGCTGTCGCTGTCGGAGTCCGAACTATTGGAAACTTACTTCTAGTGTAAATAGCACTCGCACATATCGATGTTCGGCACTTCCACTCTGTAAGTCCGGGGAGTTTTGTGGAAACGTGAACTACGATCTAAACGCTCTGTACCAGTCTTGTCTCTGCCCCAGACACCACATATGTGTGCACAACGGAGGTATAACTCACACGCACATCTCGGAACTGCTTTATGAAGGGAGAGGGTGGAAAGCTTACTGCCAACGTATAGAAGACGACTACAGTTATGAAGATTATTAACTTACCTGCGCGGGTTGAGCAGCAATATCTTTAGCGATAGTGTGGACTTGTTCATTGAAGTTTTCAGGCCATAGTGTGCGGCTCACCAAACCGCCTTTCAAGGCTTCAGACGCGGTCAACCGACGGCCAAACACGACCAAGTCGTTTAACTGCAACAAGAAGTTGAAATTGTAATAAAGTAGAACAGATAATTAATTTGATGTGTTTATTTACTCAAGGAAAGTACCCAATTTTTTCTACCTTATTTAAAATAAAGTACTATTTGTGTGGTAAATATTACCATATAAACTTACTAGAGGTTGAGACAGGAGTCTATATGTAGTGAACGCTGAGACGCCGGGTTCTATCGGCGCTACAGATGCATGTGACTTTGGGCTGATCGAGAAGCTGGATCGTTCCGAGGCCAGCGCCACGTCGCTAAGGCCGATCAGCGCCAGGCCAATGCCGGAACATCGCCCACTCATCCCTGAGCATAATAGCTTGCTATGTTGTTCCACTGCTTGTAGGAGGGACCTGTAATTGTTTAGAAGTTTTAAAACTGAAAGTGTGGCTTAACTTGAGGGACTGTTTCGAGAATATAGAAATAGTGAAGTAATCTTATGAGGCAAAAGCACTCAGGTTTATGTATGAGATTTATTGATCAGCAGAGCGACAGTCTAAAGCAGATATCTATAAATGTAACTACACATAATTTGGCTTTGCTTATTCCGTTCACTATCCCACAACTGCCAAAGTACAAGTGCAAGACAGACAAACATGTCAAAGCCAAAGCATGGTTAAAGTAACATGGATGTGGTCTTAATACTGTACCATAAGTTGCTCCACCACAGATAAATTTTAACAACTATGTGTGAACAGTTATTCATAGCTTGCTTATCTTCAGGGCCTGGTCCTTTACAACATAGCTATACACAAATGCATTTCAAGATAAGTTACCTTTTAATCTTGTTGGAATCTTAATGAAGCATTATGTGAAATGCAACATCATCTTTGACATAATTAATTTACTTCCATGCCTGCATGGTCAAGTTTAATTAATAACTTAATATTTTTACTACTAACCTAATAGATTCTGCCATTTCATAAGCAAAGTTTGTTGATTTTTCCATATTGTCATCCAACAAAGGTCTTAAGTCTAAATCTGAATATGTAGTCCCGCATTCTGATGCCAATAGGGTCACAGATATGTCTTTCCTTAATTCAATCAATTGTAGTGCTTTTTCTAACTCCTTTATTATCTGCAAAGGAAAAATAAAGTGTTCTTGTTTACCACATTTATATATACTATAGAATTGAATAGAACAAACTAGTCTTCAAATTACATGAAGATATTACACAAAACTTACCTCGATACTACAGTTGAACCCTGGTTTCTGAACACATATTTCAGCTAATCTTTGATCAAAGTTAATGGACAAGTATTTAAAATCTTCAGTATTTACAATTGTTTTTTCATCAGTTTTCATGAGTTTTTTTACCTTTGCTGGTTTTTCAGGTTTGGAATTGTCACGCTTCCTCTTATTTAAGGCAAGATTTAACTTAGAATTTAGCTTTTCTTTTATGGACATGCAATCATCTTTATTTATAGTGTCTGTCCTGATAGCATCCGAGTTGTCTGACATGAACATCTCAGCTATTGGACGATTGCTAACAATGGTACCAGACTGGTTCTGAACATCAGTCTGACCAACTTGTGAAGCTTTACCTGAGCCTCCCTGATTGCCTGACTCCACATCACTTAGCCGTCGTGGACTCATGCAGGAGCTCGAGTAGGAACTTGATGAATGCCGTCTATAGATAATGGAATCATCAGCACTGTGTGCTTCAAAGTCTTCACTTACTGATGGTGATTTCACTGAACTGCTCAGAGAGGACCTGTGCTTGCCACCAAGAATTCTCTTAGCTTCTCCTTCTTCATACTTTGATTCTTTTTTTCTTTCTCGAAATTTCATTTCCTTTGAGTCTGGTGTAGAGCTCTGTAACTTTTTAATAAATTCTGCCTTTGTTTTCATGTTCTTTTTGCCCTTTGGTGCCTCAGGGGTTAGCTGATATATCATATTCACAGCTCCTTCATCCATCAATAATTTATCAACCTCAGTCAATCGCTTATTTTGTTTGCAGTTCTTAGGAGAAGGCTTTTTCCAGTGCAAATTTTTTGGCAAAGGTGCTTTGCCAGCCATCTGTAAAGTTGGCTCAGTCTTAATTTTTTTTGAAGGAGTTATGTCTTTCTCAATACTAGGTTCTTTGCTTTTAATAACAGTTTTAGTTTTTGTAATTGTAAAAGTGTCAGGATTATCAGGATCAAATATAACCTTTTTCTTTATAACTCTACCAAGTCTCCTTTGTGGTTGGTTTTCATCACTGCTCTTATTTAAAGCTGGGGTTTTTCCATCACTTGATGAATCAACGGAAATCCGAGTGGAGGCTTCCTCTTCTTCTTTACTAACACCTTCTTGTGGTTTTACAACTTGTTCAGTACTTTCTTGGGAGGCTTCACTCTCATCTAACTTGGTAGACTTGTCAGTTTCAGAGGCATCTTCATCATCCCACTCTTTAACCAGTACATTAACTATATTTTCCTCGGGTTTACCTTCTGCTGGTTCTTTAAGATCTTGTTTAACAATTTTGTCAGCTTTATCACTTTTTGTTATTTTATCACTTTTAGCTACTTTAGGACTTTTTGCTTCTTTTTCAGTTTTTACTATTTTATCACCTTTTTTGCTTCTCGAAAGTCGTTCAACATTGCGTTTTTTTGTGATTCTTTTCAATCTAGAAAGCTGTTGCAGAGCTATTTGTGTTTCTAGAAGCTTTTTTGAGTGTATGTTTTTATCAAAGTTTGGTGGTAGTAGGGTTTCAGGCTGTCCCTCATCATTTCCCTCCAAGATATCCAATAGTTCCTCTTTATTGAACACTTCTTGTCTTACAGCACAGTTATTATTTTCAACACTATCAGTAATATCCGAAGAGCGTAAAGCTTCACTTAATTCAATACTTTGACCAAGTCCACTAAGTAGATTATTGGAGTCATGATCTTCAATAACTGTCTCTTCTGTGATAGTCTCAGTCATCTCATTGTCATTTGTTTCAATTAAAATTTCAGTCTGAAAAGTGACTCTGTCTGAGGGTGGTTCCAAAGTGATGTCTTCTACAATGGTTGTTTCTATTAATTGGGTTCCTTCTGCTTCTATACCACTGATTTTATCCATGTCATCTACTTCATCTTTGACCGACTCTGCGATAATCGGAGAGGGATCATCAGTGGGGTCCTTGTTTTGTATGACGTCGCTAACAATTAGATCTGTTGTGCTATCAGTTTCAGGCTCATCCGATACCGCCGACTTTTCAATGTTTTCTTGTGCATCATTCGTCACCTCTGCTGATGTTTCAATTTCACATTTACTGTCTTCGCTGGGTGCTGTATTACTTTCCACTGCAGCTACTTCTGCAGACTCGGAATCCGCGACACCGTTTGATTTGTGACATACATCCGTTGCTACCGAAGCCACGGCGTTTTCGTCTTTTTCATCAAATACAACCGTTATTTTCATGCCATCCACAGGAGCACTATGAAGTGGAGGCTCTTCTACAGCTTCCATTTTACCAATACCGTCACTAAAATAATGAAAAGGGTTTATTATTGCTTGTAATACGGATAACCTAAATTATGTTGACGAATGCAAACGACCGAGCAATCCTTTCATTACAACATCCAGTTGAAAAAATATTTATTTTCAAGTTGCACTACAAGATGTTAAAATTAACACCAACAATCACCTAGTTTCAAATAAAGATATATTCAGTAAAGACAAAGTTTGCTTTGGGTTGCGTCTGTACGTCCATTACATTACGCGCACTAGAGAGGAGAGTGCCAATAATCAGGACAACAAGAATCGAGAAACTATAAAATTGGTGAAGAACTCGACTACTTATTTTTGGATTTCTTTTTAGTTTACCTGGCAGCACAGTGTCTTGCGAACGAATAAAGCGATTTGCTTTTTTTGCAAAGTATGTATGTAACTATTTATATACAAGCCTTTACCTGTAATTATGACAACATTTTGTTTACTATTTACAGTTATCAATAATATATCATATGCCTAGTGCTGGGTAATACGATACCCTTTGCCCTTGGTGACTGGTTGTCAGACTTTCCGGCCACTACCTGTATTTTTTAAACAATAGAGATGTTACGAACTACCTGTACTGCCAGCGTCTTTAGTGTCACTATTACCTTCCCCATTATTACACATTTCGGTGACGGCACGTTGTGAATTTACCTTATGCATGCCAGATAGAGAGGGGGGCGAGCAGTTGTAACGAGAGGTACTACAGGCCGCTTCTGTCGATCAATCACAGAGCATCCTATTAATATGTATGTCAAACAATACATTTTAGTAGGTAGCCGAGCCGAATATTTATGTGACAACACTAGTTAAGTGTCTAGCCTTCAAGTTTTGACATGACAGTAATGACGTTCCGAATCCCGATAGTATTGACATTTTTGCTGTTTTGGGCAGTGTTGCTAGAAGGACAGTTCTTAAGTTTTTCGTAACTTTCGACCCCCTCGCGTAACATGTAAGTAATTTTTATATTTAAGGCAATTTTCGTAACTTTTGAGAACAAAGAGATTTGTAATAATAGATTTTAATTGCAAACAGTTTACGAACGCATCCAAATTAAACGCAAAACTAGCGCGTCTAAAAAGTATTTCGCACCCAGAGATGGCTTGATTTTGCTTGAGCGTGTGCGCACACGTTCCCTAATACGCGAGTTAGCGTCGTTCGCGGTTTCGTACTCTCTTATAAACACTTGGTAGAAGAAGGACTTTAAGAGGCTTCTATACGTATCGAATATTAGTAGTTAGTTCAGTGTAAAACTAACAGTTACATCAACTCGTAGTTTTGGTTCAAAGTAATAGAATAAGTTAGGTGCTAGACTAGATAGTAAAAAAATAAACAGATTTGTATACGCGCTAAAAGAGCTACGCAATACAGCAAATGAAGAAGCCGCACTCAACGCCTATCATGGCTAAGTAGCGTCTGTACTCAGATACGGCTTACTCTTATGGGGTAACTCGACTCATGTCCAACGAGCATTCATAGCGCAAAAAAAATGCTTAAGAGCAATCACTGGGACACCGCCATGAGAGCTGCAAACCAGTTTTTAAAAAGTTAAAGGTTTTAACTCTAGCTTGTATTTATATATTAGAAATAGGTGTATTTGTTAAAAAAAAATCACACTTCTTCTCCACAGTAGCCGAAAACAACAGATTCACAAAAAGGGACCCCACTAAACTAAAAAACCAACTTTGCAATAGTACTCTTCACTCTAAAAACAGTTACCTATGTCTATTAAAATTTACAACCACATTCCGAAAGTAATAAGAGAATTACCGCTGCATTTTTTCAAAAAAAAAGTTGAAATTATGGCTATTTCAAAAGACTTTTTACTCAGTAAAAGAATTTTTTGAAGATTAAATATAAATAGATAGTGTTCTTTTTTTTAATGTTTTCATGTACCTAAAATTAATATTAATGTTGTATTTTATTTTATATTACTGTTTTATTAGATTATAGAGTTCACACATTTTAGTTTTGTTTTTTGTTGTTTTACTTTATTACAATGTTAGTAAACTAGGGTTAGGTATTATGTGAGTAAAATATGTAGTGTATCAAGTACACTTACTAATGTAAATATTCGTATGCCGCGTCCAGTGGCGGATATGTCCTGAACTATGTATGTACATTTTATTAACAACTTTGTGAATACCGTATCCTACGAATAAATGTCTTTGTCTTTTGTCTAACAACAGTGAAGATGACGCTGCGAACAAATGAAACTAGTGTGTTTTATCATTAGATTAAATACAATAGTAGACATTATAGATTTCTTTATACACCGCCATTTTGCTGACATCAATTTGCCTCCGACTTCTGACCCCAAAAAAACGTAAAATAAAAAATTAAAACAATAACGTAACTTTTGCAGCATAAATGTAACATTTCAGGAAACGAAACGTAACTTACGACTCAAGGGCCCTGGCAACACTGGTTTTGGGTTGTCATTTTGTGGTTGTGCTTGCTTTGTTGTGAATTTAAGAACGTGGATCGATTGCATCAAATTTTTGATTTTTATAATGAATATCCTTCCAAAGAAAAGGTACTTACACTACTAATTTTATCTTGTTTATACAGTAAAGTTAATTAAGCTATTTGGTATACCGGAAGTCATCGTTCATCTACCAATACCAGTAAATTATTAGCCTTGACAATTCCTAGAAAATCTAATCATTTGTTCACGGGTTAGACTAGACTATCGTCTAGTGTTTGTGTAGTCATTTTTAAATATAATTGCTTTCAACATTGCTAAGTTGCAAGTTTGCTAAATATATACCTAGTTAGTTATACTAAACAGCTTGTTCGACTGTACTCATTTTCATTTCATCCAAGTCACATCCTATTGGAATTAATAATTATTATCAACTTCTTTTGGAGTTTTATGAGAAAATTATGAAACGAAGGTCAATACTCAGCAGTGATGGCATCAAGCTTCCAATGATGTTGATTATGGTTAGAGGGTGTTGGGAAAGTTCATCTGGCTATCAGGTTCTCATAAAATCGAGAGGTTTCATTTGCAATTTTTACCCCTATTCATAAAAATGTAATTACTTATAGATGGCATGTAAGAACAAAAGAGAACATAGCCAGAGTAAGGAAAGATGAAGCTGAAGCTGCAGAAAAAGAGCAACAGGAAAAGTTGCGAGTTGAACAAGCCGACCGTGAGGCACGACTTAGTGTGTTAAAATATAAGAGCAAGCAAAAGTTACAGGAATATGGAATTCAAGAGCCAAAACTAGAGCCTACACAAGTAGATTCTGAACATATTAACTTATTTGCAAATTTTGAGGATGCTGTAAAAACCACTAATAAGGAACATGAAAAGGATGTTAAAGAAAAGAAGGAAGAATATGAAAAAAAAATTGGATACTTGACATATCTAGGACAAGACACAAATGAGGCACTTGGTAAAAAGAATTGGTATGAAGTACCACCAGAGACAGCTGGGGCCTCTAGATCAAGTAACATTAAAGATACCTATGACAAGTTGGTTTTGAAAGATCAGGATGGAAAACCTAAAATAAAAGAGCCAGATGAAAAAAATGGAGAAATAAATTGGAAAAAGAAGCAGATGCTTGATCCAATGAATGCATTTAAACATCTTCATGATAATACTTATAAAACCAAAAAGACTGGCATACCTAATGCCAAAACAAAAACAGAGACCCATAATATCAGTATTGATGATAAACATAAGAAAAACAAACACAAGAAAGACAAAAGTGATGATAAAGAAAAAAAATTACAAAAACTTAGAGAAGCTCGCATAAAACGTGAACAACAAGAAAAATATAGAACTGAGTTGTTTTTAAAGAGCCTTCATAGACCTCAAAATGAAGAAATTGAAAAAGATGTTGGCGTAAAAGCAAAATACAATTCACAATTCAATCCTGAACTTGCAAGACAAAATTATAGGTAAATGTGCGTTATTGTGGCAGTATCATGTTGAAGCTAGCAGTGAATTATAAGAAATATTTTCAAGAAAAATTAAAACCGTTTTAGTCAAATGAATATTATAATTTATTATGTACCTTTATATAACAATAAAATATCGATAATGTTAACCAAGCTGTTTAATTTCATTACAAGCACTTAATTTTATAGTGCTACTTCTGAAGAGTATGGGTAAGCAAAATTAGAGGAAGTTTATCTTCGAGTTTGTCAAATGGATAATTGAATGTCTCTGAAAACAATTGTAGTATCCTCACAATAGCAGCACCATCACTTAATGATTCTGCATGTTTAACTCTGAAATATAAGAGTCTTGTTAATACAGTTTAAAATTACCAATACAAATATCCACCTATATTTCTTCAAAGGGCAGATGTCATGTGCATCTGGATTGAGGGCTCATTTTTTAAACCTATGAGAAACGAAACAAGACTTATAGGGAATTTACTTAAAAATTGGTATAACTTAAAACAATGGACCATGAATTTCTCAAACGTGAATTAAAAAAGTTATGATTAAATAACTTTAACCCTAAATCCAGACGCTTGTGTAAAGTGGCATAGCCTTAATCTCAAAAAGTACTATCTCTGAGTTAATCATTTTTATTTAAGAATTTAGTTAAGAATTTCTTAAACATTTTAAGAAATTCCCAAATCTGTAGAATATGACATTACAAATACATGGCGATTTATCTTGAGCCCTCAATTCAGTAATGTCTGTACTGAGGAATCTGCAAAACGTGAATTTATGTAGGTTATATTAAGAAATATATGTAGGATCTGGGCTTTAAATTTGATATCCAAATTGTAATAATTGACGAAAAAAATTGTTTTCGTCGTTGAAAATGAAGCTGTTATTTTTTACCCAAAAATTATAGCATTCATAACGAACTCCACTACTTTAAACTAATCTATTTCCGAATTCAACCGTTTATTTGAATAGTTGTTAAATCAAATTGTAAGTAGGTTGTATTTTTACGATTTCAGACTATTTTTAGGTTACATTATGTGAAGTAAATAATTTTCTTACATTTATACCGATCGTGTTTTATTTAATTATTTAAGGATCATTTTAAGGTAGTGTCTCCTCTAGGATATGTGCCACAGGTGCTCGATGCTGAGGTTGCAGATGGTGAGAGGTTCAGATTTAAGGCGAAAGAAGTCGCCCATATTATTCTAAATATGACTAGAGATAAGTCTCCAGGACATGACGACCTTAGCATCGAGCACTTGCAGTTCCCAGGTGTTCATTTACTTTTTTCGGTTGTTTCTTGGACCTGTCGAGGGCATTTGACCTGGTGTCTTATGACGTGCTGTGGGATAAGCTCCAGGGGGAAACCAGCACTCCCAGAGATGTGATAAACATTTTAAGATATTGGTACGGTAACCAGACCAATAATGTTAAGTGGGCGGGTTCATGTTCCTCAGAGTACAGGTTGGAGTGTGGAGTGAGACAGGGCGGCCTGACCTCACCACGGCTCTTCAATCTGTACATTAATGGACTGATAGGTGAGCTCAGTGGGGCCGGTGTCGGCTGTTCAGTGGATGGTGTTTGTATGAACAACATTAGCTATGCCGACGACATGGTGCTGCTGAGCCCATCTGTCACTGCTCTTAACATACTCTTAGGGATCTGTGAGAGGTACGCGGAGGCGCATGGCCTCAGGTATAACTGTAAGAAGAGTGAACTACTTATATTCAAGGCGGGTAACAAGAGTCCGAAAACCGTTCCACCTATCAGGCTTGAAGGAATGCAGATAAGTAGGGTCATGGGGCACTGGGTCACCGAGGACCTTTCAGATGATTTAGATATTGAGCGGGAACGTAGGGCGTTGGCAGTGAGATGCAATATGCTGGCACGCAGGTTTGCAAGGTGCACAAAAGAAGTTAAAATTGCTCTTTTTAAGGCATACTGCCAGACATTTTATACCTGCAGCCCGTGGGTCCGTTATACGCGTAGATCTTTCAACGCCCTACGAGTCCTGTGCAATAATGGTTTTAGGATGCTGTTGGGATTGCCTCGCTTTTGCAGTGCATCAGGTATGTTTGCTGAGGCAAGCACGGACTGCTTTAGGGCGATACTACGTAAAAGAGTGGCCTCCCTGATGCGCCGCGTGCAGGGCAGCACCAACAGCCTTCTGAATACTATTTTAGAAAGGGTCGATTGTCCGGTTGTGAGGCACTGGAATACCGTTCATGGGTCGGGCGGTGTCATGTATAATGTGAAATAAGTTTTGTAATTTTGGGGGTTGATATCAATTTTGATTTTAAGTTTGATTTTGATTTTTAATTTTGATTCTGTTTTTAATTTTGGTTTTAATTTTGGCTTTAATTTTGATTTGAATTTTCATTTTGATTTTGTTTTTATTTTAATTTTAATTTTGATATTGACCTTGATTCCTATTTTTTATAAGTTTAATTTAAAATGTAAGAATAACGCACTCTCATAGTTATAAGTATTATGTACTAACAATCTATGGAATGTTTGTATTCTGACATTAAATGATTATTATTATTATTCATCGAAATGAATTAAATTGATTTGCGGATTGCGACGTCTCTCGCAAATATACGACTTGCAGTCCTAAAAAATAACAAATCATATCCACCTTACAAAATTTTCACCTTCAAAAATTATAACATCAATTTTCTCTTAAAGTATGGCATTTCGCGGAACGGATGATATGTTACATTTTACTTAAAAAATATTAAAAAACCTTATTCTTATTTGCGTTAATCTATGAGGCTGAACCTACTCAATTAAGTCGAAAACATGAACCCTCAGTTCAGACATTTTAGTAAAATTCAACTTTGATTTACTTTTGAATTGTACACTTTTGTGGAATTTCTTTTTAACTAATTCACAGGGGTATCTAACTACAATATATTAAAGTCGTATCTATGTATTTCGTCTGATAAATTCATGTTTTGCAGATTCTTCAGTACAGACATTACTGAATTGAGGGCTCAAGATAAATCGCCATAAATTTGTAATGTCATATTCTACAGATTTGGGAATTTCTTAAAATGTTTAATAAATTCTTGACTAAATCTATACATATAATAAAACAGTAAAAAAACTGTGTCTGTACATTGAGGATATTAAAAAAAAAATTTGGGTGGTTTAGAAACAGTAATAGAGCACGAATCCAAAAAAAAATTCTGTCTGTTTGTCTGTACACGCTAATCTTCGGAACTACTCGACGGATTTGAATGTTTTTTTTTTTTGTTGTATAGGTTTAAGTCTGGGCAACATATAGGCTATAATTTATCTTGAAACTTGAACACCTGATGCAGAACCGCAACAGACCAGCTAAAGTATAAGAGATATAAAAATGGTGCCATAGCAAAAATTATTCCACGTGAAGAGCATTTTCTGCTGTGAGAATAAATTTGAAGATCTGGAACACCTGTTGTGGAACTCCGAAGCCCAGCGACATTATAACATATCAAGGAATGACGTCTTAACAAAAGTTGTTTAGTCTGATGGGCATTTCCTGTGGACTTACAAAAATGAAAGATCTGGATTGTCTCTAATCGTCTCCCTCATCCAATTGTTTTCCCGTCCCCGGGCCTTAGAATTCTACATCAGACGTTTCAGATCTTCGATTTTGACGACCCCGTTGTCGCTTGTATAAGCAACAGGATCCGCGTACGAAGTCGCGGCAAGAAGCTAGTTCTTAAATAAAAATGACTAACTCAGAGATAGTACTTTTGAGATTAAGGCTATGCCACTTTACGCAAGCGTCTGGATTTAGGGTTCAAGTTATTTAATCATAACTTTTTTAATTCACGTTTAAGAAATTCATGGTCCATTGTTTTAAGTTTTACCAATCTTTAAGTAAATTCCCTATAAGTCTTGTTTCGTTTCTCAAAGGTTTAAAAAATGAGCCCTCAATCCAGATGATGCACATGCAGATGTCTTGTATCGCGGAGTATCGCCAGTTATGTTTTTTTCGTCCACATTTCGCCAGTTATGTTTTAGTCCCATGTAATTGGAGGCGAGCATTTTGCCATCAACATCACTGAGAAGTTTCAACTAGAAAAACCCAATAACATTGCCTGTTCTGGGAATCGAACCCAGGATCTCATGCCCAGTTGTCGCGCTTGTGACCACTAGACTTCTCATGCAAATTCAAAATTTATTAGTTGTAATAATATGATCTTCGTCGTGTCGATGATTTCCTTTTTTTTATCAAATTCGTTTTGACCAGTACTCTGCTACCTCGACGGGCGTTGGTACTGGCCTCGGACAGGTTCCTCAAAGTGCACGTGGAATCACACATAGTGCAGGACAGGAGGTGAGCCATTGTTAGCGTTTATTATTATGATGATGAAAATCAGCTGATTAGCCTTTTCCCAACTAAGTTGGGGTTGGCTTCCAGTCTAACTGGATGCAGCTGTAAAGGGTGTAAAAAGACTTAACGAAGTCGAAAGGCACTTGTTCTCCCCGACATTGCGATCATTTTTTTGTTCTACACCGTACCTGAGAGCCTTCTAGTTACATTGGGGGTCAAAGTTCCAACTATTTCACTAGTTTTTTTTTTAAATACATGTTTTCAATGTAACGTTTTTACTTTAAACACCTCCACGAACCCCATATAGTCCGTTCAATCTAGACCAAAAAATGAGAGTGAAGGTGCATAAAATCAGAACAAGCTGAAAATCAGTAAAATTGTTCATAACATAATTATAAATACATTTTTTAAGGTGGTTGCGTCAGGGTAGCCCGCGAAATTCAAATTTTCTTACGTTTTTTGAAATTTGCAGGTCAGTGTCAAGTTGTATGTTGATGAAAAATGAGTCGCGCCAGTAACACGTATGTAGTTACAGAATTACAATCATGAAAATCATCAATACAACCCTGTAAGTTCATCTAATCCTATTCCTTATTCTTTATTGCACACAAATTAAAAATATACATACAAATTGCAATGGTATAACTTATGTACAATGGCGAGTTTAACCCAGAATTGGGTTTTCTTAAAGCAAACCTAATTTTTGATTATGAGAATTGCAAAAGCGGATACACTTATGTGCATTAACATTAAATTCTGTTATAAAAAATAATTCATTTTAAAAACGAAACTGCATACATACATTATGATATACGTAATACATACAGTACATATATAAATACACATGTAAATATGATTGTTGACAGGAAATGCTCCTTTATTCCTTTCTTGAACACCTCTAACGAAGGGCTATCCCGCAAGGAGTGTGGAAGTGAATTCCAAAGACGCACAGCACGAACAGTGAAAGATCCATCCATTGGAATGACTTTTTCATGAAATATTCATTGAATATTACATGAACTAAGAGAGTTGTATTGATGATTTTCAGCTAGAGACGGTAAGTTTTATCTTAAAAATACCCCAGACAAAAATAGTAGATCATAAAATTATCTTTAAAAAAAAGTATTGATACATTTTTTATATTTTGACCTTTGACCTCGAGTAATTTTTTTTCCATACACGGGAATGATGGGGAACTTAAAATTTTTATTTATGTTTTTAATTATGTTTTGAACAATTTTACTGATTTTCAGCTTGTTGTGACTTTATGCACCTTCGAATGTCTAGAATTCTACATTGACCGGACTATTACTATTCAATCCATCCATCAGCACAATGTTTTGAGTGCGTTACATTGAGTCCTGCCGTAAAATTTGATTTTTCAACCAATAAATAAAGTCGTTTCCCAGCACTATTTTTTGCGTAAAGTTACTTATTTTTATGTAAATAATGCTTAGTTGAAGACTTCGTGAAGAGTCTGTTTACACCCTGTATACCAGTACTTTACATGGAGCTTCTGCCTATCTGATCTCCATAATCCAGTTAGTACTGAGTAATACGATACCCCTTAGTAAAACTGGTTGTCAGACTTTCGGGCCACTGATTAAAATTTAAATGTAACGACTGTCAAAGATCTACAAATTATAGCTGGGTCCAACGGCTTAATGTGCTTTCCGAGGCACGCGAGAAACTCGGTAAGTGATGGGTCACCCATCCACGGACCAAACTCGGCAAGAGTAAGGCATGGTTCAATTTGTACTTTAAATTAAGTGAGTACTCAATAATAAGTTAAAGTGTAGTAGGAGTGTAAGATGCAATAACGATGAATTCATAATCTAATTACCAACCTCACATATGTGCATAAGGAATCTACAAAGATATCAACATTTTCACTTTTACTTTGGCGTAAGAGAGAGTAGATCCCGACTAACAGGGGATAGCCATCTATGTTGTCTCCAGATCTCCTCGTTATGAGGTCACCTAGAAGATAAAAAAAAACATGATAATGATACGTTAGTTTCATATTAAAATATGGTGAAACATAATTATTTCAAGAATTCAAACATTAGAACTTGAACTATAATCAGGCGCTGATTGCGCTGAGTAGGTAGATAAATTGATCTGATGGGATAACCTGAGTCAACGTAAACATTATGCGCAGCTCGACATATTTTTCAACAAAGGTAGTCGTGCCTATTTGTATTTCTTGGAGATACGGAAATTCAGAGGATTTCACATACCTAAGTATAATATAACTAACGTTGTGTATGAATTGATAGCGTCAACAAACACAAAATATGCTACCTGCTATATGACATCATCATAGCTCAGAGAATTCACATTATCAACTAGTTAAATGTTTTTTGAACAGATTACCAAACAGTTCATACGAAGATATTATTACGGACTAGAGACAACGACAGCATGTTGGAAATATCATGACGTACCTTATCACGGATAAACAAAGTTCTGCATGTCGTTTTTAACCGGCTTTAAAAAAGGAGGAGGTTCTTAATTCGGTTGTATGTTTTTATGTTTGTTACCTCATAACACCGTCATTTACGATCTGATAGTGAGCTATTAATCACGACGCGACGACGGTTTGCGGAATTACCATAACAAAAAATATGGTATGGAATTATGAGGTAGGTCATTAGATTGGGGGAATTACCATTGTGCCATGTGGTGTCGTAGATATCTGCGACTCCCGCATTCCCCTTTAACTTAACGGGAGGATTTAGATCCATACAAGACAGCAGGTCTAACCATTCTGATCCAGGATCAGAATGTTTGCCTCAAAAGTGATGAATGAAACGCATTTGCATGTGGCCGAGATGAGAATGCTAAAGGGGATGTGTGGTGTTACGCGAATGGATAAACTAAGAAATGAGTATATAAGAAGACGTTTGAAAGTTGTGCGGGTAAGGGCATGTGATGCGGAGGAATGAAGAAAACATCGGGAAACTTTGAGGTGGATGGCTATTTAGAGTAGAGGAAGACCAAAGAGTCGATAGATGGACTGTGTGAAGGATGATAAAATTAGCAAGGAAGGTGTCTGATTAGATGTCGAGTAATGGACAAGTATGGAAGAAGACATGCTGTACCGACCCCAAATATATTGGGACAAGGGCAGGAAAATTATGTTGAGATAATATGGTCGATTTACCGTGATGTAGATCTTTTACAGATGTTCTACACACACTAGGAGACCTTATCGGTTTCTGGAGGGAAATGAGCGGGTTGGAATGACCCAAGAACCGTGACGTACATAAGAGTTTACCATAGGTACATGGCCGTATGTACTTATGTAGTAATATAAAGAAATATAAAATAATCATACCTGAAGTATAACATAGTTGCATTCTTGGTAATTGCGAGATTAACAGTACAACAAGAATGCGCCCCATATCAGCATTCAACAACTCCTGCGCATGTTTCACGTAGATCTTATCGTATGGTTCATAGATTCCACATCTCACCAAATACTCTTCCAGATTTTGCATTAGTAACGAGGATACTTTTGGTGGTGTTTCAGAATATGTTGATATCTTCAATTCGTTCATTATAGACCTGAAAGTTCAATACCACCAATATATAGGTCTGTTTGATTGAAAATGGCATTTTTAAACCAACTTGAAGAGATACTACTGGAAAATCTTCATTTTACTTACTCATTCATGGTCCTTAGTGATGCCTCTAACTGCGCTGAGTCAAATTTGCAACTAGTATTCAACTGATAAGCAATATGCCTTCTTATAATCTGCAAGGTTCCTATCAAAACGAGTACATCTGAAAGTTGTTGGAATGTTTTATATCCTTTAGTAATAACCTGTTCCATATCTTTCATATCGGCACTCATATTTCCTAGGAGCATCTTGTCTTGTCTAAATATATCTTGAACATTTTGCATTTGGTTTTTGACCATGAAACCATATAAGATATCTAATCCATGAAGGCCAACTACTCCAACAGCATCATTTAACTTTCCGAAAGTTTTGTTATTTATTATTTCATTTTGAGATCTTATATCGTACCAGGCAGCGCATATATTTACATATGTGCAGATTCTGTAACATACATTTATCTTTAGTATTTGTTATTGATTTGAAATTCAATATATTCAAAAAGGAAACAAGCCTTTCATACCTCGCGTCTACTAACTGCGGTATTTGTCGAGCTAGACTGCCCATGAAGCCGGCTGAAGGACTGTACAATGTAACACCTTTCCGAAAACTAATCTCCTTGGCGACACTCTCATTAATAATCGCTGTTATCTAAAATTTAAATTAATTATTTAGACAAGTTCACTCTCTAGTTCAAGGCATGTCAAAGTGACTCCACTTGGTTTTGTAGTGTAAAAACGTACCTGTTTTTGCCAAATTCTTAACCCATGAATATTTATATAGTCCTGAATATATTCTAGAGATCGTCGGTAGCCATCCATACTTTCAGCCAGCTTCTGCAGTCGCGACATCAAATTACTTGCTGTTGGCTGGTACTTTTTCCCTTGAGGTTCTAAAAATTCTACAAACTTCTTGCTGATGTGTCTGTCTAACTCCTTTAATAATCCCTCTTCTAATAATTCTGCGGGGTCTACTCTTATTACACCTACCAATGTAGACCGCATGTCCAAAATTCCTAAAAAGAACAGATACTTATGTATATTGCAGCGGGACATATATTTACTCATGTCTTAATCCAATTTGAATCCACATACGAACCTGTTGTGAATGTAGATGCAGAATGAGTTAGTCTAGCAACCTCCATCCTGTCTTCTAATTGTGCATAATCCCTTAATCTTTCTTTTTCCAATCTAGTTGGCACTTCCTTGATTGCAAAAGTTTGTAAGTCAATTATTTTCTCCACAATATTAAAAACCATTTCGGGAATTATTTGCAACACTTTTTGAATGTATTTTATAAGTTCATTACTGAAGTATTGTGATACTGACACCAAGTCATCACTATGGGCCTGATTTATCCTGAGTAGAGGTATCTCCATCGCACTAGCTAGCTTTAGAAAAAGTGCTCTAAGCCTGCTCGTAACTGCTGGATTTTCTTTAATGCTATCTTGCATATGCTTTGTGTATAAATCTATTGTGCACCAAGCGTAGCTCACGTCTGCAATCGTTTCCAAAGTAACCAAGGAATCTTCTTTCAAGGAAGCAGCTCTCAGGAGATTTTTCAATGCATCTTTACTATCAGATAGATACTGAACAATTGTTGAAGTGCTTTTTATACCATGAAATTCTTCAACTTCATCTAAAGCTTGTAGTAGTTGAGTTACCTTTTTAATTGATTTCGTTGAACTTGGTTCACCCAGTGATGCTATTTGTTTGGAAATATTGTCAAACCAAAGTTTCAATTGTTCATTTTCTTGTATTTTAGCAACAGGTTTTTTACCAGAAAAAAGCTCAGATAAACTATCCACTGCTTCAATAGCGAGACATTTATTTGTATTCCATGAAGACTCTCTATTATCAAGCAATTTGTTCAATATCTCTCTGACTTTTAATTCGAGCTCTGCAGTACTTACTAGCAGTTCCAAAATTTTCAATGGTTCATAATTGGACTCTTTCAGTACCAGATCTTTCAATTGTTTACTCTTTTTGTTGTGGTCATAAAATGTGACATCAGTGTTGTGCAGAAGAAGCCACCTTAAAACTAGATTGGAGTTCAACAAGAGATTTAAGATTTTGCTTATATTGTCTAGAACAAAATCATCAGTTAGTGTTCCTTCTTTTAATAGTTGATGAGTTTTAGTGGTCAGCATTGGCACAGAAGCACCTCTTTTAGCAAATATAACTTTGATCATTTTGCCATTACATGTATTGACAAGAGCAGATTTAGCTGCCTTGAAATTTTCCCAATAATCAATAATGTTCATGGTAACACCCATGTAAACTGGTATGACCCAGTTACTGGGGAAAAATTTGTCAACAATTTCTCTCATTTTGGATGTATCAGTGTGGAGATAATGTGGGGTAAAGAATAAACAGATAGCAAGCATGCTGGCCTGTGTGCCCAATGCTGATGCTTGATGTTCTGGAATTGTGTAAACTGCAAGTTGATTGTAAATATCTTCTGATCTTAGTTTTCCTACAACTTTTTCAATAAATTCAGGACGAATGTAGACACGGCTGAAAAGTTAATAAATTAATAGTACTCAAAGTTTCGTGACCTTAAATGATAAAGATTATTTCAAAAACAAAAAAATCCAGTGCACCTAAAGTATTCCACAGGATAATCAGCAGGTCTTCTTCCATTTTGCTGATCATATCCGGTATCTCTTAGAAGTTTGCACACATCATCAATGTTGGATTGTGATTGGCTTGTACTGTAGCGATAAAACGCTACAAGCAGTCTTTCCCTCATTGGGCCTGGCATGTACAGATCACATAACAGAAGCATGGCTCCATACAGGTATAAACTCTCACACTGAAAATTTAAGATGAGGTTTTAAAACCATTAAGTTGAATCCTTTTAATCCTCTAATTGAATTTATAATGTCCATAGACCTTACCTATCTCTTGGTACAGTTATGCTAGACATAAGTAAAAATAACTTAACATGTGCTTAATGTAAGTTGTTTCTATAACAATTTTATTACTTACCAAAAGCTGTTTACCTTCTACATCTTTTAGTACTGTTTCCATATTTTGTTGGATGAAGGTATTATCACTTAACTGTTCCACAAAGGAGTTCAAATCAACAATATATTGATAAATATTCTCAAAAAGCAAATAAAACCTATTTACTATCTCCAAGTATTTTTCTTTTAACTCATCATCCAAATCTTGCATTTTCTAAAAACATATTAAATTATTTTAAAAAGTGTTTGCCAACCAAAGTAAGTCGCTTGATCGATTTTTTTTAATGATATTATATGTAATAATGCTTTACTTAGGTAAATAGTTAGAAACGAAACTCACAAGATTAGCATTAATTTTCTTCTCTTGAGCTTCTGATACTTTAAAATAACTGAAATCCATGATGACATCCTGGTACTTTTGAAGAGCTTCCCTACTCTCTAATCTGTAAAGAACAACAAAATATAACAACGAGAATATTAACATCATTTATTTTTGTACACATTAATTATTACATTTTAAAATATTTCAATCTAAAGTAATATATAAAAAAAAGTAGTAGCCAAACAATATCGGGAACAGGGTCCAAGCTACCGGCGGTTAGGGCTCCAGAGAGAGGAACCTCCTAACAATACGAGCCGTGTCCAGGAGTACCGCTTTCTGAATCAAGCCCTAACGAGAGCCTCGGCAGGTGTTGGTCGAGGCTTTTGGCAATTAAGCAATTGGCTGAAACGACTATCGGCACAATGATCGCTGAGCTCACATCCCACATGTCGACAACCTCCCGAGCCAAGTCAAGATCCTTGATTTGCTTATCTTTCTCGGCTTTCACGAGGTTCTCGTCATGCGGGACCGTTATGTCAACAATCATTGCACGCCGCTCTGATCGATGCACCACCACTATATCAATATCAGGTATAACATCATTTAAGACTTAAAAAACAAAATATTCATTTTATTTAGTTTAATAAATTGTAATAATGCACTTACAGATAAGCAGTAGGTTTATGATCCTTTAACCTTAATATCTCTGCAACTATGGCATTTCCATGAGACACTAATTTCAATAAGTTCTGAGCACAAAGATTATCTTCCGACATAAACACCTTCATCGTAATTAAATCAAAGCTTCGTTGAAATAATTATTGTAGACACAACACAACACTACTTTTATAACAACAACTTTGACAGCTGATAACTGCAGTGATAAATAAATAGGTACTTTAAAACAGACGTTTGATTGTAAATTAGTCAACCAAACAACAATAGCGAGGCTTTTGCTATTTGAAAAACAGGGTTTTTTGACGACAAAACTAGTTACCAGTTTTGGCTGCTTTCTGTTAACCCAAACCAATTTACATAAAATAAATAAGTAATAATTATTGGGCTGATCGTGGTGGAACAAGGCTTTAATAAACGTCAATGTCAATTTACTGATCACCTTGGCATTGTTGTCAAAACTTTGACAGTAGCAAAGACCACAGACTGTCACAAACTTCGCGCAGTTCACTTTGAAGTCTCAGTCTCATTCATTGTTTTGGGTTCATACAAATTATTCAGTGATTTTATGTTTGTCTAATCAGTAGTACAGTGAGACTCGCTGGCCGTGGTAGTCATGTAATTAAAAATTGAATAATAATATTTTCAAGGAAACCTAACGGGGGCAGGGTCAAAGTGCGATGAATCTCGATTGATGTTTATATTCAGTTGAGTGGTTTTCAGTAAATATGGCATCGTCATTATTCAGTTACGAAACTCTAGTGCATGCTATTGCAGGGGCTACGGTACGTACTTATTATCTGATATTGACTGATTTTTAAAACGCATGACTTGGAAAACAATCCATTATTTAATTAAAATAGTAAGCATTCTTTAAAACATGCGGAATCTTAATCCCTTTTACTGATTATTTCAGGGCAGCGTAGTCGGTATGGCTGTTTTTTATCCTTTGGACACGTTGAGATCAAGAATACAAGGTATAATTCAGTATATTACAAATATCTATAAAAAAAACAAATAACCATTTTCCATGTTTCATATAGTGTAGTGAACCTATAATACCATGAAACGTTCCCTTGTGTTTTCTCTTCAGCGGAAATTCATTTTATTTTTTCCTTTACATCAGAATGATATAGGTACTTATCGTTTTCGTTGATATATTAATGCCTTGTTTTTTTATTAACCACAAGCTGTAACTTGTTTAAGAAATACCTGAAAAAACCTTTAAAATGCATAGCTGAAGTTTGATGACATCGTTTAATACTTCATCCATCGAAGTTAGTATTAAACTCGGCTACTCTTGAATCCAATTAATAATTGTATTCTTTAAAAAAAGACTAGTCAAAACATTGGATGAACAAATTGGTCAAAAATAAATGGGGATAAATATAATGACCACCAAAAATATCTTAGTGACCACCAAAAATAACTTAGTGACCGCTAACATCTATCACCTAAAATATCAATTGATCACCAGTAAATGACCACCAAATTTAGTAAATGAGCATCAAATTTTAATGAGGTGGTTGATGACAAACTAGTTTTGCCTAGGCCGACTTGGGGCACCCCGACACGGATAGGTTAGGTTAGAAAGGTATGGCGGGGTCGAATGAGCGAGCGAATAGGGGTCTATTCGCTCGCTCATACCCTTCGTGGTTATTTTTTATAAACCATTCAGAAGTAGTCGCCCCGCGCTAAGCGGTGCTCCGTCGACTGGGTCTCTCTCGACTCGGATGCGAGAGCATAACAGTTCAATTTCTGGTGGTCATTAACTATTTTTGGTTCTAATTTCACGCTAAAATGGGGATTAATTTTAGTGATAATTTACTAATTTTGGTACTCCAAAGTGATTTATTTGCCGTTACATTTTAAATAAATCTGGTGGTTCGTTAAATAAGCCAAAATAAATTCATCATAGTAGGGAAAAAAATATTCCCATTAGTTCTATCGTACATCGTAGAACTGTTCAGTAGAACTATAGTGGGAACTAGCAGAATGAAATACCTATAATAACGTGTAGTAAATAGTAACGGTTCGTACGCTTATTTCCTTTCTGTCTTCTTTGAATGTCGGCCGGCATGCGGCACTACGTATGGTTTTTTCTATATGTTCGGCTCCTTGAGTTGGTCATCCCAGGGCAAACAAATCATGAATCAGTCACACTTATATATTGCAGGTGTTTCTTTGTTTGTTGATACTAATAATACACTATCTAGCATGTCACCCAGGTCAATTGCCAAATATTCGGCAATTCACCCCTAAACCCGCCCCCCTAAGACGACCCACTGACCGGAAATCCTTTTCGTACCATAAAGAAAACTAGCTCTCGCAAAACCGTAGGGAGCAACGGATCCTTTTGTTTTGACCAACAATTCGTACTGTGAGACATAAACATGTTCTGGGTTTTTCACCAACTAAAAAAATGTTGTTTTTTTTACAGTGGAAGATTCTAATAAACTACAAGGATCATCATTTGACCTCCTATTGAAACTGGCCAGTGAAGAAGGCCTGGAATCTTTATACCGAGGCTTGGCACCAGTTTTACAGTCACTCTCCGTGTCGAACTTCGTATACTTTTATACATTCCATGGTTTGCGAAAAATGTCGGCTAAAGATACGTCTGCAGTAAAAGACTTGATGTTTGGTTTGATTGCTGGCAGTATTAACGTTCTTCTCACTTCGCCTTTGTGGGTTGTTAACACTAGAATGAAGCTGGAAAAGTCGTCCTACAGCAGTTTAACACAAGGACTTAAAGAACTATTTAAAAAGGAAGGAGCCAAGGGGCTGTGGTCGGGAACAGTGCCCTCTTTATTGTTGGTCTCCAATCCAGCAATTCAGTTTATGGTTTACGAAGCTTTAAAAAGGCACTTAGTATCCAAGGGCCAGTTTGATACCTTTTCTGCATTTCTTATAGGCGCTGTTGCAAAAGCTGTAGCCACAACGCTGACTTATCCACTTCAATTAGTACAATCAAGGCTTCGCGCTGGTACCAGTTTAAAACCTCTGTTTAGAGATGTGAAATCTAAGCCCCTACTAGCGTTCCGTGGATTAGAAGCTAAATTATTGCAAACTATCATGACAGCTGCCCTTATGTTTATTATTTATGAAAAGCTAGTCCGACTAGTTTTAACCATCATGCGAGTAAGAATGGCGAGACGTTGAACTTGAAACGTTAAGTGAGATCTTAACATGTGGGAATTTGATTTATCAAACACATCATTTAATTTAAAACCAGTTTCGTTAGTTTATTGCAAAGTTACGAAAATACAAGGTCGTGTATTTATTTATTCATCATTGCATGGGATTTAAAAACACCAATCAAGGTTAATAAACCCTAATACTCGAGTATGTTGATTTTATATTAAAAACATAAATTACTATACAATAGGCTAATCGGATGATCAAATTGTGTCAAATTAGAGATATTTGGTTACGCAAATAGCACGAAGGTACAAAATACGTCTTACACTAACCAATTTACAATTTTGGTGCAAAATTATTCACACTACGTAGCACTAGTAGGTACACATATTTACCATGTATGTAGGTACCTAAGCATTATAAAATGAGTAGATCAAGCGACCTTGGCTGTCTTAACATAAATGTGTTAAGTCGAGGTTATTAGGAAAAACATTTATATAATGTACTAGCTTTGCCCGCGACCTTCGTTCGCGTGAAATTATTATTAAAAAATCCCCTTTATTATTAGCACTGCCCTATTTGAATCGAATTTTGTTACCAATTTCAAGGGTTTTTTTTTTTCTTTGCACGGAACCCTAATTATTTATCTAAAATAAAAGTAGCCTAGTTACTCCTTGTTACTTCAGCTATCTGCCAGTAAAGTCCCGTCAAAATCGGTCCAGCCATTTCAGAGATTAGCCGGTACAAACAGACGGACAGTCAAAAATTGTAAAATATGTTGTTTTGGTATATGTACCGTGTATATACATCCATATACACTTAGTAAAAAGCGTTTATTTTAATATTTATATGTACAGATAAATTCAAGTTCAAAAAGAACTATCAATATTATCAAAATCCCCTTGACCGAACGATACAATCAGGAAAGGTCACAAAAAGGTTTGAAGGAGACTTTGGTTGAAAAATATTTTGTGCTCTCTATCAACTTTATAACTACATATTTGTATTTATGAAGCGTCTATATTTTTTCGTTGTAAGGCCCCAATGGACTTTGGACAAGTGTGTTCTTGTTCTTTCTGAGTGGCAGCTTATACTACTGCACGTACGTTCTCTATCGCACAGTTTTGACAATACTGCGTTGTTGCACTTTCATCTATTTACTTGCTTAGCTCAATTAGAATAAAATTGTCTTACGAACGTTTGACCATGATGTGTGGCTGTCCAAATGTTGTATTTAAATAAGTTACTAGCTGACCCGTGCAACATCGTCTGCGTCACATAATGCAATTAGAAAAAAGTGCAAATTTGATTAAAACCGGTTAAGTAGTTTAGGAGTCCATCCCGGACAAACAACGTGACGCGTAATTTATATATATTAAGAAAGATAAGATTTCAAATTTTCCATATAAGCTTTTAAGCATTTGAACAGAGGTGTGAATGAAAACATGGCTTTACTGCTTAAGAGGCAATTTCCTAAACCAACCATCACCTACGTCATGGAGTGACGTCATGTTGATTAGTCCGTAAATAATATTTTTTAATGGTGTAAGAAATTATTATGCTAAGATGGTTTTAAAGGAGGTGACGGATTAAAACGCTTGTATTTATTGTTTTGTTAATAAAACGAGTTTTGATAAGAAAACGTTTTTTTATTTAATTATTAATCATTATATTAGTTTACAGCATTTTCCAATCGAGCTAGCTTCATATCTTCAGAAATCCTTATCACAACTTTAGTGTACTCCTGAACCAGACCGTCTAAATCATTGTAAATCTGAAACAACGATAAAAAGTTTGCTGTGAAGTAAATAAAAAAAAAAAAGATACGAAATACGTAATGACGAAATACGTAATGATGAAATGAATAATCTATGAAGGAGGAGGAGCTATTGACCTAGTTCCTTTGGTATTTGCAATAAGGGAATTGGTATATAGTTATACTTAACAGTTGCCGATAAACGTCGGTTAAAAATAATATTGATACGGTTTCGCAAAAAAAGCGAGTCAACACGTTTGTACAAAAACGGCTTCTTTAAGTGTGTAACATTATTTTGTGGCCGTCTAACAGATCCATTGTCCATCCATCAATAATGTCGCATAAAAATGGATAAAGTAGTGCTTGCTTCAGTCATACGTTATTAAAGCAAATAATGCGCTTGAATGGCGCAAAACGTAAAAAAATGGAGTCATTGTTTACGAGCACACGTAAATGACCTGAGGTAGTAAACGCAGCAGTTACCAGATAACCCAAGGACAGTCACGTGCAAAGTATGAATCTAATATCTATTTAGAGAAAACGATAAGCCTTTTTTATTGAAGTTGCGAGATGAATCTGCGGACACTTCTGTAATTATCTTATACAAGAAAAGAAATTATTTAGCTGTCACTGTTGTTGGTTGTTATATGCGTGGAGGTGATAGTAAAATACCTACATTGTACAATAAATAAATGATATTTTATTACTCCCAATCCCAAAAAGGTTAATGATCAAGATTACCTACGAAAGGATTAATTTCGCACGTTTGTAGATACGAAAGGTTTGACTATGGCCTTGTCTATTATCTTATCGATAATATTTAAAATGGGATCGATCACTCTTTTTAACAATTAGTGGAGTCGTAGAATGAACTTTGTACATTAGATAATGCAGGGTCCAATAAAATGAGTTAGTGGAACTCTGCAGATGTGATGGATATGGATGTCTAAGCAAGATAAAGCATTCGTGATTGTTCAAGGGTCAACAGGGCCGCCGATAGTTCAGCTTCTTGAATTATAAGTCAAGTCATTTCTTTTAAATAACTTATTCATTTTCAATAACAAAAAACTATGTTCGTTGACCCGAAAATGATTTTGTTTTATCGTGTATAGACTTCGCCCACTACGTCTTAGAACGACGTCACGACGTCAACGACTTAGGCCCATTACGCCTGTGGAGTTTCCCTAGCTAATTTGATTTGAAAGCTATCGGACATTGTCTGAAAACTTAGTCTACTTGTAGACTAAGTTTTCTTTATCACGTAGATAGTAATTACCTGCTGCACATAAGGGTCCGAGGTGTGGTGCGCTAGTTCCGCTCGCAACAGATCAGCGAGCGCGAGCGGTGCAGCGCGCGGTGCTGCAGGCGAGTGCGGCAGCAGCACGTGCAGCGCGCGACGCAGCGCGGTGCAGCACAGCACGCCCGCCTCGGCCGCGCGCCCGCCGCGCAGCAGCGCGCGCACCAAGCCCGCGCCGTCCGCCTCCTGTCCACGTGTAATGGTTACATGTTTCACCTCGATTTAGTATCCAAACAAATAAAAGTTTTTGGAAAATCAACTTTAATACCCAGTAAAGTCCAGTTTGCGATACAACTTCAAACATTGTTGTGCATTTTTCAATTGTTTCAAGTTTAGTTGGTCAGATTAGAAAAATTTTTTTTTTTTTTTTTACGGATCATCAAATGACTTCTCCCGCTCTGGGCAGAGCGGAAGGGAGTGTCAGACTTGTACTGACTAAAACCCATCCATGTTTCTTCCTTGCCCTTTGTGTTCCAGGGCCGCGGTATCTCTTTCGAACAGCCCGCAGCCCTGGCAGGCATCGGCCCTTGCGGGCCCCTCCCTATTTGCTGACATCTCTTTGAGGCGCGCGTGGAACACGAACGCGCCGTCAACACGGCCTGTCGTCAAGAGACGGACGGACGGCGAGCTAGCCCATTACTCTCCGTCCACAGGTCCGCGTCTACGGTGGCCGGAAGCCACCACGTGACACCCGACGCCCGAGGCGTCTCCCGCGGCGGCTGGGACGAGAGGTTCTCTCCCTCTCACGCTCCGCCACCTCCTTCGCTAGCATGACTGCTTCGCAGAAGGAGGTGACGGCGTCCCATTCCCTTTCGCTCCGGACCATGGACTGGACCAGGGCCGGACGCGATAGGTCGCCGCCGCCGATCGCCGCTACGAGGACACGGCGGTGCTCCGCCCAAGCGGGGCAGACCTCTACCGTGTGCTCCACCGTATCCTCTGGGCGACCCTCACAGTGGTAACACCCGGGCGTTTCCTCCCGCCCGATTCGGTGCAGGAACCTCCCGAAACAACCGTGTCCGGTGAGGACCTGCGTCAGGCGGAAGGTGAGGGTGACGTGGCCCCTCTCCAGCCACTCCTCAAAGAGGGGACTTATCGCCACTATTGTGGCGTGCCCTGCACGGGGTTGCGATAGTCGCTCTCTCCATGTCGCCATGAGATCGCGCCGGAAGTCTGTCCGCAGTGCGACAATTTGCCGCGGCAGCGGAGTTTCCCCCCGGCGTAGTGCCTCTACGCGCCACTCGTGTAGGCGCGCGAGGACTATCGCCTCCAGATCCCATGGCGGCAATCCAGCAAGGAGGCTCGCCGCCTCGCCGGAGATCGTGCGGTACCCCCGGACTAGCCTTACGGCTACCACCTTCTGGGGCGCGTTCAGGTAGTGGGCGGCTCGCCGCCTCAAGGAACGCGCCCACACCGGGGCCCCGTAAAGGGCCATGGACCGCACGACCCCCGCGTAGAGCCTCCGGCAGGAGGCGTTTGGACCCCTCAGGTTGGGCAGGAGCCGCCTGAAGGCAGCCCCGGTCCGTTCCAATTTGGGGGCCAAACGTCGGAAATGCTCCACGAAGTTCCACCGGCTATCGAGGACGAGCCCTAGGTATTTCAACGTCGACTCGACGCCGATGGGAACCCCTCCCGCCGTTACTATGGATCCCGACGGTGGCGCATTCCGAGGCCCATGAAAGCACATGGCCTCGGACTTGTGCAAAGCCACCTCGAGACCCAATTGCCGGATCCTCTCCACGACTATCGCAACCCCGCGTGTCATAAGTTCGGCCGCCGCCTCGTACGACCTCCCCTGCGCCAGCACCAGCGTGTCGTCAGCGTAACAAACTACGCTGACGCCACCAGGGAGGTCGGCGCACAGCACCCAGTCGTAACCGATGTTCCACAAGGGCGGCCCCAGAACCGATCCCTGTGGAACTGGAACAAGCCATCGGGTCCCGGGGCGGTATTTTTGGCCTTAAGCCTGCCTACCGCCACTCTCAGGTCTACCCCGGTCACTTCCGGAACGTCGTCGTCGTCTGTTGGGTGGTCCGCTTCTGGCATCGCAAGCGGCGGAGCCATAGGTGGGGGAGGGTGTTCCCCACGCGAGGGGAACAGAGCGCTCACCACATCCTCCACCAGCTCAGGCCGGAGACTCTGCGTCAGCGGGGGGGCCCTGGTGCGGAGTTTGACCCTCACCATTTTGTAAGGGCGCCCCCACGGATCTGCGTTCAGAGACTCCAGCATCTCTTCGCGGGCTGCATCCTTGGCCCGCTGGACAGCCTCTAGGAGGGCGGTCTTCGCCACTCTGTATCGCTCATACAGCTCCGCCTCAATGGCTGCCGCATCCGGAGGGCGGATGCGGAGGCTGCGATGCCTGGCGTACAGGTGCCGCGCAGCGACGCACGCCTCGCGCAGAGACGTCAGCTCTCGCGACCACCAGTACACCTGACGCCGGGCGCTTTCTGGCCGAACTCGGGGTATTGCCACGTCGCATATATCGGACATGGCTTCCTGGAACCAACCCGCCTCATCGTTGATGTCGGCAGGCCTGACCGGTGATGTCACCCAGGCCTGCACTATCGAGGCTTCCAGGAGGAGCTCCCGGTCCAGCTGCTTCAGCGCCCATCGCGGACCACTCGGGGCCTGTAGGACCAGCGCGCTTGAGGTCTGGGCAGAGACATCGAGGCGGATATACCGGTGGTCGGAGTATGTCTCCACCCCCTCCATGACGCGCCAGTCAACGACACGCGGTGACAGAGCGGGGTTAGCGAACGAAATGTCCACCACCGACTCACCCCGCATCCGCACACACGTGGAGACAGAACCCCGATTTAGGACGACTAGGCCTGTCTCCAGAGCGCAGTCCTCCACCATCCTACCCCGCACGTCAGTGTAACGAGAACCCCAAGACAAGTTCTTGGCATTGAAGTCCCCGAGCACAAGCACGGGGAGGGGATAACTACGGACGACGACACTCAACTCCCTGAGGGAGTTGTGGAACTCGGCGAGAGTTCGGCTCGGGGAGAAGTAGACACCCACCACGACGATCTCCCCGAACCGTGCTGCTACGCACCTCTGACCCTGCCTGACACTCTCCAGGGTCGGGGTACCGGCGGCGGCCGACGAAATGATGGTCACTGAGCCACTAAGGTCCTTCACCCAGTCTTCCCTGGGCAGGACAAAGTAGGGCTCAGCGACCACGGCGACGTTAATCGACCACTGCGCCATGCTCTGGAGCAACAGGTCCTGAGCGCAGGCGCAGTGGTTGATGTTCGCCTGGAGAAAACCTTGGCCCTTACAACGTAGTCATCGTCTGTACTAATACGTAACGTCGTTAATATTTTTATCAGTTCTATTCTGAATTGGATCACATTCGCAGTTTCATTAGATTATTTTGTCAGAGAATTGTAAGTACCCAACAAGTTTGATTATGGTCCAATTAATGGTAAAAGGCGCGCGCTATTACATAGCACTTTAACCGGCCATTTGTTTTAAAATTATATTTGTGCAAGTGCATACACTAATGTTTGGTTATTAAAATAATTCATCGTATAATAAAACTACATAGTATTCAGGGTAAATCGGCTAAATCAGTACTTACCATGTATCTCTGAAGGAACCAGTGTGGTAGGAACTGGTCAGTACTTATAGCCCTTTTAAGGACCGCCAGTAGTGTTTCTGGGTCGGCCTCTTTCAGTCTTGGATATAACGCCACAAAATCTATGTTATCGCCTTCTGTAATAAAAATTGTATTATACGTTAAGCGTTTTTGATTACCTTATTCAATATTTACGATGCTTTTTAACGATATTTTAATAGCTTGGGAAGAAAAACGTAGCGTTTACTAGCATTAAAGACAAAATACTTTAAAAGAAAACAAAAGAAATTAACTTACTAAGTAAAGCTTGTTGCACTGGGTCCAACGAGTCGGGGTCTTCTTCCCGAAGCTCTGCGGCCAATTCCTCTGGTCCGATAACCTGCCAGCGATAAGCTAAGATTACTTTCTGGTCTTTCTCAAGTTGAAATTGAAGTAGTTACATATTTTACAGACAATCTCAATGGTTGATGTTTGACTCGATGAAAGCTTTCACTTGCACCGTTGTGGGCATCAAAGCTATGTAAAGTGTTTATATACTTTCTTACAATAACATAGCATCTAAAAAAATATAGAAGGTAGAATATACCTGCAAGTGTTTCCCGGCGGCGGCCGGGCGGGCGAGGAAGGCGTGGTCGGGCTGCGCCAGGCGCAGGCACGTGAGCGCCGCGCCCAGGCAGCGCCGCCGCACCGCGCCCGCGCCGCCCGCACCGCACCGCGCCGCGCGCTCGTACATTACTGCGGCAGCTACAACATAACACTCGTTTCAATTCAATGTGGTGAAAGCACTTGGTCGAAACTTCAGTTTGGTAAACCTGAAAGTTGTTATTCGCATCGACTATAGCATGGCTCTCTGTTTTGATAAGTACACGCTACGCTCATACTGCATCCTTGGTTCTCTATTAACTAAGGATTCGAAACTCATAAAGGCGATAAAGAGGCCAAAATGACAACAGATGTTGGCGGCTGCAGAAAGAATAAAAAATCAAATGTTACGTTATGGGGGTCCTTAACATGATTCTCAGGTGCGCCGATGGGGATTCAGCAGACCTGAAAAATGCTAAGAAAATTCTAGCGGTGGATATAGTATGTCAAAACAAACTTACCCTTCCTGTAATGGTGCCGTGAGACATGCAGCGCGTACAAGAAGTCGTAGTAGGGGTTGTGCGCGTGCGCGTCGTGCAGCTTGGCGCGAGCCGCGGCCGCGCGCTCCGCGTCGCCGGCCAGCGCCGGGCACGACACGAGGGCACCCAACTCCTTACGAGATGCTATAAGCATTTGATAAACTCTAACTTGTATTTGAATGATAGTCGACCAAAATATCATCTTTTAATAGTAACTTGTGCAGGTAGCTAACTAAAACTGCGAGTAGATGGATAAAAAGGTGTAGAGTTATGAGAAAATGAGAATCTCGGATAGCCGGATTCAGCCAATTTAAATAATAATATGGTCTTATAGGACCAGAAAGATAAATATGATTACACAATCAAAATTGCATAAATAGTAAAACAACTACAACTGTGTCTATTTTATTAGTAAATTTTGTTTATTAGCATCTGGCGCCGATCTGGGATCTTGATGTGGTGTAATGTATATGTGCGTACCGAGCGTGGTGAGCAGCGTGGCGGCGGCGGCGTGGCGCGCGTGCGGCGCCGGGTTGGCGGCGGCGGCGCTGAGTGCGCGCGCCGTGCGCCCACCCGCCAGGTGCCACTTAAACACCACCCACTGGAACATCGCCTGCGGACACACGACACTACTTACTAAACTACATTTAGCTAGGTCAACTCGTTCCGTTCAGCTATTTCTCGCTTACCTTTTTGTAGTCAGTTGTGCTGTGTGCACGATCTGTGCCGCTAATATACAGAGTGGAGATTTGATATGGGGCAGTAAGCGCAGCATAACCGTTGTACACGAAAACGGAGTCTAACCATAACTTTTTCAGAAACTTCGATCTGCATTTACAGATTTCGGAAAACGTGTACAGTCAACAAGAAAATAGGCAATTTTTGCAAAAACTTTATTGATACACATTGATCCTGTTTCTGATAAGAATCAAAACACTGCATGGTACCAAGGTTCTTCTTCTTAACACTTCTCATTAGTATTGTAGGAAATGAGACTCGAACTAACTTTTTGTTACCCGTAAACAGGTTTGCTCTACTGAACATTTCAGAAGATCCAACCTCTTCTATAAATGAACTTCTTTGTTAACATAGGGCAAAATCTAGCTGTCTCTATCATGAGAAAAAAAATCGGAGTAATGCAAGTTTTCCACAAAATCCGCTCCCCCAGATTAACAATAGCCAGGATCCAAATTTGACCGGTTCCTCAATGGTTCTTCTTGATGTCGATGAGCAAGAGGTTGAGACAATCATCATGGGACTTCGCAACGATTGTGCCTTAAGATGGGACGGAATCTCAGCTAACTTCTTAAAGGAAATACGCGCAAATACGGAAATATATATATGTTTAAATAAATATTTAAAACATATAACCACTAAAAGAAAGGCACTTGACTTACAACTAAGAAAGCTATATTGGCTCATGGGGAGAAAATCCCAAGTTACACTGGAAAATAAACTCCTTCTACACAAGTGTATACTCAAACCAGTCTGGACTTATGCTTTGCAACTATGGGGCACTGCATCCAAATCCAATATTGAAATTCTACAACGCTTCCAGTCAAAAACCCTACGTATGATAACTGGAGCACCATGGTATATATCAAATAGTCACCTACACCGTGATCTAAAAATCAAAACTGTTAAGGAAGAAATAAAGGACTCCTTACGGGTAGTAAGGAGTCCAGACAAGTCAACCTCAACCAGAGGTTGACTTACATTAGATACAATTCAGGGGCATTACTGCGACTCTGCCAACGCCTATTGTGACTCCCTCCACATTAAGAGGACCTTAAGTGTAGAATACCTTGGCTTCCACGTCGATTGTTCGCTAAGTTGGAAAAAGCACATTGATGAACTCGTTTCCCGCATTCGCAAGCTTATCTTTGTGTGCGAGAAACTCAGATCAGTGGCTTAAAACACTCAAAACAGTTTACTTTGCGCTTGCCCAATCTTTGCTGGGGTACTGTATCTCTGTCTGGGGTGGTACCTTTGCAGTCAGTATGCTACGTATTGAAACAGCACAAAGAGCGTTCCTTAAAGTCATGTGCAGGAAACCCTTCAGGTATCCTACCGCACTTTCTATAAAGAGTGTGAAGTCCTAACGGTAAGACAACTCTTTGTGCTCCAAATAACTTTGCGCAAATATGCCACTATACCACAGTCCCTACGGCTGCGAGAAGGGAAACGCAAAAGAACTAGACTGTGCAACACAGAGAGACACAGAACCGCTCTAGCTCAGCGGCATTATTGGATTCAGGGCTCACAGGTTTACACACTAACTCACACAAACATACACCAGTGTTGGGCGTAGTTAACTACTATTTTGTAATCTAACTACTAATTACGACTAAAAGTAGTTCACTACAAGTAGTTATAACTACATGTAATCTAACTACAGTAATCAAGGACACACAAGTAACTACAGGTAGTTGTGATAACATGTAATCTAACTACAGTAATCAGGTTACATAAAGTAATCGTTAATCTGATTACTGTAATCGAGTAGTTATAACTACTGATTACTTTAGTTCTAAAAATATCTTGTATTGTAAGTAAATATGTTTAAAAGTTAATATGTGAGATTATTCGTTAATTAATCAACAGCAAATTGAAGTAATTTTATGTAACCACAAAATTATTTGTAAACTTGGGCCGGTATGAAAAAACATCTTAAAAGTTTTTTATCATCGATTTATTTACAAGACTCAGATGGAAGTGTACGTATATTTATCTATTATTATGTAGATAGGTTGATGGATAAAACAAAAACAATTTTCTCAAACATTTTGAAAACTTTCAAATAATAATACTAATATCGTTGATTTTTTTTTATATTTTTCAAGAAATAAGTGAAAAGCTTTTCTCGGCGCCATCTTGGATTTTCATAAAGATCTCATTTTCGATATCAGCAACCCCGAAAACCACGAAAACGACACCCATGGCGGAAAAACCGAAAACTTTCCCCGGCGCCATCTTGGATTTTCATTTAGATCTCATTTTCGTTATCAGCGATCTTAATAACCACGAAAACGACACCCATGTCAGGAAAACCTAAAATATTTATCAGCGCCATCTTGGATTTTTATTTAGATCTCATTTTCGATACCAGCAACCCCGAAAACAACAAAAACGACACCCATGACGGAAAAATCAAAAAATTTCCTCGGCGCCATCTTGGATTTTCATTTGGACTAATACTAAATAAATTATAGTAATAGGGTCCCGTTTTTACCCTTTGGGTACGGAACTACGGAACCCTAATTATAGTACTTGTACGGATTTGAAAAATAATCATGAAAAACTTTCCCGTTTCTTTCATATTTGTTTGACGGCGCGGTTGGCGCAGTGGCTGAGCGATCGACTGCTGCGCTGCGTGTCGCGGGTTCGATTCCCGCACGGAACAAATATTTGTATGGCCTACAGGTAGTTGTTCCGGGTCTGGCTGTTTGTGTATGTGAGTTTAAATGTTTGTAAACGCGCCTGCGATACAGGAGTAATTCCTAGTGTGGGGCAACGTTTTTTTTTTTAAAAATTGTCGGTTTTTGTCTGTTTTATTGGAAAAAAGACATGAAATATATTCTGGCGAACTTTTAAAAGATATATTGAAAAAAACAACGGAATTGAAAAAAAACGGGAATTTTTACTGCTTTTTTTAACGCTACTTTGAAGTAAACGTAGGTTATAATTACAAAAAGTAATCACATAACCGTGATTTCAACTACGTTTTGTAGTTAGTAATCAGAACTTTTAACTACGATTATTTCATGTAATCGATTATTATGATTACTAACTACAAAATGTAGTTGTAGTTAGATTACATTTTGCCCAACACTGAGATACACGCACATACTCCTTTTGTTTACCTTATTATTTTTTTGTTTTAGACATAAAAATAATAAGGTTAAGTAGTTAGTTTTTGTAGTTTAAGCTTTATTATTCCTTTATTCATTTTCTTAACTTGACTTATTATTAAGCTTTTATTATTTTTGTACAGATTTCCTTTTTTTCAAAATTAATTATGTAAAAAACTACCTAGCTGGTCCGGAGGATAGTGATGGCATTTGTGATACAGGGTAATTCTAGTACGAGTGCCAAAGCACTCCTTTGGCACTTAAGTGCACAATATATAATATATAACTTAAATGGATTTAAAAGGAAACTCAAAGGTTTATTATGTAATAAATGTTATTATAAGTTAAACGACTATCTGAATGATAATTTTACATCCTAATTGAATAATAATTTTTACTTTGACATCTACGCTTTGATACTCTCGAAATTAAATGATAATTTGACATCCTAAATAAATTGTATGTGTTTTATAATATTATTTTTAATTGACATTTATCGGAAATATTGTTATTTTAATTCGAAATTTATTATCAATTGAATGACTACTTGAATAATAATTTGAAATCCTAACTGAATTGTAATAATTTATATTTTGACATCTATTCGTACTCTTTGACATCCTCAATAAATTATGTGTGTTTTATGATTTTATTTTTAACCAACACATCTGAAATTTTATTATGTTAATTTAATACCTAGTCTTTTATTATCTGTTTGTACCTAACATTAAAATTTGCATGCCATCACATTCTAATGTGAATGTGATGATACCACTTACTAATCTTAAGACCATTATGTACCATATTCTGACAAATAAATGATTATGATTATTTTATATTCGACCAAATTAGAATCTATAAATGAGATTTGCTGTACCCATTTTACTTGAAAAAAAGATTTATGTATATTTTTTTTATATTTTTGAGATGATTTTTGAACAAGTCTTAATTGCTTGAGGTCATTTTTGTCAAACAATGTAAGAAAATTTGCCCCATATCAAAATTCAACTCTGTTGTCTAGAACATTCCCCACGACGCGCGATGTCACAACATAACAGATTTGTACCAGAAATATTTCTTGACCGTTTATCAGTTTTACCAGAATAATAAGTAGGTAATTATAACAAGTCATCTCAGTTTCACAATTACTCCTGTTTTGAAAGTAATTTCAGTCCTTTGGACCTCAATTCCGGTTGCTTTCAACAGGATGGAGAGAAAGGTTACAAGGTATGAATAGTCAACATCACGTCGTTCTCACCAAGTTTGGATCGTCCTTATCAGCAATGCTTATTGCAGTTTCTGCGAGACGAACTACACATGCGCCCGCGTCGTGTATTTCGAACAATTTTATCACCTGAAAACATTAGTAGTCATTAAAATCGACTCAAAACTATCCAGGTAGTCAATCAGAGCACATTATTTGTTTGACAAAAGCAGTTAATATTGTTTTCTACATCATATACACCTTCATATAATATAGAACGAGGGCTTGATGCTGCGTGAGACGTGCGTCTGGTGCAGCCACGAGTTGTCTCAAGAACGGTTCAGTGCTGACGCCCTTAGCGGCTTTGCAGAAGGCTGTGTATGCGTTCTCAGCGTCATCTTGGTCGAGTAGAGCGAGACCGAGGATAAATTGACCTGTAAGTAAAACGGTTCATAATTGACTGCAGTCATCATGAGCGTCATTAAGCCGGAGAACGCCAATTTAGTAAACCGAAGTGGAAGTGGGGATACCTCGACGAAACGGCTGATGGGAGGTGGTATTACATTGCAGACTAAATTTACATCTCCTTTCCTGTCCCCTGTGCCCCATAAAGTGCAATAAAAGACCTCTGCGCTGCCACAAAGCCATGGAAGTGGCAAAGTATCGACAGAGCCAGTAGAACCATCGTTGACCGGAAAGATGTCAACTGCTTACATAGGCCGACATGGTCGCCCCCAAGGTCATCGGTTTAATTTGCATGTTTTACCCACGCACTGCTTAATGCAGCATTTCTTCGAAACATGATGAGGATTATTATGAATTTTAGCTTACAGGCAGATGTGCCTGTAACTCTAAGCTAAAATTGATAATACGGAACATAGAGTACTAACGTGAGCAAGCGTTCCATTCACACCAGGGCTCCAGCATGTTGACGTAGTTCTGCACCAGACGCGGCTGGTCGATACTGGCCAACCACCAACTGAACTCGAAGCCGCCGCTTACTGCCCAGCTTTATTTGTATTCAGGAAAATGATATTGTCGCGCGAAACGTTAGAATCTTAATGCACAATTCGCAAACAAATTGTTACAAATATCGCGTTGATAAGACGTCAACGTCGGATATACTTTTGTCAATTTCCTTTCTTTTTTTTTATATTTCTTCAAATATTGTAAATTGCTAACCATACACAAATATTTTTTTATAAATAAGTATGCGGTATGTAGTAAAAGGATACAGTTGATGCGCGAGATGGTAGGCCAGCAGCGGCAGCGCCTGGTGCCACGTGGTGGGCGCGCGGGCGGGCCGCAGGTGCGCGCGGGCGCGGCGCCCGCCGGCCGCGCGCACGTAGGCCCACACGCAGCCGCCGCCCAGCTCCGCGCCGCCCGCCTCCGCGCCTAACGCGCTGAGCTTCAGACGGAACGCCTCTGATGATCCTGCCGCCCTATACAAATACAAATACGTGTGAATTGAACCCATAGTCTGTGTTTTAGTTGTACTTATTTCCGGTTTTAGTTATAGTTATCTCTTTCACTGATGCCTCGTCTTGAAAACATTCATATTTCAAAGACATAATTATAGGCATAAAAAATTACATACATTGAAATCTATTAGAAATAACAGCTTTTTAACAATTTCAGCCACAAGAACCGTCGCTATCCACGTTCATTTAATTATACAAGTCGGACTAAAGCAACGTTCAATTTGTTTAAAAATAAGTTACAAGATTTTGTAAACTTTTGATTAATAACTTTTCTTTTCAAAACCAAGAACTATCGATTGACATTGGCCATGTTTTGGAAGAAATGGAAGTAAAAGAGAGCTTTGCCCTGTTATGGAATGACGCACGCTTACAGTTACTAACATCACTACATTGATTTTCTGTGGTCTTAAATAAAGATTTCTTATTGAATTATAACTTACTGCGGTTGCAGAGTAGCAGCTCTGAGCCACAGCAGCGCGCGGTAGGCCTGCCAGTGCACGGCGCAGTGCCCCGCGCCCGGCACGCCGCCCGCGCCGCGCCACGCGCCCAGCGCGCACACGGCCCCGCGCACTACGCGGGACCTAACACATACATAGCATATCGGTGTCTGCCGGGGCTCCTAATATTAGGAACAGTGCTAGGAAGGAGAGATTCCCTTGCGTTTCAAAGACGACTGTCTCTTCGTGAAACAGACTAGAACCAACACCCAAAATACATATACCCAAGTAGATCAAGCAATTATTGCTTGTACAATAACACATAAGCTTTGCGTTTCTTAGTGTGTGCGTCCGCACGTTCATTGGCGACTGCCCATGCACAAAAACAAGCACAAAGTTCCTGGCTCGGTGTGCAAGCTGTACTAAGCTGCAAGGCATAATTCAGTGAAGAATTTTAGTAACAACTGATATTATGGTTTTTGTACCTCATCTCTGCCATCTGCCGAATCGCCTCAGTGACAATGGCTACACCGAGATCACTTGCCAACAGACCGTCGTACTCGCCCGTGTCCTCCTCATCATCTGCGTAGACATACACTTCTATGAATGTTTGTTCATCTATCATATTCTACAGACTACCTCGTTCTTTCCTATATCAGCACGCGTACCATGACCACCGTGGAAACGGGTTTGGTCGACGGAAGAATCGACAAAATGACAGATTGCAATTGTGATTGCAATCTGTCATGCAATGTTTAAAATATAGTAAAGACATGTTTCTATAACGTTCGGCATGAAGACAATTTTTTCTCTACTTTTGACACTTGAGGGTAGAAACATTTCCAGGGTTGCGGGAAAGAGATACCGCGGCCCTGGAACACAAAGGGCAAGGAAGAAACATGGATGGGTTTTAGTTAGTACAAGTCTGACACACCCTTCCGCTCTGCCCAGAGCGGGAGGAGTCATTGGATGATTTCCCATCGGAAAAAAAAAAAAAAAGGTTGGAAACATTCTTCTCAACAAATGTCAAGTTGTCTACATCACATCAGACCTAGACAAGATTATATTTATAACTATTCTTTGTGTTTATTAACCTATACTGATTTAAAAAATATTTCGGCGTCCTTTCGTCGCCGTGTCGTGAAGAATGAAAGCAACTCAGAAAGGTATGCCGTACGAGCATTGGCCGGGGCTCTTGATCCTGCTGGGTACCGCAAAGATTTTATCAGACGACTGATAGCCGTTTTCACCAACACTAAATGTCACCTAACTGAATGCCTAATTCCTGTTTTTACCAACAGTAAGTGACACTTAAAATCAAAATATTTTATTTCACATAGGCCCAGGTGGGCACTTATAAAACGTCGACAAAAAGGTGCACGGTTCGGTTGGTTGTTTCCTATGGAGAAGAACCACATTAACTGAATGCCTAACGCCTGTTTTCACCAACAATGACACCCTAACTGAATGCCTAATGCCTGTTTCCACCAACAGTAAGTGACACCTAACTGAATGCCTAATTCCTGTTTTCACAAACGCTAAGTGACACGAAGATTCTGATTCGTAAAACACATATATCACTAGCTACATCCCCGTTGCTATGGAATTAATTTCTTCGTATTTGTCTTCGTAAAAACTCCGAGCCTACGGCCTGCCCCATTCTCGGGCAGAAGAGATGTCGAGTTGTACCGAAAGAGCTTTGTCTATTCTTGGTAGAATAGAGAAGGAATTGGTTATGCTATGCGTACTGATTATCTTTCGTATCGATGGTACGTCTTATCAGACTACTTTACCCCAGTAAGTCACGTTAATCCTGTTGTACCAAGCGTATTTTAGGTCGGTTAAGTGTACGCTTAAGGGCACTTCGGTTGTACACTCCAGCAAGCCGACCATAGTCTGGTCGCAGGTCGAGAGAGCATCGCATTCACACTGAGTGTTGGAAAGATAATTGATGTCTCTATTCTGCAAAATGTTTGCGATTCTTTCTGTATTAGTATTACAAAGAGGTAAAGTTTGTAAGTTTGGATGTAGGAAGTAATCTGAGGAACACGTCATTTGATTAAGAAAACAATTCAATGATAGAAAGCTACACTAGTGCGTGTTTTATGCTAAGACAAGAAACATCACGCGGCTGAAGTCACGGGCAGTATCTGATGAATCAATAACTCACTTTTGGTTGTATCTATTTCAGGTACGTCCAGCCGGAGTGCGTCGTTCAATTCAAGCACAGCACTCTGAAGGTCTCTGATTGGCTCTAAAATAGATGTGAGGTCATCGATCTGTTGCGGTGTTAACGTCTGAAATCAGAACTTATGTTTCAATTCAATTCAATTTCATTTATTTTCTCTTCACAATAATGGTTTCCTTAAAGATTAATGTATTTGTCACATGTTATATTCTACCATTGGAAGAGACTGGTGCCTGAAGTAGGCTTTTGAATAAGCCTGTGTTACAGGTCACCAGGGCCCCCCACAGCAAAACAATACAGTTGTTTCATAACTACATAAAGATGGTGACGATATGAGACTATCCAAAAATAACGTCGTCGGGGCCCGTGGGTAACGTGTATTAGTGCGCACGCGAACAGGCGCCGCTCTAGCTCAGCAGTACACTAACACTTACGGGCGCGGGGTGGTCCTGCGACTGCGTGGGGTTGGGCGCGAGCAGCAGGTGCAGCAGCCGAGGCAGCAGGCGGTGTTGTGGCGCGGCGCACGCGAACAGGCGCCGCTCTAGCTCAGCAGTACACTAACACTTACGGGCGCGGGGTGGTCCTGCGACTGCGTGGGGTTGGGCGCGAGCAGCAGGTGCAGCAGCCGAGGCAGCAGGCGGTGTTGTGGCGCGGCGCACGCGAACAGGCGCCGCTCTAGCTCAGCAGTACACTAACACTTACGGGCGCGGGGTGGTCCTGCGACTGCGTGGGGTTGGGCGCGAGCAGCAGGTGCAGCAGCCGAGGCAGCAGGCGGTGTTGTGGCGCGGCGCACGCGAACAGGCGCCGCTCTAGCTCAGCAGTACACTAACACTTACGGGCGCGGGGTGGTCCTGCGACTGCGTGGGGTTGGGCGCGAGCAGCAGGTGCAGCAGCCGAGGCAGCAGGCGGTGTTGTGGCGCGGCGCACGCGAACAGGCGCCGCTCTAGCTCAGCAGTACACTAACACTTACGGGCGCGGGGTGGTCCTGCGACTGCGTGGGGTTGGGCGCGAGCAGCAGGTGCAGCAGCCGAGGCAGCAGGCGGTGTTGTGGCGCGGCGCACGCGAACAGGCGCCGCTCTAGCTCAGCAGTACACTAACACTTACGGGCGCGGGGTGGTCCTGCGACTGCGTGGGGTTGGGCGCGAGCAGCAGGTGCAGCAGCCGAGGCAGCAGGCGGTGTTGTGGCGCGGCGCACGCGAACAGGCGCCGCTCTAGCTCAGCAGTACACTAACACTTACGGGCGCGGGGTGGTCCTGCGACTGCGTGGGGTTGGGCGCGAGCAGCAGGTGCAGCAGCCGAGGCAGCAGGCGGTGTTGTGGCGCGGCGCACGCGAACAGGCGCCGCTCTAGCTCAGCAGTACACTAACACTTACGGGCGCGGGGTGGTCCTGCGACTGCGTGGGGTTGGGCGCGAGCAGCAGGTGCAGCAGCCGAGGCAGCAGGCGGTGTTGTGGCGCGGCGCACGCGAACAGGCGCCGCTCTAGCTCAGCAGTACACTAACACTTACGGGCGCGGGGTGGTCCTGCGACTGCGTGGGGTTGGGCGCGAGCAGCAGGTGCAGCAGCCGAGGCAGCAGGCGGTGTTGTGGCGCGGCGCACGCGAACAGGCGCCGCTCTAGCTCAGCAGTACACTAACACTTACGGGCGCGGGGTGGTCCTGCGACTGCGTGGGGTTGGGCGCGAGCAGCAGGTGCAGCAGCCGAGGCAGCAGGCGGTGTTGTGGCGCGGCGCACGCGAACAGGCGCCGCTCTAGCTCAGCAGTACACTAACACTTACGGGCGCGGGGTGGTCCTGCGACTGCGTGGGGTTGGGCGCGAGCAGCAGGTGCAGCAGCCGAGGCAGCAGGCGGTGTTGTGGCGCGGCGCACGCGAACAGGCGCCGCTCTAGCTCAGCAGTACACTAACACTTACGGGCGCGGGGTGGTCCTGCGACTGCGTGGGGTTGGGCGCGAGCAGCAGGTGCAGCAGCCGAGGCAGCAGGCGGTGTTGTGGCGCGGCGCACGCGAACAGGCGCCGCTCTAGCTCAGCAGTACACTAACACTTACGGGCGCGGGGTGGTCCTGCGACTGCGTGGGGTTGGGCGCGAGCAGCAGGTGCAGCAGCCGAGGCAGCAGGCGGTGTTGTGGCGCGGCGCACGCGAACAGGCGCCGCTCTAGCTCAGCAGTACACTAACACTTACGGGCGCGGGGTGGTCCTGCGACTGCGTGGGGTTGGGCGCGAGCAGCAGGTGCAGCAGCCGAGGCAGCAGGCGGTGTTGTGGCGCGGCGCACGCGAACAGGCGCCGCTCTAGCTCAGCAGTACACTAACACTTACGGGCGCGGGGTGGTCCTGCGACTGCGTGGGGTTGGGCGCGAGCAGCAGGTGCAGCAGCCGAGGCAGCAGGCGGTGTTGTGGCGCGGCGCACGCGAACAGGCGCCGCTCTAGCTCAGCAGTACACTAACACTTACGGGCGCGGGGTGGTCCTGCGACTGCGTGGGGTTGGGCGCGAGCAGCAGGTGCAGCAGCCGAGGCAGCAGGCGGTGTTGTGGCGCGGCGCACGCGAACAGGCGCCGCTCTAGCTCAGCAGTACACTAACACTTACGGGCGCGGGGTGGTCCTGCGACTGCGTGGGGTTGGGCGCGAGCAGCAGGTGCAGCAGCCGAGGCAGCAGGCGGTGTTGTGGCGCGGCGCACGCGAACAGGCGCCGCTCTAGCTCAGCAGTACACTAACACTTACGGGCGCGGGGTGGTCCTGCGACTGCGTGGGGTTGGGCGCGAGCAGCAGGTGCAGCAGCCGAGGCAGCAGGCGGTGTTGTGGCGCGGCGCACGCGAACAGGCGCCGCTCTAGCTCAGCGGCTGCACCGGCCGCGGCTCGCTCCCAGCGCGCTCCCGCCACTACTATGCGGACTGCGTCGGCAGACAGCTCGCCTGTTTCACCACCTAAACCAAATACGTGTCGCGTACTAAGGCCATCCGCTGCGTAAGTGCGTAACGGAGCCCGCGTCACGTAGCGGAAACGAATCCGCACGCGAAACCACCGTCCTGTACGTCTCTTTAGTGCAGAAGCTTTTATGGTAAATTAAAGCGAAACAGGCAGACTTGCTCAAATCAGTCTATACACAATCAAAATCACAAAACTACAAAAAGATTAACGTACCGCCTCCCTCGAGCGTAGGTACGTCCGGAGATAGCATCATCCTCTCGAGCGGCTCCAGCTCACAAATGAGCGATATCCCGGCGCGACGGACCACAGCACACCACCAACCGCATTCCACGTCGGATTCCTAAGGTTATAAATATTATTTCTTACAGTGTCTACACACGAATTACTAGCACATAAATTCCGAAATAATTAGAAACTACAATTGAACAATTGAAATAAGGGAAGATTTATACGAGACCGGTCCATGTCCGGGCCATGCCGGAGCGGAGTCCGTCTGTGCTGCACGATTCCACGCGCCACGGTCGCTTCAATATAACATAGTGATGTGAGAACCAGGTTAAACGGAAATGGAGAATGCATACTTTTTAGAGAAGGTGTAAAGTTGACTGAGAATTGAATACTCAATGTAAATACTTACCAGACAATGAAGATAAATTCTTTGGATATTTTAGAATGTCCAAAGAAAACTTTCACATTTTGATTGAATAGCAATAAAAATAATATCATACATAATGATTATAATACACCTGTTTCATTTAATTCATTTCCAATTGAATTCCATATAGAAGTTTTGACCTTTGTATCCATGTATTTTTGATGCGACATGTCATAAAACTCTACGATACTTTCGGACATGTTCAATCAATTTTTCATCGTCCATTATCCGCAACGTCATGCAACAAAGTTGCAGCAAGAGAATCTTTTGTAAACAAAAAGAACGTGCGTGGTCCTTAACTAAACATTCGTCGCTCACTATCCGTACGCAGCAGTGAAAAGTGTTCGTATTACGACGGGTCGTGGAGGGGACAGGGTGGGGCCGTGCAACAATCGTGGTGTAGACGAGCGTCGTCCGGGCCCGGACGGGACACGGATCATGCACTGTAATATAAACTGCTTCATACAAAATGTATATAACAATTCAAATCTATGCCCAGTCCTGACCAAGTACATGGTACGCCCCGGGCACGGCCCGGTCTAATATAAATCATCCCTAAAACACAACAAATGTGGATCTACTCACAGTATATTACTTACTTGTTTTGACACCATGAGCCCGAGTGGCTTCTGTAAACTTTCCATATACTGCATACACCAGCTATACAACTCTGACCAACATCTAAAACAATCTCAAAACGTTATTCAGGTTTCTATCGATAAGGTGAAATCAAATTGCTTGCTTGCGAGCCTCAACCCTCATTGAGCAATCATACAATAAAATCTAAAAAATGGAGCAAGTCTTTAAGGTCCATATTCATAAAACTGTCGTTTGATTCATTGTTTCATAGTGCCATCCAAATGCGAACTTATGCAAAAAAACCGGCCAGGCTGGCCTTCAAGTGCGAGTCCGACTCGCACTTGAAGGTTTCCGTACCATCTTAGTAGGAGAGCCCCTTTACTTATTAATTTATTATTTGTTGAGCGGCAACAAAAATACACATTCTGTGAAAATTTCAACTATCTACCTATTACAGATCATAAGATACAGCCCGCTGACCGACAGAGAGACGGACGAACGGAGGAACGGACAGCGGAGCTTTAGTAATAGGGTCCCGTTGGTTACCCTTCGGGTACGGTACCCTAAAAGGATATAGAGAGAGGCATTTCAAACTTTGATTTCACCCTAGATCTGTGGTAAAATGCTCATCAGATAAAGAAGTAGATAAATACTTGTGCATAAGATACGCGTGGTCGGGTGAGGCGGTGCGCGCGGTGAGGTGTAGCAGTCGCGCTTGCACTGCGTTCGTCGCCGCGTCGCCCAGGTCGCCGTCGCCGCCTGTGTCGGTGCTGCCCCAGGTACGGTTGTAGATCTGAAAACCAATGGTGTATTTCGTAATGTATCCACTAAAAATATCATGCACTATCTTCTACACATCTTTTTCATTTCTCCCTTCGCTGGTCTGCTGGTAAAAATGTCTTACGAAATAAGTATGCACACAAATATTACATGTTATTTTCCTGTGTTGTCTACTGTGTGTACATATATAGTCAAATAAATAAATATACATTTCTAATTTTCCAACTTGAAAAAAATAAAATAAACTGGCAACCCACAGGATAATGCTTGGTTGGTTATCCTGCGGGTTGCCAGTTTTTTTTTTTTTAACAAGTTGCATTGAGCAGTCTGTATTAGCTGTAGAACTAACGAACCCTTGTAAAAAGTCCTTGATTGGAGGCCGAGAATGGCTAAATGATAGACCTGCGAAGGCAGTTGTTCCATATTCCATGTATGGCCTACGTTTAGAGAGGTCTTGTGTATGTCTGGGATATCCCTTGACATACTGCTATGCTGTAGGCTGATGATGATAAAACTGTTTTTAATAGCTTTCGGGCCTTATTATGTAATCTCCATTTGTCTGTGTTATCAAACTTTATCCAATCAAGTTTGACCACCACAAAATCTACCTACTCATATAAAATGGTATCATCTTTCTTGATATACTTACGACAAGCGCTTTCCTGATGACCGCGGGCGGAAAGAGTCCGGGTGCCAGCAGTCGGTCGCGGTACTGCTGGTGCGAGCCGAGCGCGGGCAGCGCACCCGCCGCCTCGCGCCCAGCCACCGCTCGCCACCATGCCTCCGCGCCCACAAACACACCTGGAGAAGATAGACTTATTGTACCTATTTCATATGAGGGTCATATCCTTTGGATTTGAGCAGAGCAGAACCAAATTTCATGATAACTAAAAATACACTATAATATTTTTCAGTGCAATAATTTTTTGAAGTACATAATTATAACCATGAACGCAGTCACCGAACGATTCCTGAGGCCTTAGGCGAAATCTCGTTTCGCCCTTTCGTCTTATCAACTGCTAATAAACTTTATTATTTAATGTTATCAAGAAATTCTCTACTTTGCACACTGTACTGAGCCTGTGATGGTTCGCACTAACTAACACGAGTTGTTTGATGACTCGTGATTGTAGAAAATATCAGAGTACTCACTAGTAATAATAGTATCCCCATCCGGTTGACTCCACAGCGCCCAAATAACATTGCTCCCGTCTCCGTAACCAATGGCATAATCAAGGAGGTCCAGCTACAAATGAAATTGACTTGAAGACATAGAACATTATGAAAGTATAATATTAGCATTGAAAAACCAGTGTTTACCTGAGGCCCAAATATACGACTAATATGCGAAAACTTCACGCCTCCTGAGCCTCCGTCGTGCATTTTCATGACGACGAATTCACATTCATTAGGAAAAGACAAATATGCTACTAATATGACACTTCCATCTGATCCTATTGTTCTTTGTAACATGTGTCCATGGGCTGAGAAAATGAAAACAGAAAATGAAGACAAAAAAGTTACACAAGCAATTCAAATAAGGTCAACAAAACATGTCTTACGAGGTGGTTTCGGCCTGACCAATGTCTGTGAAAGTGGAGTAGACACTGCAATAGGTGCACCACCCTCGTCCAACGGCCACGCTCTTAGGCAAGTGTCACCGCATATTGCTACTGCTAAACCACTGGTTAGCACCACTCCATAGGTTTCAACACCATCAGTGCTACTCTTGCCCCTAAAATCAAACACATTTTCTGTATTATCTGAATATAAGATCTTCGAAAGAAGTCCTAGGCTGAGAAGAGAAGTCCTAGTTATGATTTTTTTTAGTACCTCAAAGCTCCAGTGATGCCAGACAAGAACCTCGGTACAGTAGACTCTCGCTTCAACACAGTGGTGACAGCAGATCCAGTCACAGGTAGTTTGACAAGCAACAGACCTCCTTCTCCGCCATGGCCAAATGCAAGAGCAAATATTGCTTCCCCGTTGTCTCGTAATAGGGATGAGCAAGTGTGAGCAACACCTGTAGCTGATAAAATAAATAAATAGTATGTATTGTTTGTAATTAAATAGTTGGGCGGCATATTTAAGTAGAATTTTGATTTTATATGCAGTGAATTGACTGCTAGTTTTTGCTAGCACTAATAAATATACAACATAAAAATTCACTGCTGCATGCAGTATTCGTAGTGAGATCCAGATGTGTATGGTTGGATCTCATCATGCAGGTATTTTAATTTACAAAAGAAATTTTAACATTATGTAGTGCATGTATCTGGATGAATTATTTGAATTTGAAAATGCTTATCAATACTTACTTGCATTAGAATACTGGTTAAGAATAAAGTAATTGTTTGGATTGTTTATAGAACTTGTATCATGGAATATTGATGGAGATGAAGTGCTCAGAGATCCAAATGTTGACTGAAAATAAAGAAAAAACAGTAATCAAAGAAAATTATTGAGAAACTTCCTCCTTTTTTTGAAGTCGGTTAAAAAGCATTTCTTTTTAGTCTCTACATGATATGAAATACATAATAAGTAACTCATATACCTTTTTATCTAATGTTCCTGGGTGTGGGAAAATGAGTCTGTGTACAGATGAGACAGTGGCAGCTAGTATGACCACATCACGGGATGCACTTCTCTCATACACAGTGATACTGCTCAGCGGAGGAGTACCTGGAGCTACCTTACATCTCAAGTTAGCTGATGACAGGTTTATGTCTAGGGATGCTTCAGATAGCTCTATTGCGTCTGATGTTGTTTGCCTAGAATTTAAGAGAAGGATTGTTTACATTTTACCACTATGGAGATCAGCTAATATTACTTTCATTTAAAATTATGCAGTTACAGTCCATATTAAAAAGTAGTGTTAACCAGTAGGTATCACATTTCATGGCTCTCATGAGACAAAACAGTGTTTTCGATTAAATTACGTGTTTGACAAACAAAAAATCCAAAACGAACCACTATTCAAACTAGTAAGCTGGTTTTTTGTGTTTCTTTTCCAAATTATATCAAACTCACCAATAAATAAAACGATTTCGAGTGTAGATCTTTTTGGAATCTTTGTACCAATATCCACCAGCTTTTTGAGGCAATTTGATGTCTTGCAAAGTGCTATGGGTACCTCCTGTAAGAAGTTTATTATGAAGCATAGACGATTTTTAGAAGTACAGTTTATGTATATAAAAGTATACAAAAACCAAACTGTAGAATATAATATATACCTGTATTCAATATTATTTCTTTCCACTTTTCGGGTAAACTGTAATTTGGTGTAATTTCCTTGAAAGTCACTGGCATAGCCTCCAAGAACTCCATGGTTAAGTAATCTAAATATATTCTGACTTAAATCAAGAAACAATTTTTATTTTAATCGAAAATATACGTATATTTACAACAGTACACAATTTATATAATGGGTATTTATTTTAATCAATTCCGCAGACTTGGCGGTTAAAATTTTATTTATAGGTTACAAATCCAACGGAATCGGATACACAAGCAGAGCTATCAAAGCAACCGCAACAAATGAACAAATCAACGAAAATAAAGCTGTCAGAACTGACACCTGACTGGACAGCAGAAAAGTCTATGAATAAAAAAAATATCTATGAAATAAATTCTGGGTTGATCTTACTACCAGATGATTTATTTTTTGTAACTTAGTTAATTTTATTTTTATTTTGAAAAAAATCTTCAGTTGATAGCCAACACAGTAGCCATAACCGCAACCATAATTCAGTATCTGCCCTTTTTTGAGCTGAAAAGAAAAGTCTTTTTTCTGCAGAAGCACGTTTCACTCATCATCATCTTCCTGCCCATATCCCATTCTATTTGGGGTCGGCGCAACACGTTTTCTTCTTCCCTTCTTCCCTGTCAGACGTCACGCTTTAGTACGATCCGCATCCGAAAATCCGAACCCAGGACAGCCTTCTTTAGTCGATGTCAATCGATTGAAATTTTTTGGTATTTTAAATCTGACATGAGAGGAAATGAGTCCTAATGACGTTCGAACATCACTAGTAGTGAGTTCGTGAGCGTTTTTGTACATATTATTTTTCTCGTGCGATTTCTTATTAATTTTGAAAGATCATGATAAAATTTGAATGTTGAATGAATAATATTAAAGTTTTACTAAAACTCAAAAGTACGGACGTCGAACGATGGTTTTTCTTTGTTCAGAAAAGAACATAAAGGTAAAACTCAAAGCGCATCGATTTTTTTATTTATTTTTATATTTTCAAAATGATTTGATAGAAACTGTTAGTGGTGATAAACTTTAGTAGTGATGCACATTGTGACTATTTAGGCAGTGCAGTATTGTTTTAATTTGCCCTACGAGCTTGAGACTTAGCTCACTCAAACCTTACGATGTTTTCAGCATAGCGTAATATTAAAATGAATAAGTACACAATCTAAAGTGTGCTTTGTTATGTTATTTTATTGATATACATAAAAATATAAAGTGGAAAAATACTTTAAAACATTTTAAAATCAACACGAATGTGGGCACTGGGTCAAAGTAAAAAATCGCTTTCCTAAAGGTACAGTTAGAGCCCCTAAACATGTGAGCACACTGTATTTAATTTAAAAAAAAAATTGAATTTTTCATCCTCATCTAATATATGCTAACCTAGTAAAATATTTCACGTGCAAGCTAAATCTCAACTACATTATGGTAGTAGTATTCCTTTATTCATCTTATTACAAATTTATTACATTTTTAAATATTAATTATATATAATATTTGAAAAAAAAACATTTAAAATTATAAAAAATTGTAGCCCACCGGTATCGGGAACAGGGTCCAAGCTACCGGCAGTCAGGGCTCCAGAGAGAGGAACCTCCTAACAATATGAGCCTTAAACTGCATTGTTATTAATCTTTCCGTAATTGTATACTATAATCCAAGGGGATATAATCTATAATCTAATCTTGAAGGGAGCCCTATGTCTCAGCTGTGGCAATACGAACTACAGGCTGTTTATTTTATACAGTAGTATATTATTTAAAAGAAAAAACATTTTCATGTTGTAAAACTCATAAAGAAAATATAATTACAGTTAAAAGAAATGTTGAGTTGCCAACTAGGTAATAAGTAATCTTCATCATCAGTCCACCAGTCTCAGCTCATGCACTCAGCTGAGTCTTCTATCCAGCTGGTGGGACAGGTGACAGTGCATCAGGGATGTTTGTGGAGGTGTCGATTGTTTTTACACAATGATAAACAAGCGCCCAGCATCAATGGTGGCTAGAGTCACGGCCAGCCCTTACTAACCCTATACTCATATGAGCTTCCACTCAAAATAAAGTTTTTGAACTTGAATTATGAAGAGTAACAACTATTGAGATGATGTAGCAGTATAGGTATAGATATAGGTATATCCATGGTAATTATGAAAGTTCTGCCCTTTTGTCCCAAAATTTTCCAAATGTTCATTATTTTTGTGTTGGCAGAAAACAATTGGAATTCCTAAAATTCCCTTATTAATAAAAATGTTGCAAAGGACTGACTATCCATTTTTTGCACACAATATTTTAAATAATAAAAAGGCTTAACAGTATAATTATTATGTATCCGATTACAATTTTAATTTAATGTGTAAACAGTAGCGCGGTGGCGGGTTGTGAGCACGGCGCGGGAGGCGCAGGGTCGGGCGGCGGTCGGCCGGCGGCGGACACCATTCGCCGTGTCAAGGTGAAGATGTCATCAGTGTCAGCGCAGGGCGTCGTGGAGCGAGCCTCTGCCGAGCTGTCGCGCCGCATCACCGGCCTGGGCCTGCGCGGTCGCAAGCGCTCTCCCGGCGTCGTGGAGCGCGTCGCCAACGCGCTGTGCGGCCCGGCCACCGCCGCAGCCGCCGCGCCGAGGGTCCCACGGCGGCGCAGACCTTCACCCAGGCCTCTGTCTTGGAACCAATTTGTGGTAGAAGAGAGATTTCTAGAAAAGTTTTTCCTGTACTTCAATGCCAATGATAGAAGATCACTTGCGCAAGTGTGTACCAGATGGCGTGACATACTGTACTCGTCTCCGCGCTGGTGGACCGGGCTGGTGGCGGTGCTCGACTGTCGCGAACTGCGATCTGCCACAGTTTGCTGTATGCAGAGGTTCTACAATTCTTTAGTCAGGAGGGGTATCCGTGGAGTAGTTTTAGTTTCAGCTTCTGATGATGATATAAATGAATTTATAAGGCAATTCCCTTTGTCAGCTCATCATATTCATGCTATTGGTTTAAAAGGATGTACAATAACTGACAGAGGGCTGGAAGCCGTTTTGGATCACCTTCAGGTAATTTTACTTTTATTTACTAAAAGATTTGACATTTACATTCAAATAATGCAAGTAAATTATCAGGTCATCTTTATCAAAAGAATGATATACGGGGTGGAAGGGACACCGACTCGATAATGGCCACTGGCAACCAGAAAAAGACAAAAAATCACGTTTGTTTTCAAGCTTTTTTTTTTACGGATGGGAAATCATCAAATGACTTCTCCCGCTCTGGGCAGAGCGGAAAGGAGTGTCAGACTTGTACTGACTAGAACCCATCCATGTTCCTTCCTTGCCCTTTGTGTTCCAGAGCCGCGGTATCTCTTTCGAACAGTCCCGCAGCCCTGGCAGGAAGGGGGGGCCCTTAAATATTCATTTTATTCTGTTCTTTAGTATTTGTTGTTATAGCGGCAACAGAAATACATCATCTGTGAAAATTTCAACTGTCTAGCTATCACGGTTCATGAGATACAACCTGGTGACAGACAGACAACTAGACGGACGGACGGACAGCGGAGTCTTGGTAATAGGGTCCCGTTTTCTTTTCTTTGGGTACGAAACCCTAAAAATGACGTTTTCACGTCGGTGTCCCTTCCACTTCTACCCTGTATTATTATATTTGCATGCTTGTTTTGGATTATAATGACTATAACATTTCTAATTAAAGAAAATTGAAAATAACTCAAACTATGGTCAATAAATTAAAAAAAACAATATTTTTTAGGTTCTCTTTGAGCTCGAACTAACTGGATGCAATGAAATAACCGAGGCTGGTTTGTGGGCATGCCTAACTCCGCGGATTGTCTCTCTCACGCTTACTGATTGCATTAACATTGCTGACGAAGCTGTAAGTACCATTTTTCAATGAAGCACCTACAACATAACGTACATGATGATTTGAATTGAAGAATCATGTACTTATTAAATCTAATGGCTTCGATACGTAAGTCTACGTAGAAACCATGCAAGCGGAATATTTACTTTAAATAACAAGTTCGGCCAGTTTTGTTTTGATTTTCCATGAAGCTATTAACATAACATTCTAACACTCATTACATGCACACACAATGCGTGGCGAACTCAATGCGAAGCGTGCATCGCAGCTGGTCATAAGGCTAAGCCCAGTCGAGGCACGTGTTGCGTATTATGCATCTCAATCATTATTGATTGAGATGCATTAGCGTACGCTGTTCACATCTTATTGCTGTTAATTATGGCGCTTGTATACAGAGCATGTAACATGCTGCCATATTCAGGTACCTGTAATGTTTTAATGGGCTGTTGTTATTGTTGACTACAGTGTAAATAACTGCGTGGGTTGTCCCTAGGAGTAAAATAACCACTCACTCTTATAGAGGAAAATCTGTTGATAGAACATAGTACCTACCGTAACGCAGGTGTGATTGGTATAAATCGAAACAAAACTTTGAAAGGGATTTTAATGGTGAATTAATATGGTTACCAACGTCCCTAAATAATTAAGAAAATAAAAATAGTAGTTTTGGTGACATATCATATGAATTCTATATTGATCATATGTATGCGTTTCTGCCTCGCCCCCATGGGAAAAAGCGAGCGAAAACAATAACTAAATTCTTTTCCCAGGTCGGTGCTGTAGCACAACTGCTGCCATCCCTGTACGAGTTCTCTTTGCAAGCGTACCACGTGACGGACGCGGCACTTGGGTACTTCTCGCCTAAGCAAAGCGCTTCACTCAGTGTGCTGCGACTGCATAGCTGTTGGGAGCTCACCAATCATGGCGTTGTTAATATTGGTAAGAATTAGGGTTGAACCTCATCGATTAGCACTGAATCGTATTTTTCAAACGAGAAATTGAACGTGCTGCCGAGTGCATCTTCGATGCTGAACCCTGAATTGGTTCAGTACCTATTCGTATGTATATTAGTCGTTTCAGCCCAATATAGTCGATTCATATTACGGCGTGGGTCATTTGACTTGTATACCATTGACATAAGGTTGTAAATTGCAATTTTTGACGCATGGTTATACTCTATAATAACCTGATCCTCCAATTATTCTACAAGCATTAGCTTGTAATGTCTAATAGTTGGCACATATGTTGATCGTACCCAGATTAATGATAATATTACGGATGTTGTTTCTTGCTATATTTGTTATATTTCAAAACTATGCAAAATAATTTCAATTGTTATTAAATAATGAAATATCATCAAGGAATAACTGGGCTATGGAGGACAGATAGGCAGTCGCTCCACGTAAAATACTGGTATTCAGCTGCATCCGGTTAGACTGGAAGCCGACCTCATTATAGTTAGGAAAAGGCAGATGATGATGAATATATTTATCTATATAAACCCACGCCCTTTTGCCATGGGGGCAGGCAGAAACCACAGAACGCCACCTGCTACGATCCTTACATACTCCTTTTGCCTTGTCCACGTTCATACATCTGGTCATACACGCACGCCGGTTGCGAGTACTACGCACCTGACCTTTCCTTACCTAATTAACCTATTTTACCTGAGACCATGTAGCTCTTTTTGCAAACATGATATTACTTTAATTATTTATTTATTTAGTACATGGAACTCTTACAGCTAATAAAAACAAACCAAAAAGGAAACCACCAGAAAGCCAATTACAGATCCTCACTTATAGATTTATAATAAAAAATATATGGTGTGAGTACAAAAACTAAATTAATTCCTAATATTATCATAACTACTAAACTCGAGTCCATAATATCATGATTTCATTTGTAATTAAAAGAATACCAGTTTATTCTATATTGAGAAACACAATACCCAATTATTTCGAGTCGATCCCGGCTGAGTCGCGTGTGTATTAAGTTCAAGGGTCATCCGCCGTGTTAGCTCGCCTAAAGGGCCCTTAGGAGGGCTACCTGGGTTAGTAAGTAGTAGAACTTTCACGAAGGTGAAAATACGTTTTACAGGGAGGGTAAGGAACTTATTTTGAGTTTTATGTTTAAAAAATTGGAATTAAAGTTGAAGCAAAAAGAGTATGTAAGGATCGTAGTGTGATCGTGGCGTTCTAGATAATCTGAAAATATACAAATTCTGCAAAAAGTCTTTTGAATGAGCCTGGAAGTCACACCTTGTTACACATAGTTGTTCCACTATTGTCGTATGTCGTGGTTTCGATTCCAGACCTGAGTGGTTGTTATTTATTTCATCACCACTGCTTCAAACGCCACTCGTAAGGGAACCAATATATGCTGGAACCAAAAATTCAGGTCATGTGATGTCCCCGTAGTGAATAATGGCCAAAGAGGCGGCCTCTGTACCAGTAGTGACACTAGCTTGATCATGCTTATGTGGTACGACTAGGGACAAGAAGTTATCTGCATCTGAATTCGACGATATTTGACCACAAAGCCTATTTATTTCCATAGTGCACTCCCTGCCGAACCTCACGGTGCTATCTCTCAGCGGGTGCAGCAAGGTGACGGACGAGGGCGTGGAGCTCCTGGCGGAGAACCTCCCGCGCCTGCGCAGTCTCGACCTCAGCTGGTGCCCGCGCGTCACCGACAACGCGCTCGAGTACATCGCCTGCGATCTCAACCATCTTGAGGAACTTACGTTGGATAGGTAACGAGAATTAACATTTTCTTCTTTTTTTCCTATTTGGCGGAGTATGGGTGTTCTATAGGTACACTCTGTCTTTAGGGTTCCGTACCTGAAGGGTAACCAACCTACCCAGCGCTATTACTCGGCCTCCCTCCGCTGTCCGTCCGTCCGTCCGTCTGTCTGTCTGTCTGTCAACGGGCTGTATCTGATGATCCGTAATAGGTAGACCGTTGAAATTTTCACAGAATCTATATGTTGCTATAAAAACAAAAATAAATTAAAAATTAAAGGGGGCTACTAAGATGGTACGGAACCCTTCATGCGCGATTACGACTCGCACTTGGCCGGTGTTTTACTAAATCTCTTGGCGATTCTTTCAGCTTGAACACAGCTAAAGTCTGTGGTGACACATCGAACTGTATAAAGCGGATCTGTGTTAGAGTACCAAGCCGTAAATATGATTCTTCAAACGTTATATAAGACTTCACAAAGTTATCGTTCCTTAAAACTAGGGGTCTCGTATCTTCGTCAATATTAAAACGTGGTTTTCATAGCTAGCAGGTTGGTTTTAACGCTTAGAAGCCTTTAACCATCCTCATCAGATGTCTAGCCTTTTGTCTCAACTACATATTTTACCAATCAACACTAATTTTGACAGAGGTAAAGTTTGTAAGTTTGGATGTAGGTCATACCCAAAATACTCATCCGATTTAAACAATGCTATGCTTCTTCGATGCGGACGAAGTCGCAGGCTGAAGCTAGTATTTTAAATGGAGCAAATGCCTTGCCTATCTCCATTGATCTTTAAAATTAGTATGTTGTCAACAGATGTGTGCACATAACGGACATCGGCGTGGGCTACATAAGCACGATGCAGTCGTTGGTCGCACTGTTCCTGCGCTGGTGCTCTCAAGTGCGCGACTTCGGAGTACAACACTTGTGCGGCATGAGATCGCTACAGCTCTTGTCTCTGGCCGGTAAGTTTACTCAATCAAATGTGCAGGCACCTTAGGCTGCGTTCCCTACGAGTGAGGATGCGTAAGTGTGTTAAATTAACCAATCATATTGTTTAATATGATTGGTTAGTTTAACACACTATCCGTTATCCGTATCCTTTCTCTCAGCTTGAGCTGAGCTAGCTTTGTGATTGGTCAGTTTCACACAGATCCCTTACGCATCCTCGCACATTCTAGCGGAAACATAGACTTTTGCAGCAACATCATTTTCTGTTACTTGCAAAATGATCTTTATCCAAACTGGATAAAACACTGTCAGCTGCTATGCTATGCAACTTGTGATTCCTTCTATTTAGTTAAACTTTGTTAGTGAGTACGCATTTTGTAGCACGCCTCCATGTTTTACAACTAATAACGTTTACGTATACTACTGAGTAAGGAGAAGTAAATATAAACCTTGTTTTGTAATTCCTTAGGGTGTCCATTACTAACGTCGGGCGGTCTATCGAGTCTCATACAACTGCGGCAGCTGCGCGAGCTGGAGCTCACGAACTGCCCCGGCGCGTCGCCCGAACTCTTCGACTACCTGCACGAACACTTACCGAGATGCCTCATCATAGAGTAAGCTACTATAGTCCTCTTTTATGTCGACCGCATTTATCCTAAACTGTATTCTTCTTCACTTGCCTTATTTGGTAAGCAAACATAGCACACTGTGATATCGAATGAATGTTGAGCTGAAACAGTGATTTTGTACAAGATGTGTTTCACATAAAATAAATAGTCAACATGGTATAAATCCCGTTTTTACTGATAATGATGTATTTCTTAACTATAGGAAACGGTTCATCTGTGTTTTTGATGCTAAACTCGGTATTTTTGTACCATGCTTGTTTACCAAATACGACGTGTTAGAGAGAATACGCTAACTGTGACTTTAACACATTACATACATTTTGCGCTATTTAAAATTATACATTAGCTACACAATAAGTAGTTTGCACCAAGCACTGAAGAGTCAGTGAAATCATTTGAAACATTGTAGTGCTGTTTCGATTCGTAACAGTCTCTTTCTGACTCACACACTAAAGAAGTTCAGAATGTTATGTAAACTATCTATCTACAGTTACGGAATTAAAATGGTAAGCACATTAAGGTAGACATAAACTTGGACATTATTATTCTGAACCCACTGTGTGACCTAAAAACGAGTTTGAAAATTGCTTAAAATATTCGCTACTTGACCGTACAAGGACAAGATATTAATGTATGTGTTGGTTACACCTATATTGTTTAAAAAAATACCAAAATGAGCCGCTCAAAGAAGAGTATGAGTTCATATAGTGAACTTGAAAGTTCAGAAAAATATTAAGATTATAGAAAGATAGCAGCGTAGTGTGTTTTGTTGCAAGTTATCTTCATAGATACGTCAGTCCATCGACGTCTACCTCCATACAGTATGGAGTTTGTAACTTGTAATTGCGTTACCACTTTTGACAGAAATTGCCAGTATATTAAAACTATGCTAAGGTTGAAACTTGACACTATCCAACACACATTGGTTCATTAGTTGGTGGTTTACATTGGTTCTAAATGAGAAATAATTCTTGGAAGTTTTATGACGTATTATATAAGTTAAGGGTGGTAAAGCAGTTGTGAGTCCGACAGTACATCGTGAGAACACTCGTGTTGTAATACTAGACTATTAGTCAATACAGCCACGAATTAAATTTTCGTAAAAAATCAAGTCTTCACGCTTCTAGTCCTAGTTTCCGACACATGAGGAACCTGTAGTTATAATCGATAACCCCACCAATTATACACGTTCTTAATATTAACAATGCTTGATAGTTAGAAGTATTATTAAATAAAAGGTTCGCATCTCATATAATTTGTCTTAGTGTTTGATCTCCATTCCTTTATAGATTATGTGCTATTTACGACCTCCTTATTCCTAAACAATTATTGCTCAAATTGTGTGATGTCATGTCGAGATGGATTATTTAAAAAATAAAATTATAATTTAGATTAAATCAACTTGTGACACTATTTCAATGCTGGATATAGACAACAATTGGCCAAAGAACTACAAAGTTTAACGATACCTAATGTGTATCTTTTATCGGCCCAAACTTTATTGCGGTTTAAAGCATTTTAGGACCTATCTATATCCAATAGTCTTCTTACATCTTCAAAGATTGTATTGTACAAAACTATAATTACTAACTTACCGACGTGACTTCATAACTTACGAGTTAAGATTCAAGTGTATTAAACCTTGTATAAAAGAAAATATTCATTAATATTCATACATTTAATTCTACTACAAGATTTATAAACAAATGAATAATCTTATTTCCCAGTAACATAAGTAAAAGTACACGACCGTAATATTTATAGTTCCCGAAAAGTAACAAGGTTTAATACTTAAAAATAAAATGTGAAATATATTAATATTATATTTTAAATATTGTAAGAAAAAGCGTTTATTAGATAATTTATGTGATTTTTTGTGAGTGTAATTCATTTGAAATCAAATCATACGATTTGGTCATGTCCATTAGTTAAATGTAATTTGTATAGATTGCTAATAAGAAGAATAATTCTTTAAATTAAATTTTCAAATTAATCGGTTTCAGATGTTTGATATAAATAATGTAAATAAATATCTATGTTGTACATTTCAAATCCTACTATCGTGGCATTGTAATTTATCTAAAACAGTAAAGTATTCCTGTATCTTGTATAAATTCTTGTAAAAACCAACAATATTAAAAGGTAAATCGGTACCTTTCCATAATGCGCATTTCAGTAAAATTATTATATGCACTGTGATTGAACATCCAGCGTAACACAATGGTTCACACAATCTTTGAAGGATCCTCAGCATTTGGTGTTATTGTGCAATGCCTGACAGTGTTTCTTTGGGTTCAATTAATTCAGTCCTGATCAGAATATTCGGCAAAGTATATAAATAAACTTAATATCTTCAGTTCTTATAGAATTATAAGAATAACAAAATTCAAATACAGATGGCACGGAAGAATAATATTTCTTTCCAAGCAGTTATTTTCTTTTGATTATCTCACAATTTTCTATCTATATCTGTCTCTAGTCAGTTCTTTATATTTCTTTTAAATGTTTGCAAACTACTTCTTAAACTGTAGATTAGTTGTCGAGTAATGTGATTTTCAGTAAGTGTGAAATTGATTATTGTTTCTAGATGAATAGTGTATAGTACAGAAGACGCAGTATGTAATCACAAACAAATGTTAAATCTTTACCTGTTGTTGTAATTATGTATTCATATTTAGACTGTTACTTGCAAATAGCATACGATAGTAATTCAATAAAATATTTACTGTACTTCTAATCTTATTCAAATTAAGAGTGCTCAGATTAACGAGTTTAGAAATGTAACTCGTTTACATAATAGTTAATGTAAACATTTAAGTACTTTTTAAACTTGTGACTTTTATTTTATTTTATAACTGCATGCAATTAACAACTTATGTATAGCTATGTAGATGTCATAAGACATCTGCATAAGTGATGCTCATAATAACTCAAAACTCTTTTAATTAATTATAAGAAAAATATTTTAATTGATTATGTACTTTGACATTTTTATTTTATATAAGAGATTTTTTGTTGAAAATGTGTTGCGAACATAGGGCGACACTTGGGTAAAAGCAGCGTCGTTTGTTTTCGGTGATGAACAGCACCTGTGCTGCAGACAGCAGGCTTTGCTCGCAACACATTATGTTCAATAAGCTGTACCGCTTTTATAAAACCGTCCGAAATAAAATTAACATATTTTACTTGTACTGCAAGTAAGTACAGACTTTCGTTCTCTGTACAACATAATTTAGTACAGTCAGCATTAAACGATTTTAATATTCTGGCTGACTCTCCTGTAAGTATATACTGCTTTGCAACCGTTTAAAACGGTAAAATATATTTATATATTTCTGTAAGCTAGAATATTTTAAATAAAAGAGAGTTGAATATTTTTGCATGTATTTAATGCTGATGGTACTATACATCTGGTACGAAGAATAAGAGATATGAGTGTTTAGTAGATAAAGTCCTACTATTAAAATCTGAATTACTATTGACCCCTTTTGAACGTTGAGTTATTTATAATTGCTTCAAAATGTTGTGTTTCTTTTTAACAACAACCGTTGTGCAATATCTACTAATTAAATCAATTATCATTATATGTGTTTAGGCATATTAGTAAAATTCATTGATAAGATAGATCTTCGCGTCGTAATCCTCGTTAATGTCAATAGATACCCTCGAAAGCATGATTTCATCTTTTGGTTGATGATATTTCGCCATCTGTGCCTTTCCTTGATATTGTTTTGTGTCCAGCGACGATGAGTAGAATACTAGTCGGCCACAAACTATTTTTATTTTTTCTTGATTGAAAGTCTTTGAAAATGATCTCCCATTCGTGTAGGCTTTATTTTATATATTCCTAGGCAGCTATAATATGTTTTCTGGCAAAATAATAAGTCATGCTAAGAAATTTATAGGCAGTATTATTTTTAAGTATAAGAAATGGCTTTGTGTTATGGCTTTAAATCTATAGTAGTTTATGATTTTGATATTTGTACTAACTACTTTTGACAAAATAAAGTCAATATTTTGAAGCAATTAAGAAACAAGACAGCGTCCAAAGTAAGATGTTTCTTAATTATAATGAGGAGTACCTATTATAATGTTTTCAAGTTGCCTTCATTTTTAGGAATATGGTATCTATAGAGATGTTGCTGAACTTGTCAATTTACGCAAAATTACTGCAACTGCAGTAATATTTATTATAATAAAGCAATAAATTTGGGCGTCGCTACGATTTGGTTCTATAGAATGTTTGGAAAATGACTGCTAAACTGAAACTAAATAAAATACGAGTATGTCTTTAGTACACCTTTCTCACGTGTTTATGCACTAGTGGTATCCACTGCATGATTGCATCTATTTTCCAAACATGTATGTTGCAGTAAAGATAAGATGTACAATATGAACAGTAAATAGTATTAAGATAATCTGTATGTATAGATACAGCTGTAACAAACTATCTGTTAAATGTCAAACCTCCCTAGAGCACCTTTGGATTAATTTATGTGTGTGTTCCATTCAATGTGTAAATCTGTTTCTTTTTGTACATAATAATGAGTAAGTAATCTATTATGTGTAGTAATGAAGTTTAATGTTGTTGAAAGATCCGACTTCTGCATTAAAAAAGGTTGTAATTAAAATGATATGTATATTACGTACAAGCAATAGATTAAAGCCTATGTAATTAATATACTTGTAACATAAATGATTGTGAAGCGACCTGACGCGTCTAAACTAGTTTACACAATAGTTTAACGAGGCGTATCACATTGTGTGACTTAAGAAAACGAATTATTTCAAAGTAAATTATAGAGTACGTAAAATTTTGAATATTAGTGCACACGCAATGCTTATGTTAAATGCCAGATAGGCCGCCGCCGCTCGTCTTATTTCTACTGTAATGCAATTTAAGTGTCGATACAACCAAACAATTGATTTATCTGTTTTTGAGAGATGGTAATATTGGTGTGTTAAAAGGATTCCTCGTGCCCTATGTTCCCGTGTACCCATTAGTTTGTGTTGTGATATGCACCCGCTAGCTGTTTAATTGGCATCACTGTGTAATGTTTGTATTTTAGTATAATCCATTTTCGTAATAACGATACACGATTTGTACAATACTCGGTGAGATGTTATAGTGCAATATAGATGTACTGTTTTATATATTGTTTTAATTTAATAAATAGCATTTTAGATATGAATATTGGAATGCGAGATATGCAGTCTCAGAGAATACTTCCTAGAAGCCGAGTAAGTGCACTGAGATGTGGGCTCGGTGGACAAGGGCCTTACCCCGCTCTCCCTGGCTAACGAGAACTGGCGCAAGTCACAGTGGTAGTATTAGACACTAATGACCGCAGGGAGGTATGGCAGAGCAAGGAGCTTCACGGAAGCTTTTACCGGGCCCTTCGTGGGCCCGATGTAGACGTTGTAGATGTTGTCTGTGCAGTAATAGGCGAAGTTATAATGCCTCGTTGGTCTTATGGTCGCAAGCACGACTGCTGAGCATGAGGTCCTGGGTTCGATTTCCGGATCGGGGAGTGTTGGGTTTTCCATCAGGAATTTCTTAGTAGCAGTCACGGAGTCTGGATTTGCGCCCAGTTGATGGCAATAGACTCGCCCCCCTATTACCAAGGCTTAAACATAACTGGCGAAATGTGAAATAGCTAGTACACCGTGTGGGTACACCTCTATCACATTACAGGCGTGATGTTATGATGACAAATAACTACCGGAAATACATTGTGAAGGATGTGAACGGGTCACATGTCGGGCATGCCACCGACCGGAAGCGATCCAATACATTATTTCTGGGTGTTCTCGTCTGGCTCACGGAGAGTACTTGCATGGACACAACCTCGTTGCCATAATCGTATCAACGAGGTTGTGTCTATGCACCAGCAACTTGCTGTAAAGTACAACCTTGAAGAATCAGAAGTGCTATACTATAAGTATGCGCCCAACCGATTTATCGATAATGTATTTACTTATCACTTTGTATTGGGATCAACCTATCGTCACTAATAGGACTATTTTAGTAAATACGCCTGACATTGTGGTGATAGATCGATTGGAGCGTCGCGCAATGATTGTTGATATAGCGGTCCCGCATGACGTGAAAGCAGATATATTATAGATAAGCAATTCAAGTATCTAGATCTGGCTCGCGAGGTTGTTGACATGTAGGACGTGAGTACAGCAATCATTGTGCCGATAGTCGAGTCGACAAATGGCTTAGTAGCCAATAGCCTCGATCAACATCTGAGGTTGCTCTCGCTTGGCAGCTGGATCAAGGGCTTTATTCAGGAAGCAGTAGCGGACACGGCGCGTATTGTTAGGAAGTTCCTCTCTCAAGATCCCTGACCACCGGTAGCTCAGACCCTGTTCCCGATTCTGGTGCTGCTACTATTTTTTAAATGTTTTCTTATTTTAAACAGGATTATTTAAAAATCTAAAAGATATGTGTTATGAATAAAGGTAATAAATAGTGTTAAGGCGCTACCTCGAAACCTCGCACCGGATTACTGACCTACTAAGCAAGCGAAAGTGATGCAAACACTTTTGAAACGCAAAAGAGAGATAGCTATAATGTGCGTGCGCTCGGAATAAAACGACGTATGTGCCACAACGAATTTACTCCTTTTTTAACAATATAAATGAATTAAATTTAAAACTACTTTGAGTAAACTTTGATATGATAATTCTTTATGCTTTTTTCATTAAAGTAAATTCCATTGAATAACTCTTAAGAGTTACGCCGTGATGTCGAAAAAAAAAGTATAACTTCAAAAAATTGGTTGTCTGTAAAGTTGGTTTACGGACGATAGTTTAACGTGACGTCATAAAATCGAGTGAAAGAGAGATGCGGCGCATGCGTACAATGAGCGTAACGGGACACTTTCGTGTATGCAGCCGGCGTTCATCGATTTATTAAACGTTGTCACGTCAAAAAAAAAATATATATAACTTTGCATTTTTTTGTATCGAGAAAAATTCATTGAATCGTGTATTCCTTTTACATGATACTAGACCAGAGTCAAAAAACATATACCAAAATGTTAAATCCTTATGCCACATACCGTCAAACGGGGTGAATAGGACTGCAGGGGTGAATAGATGCGGACCTGTGGACGGTTAGTAATGGGCTAGCTCGCCGTCCGTCTGTCTTTTGACGACAGGCCGTGTTGACAGCGCGTTCGTGTTCCACGCGCGCCTCAAAGAGATGGCAAATAGGGAGGGGCCCGCAAGGGCCGATGCCTGCCAGAGCTGCGGGACTGTTCGAAAGAGATACCGCGGCCTTGGAACACAAAGGGCAAGGAAGGAACATGGATGGGTTTTAGTCAATACAAGTCTGACACTCCCTTCCGCTCTGCCCAGAGCGGGAGAAGTCATTTGACGATTTCCGATCCGAAAAAAAAAGGTGTGAATAGATACAAAACTTTGAAAAGGATTTTTACGTTGAATTGTTCAGATATGTTACCAACAAGATCTCTAAATAATTAAGTATCACTAAATAAATAAAAAAGTGTACTTTACATATCATATCATTCAACGTAAAAATCCCTTTCAAAGTTTTGTATCTATTCATCCCTGCAGTTCTATTCACCCCGTTTTACCCGGTACTTAACGAGTTACAAGAAATACCACGTTTTCTTTCAATATATTTTCGAAGCCGGAAAGTTTAATTTTAAACTCTATTGCCCCTAGTACTAAAAAAAAGTTGTTTCCCAGCAATAACTTTTTCGTAGTTACTTAGTTTGATGTACAGAATGATTGGTTAACGGCTTCGTGAAGAGTCCGTTTACACATTGTAATATTCACTTTTAGCCATTCGCTTCGATAGGGAAGGTTGTCGAAAGCCGATTAGGAACCTCGCGTTCTATACACGGGCACGACCACGATTTTTGACTGCAGAAGCGACTTTTGGTCGCATGACCGGGCGTCCGACCATTTCAAGTTGTGGGCGTGGCCGCGTAGTGCTCCAGGTGCCTAAATCGGTTTCGGCTTCGGCCCAAAATCGACCTTCGGTCGGACACCCTTGCACCATCCCACCTTCCTAGCACGGCGGAGTGCTGGGGGCTGTTCTGCACGTGCTAAAAACCTTAGTTTATCTGGGACATGTTCTATCTTTAGACAGGGAGCATCCCAACAAGGAGATTTCTAGGAGAATAAAACATTCTAACACGGAGCCATGGGGTCTGAGACGTCCGAGTACTTTGGGGGCCCCACCTAGTATTTCGGGACATCGCCAAATGGTTGGTTCAACTTTGCTCGTGACCAGCTGTCCTTTCTGGGTCAAAGAATATATAAATTAAACGAAATATTATTTTGTACGATTTATTGCGATAACACAGTCTTTCAAAACAAATCAGTGATGACAACAAATGCGACACTAATGGTAACTTTAAATTTGTTATAGCCCCAAAATCACAATTTTGACTAAGCTTGCATGTCAACAAATAAATAAACTGGGATGATTTGAACACGCATTATTTTACATACCTAGTTAACAAGTTTTTAACCATTCCAAATTATGATAATTAAAATAACGCTACTAGTGTTTATATTAATTTTAATTAGTAACTTTTTACAAATAAAATAATGCGTCTTGAAATAATTTTATAACCAAATAAATTACATTAAGTATAATGCAATTTTTTATATAAAAACAATTCCACAAGTTTTAAATGGGCGTCTGTAAGAATACACACCAAAATGTTACTTGGTCCTACAGAACTGAAACTAAATAAAAATGCACTCAGCACCAGAAGTAAAACACTCAACATGTTTAACAAAAATTAAATAATATTTTATACAACTTTATAAAAAAATAAAATAAATGTAGGCCTGTATGTCGCACTAGGTGGAACTAGACGCAAAATTATTTCATACTGTTTTACCATACCACATTTTGAATAGACAAAATGTATTGAAGAGATTGTTATCTAACTTACCATATCATAATCAACTTACATCACCAGCGACAATGCTATAGTAGCCCCTTAGCAAAGGCCAAATACAGAAATTCAATGACTAAAGATATGTATGTACCTTTGAAAGAATAGCTCATTCTGTTACAATATTAAGTATAAACAACGACTATTTGCATTAACTTCTAGCGAAAAATGCACACGGTATTGAAATGAATGCAGCTCTCGAACTTTAGATATACAAATTTACTAACTTTATGCATATGGTGTAAACTTATGTTTGACCAATTACTTAGCTGTGACGAAACTACAGTTTAACAAAGGAAAAAAAATGACTCAATGAATGAATGAGTTTAGTAATGATCCATGGTTAATACAATTAGTTGATGAAGCTGTTGCATTATTATTATTTCTATTGACCAAAAACAAACCAAAACATCATTCTTCAGTCAGTAAACATAGGCAATTAAAAAAAAACTATTAAAAAAATATCGCACAATGAACCAGTTGAACTACATACATAATGTCAATGGCCTGTTCAGTAGACTACATAATTGATAACGTTATAACGTAAATAAATAAAGCTGGATGAAACATTACTGTAGATTTCGTTGTAGTTTTCAGTCTTGTATCATTTGGTCCTGCAAATAATATACTATTGGTAGTAACAAAATAGTAATAAATTCGGCGGCAGGTTATGTTTTAATCGATATAATAAACTTAGAATCGTAAAATGACAAGGGATGTACCGGTTGTGGTCAATGGTAGGACTGTAGGTATGTGGTGGTGGAGGCGAGGTCGCGCCGCAGCCAGGCCGCGTTGAGCCGCACGGTCTCCAGCGCCTGCTGCACCGAGCGCTCCGTGCCCGGCGAGTGGTGCGTGCGGAAGAACTGCTCGATCTCTTGCGCACTAGTTTCCGATGCGAAGTTCTCCGTTGTTGACTTTACCAGTCGAGCGAGTAAAAAGCCACCCTGTCATTAACAAGAAAGAGTATGAGTACCAGTGATACATAAGAACACGCCAAAATCGACTAAAAGTCAATAGTTGTATGACGTAAAGTGATAACTAACCTGGTACCGGTCCATGAATTGTTGCCAGTGATCCTTGAAGAACTGCCAAGCGAGATCGCGGCCATTTTTACTGACTGCTACCGAAACTATTACGAAGACGGTATCTTGCGACCTTACTTCATCCTGTAAAAGTAATGAAAAAGAAACCTTGGAATATTTTACATATTTATCATATTGTAGTCAAATCGGTCTACCATATTCACAAACAACCGGTATACTATTTTGAATAATTTTA